>CM075767.1:45827891-47027891 GCA_037974665.1 Ehretia macrophylla
GCGAGGTGTTCCATGGGCATATCTATTGCCCGGGCTTTGGCCGCCACCCAAATCCGCGCTGGTCCGCTCCCGGAGCTGATCGGCAGACCGACTCTCGTCGTTCCGCATATGACCGGGGCATATCGCCGACCCCCATCTGCTTCCCTCCCGACAATTTCAATCACCCTTTGACTCTCTTTTCAGAGTCCTTTTCATCTTTCCCCTGCAGTACTTGTTCGCTATCGGTCTCTCGCCCGTATTTAGCCTTCGACGGAATTTACCACCCGCTTTGGGCTACATTCCCAAACAACCTGACTCGCCGACAATGCCTCGTGGTACGACAGGCTTCGAGCGACGGGGCTCTCACCCTCTTTGGCACCCCTTTCTAGGGGACTTGGGCCCAGTCCGTCACTGAGGACGCTTCTCCAGACTACAATTCGGACGACGGAGCCGCCCAATTCTGAAGCTGGGTTGTTCTCGATTCGCTCGCCGTTACTAAAGGAATCCTTGTCAGTTTCTTTTCCTCTGCTTATTGATATGCTTAAACTCAGCGGGTAATCCCGCCTGACTTGGGGTCGCGGTCGTGGCGTATAGCACCGAAGGGTCTATCTTCAGTCCCGCACGCGCGACGGGATGACGCATGACACCTCGTGAGTTGAATGGATCAACCAACACTTGTTGTGACATCCGTCGCGCCGGACTCGTATTTCGACCAACCGCGCCTAGAGACACAAGAGGCCACAATCTGTCCCCACGCACGAACCCAGCAACCCAATGTTGGGGCGCACAATGGAGGGGCGGTGCGATGCGTGACTCCCAGGCAGACGTGCCCTCAGTTTGATGGCTTTGGGCATAACTTGCATTCAAAGACTCGATGGTTCACGGGATTCTATAATTCACACCAAGTATCGCATTTCGCTACGTTTTTCATCGATGCGAGAGCTGAGATATCTGTTGCCGAGAGTCATTTTCATTTCGTAAGGGACCTAGGCCTCACACGATACATCGCGGATAGGGCACAAATAGGCTGGCCCCCAATTTTCATTTTTCTTGGTGCATTCCGCACTGGGGTTCATTGTTTGTGGGGCGTTCACCTCGACTCAGGACCAACACGTGGGCTGGGGATGAGCCGCCTCCCTCGCTCGGCCCCTTCAGAACTCCAAAGTTAAATGTGCTTGGGCAAGAGTAGTACTAGGATGGGTGACCCCCCTTGACGTCCTCGTGTTGCACCCCCCTTTTCAATTTTTTTTGCTCCGTTTTGTAGTGCCAAGATGATTCATCTATCATATTTCTATTATCGAGTCCCACGGCACCTTGGGCAAGACAACTTCGCTTCGTGTAGAGGCTGGGCCCGTAAACCGAGGGCGTGGGGCCTGCGACCAGGTCTCCGTTGCTCCGGTGGCCATAACTTTTGATCCGTAAGAAGTTATATGGCGCACAACACACCGTTTGAAAGCTTTCCTGGAGCTCTATGACGAGGGCAACTAGCCTGCTCGGTTTTTCCTATATTTGGAGCTCAAAAATGAACGTTTTCATCAGTTTTGGGCCACTTTTCTTTTTTTTTTTTGATGTTTTTAGTCCCGGATCATTCGTCGTGAGCCACAAAAAGGACGACAACCTAACACGCCAGACATTAAAGGGCCATACAATGAGTCGATATCATGTCTTGGGAGGATGCTGCGTTGTTGAAGCATATGGGTTATCGATAAGCCCATTGGGCCTTTTGAATGGGCCGTCTCTTTGGGTTGCGACTCTGAACCGTCAGCATGTAAGGGCTTTGCACCCTCAACATGACGGGTGTGATCATACCAGCACTAATGCACCGGATCCCATCAGAACTCCAAAGTTAGAGGTTCTTGGGCGAGAGTAGTACTAGGATGGGTGACCCCATGGGAAGTCCTCGTATTGCACCCCCTTTTTCATTTTTTTTTGCCCCGTTTTGTCGTGCCAAGATGCTTTATCCATCATATTTCTATTACTGAGTCCCACAGCACCTTGAGCAAGACAACTTCGCTTCTCATAGAGACTGGGTGTCATGACCCGATCAACATTCCCACAAAGGGGCACACGAGTCACAACTACCAGGATATTGTCCGCTTTGAGCAAGCCCCGAAGGGAACCAATACTCTCACGGTTTTGTTCCTCATGTGTCTCCACGTGAAAACGCGTCCTGGCTGTTACAAGGAGTCACCCCCTTATAACTAGCTCTCTCACTTCCTTCGCATCCGATGTGGGATATTACACCTGCCCCCCCCATAGGGACCCAGCGTCCTCGCTGGCCAACGAAAACGTCGGCTCTGATACCATTTGTCATGACCCGATCAACATTCCCACAAAGGGGTGCACGAGTCACAACTACCAGGATATTGTCCGCTTTGAGCAAGCCCCGAAGGGAACCAATACTCTCACAGTTTTGTTCCTCACGTGTCTCCACGTGAAAACGCGTCCTGGCTGTTACAAGGAGTCGCCCCCTTATAACCAGCTCTCTCACTTCCTTCGCATCCGATGTGGGATATTACACCAGATGTGATACCCCAAACCTGGCATGTATTCAATAGCATTTAAAGTTCATTTAAATTGCATTTTATTGACCTTTCACCCTCTTTGACCAAACTAGTTGACTTTTCATCTACATTGACCAACTAGGACAAGGTGAAAATTTTTGAAATGTTTAATAAAAGGCAAACTTGGGATTAGAAATAAAAAAATGCAATGTTAAGTTAGTCAAATTTTGGGTCAACTTTGGAATTAAATCTGAACCAATTGGGGAAGAGTTAGGTAGCAAATTATATATGGTTGGAAATCTCTATGAGTCTACTTTATGAGGCTTCAAACCGTTCGTGAATTGGAGTTTTCTAGAAGAAGTTATGGCCGTTTTCGTAAGGTCGCGCATAGCTGTTTTGGTTTAGCGGGTTGACCAAATCTTTGACATTTGACTTGTCATTTTTTTCCTAAATAAGCAGGATTGCACACGAAAAAAAAACAGAGAAGAAAGGCTTGAAACCATGAGGAAAAGAAGGAGAAAAAAAAAAGAAAATTTCAACTACAAATCACCAAATCTTTGCGTGAGCTTGCACGGGGTGGTTTTCGAGGCACTCTACGAGGTTTTCCTAGCGTCTAGGAGTGTCTAAGGTGAGGGTTTCATCGTTATTTGTGCATTTAAAAATTTTGTATCTAAACTTTGAATTTTGGATTTTATGCGTAGATTGTTGTTTTAATCGTTTTGTTGCTTAAAGAATGTTCCTTGTTGATTGTAGAACATGTATTTATAGCTCTTTAACATTTTCTGCGGTTAAATATTGGAATTGAAATATAAATTGTGTGATGAATAGTAAATTATGAATAGTAAACCCCCGTTTCGATGAAGTTGCTCTGTTACGTGTTCTGTTGATGTAGGAAGATGCTAGATATGCTAGAATGCCTAAATGTGTGGTTTAATTGGAATGTGTAATGGAAAAACGGAGAAAAATGGCTTAGTGAAAGTCGGGGTCGTTTAGGTCGAGTTTGGGGTTTTCTCATTTTGCGTGTTGGCATTGTTTCGGGAGGCCATGGAAGCACTTTTGGTGCGATTATGGCATTGGTTGGGTGTTTGGTTGGTATAGTTGTAGTTCAAACGAGCAAAGGGGGAAATCGGGGCTTTGCGCGAATTCTAGGGTAAAGTAGGGTTTCGGGGTCCTTAGACGTGCCTTATGGTGACCTAGGAGGATTGGCGAAGTCGGTTTCCAGAACTCGTGGCTCGTTTGGAAATGGTAGTGTTTTGATAGTTGGGGCCGATTTGTGATTTTGCTTGTTATCTTGATATTATGCCTATAGAATGCTTAGGGTTGCTTGATATACTTGTTTAATTGGTGTTATTGTTGCTTATTATTGCTTGTTATGCTTGAAAAGTTAGTTGAATGCTAGTATTGATTGTGATTGCTTGTTATCTCGTTTGTTGTCACTAGTTTGTATTGTTGTGCTATCGCTCGTTTATTGCCTTGTATCGAGTCTTGCATTGCATAGTGTCAGCACGTGAGTGATGGGCCTCTCTAGGTAGCCTCGGGTTGCCAGTGTTGGTTGCTCTAGCTCCGTAGCTATTCCCTCTTCTCGCTTGGGCTGCCTCCCAGGGAGATTTGGGTCGTAGATTGATGGATACTTCCGAGGTATTCCAAACTGGTGTTATAAGGTGGATGTGTGCTTATTGTCATCGTTGTCAACATCAAGCTCGAGATTGATGTATCGCTTGTGAAATGGTACATTGCTCGTATGAGTGAACCATAGCCTTCAAAGTGTGGTATAGCTTTGAATGGTTGTGTTAATGCTTTCAGTAATTGCTTATTGTATTGATTATTTGTTTTGATTGCTTATTTATCAATTATATTGCTTAACTGTCTTATTTGCATTGCACGACTTTCTTTCTCTCCAATTCGATATCTGTCTCGCCCTCACTGAGTATACGTGTTGTGTATACTCACTCCTCACCACCACATTTCAGGAAATGCCATGTTAGCTGGAAAGTTCGTGATTTCGTGAAAGTCCGTGCTTGAAGAGTTGTCCTGCATGCCTATGTGACTTGAGTTGTCAAAGTTGTAAAGTTGTATGCTTTTATGTATTATATGAATTTAATGTTAAAGAGGATATAATTTAAGTTTCACTATATTATGTATTTCGTTAGTGTAGGTTAACTTCAATGTATATTTGTATTGACAAAGGAAAATAGATAGAAAGGTATGATAGTCTAGCTTATGATATAAGTTGGTGTAGTTTAATTGCTAAGCTTGAATGTATATTTACTTGTGTTTTGCTTGTTGTGAACCAAGGCTCGGATGGCCTTGAGGTGGTTGAATGTTTGGACATGGTATTGGTCCACTTATATGCTGTCGCAGGTTTTACTTTTCGCCTAGAAACAGGGGAGACTCCGTCCGTTTTCCCTGAAAATTTATGCCCGGGTTTGGTTTGGGTTGTGTTTAGATCGATTGATAGAACTCCCGGTCTCGAGAGGGATCGGGGTATTACAGTGGGCCCGGAAACCAGGGCGTGGGGCCTACGACCAAGCCTCCGACGCTCCGGTGCCCATAAATTTTGATCCGCAAGGAGTTATGCGGTGCACAAAATATCGTTGGAAAGCTCTCTGGGAGCTCTACGACAGGGACAGCAAGCCTGCTCGACTGCGCCTATTTTTGGAGCCCAAAAATGAACGTTTTCATCAATTTCGGGCCATTTTTCTTCTTTTTGCGAAGTTTTTTAGTCCCGGATCGTTCGTCGTGAGCCGTGAGTCGTGCGTCGATATCACATCTTTGGAGGATACTGTGTTGTTGAAGCAGATTGGTTGTCGATAAGCCAATTGGGCCTTTTGAATGGGCCGTCTTTCTAGGCTGGGATTGTGAACCGTCAGCACATAAGGACTTTGCGCCCTCAACATGACTGGTGCGATCATACCAGCACTAGTTCACCAATTCCCATCAGAAGTCCGAAGTTAAGCATGCTTGGGCAAGAGTAGTACTATGATGGGTGACCCCTGAAAAGTCCTCATGTTGCACCCCTCTTTTCATTTTTTTTGCCCCGTTTTGTCGTGCCAAGATGCTATATCCATCACATTTCTATTATCGAGTCCCATGGCACCATGAGCAAGACAACTTCGCTACGTGTAGAGGCTGGGCCCGCAAACCGAGGGCGTGCGGCCTGCAACAAGGTTTCTGTCGCTTCGGAGCCCATAACTTTTGATCCGTAAGGAGTTATGTGGTGCACAGCATACCGTTGGAAAGCTCTCAGGGAGATCTATGACAGGGGCAGCAAGCCTGCTCGGCTGCTCCTATTTTTGGAGCCCAAAAATAAACGTTTTGATCAGTTTCTGCCACTTTTCTACCATTTGGGAAGTTTTTTAGTCCCAGATTATTCGTCGTTCGCCGCGAAAAGGACGACAACCTAACTCGCGGGACATTAGATGGCCCTACAATGCATCGATATCACGTCTTGCGTGGATGCTGCGTTGTTGAAGAAGATGGGTTGTCGATAAGCCTATTGGGCCTTTTGAATGGGCCACTCTCTAAGCAGGGACTGTGAACCGTCAGCACATAAGGGATTTGCGCCCTCAACCTGATGGGTACGTTCATACCAGAAATATTGCACCGGATCCCATCAGAACTCCGAAGTTAAGCGTGCTTGGGCGAGAGTAGTACAAGAATGGGTGACCCCCTGGGAAGTCCTCGTGTTGCACCCTCCTTTTCATTTTTTTTTGTCCCGTTATTGCCGTGCCAAGATGCTTTATCCACCACTTTTCTATTATCGAGTCCCACGGCACCTTGGGCAAGACAACTTCACTTCGCATAGAGGCTTGGCCCGCAAACAGAGGGCGTGGGCCTGCGACCTGGTCTCCATCGCTCCAGTGCCCATAACTTTTGATCCGTAAGAAGTTATGCGGTGCAGAGCAAACTATTTGAAAGCTCTCCAGGAGCTCTACGACAGGGGCAGTAAGCGTGCTCGGCTGCACCTATTTTCAGAGCCAAAAAATGAACATTTTCATCAATTTCGGGCCACTTTTCTACGATTTGTGAAGTTTTTTAGTCCTGGATCGTTCATTGTGAGCCGCAAAAAGGACAGGAACCTAATACGCGGGAAATTAGAGGGCCATACAATGCGTCGATGTCACGTCTTTGGAGGATGCTGCGTTGTTAAGGTAGATGGGTTATCGATAAGCCCATTAGGCCTTTTGAATGGGTCGTCTCTCTGGGCTGGGACTCTGAACCGTTAGCACATAAGGGCTTTGAGCCCTCAACATGACGGGTGCAATCGTACCAGCACTAATGCACCGGATCCCATAAGAACTCCAAAGTTAAGTGTGCATGGGCGAGAGAAGTACTAGGATGGGTGATCCCCTGGGAAGTCCTCTTGTTGCACCCCCTTTTAATTGTTTTTTGCCCCGTTTTGTCGTGCGAAGATGGTTTATCCATCACATTTCTATTATCGAGTACCACGAGACCTTGGGCAAGACAACTTTACTTAGCGTAAATCTAGGGCCGGCAAACCGAGAGCGTGGGGCCTGCTACTAGACCTCCGACGCTTTGGTGCCCGTAACTTTTGATCCGTAAGGTGTTATGCAGTGCACAGCATACCGTTGGAAAGCTCTCCAGGAGCTCTACGACAGGGGCAGAAAGGACGACAACCTAACTCGCGGGACATTAGAGGGCCCTACAACGTGTCGATATCACGTCTCGGGAGGATGCTGCATTGTTGAAGCAGATGGGTTATCTGTAAGCTCACTGGGCCTTTTGAATGGGCGGTCTCTCTAGGCTGGGACAGTGGACCGTCAGCACATAAAGGCTTTGCGACCTCAGCATGATGGGTGCGATCATAATAGCAATAATGCAACGGATCCCATAAGAATTTTGAAGTTAAGCCTGCTTGGGCGAGAGTAGTACTAGGATGGGTGACCCCCTAGGAAGTCCTCGTGTTGCACCCTTTTTTCATTTTTTTTTGCCCCGTTTTGCCGTGCCAAGATGCTTTATCCATCACATTTCTATTATTGAGTCCCACGACACCTTGGGCAAGACAACTTTGCTTCGTATAGAGGCTGGTCCCGCAAACCGTGGGCGTAGGGCTTGCGACCAGGTCTCCGTCGCTCCGGTACCCATAACTTTTGATCCGTAAGGAGTTATGCGGCGCACAGCATACTGTTGGAAAGCTCTCCGGGAGCTCTACGATGGGGGCAGCAAGCCTACTTGGCTGCGCCTATTTTTGAGCCCCAAAATTTAACATTTTCCTCAATTTTGGGCCAATTTTCTTCTTTTTGCAATATTTCATTGTCCTGGATCGATCGTCGTGAGACGCGAAAAGGACGACAACCTAACTAGTGGGACATTAGAGGGCCCTACAATTGGTCAATATCACGTCTTGGGAGGATGTTGCGTTGTAGAAGCAGATGGGCTATCCGTAAGCCCACTGGGCCTTTTGAATGGGCCGCTTCTCTGGGCTGGGACTGTGAACCGTTAGCACATAAGGGTTTTCTGCCCTCAACATGATAGGTGCGATCATACCAATACTAATGTCCTGGATCCCATAAGAACTCCGAAGTTAAGCTTGCTTGGGTAAGAGTAGTACTAGGATGGGTGACCCCTGGGAAGTCCTCATATTGTACCCCCTTTTTTCAATTTTTTTGCCCCGTTTTGCCGTGCCAAGATGCTTTATCCATCACATTTCTATTATTGAGTCCCACGACACCTTGGGCAAGACAACTTTGCTTCGTATAGAGGCTGGTCCCGCAAACCGTGGGCGTAGGGCTTGCGACCAGGTCTCCGTCGCTCCGGTACCCATAACTTTTGATCCATATAGAGTTATGCGGCGCACAGTATACTGTTGGAAATCTATCCGGGAGCTCAATGATGGCGGTAGCAAGCCTGCTCGACTGCGCCTATTTTTGGGGCTCAGAAATCATCGTTTTTATCAGTTTCGGGCCACTTTTCTTCTATTTGCCAAGTTTTTTAGACCTGGATCGTTCGTCGTTCGTCGGGAAAAGGATGACAACCTAACTTGCGGGACATTAGAGGTCCCAACAACGAATTGATATCACGTCTTGGGAGGATGCTGCGTTGTTGAAGCAGATGGGTTCTCGATAAACCCATTAGGCCTTTTGAATGGGCCGTCTCTCTGGGCTGGGACTGTGAAACGTCAGTACATAAAGGCTTTGTGCCCTCAACATGACGGGTGCGATCATACCAGCACTATTGCCCCGGATCCCATCAAAACTCCGAAGTTAAGTGTGCTTGGGCGATAGTAGTACTAGGATGGTGACCCCCTAGGAAGTCCTCGTGTTGCACCCCCCTTATCATTTATTTTTGCCCCGTTTTGTTGTGCCAAGATGTTTTATCGATCACATTTATATTATCGAGTCCCACGGCACGTTGGGCAAGACTACATCGCTTCGCGTAGAGGCTGGGCCTGCAAAACGAGGGCGTGGGGCCTGCGACTAGGTCTCCATCGCTCTGGCGCCCATAACTTTTGATCCGTAAGGAATTATGCGGCGCACAGCATACCATTGGAAAGATCTCCGGGAGCTCTACGACAGGGGCAACAAGCCTATTCAGCTGCGCCTATTTTAGGAGCCCAAAATCGAACGTTATCTTCAATTTCGTGCCACTTTTCTTCTTTTTCTGATGTTTTTTCATCCTGGATCGTTCGTCGCGAGCCGTGAAAAGGATGACAACCTAACTGCGGGACATTAGAGGGCCTTACAATACGTCGATATCACATATTGGGAGGATGCTGCGTTGTTGAAGCAGATGGGTTGTCGATAAGCCCATTGGGCCTTTTGAATGGGTTGTCTCTTTGGGCTGGGACTGTGAACCGTCAGCACATAAGGGCTTTGCGCCCTCAACATTATGGGTGCGATCATACCAGCACTAATGCACCAGATCCTATCAGAACTCCGAAGTTAAGCGTGCTTGGGCCAGAGTAGTACTAAACTAGGTGACCCCCTCGGATGTCCTCGTGTTGCACCCCCCTTTTCATTTTTTATTTTGCCCTGTTTTGTCGTGCCAAGTGGCTTTATCCAACATAATTCTATTATCGAGTCCCATGGCAGCTTGGGCTAGACAACTTCGCTTCCCGTAGAGGCTGCCCATAACTTTTGATCCGTAAGGAGTAAAGAGGTAAACAACATACCATTGGAAAACTCTCAGGGAGCTCTACGACGAGGGCAGCAAGCCTGCTCAATTGCGGCTACTTTTGGAGCCCAAAAATGAACGTTTTCATCAGTTTCGGGCCACTTTTCTTCTTTTTGTGACGTTTTTTCGTCCCGGATCGTTCATCGTGAGCCGCAAAAAGGATGACAACCAAACTTGCCGGACATTAGAGGGCCGTACAACGCGTCGATATCACATCTTGGGAGGATGCTGCATTGTTGAAGCAGAAGGGTTGTCGATAAGCCAATTGGTCCTTTTGAATGGGCTGTCTCTCTAGGCTGGGACTGTGAACTATCAGCACATAAGGGCTTTGCGCCGTCAACATGACGGGTGCGATCATACCAGCACTAATGCACTGGATCCCTTCAGAACTCTAAAGTTAAGCGTGCTTGGGCGAGGGTAGTACTAGGATGGGTGACCCTCTTGGAAGTCCTCGTGTTGCTCCCGCCTATTCATTTGTTTTGCCCCGTTTTGCTGTGCCAAGATTCTTTATCTATCACATTTCTATTATCGAGTCCCACGGCACCTTGTGCAAGACTACTTCATTTCGCGTAGAGGCTGGGCCCGCAAACCGAGGGTGTGGGGCTAGCGACTAGGTTTTCGTCGCTCCGGTGCCCATAACTTTTGATTCGTACGGAGTTATGCAGCGCACAACATACTGTTAGAAAGCTCTCTGGGAACTTTACAACGGGGGCCGCAAGCTTGCTTGGCTGCACCTATTTTGGGAGCTAAAAACAAAAATTTTCATCAATTTTGGGCAACATTTCTTCTTATTGCGATGTTTTTTAATCCGGGATCGTTCGTCGTGAGCTGTGAAAAGGACTACAACCTAACTCGCGGGACATTAGAGGGCCTTACAACATGTCGATATCATGTCTTGGGTGGATGCTTTGTTGTTGAAGCATATGGGTTATCGAAAAGCCCCTTGGGCCTTTCGAATGGGTCGTCTCTCTGGGCTGGGACAGTGAATCGTTAGCACATAAGGGCTTTGCGCCCTCAACATGACGGGTACGATCATACCAGCACTAATGCATCGGATCCCCTCAGAACTCCGAAGTTAAGCTTGCTTGGGAAAGAGTAGTACTAGGATGGGTGACCCCTTGTGAAGTCCTTATGTTGGACCCCCCATTTCATTTTTTTTGCCCCGTTTTGTAGTGCCAAGATGCTTTATCCATCACAATTCTATTATCGAGTCCCACGGCACCTTGGGCAAGATAACTTCGCTTCGCGTAGGGGCTGGGCCCACAAACCAAGGGCGTGGGGCCTACGACCAGGTCTCCGTCGCTCCGGTGCCCATAACTTTTAATTTGTAAGGAGTTATGCAGCGCACAACATACCGTTGGAAAGTTCTCCTGGAGCTCTACGACGGGGACAGCAAGCTTGCTCGGCTGCGCCTATTTTTGGGGCCCAAAAATGAACGTTATCATCAGTTTCTGGCCACTTTTCTATTTTTTTCAAAGTTTTTAAGTCCCGGATCGTTCGTCATGGGCAGTGAAAAGGATGACAACCTAACTTGCGGGACATTAAAGGGCCCAACAAAGCGTCGACATCACGTCATGTGAGGAAGCTGCGTTGTTGAAGCAGATGGGTTGTCGATAAGCCTATTGGGCCTTTTGAATGGGCCGTCTCTCTGGGCTGTGACTGTGAACTGTCAGCACATAAGAGCTTTGTGCCCTCCACATGACGGGTGTGATCATACCAACACTAATGCACCAGATCCCCTCAGAACTCCAAAGTTAAGCTTGCTTGGGGGAGAGTAGTACTAGGATGGGTGACTCCTTGTGCAGTCCTCATGTTGCACCCCCCATTTCATTTTTTTTTGCCCCGTTTTGTAGTGCCAAGATGCTTTATCCATCACAATTCTATTATCAAGTCCCACGGCACCTTGGGCAAGACAACTTCGCTCCGCGTAGAGGCTGGGCCCATAAACTGATTGCATGGGGCCTACGACCAGGTCTCCGTCGCTTTGGTGCCCATAACTTTTGATTTGTAAGGAGTTATGCAGCGCACAACATACCGTTGGAAAGCTCTCCTGGAGCTCTACGACGGGGACAACAAGCTTGCTCGGTTGCGCCTATTTTTGGGGCCCAAAAATGAACGTTATCATCAGTTTCTGGCCACTTTTCTATTTTTTTCAAAGTTTTTTAGTCCCGGATCGTTCGTCATGAGCTGCGAAAAGGACAACAACCTAACTCATGGGACATTAAAGGGCCCAACAAAGTGTCGATATCACGTCATGGGAGGAAGCAGTGTTGTTGAAGCAGATGGGTTGCTGATAAGCCTATTGGGCCTTTTGAATGGGCCGTCTCTCTGGGCTGTGACTATGAACTGTCAGCACATAAGGGATTTGTGCCCTCCACATGACGGGTGCGATCATACCAACACTAATGCACCAAATCCTATCAGAACTCCGAAGTCAAGCGTGCTTGGGCGAGAGTAGTACTAGGATGGGTAACCCCCTAGGAAGTCCTCGTGTTGCACCCCCCTTTTTATTTTTTTTGCCCGTTTTGTTGTGCCAAGATGTTTTATCCATCACGTTTCTATTATCGAGTCCCACGGCACCTTGGGCAAGACAACTTCGCTTCGCGTAGAGGTTGGGCCTGTAAACCGAGGGCGTGGCTCCTGCGACCAAGTATCCGTCTCTCTAGTGCCCATAAATTTTGATTTGCAAGGAGTTATGCAGTGCACAGTATACTGTTAGAAAGCTCTCCAGGAGCTCTATGACGGAGGCAGCAAGCCTACTCGGCTGCGCCTATTTTTATAGCCCAAAAATGAACATTTTTATCAGTTTTGGTCCACTATTCTTCTTTTTGGAAAGTTTTTTAGTCCTGGATCGTTCGTAGTTAGCCGCGAAAAGGACGAGAACCGAACCCGCGGGGTATTAGAGGGCCTTACAAGGCATCAATATCACATCTTGGGAGGATGCTGCGGTGTTGAAGCAGATGGGTTGTCGATAAGCCCATTGGACCTTTTGAATGGGCCGTCTCTCTGGGTTGGGACAGTGAACCGTCTGCAAATAAGGGCTTTGCGCCCTCAACATTACGGGTGCGAGCATACCAGCACTAATGCACCATATCCCATCAAAACTCTGAAGTTAAGCGTGCTTGGGCGAGAGTAGTACTAAGCTGGCTGACCCCCTAGGATGTCCTCGTGTTGCTCCCCACTTTTCATTTTTTTTTGCCCCCATTTTGTCGTGCCAAGTTGCTTTATTCATCACATTTCTATTATCGAGTCCCACAGCACCTTGGGAAAGACAACTTCCATTACGTAGAGGCTGGGCCCAAAAACTGAGGGCGTGGGGCCTACAACCAAGTCTCCGTCGCTTCGGTGCCCATAACTTTTGATCCGTAAAGAGTTATGAGGCACAATACAAATTGTTCGAAAGCTCTCCTGGAGCTTTACGATGGGGGCAGCAAGCCTGCTCATCTGTGCCTATTTTTGGAGCCCAAAAATAAATGTTTTCATCAGTTTCGGGCCACTTTTCTTCTTTTTGTGATATTTTTTCATCCCGGATCGTTCGTCGTGAGCCACGAAAAGGAAGACAACCTAACTCGCGGGACATTAGAGAGACCTACAACGTGTCGATATCACTTCTTGGGAGGATGCTGCGTTGTTCAAGCAGATGGGTTATCGATAAGCCCATTAGGCCTTTTGAATGGAATGTCTCTCTGGGCTGGGACTGTGAACTGTCATCATATAAGGGCTTTGCGCCCTCAACATGACGGGTGCAATCATACCAGCACTAATGCACCAGATCCCATCAGAACACTGAAGTTAAGCGTGCTTGGACGAGAGTAGTGCTAGGTTGGGTGACCCCTTGGGAAGTCCTCATGGTGTACCCCCTATTTCATTTTTTTTTGCCCCATTTTGTCATGCCAAGATGCTTTATCCATGACATTTCTATTATCGAGTCCAACAACACCTTGGACAAGGCAACTTTGCTTCGTGTAGAGGCTGGTCCCGCAAACCGAGGGCATGGGGCCTGCGACCAGGTCTCCGTCTCTCCGGTGCCCATAACTTTTGATCCATAAGGCGTTATGCAGCGCACAACATACCGTTGGAAAGCTCTACAGAAGCTCTACGATGGGGGCTACAAGCTTACTCGGTTGCGCCTATTTTTAGAGTCCAAAAATGAACATTTTAATCAGTTTTGGGTGACTTTTCTTCTTTTTGTGAACATTTTTAGTCCTGGATCGTTCGTCGTGAGCTGCGAAAAGGATGACAACATAACTTGCGGGACATTAGAGGGCCCTACAACTTGTCGATATCACGTCTTGTGAGGATGCTGCGTTGTTGAAGCATATGGGTTGTCGATAAGCCCATTGGGCCTTTTGAATGGGCCGTTTCTCTAGGCTGGGACTATGAACCGTCAACACATAAGGGCTTTGTGCCCTCAACATGACGGGTGCGATTATAAAAGTACGAATGCACCGGATCCCATCAGAACTCCGAAGTTAAGCGTGCTTGGGCGAGAGTAGTACTTGAATAGATGACCCCCTAGGAAGTCCTCGTGTTGTACCCCCCTTTTCATTTCTTTTGCCCCGTTTTGCTGTGTCAAGATGCTTTATCCATCACATTTCTATTATCGAGTCCCACGGCACCCTGGGCAAGACAACTTTGCTTCACGTAAAGGCTGGGCCCGCAAACCGAGGGCGTGGGGCTTGCGACCAGGTCTCCATCGCTCCGGTGCCCATAACTTTTGATCTGTAAGGAGTTATAAGGCGTACAGCATACCATTGGAAAGGTCTCTAGGAGCTCTACGACGGGGGCTACAAGCCTACTCGGCTGTACCTATTTCTGGAGCCCAAAAATGTACATTTTCATCAGTTTTGGGCCACTTTTCTTCTATTTGCAAAGTTTTTTAGCTTAGAATCATTCATCGTGAGCCGCAAAAAAGGCGACAACCTAACTCGCACGACATTAGAAGGCCCTACAACGCGTCGATATCACGTCTTGGGAGGATGCGCCGTTGTCGAAGCAGATTGGTTGTTGATAAACCCATTGGGCCTTTTGAATGGGCCGTTTCTCTAGGCTGGGACTGTGAACCGTCAGCATATAAGGGCATTGGGCCCTCAACATGACGGGTGCGATCATACCAACACTAATGCACCAGATCCCAACAGAACTCCGAAGTTGAGCGTGCTTGGGCGAGAGTAGTACTAGGATGGGTGACCCCAGGGAAATCCTCGTGTCGCACCCCCCTTTTCATTTTTTTTGCCCTGTTTTGTCGTGCCAAGATACTTTATCCATCACATTTCTATTATCGAGTCCCACAGCACCTTGGGGCAGACAACTTCGCTTCGCGTAGAGGCTGGGCCCGCAAACCGAGGGCATAGGGACTGCGACCAGGTCTCCGTTGCTTCGGTGCCCATAACTTTTGATTCGTAAGAAGTTATGTGGTGCACAGCATACCGTTGGAAAGCCCTCCGAGAGCTCCACGACTGGGGCAGCAAGACTGCTCGGCTGCACTTATTTTTGGAGCCAAAAAATGAACGTTTTCATCAGTTTCAGGCCACTTTTTTTCTTTTTATGACTTTTTTTCTCCCGGATCGTTCGTCGTGAGCCGCGAAAAGGATGATAACCTAACTTACAGGACATTGGAGGGCCCTACAACACGTCGATATCACGTCTTGGGAGGATGTTGCATTGTTGAAGCAGATGGGTTGTCGATAAGCCCATTGGGCCTTTTGAATGTGTCGTCTCTCTGGGTTAGGATTGTGAACCGTCAGCACATAAGGGCTTTGCGCCCTCAACATGACAGGTGCGATCATACCAGCACTAATGCACCAAATCACATCAGAACTCCGAAGTTAAGCCTACTTAGGCGAGAGTAGTACTAGGATGGGTGACCCTTGGGAAGTCCTCGTGTTGCACCCCACTTTTCATTTTTTTTGCCCCGTTTTGCTGTGCCAAGATGCTTTATCCATCACATTTCTATTATCGAGTCCCACGGCATCTTGGGCAAGACAACTTACCTTCGCCTAGAGACTTGGCCCTTAAACCCAGGGCGTGGGGCTTGCGACAAAGTCTCCGTCATTTCGGTGCCCATAAGTTTTGATTCGTAAGGAGTTATGCGGCGCACAGCATATCGTTGGTAGGCTCTCTGGGAGCTCTACGATGGGGGCAGCAAGGCTGCATGGCTGCGCCTATTTTTGGAGCCCAGAAACGAATGTTTTAATCAATTTCGATCCAATTTTTTTCTTTTCGATGTTTTTTAGTCCCGTGTCCATCATTGTGAGCCGCGAAAAGGACGCCAACCTAACTCGCGGGACATTAGAGGACCCTACAACACGTCGATATCATGTCTTGGAAGGATGCTGCGTTGTTGAAGCAGATGGGTTATTGATAAGCCCATTGGGCCTTTTGAATGGGTCGTCTATCTGGGCTGGGACTGTGAATCGTCAGCACATAAGGGCTTTGCGCCCTCAACATAACGGGTGCGATCATGCCAGCACTAATGCACCGAATCCCATCAGAACTCCAAAGTTGAGCGTGCTTCGGCCAGAGTTGTACTAGGATGGTTGACCTTCTGGGAAGTCCTCGTGTTGCACCACCCTTTTCATTTTTTTTGCCCCGTTTTGTCATGCCAAGATGCTTTATCCATAACATTTCGATTATCGAGTCCCACAACACCTTGGGCAAGACAACTTCACTTCACGTAGAGGCTGGGCCCGCAAACTGAGGGCGTGGGGCTTGCGACCAGATCTTCGTCGCTCCGGTGCCCATAACTTTTGATCTATAAGGAGGTATGCGGTGCACAGCATATCGTTGGAAAGCTTTACGAGAGCTCTACGACGGGGGTAGCAATCCTGCTCGGCTGCGCCTATTTTTTGAGCCCAAAAATGAACGTTTTCATCAGTTTTAGACCACTTTTCTTCTTTTTACGATGTTTTTTACTACCGGATCATTCGTGTGAGCCACGAAAAGGATGACAACCTAACTTGCGGGACATTACAGGGCCCTACAACTCGTCAATATCATGTCTTGGGAGGATGCTGCGTTGTTGAAGCAGATGGGTTATCGATAAGCCTATTGGGCCTTTTGAATGGGTCATCTCTCTAGGCTAGGACTGTGAACAGTCAGCACATAATGGCTTTGCGCCCTCAACATGACGGGTGTGATCATACCAGCACTAATGCATCGGATCCCATCAGAACTCTGAAGTTAAGTGTGCTTCGGCTAGTGTAATACTAGGATGGGTGACCCCCTAGGAAGTCCATGTGTTGTACTCCCCTTTTCATTTTTTTTTTTGCCCCGTTTTGTCGTGCCAAGATGCTTTATCCATCACATTTCTATTATCGAGTCCCATGGCACCTTGGGCAAGACAAGTTCACATTGCGTAGAGGCTTGACCCCCAAACCGAGGGTGTGGGGCCTACGACCAGGTCTCCGTTGCTCCGGTGCCCGTAACTTTTGATTCGTAAGGAGTTATACGGCGCACAACATGCCTTTGGAAAGCTCTCTAGGGGCTCTACGATGGGGGCAGCAAGCCTACTCGGCTGCGTCTATTTTTTGAACCCACAAACGAACGTTTTCATCAGTTTTGGGCCACTTTTCTTCTTTTTGTGATGTTTTTTTTATCCCGGATCGTTCGTCGGGAGCTGCGAAAAGGATGACAACCTAACTTACAGGACATTAGAGGGCCCTACAACACGTCGATATCACCTCTTTGGAGGATGCTGTATTGTTGAAGCAAATGGGTTGTCGATAAGCCCATTGGTCCTTTTGAATGGGCCGTCTTTCTGGGCTGGGACTGTGAACGGTCAGCACATAAGGGCTTTGCGCCCTCAACATGACGGGTGCGATCATACCAGCACTAATGCACCGAATCCCATCAGAACTCCGAAGTTAAGCGTGCTTGGGCGAGAGTAGTACTAGGATGGGTGACGCCAAGGGAAGTCCTTGTGTTGCACCCTACTTTTCAATTTTTTTGCCCCGTTTTACTGTGCCAAGATGCTTTATCAATCACGTTTCTATTATCGAGTCCCACGGCACCTTGGGCAAGACAACTTCACATCGCGTAGAGGCTTGACCCCCAAACCGAGGATGTGGGGCCTACGACCAAGTCTCCGTTGCTCAGGTGACCATAACTTTTGATCCGTAAGGAGTTATGCTACGTATAGCATACCGTTGGAAAGCTCTCCAGGGGTTCTACGACGGGGGCAGTAAGCTCGCTTTCCTGCACCCGTTTTCTAAGCCCAAAAATGAACGTTTTCATCTATTTCAGGCCACTTCTCTTCTTTTTTCGAAGTTTTTTAGTCCCGAATCGTTCGTCGTGACCCACAAAAAGGAACTGTCAGCACATAAGGGCTTTGCGCCCTCAACATGACTGGTACGATCATACCAGCACTATTGCACCGAATCCCATCAGAACTCCGAAGTTAAGCGTGCTTGGGCGAGAGTAGTACTAGGATGGGTGACGCCATGGGAAGTCCTCGTGTTGCACCTTACTTTTCATTTTTTTTGCTCAGTTTTGCTGTGCCAAGATGCTTTATCATTCACGTTTCTATTATCGAGTCCCACGGCACCTTGGGCATGATAACTTCATTTCGCATAAAGGCAAGGCCCGTAAACTGAGGGCGTGGGGCCTGCGACCAAGTCTCCGTTTCTATGATGCCCATAACTTTTGATTTGTAAGGGGTTATGCAGCGTACATCATACCATTGGAAAGCTCTCTGGGCAGCAAGCCTGCATGGCTGTGCCTATTTTTGGAGCTCAAAAATGAACGTTTTCATAAGTTTCAGGCCACTTTTCTTCTTTTTGTGAAGTTTTTTAGTCCCGAATCGTTCGTCGCGAGCTGCGAAAAGGATGACAACCTAACTCGCGGGACAATAAAGAGCCCTACAACGCGTCGATATCACGTCTTGTTAGGATACTGCGTTGTTGAAGCAGTTGGGTTATCGATAAGCCCATTGGGCCTTTTAAATGGACCGTTTCTCTGTGCTGGGATTGTGAACCATCAGCACCTAAGGGCTTTGCGCACTCAACATGACGGGTGAGATCATACCAGTACTAATGCACCGGATCCCATCAGAACTCTGAAGTTAAGCGTGCTTGGGAGATAGTAGTATTAGGATGGGTGACCCCCTGGGAAGTCCAGATGCTGCACCCAACTTTTCAATTTTTTTGCCCCATTTTGCTGTGCCAAGATGCTTTATCCATCACATTTTGATTATTGAGTCCCACGACACCTTGGGCAAGACAACTTCGCTTCGCATAGAGGCTGGGCCTGCAAACTGAGGGCGTGGGGCCTGCGACCAGGTCTCAATCGTTTCGGTGCCCATAACTTTTGATCCGTAAAGAATTATCCGGCACACAGCATACCATTGGAAAGCTTTCCGGGAGCTCTACGACGAGGGTAGCAATCTTTCTTGGCTGCACCTGATTTTGAAGCCCAAAAAGAATGTTTTCATCAGTTTCGGGCAACTTTTTGACTTTTTGTGAAGTTTTTTAGTCCCGAATCGTTCGTCGTGAGCCGCGAAAAGGACAACAACCTGACTCGCGGGAAAATAGAGGGCCCTACAATGTGTCAATATCACGTCCTGGGATGATGCTGCATTGTTGAAGCAGATGGGTTGTCGATAAGCCCATTGGGCCTTTTGAATGGGCTGGCTCTCTGGGCTAGGACTGTGAACCGTCAGCACATAAGGGCTTTGCACCTCAACATGACAGGTGCGATTATGCCAGCACTAATGCACCGAATCCCATCAGAACTCCAAAGTCAAGCATGCTTGGGCGAGAGTAGTACTAGGATGGGTAACCCCTTGGGAAGTCCTCGTGTTGCATACCACTTTTCATTTTTTTTGCCCCGTTTTTCTATGCCAAGATACTTTATCTATCACATTTCTATAATTTAGTCCCACGGCACCTTGGGCAAGAAAACTTCAATTCACGTAGAGGTTGGGCCCGCAAACCGAGGGCGTGGGGCCTGCGACCAAGTCTTTGTCGCTCTAGTGCCCATAACTTTTGATTTGTATAGAGTTATGCGGCGCACAACATACCGTTGGAAAGCTCTCCTGAAGCTCTATGACGGGGGCAACAAGCCTACACGGCCGTGCCTATTTGTGGAGCCCAAAAATGATCATTTTCATATGTTTGAGGCCACTTTTATTTCTTTTGCGATGTTTTTTAGTCCCGGATCATTCGTCATGAGCCGCAAAAAGGACAACAACATAACTGACGGGACATTAGAGGGCCCTACAATGCGTTGATATCACGTCTTGGGAGGACGTTGCGTTCTTGAAGCAGATGGGTTGTCGATAAGCCCATTAGGCCTTTTGAAAGTGCAGTCTCTCTGGGCTGGGACTGTGAACCGTCAGCACATAAGGGCTTTGCGCCCTCAACATGACGGGTGCGATCATACCAGAACTAATGCACCGGATCCCATCAGAACTCCGAAGTTAAGCGTGCTTGGGCGAGAATAGTACTAGGATGGGATACCCCCTTGGAAGTCCTCGTGTTGCACCCCCCTTTTAATTTTTTTTTGCCCCGTTTTGCCGTGCCAAGATGCTTTATCCATCACATTTCTATAATCGAGTCCCACAACAGCTTGGGGAAGAAACCTTCGCTTCTCGTAGAGGCTGGACCCACAAATCGAGGGCATGGCACCTGGGACCAGGTCTCCGTTGCTCCGGTGGCCATAACTTTTGATCCGTAAGGAGTTATGCGGTGCACAACATACTGTTGGAAAGCTCTCCGGGTGCCCTACAATGGGGTATGCAAGCCTACTCAGCTGCGCCTATTTTTGGTGCACAATAATGAACGTTTTCATCAGTTTCGTGCCATTTTTCTTCTTTTTGCGAAGTTATTTAGTCCCGGATCGTTCGTCGTGAGCCGCGAAAAGGACGACAACCTAACTTGTGAGGTGTTAGAGGGCCCTACCATATGTCGATATCATATCTTGGGAGGATGCTGCGTTGTTGAAGCAGATGGGTTATCGATAAGCCCATTAGGCCTTTTGAATGGGCCGTCTCTCTAGGCTGGGTTTGTGAACCGTCAGCACATAAAAGCTTTGCGCCCTAAACATGACGGGTGCCATCATACCAGCACTAATGCACCGCATCCCATCAGAACTCCGAAGTTAAGCATGCTTGGGCAAGAGTAGTACTTGGATGGGTGACCCCCTAGGAAGTCCTCGTGTTGCATCCCTCTTTTCATTTTTTTTTTGCCCTGTTTTGCTGTGCCAAGATGCTTTATCCATCATATTTCTATTATCGAGTCCCACGGCACCTTGGGCAAGACAACTTCGCTTGGCGTAGAGGTTGGGCCCGCAAACCGAAGGCGTGGGGCCTACGACCAAGTCTCCATCGCTCTGGTGCCCATTACTTTTAATCCGTAATAAGTTATGCAGCGCACAACATACCGTGGGAAAGCTCTTCGGGAGCTCCACGACGGAGGCAGCAAGCTTGCTTGGCTGCACATGTTTTCGGAGCCCAAAAATGAACGTCTTCATTAGTTTTCGGCCAATTTTCAGCTTTTTGCGAAGTTTTTTAGTTTCGGATCGTTCGTCGTGAGCCGCGAAAAGGACGACAACCTAACTGGCGGGACATTAGAGGTCCCTACAACGCGTCAATATCACGTCTTGGGAGGATGCTGCATTGTTAAAGCAGATGGGTTCTCGATAAACCCTTTCTGCATTTTGAGTGGGTTGTCTCTCTGGGTTGAGACTGTGAACCGTCAGTACATAAGGGCTTTGCGCCCTCAACATGTGGGGTGCTATCATACCAGCACTAATTCAACACATCCCTTCAGAACTCCGAAGTTAAACGTTCTTGGGTGAAAGTAGTAATAGGATGGGTGACCCCCTGGAAAGTCCTCATGTTGCAACCCCCTTTTCATTTTTTTGCCCCGTTTTGCCGTGCCAAGATGCTTTATCCATCACATTTCTATTATCGAGTCCTACAACACTTTGGGCAAGACAACTTCGCTTCGCGTAGAGGCTACGCCCACAAACCGAGGGCATGGGCCCAGCGACCAGGTCTCTGTTGCTCCGGTTCCCATAACTTTTGATCCATAAGGAGCTATGCGACGCACATCATAACGTTGGAAAGCACTCCGCGAGCTCTACGACGGGGGCAGCAAGCCTACTCGACTGCGCCAATTTTTGAAGCCCAAAAATGAACGTTTTCATATGTTTCGGGCCAGTTTCCTTCTTTTTGTGATTTTTTTTAGTCCCAGATCGTTTGTCGTGAGCCACGAAAAGGACGACAACCTAACTCACGAGACATTATAGGGCCCTACAACTCGTCGATATCACGTCTTGTGAGGATGCTGCGTTGTTGAAGCAGATGGGTTGTCGATAAGCCCATTGGGCCTTTTGAATGGGCCATCACTCTAGGCTGGGCCAGTGAACTGTCAACACAAAAGGGCTTTGCGCCCTCAACATTTAGGTGCGATCAATCCTGCACTAATACACCGGATCCCATCAGAACTCCGAAGTTAAACGTGCTTGGTCGAGAGTAGTACTAGAATGGGTGACCCCCTGGGAAGTCCTCGTGTTGCACCCTCCTTTTCATTTTTTTTTGCCTTGTTTACTGTGCCAAGATGCTTTATCCTTCATATTTCTATTATTAAGTCCCACGACACCTTGGATAAGGCAAATTCGCTTCGTGTAGAGGCTAGGCCCGCAAACCGAGGATGTGGGGCCTGCAACCAAGGCTCCGTCGCACCGGGGCCATAACTTTTGATCCGTAAGGAGTTATGCGGCGCACAACATACCGTTCAAAAGCTCTCCGGGAGGTCTACGATGAAGGTAGCAAGCCTACTCAGCTTCGCCTATTTTTGGAGCCAAAAATTGAATGTTTTCATCTGTTTCGGGCCAGTTTTCTTCTTTTTGTGATTTTTTTTAGTCTCGGATCGTTTGTCGTGAGCCACGAAATGGACGACAACCTAACTCGCGGGACATTAGAGGGTCCTACAACGCGTCGATATCACATCTTGGGAGGATGCTGCGTTGTTGAAGCAGATGGGTTGTCCATAAGCCCATTGGGCCTTTTGAATGGGCCATCTCTCTGGGCTGGGCCTGTGAACCGTCAGCACATAAGGGCTTTCCGCCCTCAACATTAAGGTGCGATCATTCCTGCACTAATGCACTGGATCCCATCAGAACTCTGAAGTTAAGCGTGCATGGGCGAGAGTAGTACTCGGATGGGTGACCCCTTGGGAAGTCCTCGTGTTGAACCCCCCTTTTCATTTTTTTTGGCCCTTTTTGCTGTGTCAAGATACTTTATCCATCACATTTCTATTATTGAGTCCCACGGCACCTTGGGCAAGACAACTTTGCTTTGTGTAAAGGCTGGGCCTGCAAACCGAGGGCGTAGGGCCTGCAACCAGGTCTCCGTCGCTCTGATACCCATAACTTTTGATCCATAAGGAGTTATGAGGCAATCAGCATACTGTTAGAGAGCTCTCCGGGAGCTCTACGACAGGGGCAACAACCCTGCTCGGCTGCCCCAATTTTTTGATCCCAAAAATGAACATTTTCATTAGTTTTGGGCCACTTTTTTTCTTTTTACGATGTTTTTTTTATCCCAGATCGTTCGTCGTGAGCTTCGAAAAGGACGACAACTAACTCGCAGGACATTAGAGGGCCCTACAACACGTCGATATCACGTCTTGGGAAGATGCTGCGCTGTTGAAGCAGATGGGTTGTCAATAAGCCCATTGGGCCTTTTGAATGGGCCGTCTCTCTGGTCTGGGACTATGAACCTTCAGCACATAAGGGTTTTGCGCCCTCAACATGACGGGTGCGATCATACTTGCACAAATGCTCCAGATCACATCAGAACTCTGAAGTTAAGCATGCTTGGGCGAGAGTAGTACAAGGATGGGTGACCCCCTGGGAAGTCCTCATGTTGCACCCTCCTTTACTTTTTTTTTTGCCCCATTTTGTCATGCCAAGATGATTTATCCATCACATTTCTATTATCAAGTCCCACGGCACCTTGGGCAAGACAACTTTGCTTCGCGTAAAGGCTGGGCTGGCAAACCGAGGGTGAGGGGCCCGTCGCACAACTTTTGATTCGTGAGGAGTTATGCGATGCACAGCATACAGTTGGAAAGCTCTCCAGGAGCTCTACGACGGGGGCAGTATGCCTGGTTGGCTGCACCTATTTTTGAAACCCAAAAATGAACATTTTCATCAGTTTCGGGCCACTTTTATACTTTTTGCAAAGTTTTTTAGTCCCGGATCATTCGTCGTGAGCCGCAAAATGGAAGACAATCTAACTCGCGGGACATTATAGGGCCGTACAACGCGTCGATATCACGTCTTGGGAGGATGCTGCGTTGTTGAAGCAGATGGGTTGTCAATAAGCCCATTGGGCCTTTTGAATGCCCGTCTCTCTGAGCTTGGACTGTGAACCGTCGGCACATTAGGGCTTTGCGCCCTCAACATGACGGGTGCGATCATACTTGCACAAATGCACCGAATCCTATAAGAACTCCGAAGTTTAGCGTGCTTGGGCGAGAGTAGTACTAGGTTGGGTGACCCCCTGGGAAGTCCTTGTGTTGCACCCTCCTTTACATGTTTTTTTTCCCCGTTTTGTCGTGCCAAGATGCTTTATCCATCACATTTCTATTATCAAGTCCCACGGTACCATGGGCAAGACAACTTCGCTTTGCATAGAGGCTGGGCCCGCAAACTGAGGGCATGGGGCCTACGACCAGGTCTCCGTCGCTCCTGTGCCCATAATCTTTGATCCGTAAGGAGTTATGCGGTGCACAACATATCGTTGGAAAGCTCTCCAGGAGCTCTAAGACGGGGGCTGCAAACCTGCTCAGTTACGCCTGTTTTAAGAGCCCAAAAATGAACATTTTCATCTGTTTTGGGTCACTTTACATCTTTTTGCGAAGTTTCTTAGTCCTGATCGTTCGTCGTCAGAAGCGAAAAGGTTGACAACCTAACTCGTGAGATATTAGAGGGCCCTACAACGTGTCGATATAACGTCTTGGGAGTTTGCTATGTTGTTGAAGCAGATGGGTTGTCGATAGGCTCATTGGGCCTTTTGAATGGGCCATCTCTCTGAGCTGGGACTGTGAACCGTCAACACATAAGGGCTTTGCGCCCTCAACTAGATGGGTGCCATCATATCAGCACTAATGCACTGGATCCCATCAAAACTTCGAAGTTAAGTGTGCTTGGGCAAGAGTAGTACTAGGATAGGTGACCCCTTGGGAAGTCCTCGTGTTGCACCACTCTTTTCATTTTTTTTGCCCCATTTTGCTGAGCCAAGATGCTTTATCCATCACATTTCTATTATCGAGTCCCACGACACCTTGGGCAAGACAACATCAGTTCGCGTAGAGGCTGGGCCCATAAACCGAGGTCGTGGGGCCTGCGACCAGGTCTCTGTTGCTCCGGTGCCAATAACTTTTGATCCGTAGGGAGTTATGCGGCACACAACATACTGTTAGAAAGCTCTCCAGGACCTCTATGACAAGGGTAGCTAGCTTGCTCAGCTGCTCCTATTTTGGTAGCCCAAAAAAAAACATTTTCATCAGTTTTGTGCTACTTTTCTTCTTTTGCGATGTTTTTTAGTACCGGTTCGTTCGTCGTGAGCAGCGAAAAGGATGACAACCAAACTCGTGGGAAAATAGAGGGTCCTACAACGCGTCGATATCACGTCTTGGGTGGATGCTGCACTGTTGAAGTAGATGGGTTGTCGATAAGCCCATTGGGCCTTTTGAATAGGCCGTCTCTCTGGGCTGGGACTGTGAACCATTAGTACATAAGGGCTTTGCGCCCTCAACATGACGGGTGCGATCATACCAGCACTATTGCAATAGATCCCATCAGAACTCCGAAGTTAAACGTGCTTGGGCGAGAGCAGTACTAGGATGGGTGACCCCTTGGGAACTACTCGTGTTGTACCCCCCTTTTCATTTTTTTTTGCCCCGTTTTGCCGTGCCAAGATGCTTTATCCATCACATTTCTATTATCTAGTCCCACAACACCTTGGGCAAGAAAAATTCGCTTCTTATAGAGGCTGGGCCCGTAAATCGAGGGCGTGGGGTCTGTGACCAGGTCTCCGTTGCTCTGGTGGCCATAACTTTTGATCCGTAAGGAGTTATGCGGCGTACAACATACCGTTGGAACGCTCTCCGGGTGCCCTACAATGGGGGATGCAAGCCAGCTCAGCTTCGCCTATTTTTGGTGCACAATAATGAACATTTTCATCATTTTCGGGCCACTTTTCTTCTTTTTGTGAAGTTTTTTAGTCCCGGATCGTTAGTCGTGAGCCGCAAAAAGGATGACAACCTAACTCATGGGACATTAATGGGCCCTACAACACGTCGATATCACGTCTTGCAATGATGCTGCGATGTTGAAGCAGATGGGTTGTCGATAAGCCCATTGGGGCTTTTGAATGGGCCGTCTCTCTAGGCTGGGACTGTGAACCTTCAGCATATACGGGCGTTGCACCCTAAACATGACAGGTGCGATCATACCAGCACTAATGCACTGGATCCCATCAGAACTCTGAAGTTAAGAGTGCTTGGACGAGAGTAGTACTAGGATGGGTGGCCCCCTGGGAAGTCCTCATGTTGCACCCCTATTTTCATTTTTTTCCCCGTTTTGCTGTGCTAAGATGCTTTATCCATCACATTTCTATTATCGAGTCCCACGGCACCTTGGGCAAGACAAGTTCGTTTCACGTAGAGGCTGGGCCCTCAAACCGAGTGCGTAGGACCTGCAACCAGGTCTCTGTAGCTCTATTGCCCATAACTTTTGATCCGTAAGGAGTTATGAGACGATCAAAATACTATTAGAACGCTCTCCGAAAGTTCTACGATGGGGGCAGCAAGCCTGCTCAGCTGTGCCTATTTTCGGAGCCTAAAAATGAACATTTTCATCAGTTTTTAGTGGTTTTTCTTCTTTTTGTGATGTTTTTTAGTCCGAGATCGTTCATCGTGAGTCGTGAAAAGAACGACAACCAAACTCGCGGGACATTAATGGGCCCTACAACGCGTCGATATCACGTATTCGGAGATGCGGCGTTGTTGAAGAAGAGGGGTTGTCGATAAGCCAATTGGGCCTTTTGAATAGGCCGTCTCTCTGGGCTAGGACTGTGAACAATCAGCACATAAGGGCTTTGTGCCCTCAACATGACGGGTGCGATCATACCAGCAATAATTCACCAGATCACATCAGAAATCTGAAGTTAAGTGTGCTTGGGCGAGAGTAGTACTAGGATAGGTAACCCCCTCGGAAGTCCTCGTGTTGCACCCCCCATTTTCATTTTTTTGCCTCGTTTTGTCGTGCCAAGATGCTTTATCCATCACATTTCTATTATCAAGTACCACGGCACCTTGGGCAAGACAAGTTCGCTTCGCGTAGAAGCTGGGCTTGCAAACTGAGGGCGTAGGGCCTGCGACCAGGTCTCCGTCGCTCCGGTGCCCATAACTTTTGACCCGTAAGGAGTTATGCGTCGCACAGCATACCGTTGGAAAGCTCTCCGGGAGCTCTACGTCAGTAGCAGCAATCCTGCAAGGCTACACCTATTTTTGAAGCCCAAAAATGAACATTTACATCAGTTTCAGGCCACTTTTCTTCTTTTCGCAAAGTTTTTTGGTCCCAAATCGTTCGTTGTGAGCCGCGAAAAGGACGACAACCTAACTCGCGGGACATTAGAGGGCCCTACAATGCATCGATATCACGTCTTGGGAGGATGCGGCATTGTTGAAGCAGATAGGTTGTCGATAAGCAAATTTGGCATTTTGAATGGGCCATCTCTCTGGGCTGTGACTGTGAACCGTCAGCACATAAGGGTTTTGCACCCTCAACATGACGGGTGCGATCATACCAGCACTAATGGATCCCGTCAAAACTCCGAAGTTAAGCATGCTTGGGCGAGAGTAGTACTAGGATGGGTGACCCCCTGGGAAGTCCTCGTGTTGTACACCTCTTATCATTTTTTTTTGCTCTATTTTGTCATGCCAGGATGATTTATCCATCACATTTCTATTATCGAGTCCCATGGCACCTTGGGCAAGACAACTTCGCTTGGTGCAGAGGCTGGGCCCAAAAACTGAGGGCGTGGGGCCTAAGAGCAGGTTTTCGTCAGTCCGGTGTCCATAAATTTTGATCCGTAAGGAGTTATGCAACTCACAGCATACCGTTGGAGAGCTCTCCGGGAGCTCTACTACGGGGGCAGCAAGCCTGCTCGGCTGCGCCTATTTTTGGATCCCAAAAATGAACATTTTCATCAGTTTTAGGCCACTTTTCTTCTTTTTGCGATATTTTTTCGTCCTGGATCGTTCGTCGTGAGCTGTGAAAAGGACAACAACCAAACTCGTGGGACATTAGAGGGCCCTACAACCCTTCGATATCACGTCTTGGGAGGATGCTGCGTTGTTGAAGCAGATTGGTTATCGATAAGCCCATTGGGCCTTTTGAATGTGTCGTCTCTCTGGGCTGTGATTGTGAACTGTCAGCATATAAGGGCTTTGCGCCCTCAACATGACGGGTGCTATCATACCAACACTAATGCACCAGATCCTATCAAAACTCCGAAGTTAAAGGTACTTGGGCGAGAGTAGTACGAGGATGGGTGATCCCCAGGGAAATCCTCGTGTTGTACCCCCCTTTTCATTTTTTTTGCCCCGTTTTGCCATGCAAAAATGCTTTAGCCATCACATTTCTATTATCGAGTCTCTTGGCACCTTTGGCAAGACAACTTCGCTTCCCGTAGAGGCTGGGCCCGCAAACTGAGGCCGTGGGTCCGGCGACCAAGTCTCCGTCGCTCTAGTGCCCATAACTTTTGATCCGTAAGGAGTAATACGACGCATAGCATACCGTTGGAATGCTCTCTGGGAGCTCTACGACAGGAGCAGCAAACCTACTCGGCTGTGCCTGTATTCAGAGCCCAAAAATGAACATTTTCATCTATTTCGGGCCCCTTTTCTTCCTTTTGCGAAGTTTTTTAGTCCCGAATCGTTCGTCGTGAGCCACGAAAAGGACGACAACCTAACTCACGGGACATTGGAGGGCCCTTTAATGCGTCGATATCACATCTTGGGAGGATGCTGCATTGTTGAAGCAGATGGGTTGTCGATAAGCATATTGGGCCTTTTGAATGGGCCGTCTCTCAGGGCTGCGACTGTGAACTGTCAGTACGTAAGGGCTTTGCGCCCTCAACATGACGGCTACAATTATACCAGCACTAATGCACTGGATCCCATCAGAACTCCGAAGTTAAGCGTGCTTGGGCGAAAGTAGTACTAGGATAGGTGACGCCCTTGGAAGTCTTCGTGTTGCACCCCACTTTTCATTTTTTTTGCCCCATTTTGCCTTGCCAAGATGCTTTATCCATCACATTTCTATTATCGAGTCCAACGGCACATTAGGCAAGACAACTTCGCTTAGCTGAGAGGCTGGGCCCGCAAACCGAGGGCGTGGGGCCTACGATTAGGTCTCCGTCGCTCCGGTGCCCATAACTTTTGAGGCGTATAGAGTTATGAGGCACACAACATACTGTTGGAAAGCTCTTTAGGAGCTCTCCGTCGCTCTGGTGCCTAAAATGAATGTTTTCATCAGTTTCGGGCCACTTTTCTACTTTTTGTGATGTTTTTTCATCCCGTATCATTCGTCGTGAGCCGGGAAAAGGATGACAACCTAACTCGTGGGACATTAGAAGGCCCTACAACTCGTCGATATCATGTCTTGGGAGGATGCTGCGTTGTTGTAGCAAATGGGTTGTCGATAAGCCCATTGGGCCTTTTGAATGGGCCGTCTCTCTAGGCTGGGACTGTGAACTGTCAACACATAAGGTCTTTGCTCCCTCAACATGACTAGTACGATCATACCAGAACTAATGCACCGGATCCCATCAGAACTCCGAAGATAAGCATGCTTACG
This sequence comes from Ehretia macrophylla, assembly GCA_037974665.1. Lineage (NCBI taxonomy): Eukaryota > Viridiplantae > Streptophyta > Magnoliopsida > Boraginales > Ehretiaceae > Ehretia > Ehretia macrophylla. Next base: position 45,857,384 of record CM075767.1, read on the forward strand.
CGAGAGTAGTACTAGGATGGGTGACCCCTTGGGAGGTCCTCGTGTTGCACCCCATTTTCCTTTTTTTTGCCCCGTTTTGCCGTGCCAAGATGCTTTATCCATCACATTTCTATTATCGAGTCCCATAGCACCCTGGGCAAGACAACTTCACTTTGTGTAGAGGGTGGTCCCGCAAACCGAGGTCGTGGGGCTTGCGACCAGGTCTCCGTCGCTCCGATGCCCATAACTTTTGATCCGTAAGGAGTTATGCGGTGCACATCATACCGTTGCAAAGCTCACCAGGAGCTCTATGACGGAGGCAGCAAGCTTGCTCGGTTGTGTCTATTTTCGGAGCCCAAAATGAATGTTTTCATCAGTTTCGGGCCATTTTTTTGGGTTTTATGAAGTTTTTTAGTCGCGAATCATTCTTCGTGAGCCGCGAAAAGGAGGACAACCTAACACGCGGGACATTAGAGGGCCCTCAACGCATCGATATCACGTCTTGGGAGAATGCTGCTTTGTTGAAGCAGATGGGTTGTCGATAAGCCCATTAGGCCTTTTGAATGGGCCGTCTCTCTGGGCTGGGACTGTGAACCGTTAGCATATCAGGGCTTTGCGCCCTCAACATGACAGGCGCGATCATACCAATACTAATGCACTGAATCCCATCAAAACTCCGAACTTAAGCGTGCTTGGGCGAGAATAGTACTAGGATAGGTGACCTACTAGGAAGTCCTCATGTTGCACCCCCCATTTCATTTTTTTTTGCCCCGTTTTGTCATGCCAAGTTACTTTATCCATCACATTTCAATTATTGAGTCCTATGGTACCTTGGGCAAGACAAGTTTCCTTCACGTAGAGGCTGGGTTCGCAAACCAACGACGTGGGGCCTAAGACGAGGTCTCCGTGGCTCTAGTGCCCATAACTTTTGGTCCGTAAGGAGTTATGCAGTGCACAGCTTACTGTTGGAAAGCTCTCTAGGAGCTCTACGACGAGGGCAGTAAGCCTGCTATGCTGATCCTATTTTTGGAGCCCAAAATTGAACCTTTTCATTAGTTTTGGGACACTTTTCTTCTTTTTGTGAAGTTTTTTAGTCCCGGATCGTTCGTCGTGAGCCGCGAAAAGGACGACAACCTTACTCGCGGGACATTAGAGGACTTACAATGCGTCGATATCACGTCATGGGAGGATGCTACGTTGTTAAGGCAGATGGATTGTTGATAAGCTCATTGGGCCTTTTGAATGGGCAGTCTCTCTGGGCTGGGACTGTGAACCGTCAGCACATAAGGGCTTTGCACCCTCAACATGACGGGTGCGACCATACCAACACTAATGCACCGGATCCCATCAGAACTCCGACGTTATGCATGCTTGGGCAAGAGTATTACTAGGTTGGGTGACCCCCTGGGAAGTCCTCGTGTTGCACCCCCATTTTAATTTTTTTTTGCCCCGTTTTGTCGTGCCAAGATGCTTTATCCATCACATTTCTATTATCGAGGCCAACGGCACCTCGGGCAAGAACACATCGCTTCGCGTAGAGGCTGGGCCCAAAAACTTAGGCCGTAGGGCCTGCGACCAGGTCTCCGTCGCTCCGGTGCCCATAACTTTTGATCCGTAAGGAGTTATACGGCACACAGCATACCGTTGGAAAGCTCTCTATGAGCTCTACGAGGGGGATAGCAAGCCTGCTTGATTGTCACTATTTTCGGAGCCCAAAAATGAATGTTTTCATCAGTTTCGGGCCACTTTTTTGATTTTTATGAAGTTTTTTAGTCGCGAATCATTCTTCGTGAGCCGCGAAAAGGAGGACAACCTAACACGCGGGACATTAGAGGGCCCTACAACGCATCGATATCACGTCTTGGGAGAATGCTACTTTGTTGAAGCAGATGGGTTGTCGATAAGCCCATTAGGCCTTTTGAATGGGCCGTCTCTCTGGGCTGAGATTGTGAACCGTTAGCACATCAGGGCTTTGCGCCCTCAACATGACGGGCGCGATTATACCAATACTAATGCACCGAATCCCATCATAACTCTGAAGTTAAGCGTGCTTGGGCGAGAGTAGTACTAGGATGGGTGACCTACTAGGAATTCCTCATGTTGCACCCCCCATTTCATTTTTTTTTGCCCCGTTTTGTCATGCCAAGATACTTTATCCATCACATTTCAATTATTGAGTCCCACGGTACCTTGGGCAAGACAAGTTTCCTTCACGTAGAGGCTGGGTTCGCAAACTGAGGGCGTGGGGCCTAAGACCAGGTCTCCGTCGCTCTGGTGCCCATAACTTTTGATACGTAAGGAGTTATGCGGCGCACAGCTTACCGTTGGAAAGCTCTTTGGGAGCTCTACGATGAGGTCAGCAAGCCTGCTATGCTGAGCCTATTTTTGGAGCCCAAAAATGAACGTTTTCATCAGTTTTGAGCCACTTTTCATGTTTTTGCGATGTTTTTTCATCCCGGATCGTTCGTCGTGAGCCGCGAAAAAGACAACAACCTAACTCGCTGGACATTAGAAGGCCCTACAATGCGTCAATATCACGTCTTGGGAGGATGCTTCGTTGTTGAAGTAGATGGGTTGTCGATAAGCCCATTGGACCTTTTGAATGGGCCGTCTCTCTAGGTTGGGACTGTGAACCGTCAGCACGTAAGGGCTTTGCGCCCTCAACATGATGGGTGCGATCATACCAACACTAATGCACCGGATCCCATTAGAACGCCGAAGTTAAGCGTGCTTGGACGAGAGTAGTACTAGGATGGGTGACCCCTTGGGAAGTCCTCATGTTGCACCCCCATTTTCATTTTTTTTTTACCCCATTTTGTCTTGCCAAGATGTTTTATCCATCACATTTCTATTATCGAGTCCAACGGCACCTTGGGCAAGAACACATCGCTTCGCGTAGAGGCTGGGCTCGCAAACTTAGGCCGTAGGGCTTGCGACCAGGTCTCCGTCGCTCCGGTGCCCATAACTTTTGATCCGTAAGGAGTTATACAGCACACAACATACCGTTGGAAAGCTCTCTAGGAGCTCTATGACGAGGATAGCAAGCCTGCTTGATTGTGACTATTTTCGGAGCCCAAAAATGAATGTTTTCATCAGTTTTGGTCCACTTTTCTTATTTTTACGAAGTTTTTTTGTCCCGGATCATTCGTCGTGAACCGCGAAAAGGATGACAACCTAACATGTAGGACATTAGAGGGCCCTACAACGCATCGATATCACGTCTTGGGAAGATGGTGCGTTGTTGAAGCAGATGGGTTGTCGATAATCCCATTGGGCCTTTTGAATGGGCCGTCTCTTTGGGTTGGGACTGTGAACCGTCAGCACATAAGGGCTTTGCGCCTTCAACATGACTGGTGCGATCATACCAGCACTAATGCATCGGATCCCTCAGAACTCCGAAGTTATGCGTGCTTGAGCGAGATTAGTACTAGGATTGGTGACCCGTTGGGAAGTCCTCGTGTTGCACCCCCTTCGTCATTTTTTTTGCCCCGTTTTGTTGTGCCAAGATGCTTTATAAATCACATTTCTATTATCGAGTCCCACAGCTCCTTGGGGAAGACAACTTCGCTTCGCGTAGAGACTGGGCCCGCAAACCGAGGGCGTGGGGCCAGCGACCAGGTCTCTGTTGCTCCGGTGCCTACAACTTTTGATACGTAAGGAGTTATGCGGCGCACAGCATACCATTGGAAAGCTCTTTGGGAGCTCTACGATAGGGGCAGCAAACCTGTTAGGCTGTGTCTATTTTCGGTGCCCAAAAATGAATGTTTTCATCAGTTTTGGTCCACTTTTGTGCTTTTTGCGAAGTTTTTTATTCCCGGATCGTTCGTGGTGAGACATGAAATGGACGACAACCTAACTCGCAAGACATTAGAGGGTCCTACAACGTGTCGATATCACGTCTTGGGAAGGTGTTGCGTTGTTGAAGTAGATGTGTTGTCGATAGGCCCATTGGGCCTTTTGAATAGGCCGTCTATCTGGGCTGGGATTGTGAACCGTCAGCGAATAAGGGCTTTGCGCCCTCAACGTGATGGGTGCGATCATAATAGCACTAATGCACCGGATCCCATCAGAACTCCAAAGTTAAGCGTGCTGAGGCGAGAGTAGTACTAGGACGGGTGTCCCCTTGGGAAGTCCTCGTGTTGCACCCCCCTTTTCATTTTGTTTTGCCCCGTTTCACTGTGCCAAGATGCTTTATCTATCACATTTCTATTATCGAGTCCCACGGCACCTTGGGCAAGACAACTTCACTTCATGTAGAGGCTGGGCCCACAAACCGAGGGCGTGGGGCCTATGACCAGGTCTCCGTCACTCCGGTGCCCATAACTTTTGATCTGTAAAGAGTTGTGTGGCTCATAGCATATCGTAGGAAAGCTCTCCGGGAGATCTATGACGGGGGTAGCAATCCTGCTGACTGTGCCTATTTTTGGAAGACAAAAACGAAAGTTTTCATCTATTTCGGGCCACTTTTCTTCCTTTTGTAATGTTTTTTATTCCCAGATCATTCGTCGTGAGCCCCGAAATGGACGACAACCTAACTCGCGGGACATTAGACGGCCCTACAACGCGTCGATCTCACGTCTTGGGAGGATGCTACATTGTTGAAGCATATGGGTTGTCGATAAGCCCATTGGGCCTTTTGAATGGGCTGTCTCTCTAAGGTGGGACTGTGAACCGTCAGCACATCTGGGCTTTGCACCATCAACATGACGGGTGCGATCATACCAGCACTAATGCACCGAATCCCATCAGAACTCTGAAGTTAAGCGTGCTTGGGCGAGAGTAGTACTAGGATGGGAGACCCACTAGGAAGTCCTCGTGTTGCACCCCCCATTTCAATTTTTTTTTGCCCCGTTTTGTCATGCCAAGATGCTTTATCCATCACATTTCTATTATCGAGTCCCATGGCACTTTGGGCTAGACAACTTTGCTTCGCGTAGAGGCTAGGCCCGCAAGCCGAGGGCGTGGGGCCTAAGACCAAGTCTCCGTCGCTCCGGTGCCGATAACTTTTGATTCGTAAGGAGTTATGCGGCGCACAACATACCGTTGGAAAGATCTCCGGGAGCTCTATGACGGGGGCAGCAATCCTGCTCGGCTGTACCTATTTTTGGAGCCTAAAAATGAACAATTTCATTTGTTTCGGGCTTTTTTCTTGGTTTTGCGAAGTTTTTTGGCCCTAGATCGTTTGTCGTGAGCAGTGAAATGGACGACAACCTAACTCACGGGACATTAGAGGTCCTTACAATGCGTCGATCTCACGTCTTGAGAGGATGCTACATTGTTGAAGCAGATGGGTTATAAATAGGCCCATTGGGCCTTTTGAATGGGCCGTCTCTCTGAGCGAGGACTATGAACTGTCAGCACATAATGGCTTTGCGCCCTCAACATGACGGGTGCAATCATACCAGTACTAATGCACCGAATCCCATCAGAAATCCAAAGTTAAGCGTGCTTGGGCGAGAGTAGTGCTAGGATCGGTGACCCCCTGGGAAGTCCTCGTGTTGCACCCCATTTTTCATTTTTTTTCCCCGTTTTGTCGTGCCAAGATGCTTTATCCATCACATTTCTATTATCGATTCCCACGGCACATTGGGGAAGACAACTTTGCTTCGCATAGAGGCTGGGCCCGCAAACAGTGGGTGTGGGGCTTAAGACCAGGTCTCTGTCGCTCCGGTGCCCAAAACTTTTGATACGTAAGGAGTTATGCGATGCACAACATACCGTTGGAAAGCTCTCCGGGAGCTCTACGACTGGGGCAGTAAGCCTCCTCGATTGTATCTATTTTTGGAGTCCAAAAATGAACATTTTCGTCAGTTTTAGGCTACTTTTCTTCTGTTTGTTAAGTTTTTTAGTCCCGAATCGTTCGTCGTGAGCTACAAAAAGGATGACAACATAACTTGCCGAACATTGGAGGGCCCTACAACGCATCAATATCACGTCTTGGGAGGATGCTGCGTTGTTAAAGCAGATGGGTTGTCAATAAGCCCATTGGGCCTTTTCAATGGGTCGTCTCTCTAGGATGAGACTGTGAACCGTCAGTAAATAAGGGCTTTGTGCCCTCAACATGACGGGTGTGATCATACCAGCATTAATGCCCTGGATCCCATCAGAACTCTGATGTTAAGCGTGCTTGGGTGAGAGTAGTACTAGGATGGGTGACCCCCTGGAAAGTCCTCGTGTTGCTCCCCCCTTTTTCATTTGTTTTGCCCCGTTTTGTCATGCCAAGATGGTTTATCCATCACATTTTTATTATCGAGTCCCATGGCACCTTGGCAAGACAACTTCTCTTCGCGTAGAGGCTGGGCCTGCAAACTGAGGGCATGGGGCATGCGACCAGCTCTCCGTCCCTCCGGTGCCCATAACTTTTGATCCATGAGGAGGTATGCGGCGCATAGCATACCGTCGGAAAGCTCTCCGGGAGCTCTATGACAGGGGCAGCGAGCCTGCTCGGTTGCGCCTATTTTTGGAGCCCAAAAATGACCGTTTTCATTTGTTTCGGGCCACTTTTCTTCTTCTTGCAAAGTTTTTTAGTCCCGGATTGTTCGTCATGAGTCACAAAAAGGACGACAACCTAACTCGCGGGACATTAGACGGCCCTACAACGCGTCGATCTCACGTCTTGGGAGGATGCTACATTGTTGAAGCATATGGGTTGTCGATAAGCCCATTGGGCCTTTTGAATGGGCCGTCTCTCTAGGCTGGGACTGTGAACCATCAGCACATAAGGGCTTTGCGCCCTCCACATGACGGGTGCGATCATACTACCACTAATGCCCCAGATCCCATCAGAACTCTGAAGTTAAGAGTGCTTGGGCGAGAGTAGTACTAGGATGGGGGACCCCTTGGGAAATCCTCGTGTTGCACCCTCATTTTTATTTTTTTCCCGCGTTTTACCGTGCCAAGATGCTTTATCCATCACATTTCTATTATCGAGTCCCACGGCACCTTAGGTAAGACAACTTAGCTTCGCGTAGAGGCTGGGCCCGCAAACCGAGGGCATGTGGCCTGCGACCATGTCTCCGTCGCTCCGGAGTCCATAACTTTTGATCTGTAAGGAGTTATGCAGCGCACAGCATACGGTTGGAAAGCTTTCCGGGAGATCTATGACGGGGGTAGCAAGCTTGCTCGGCTACGCCTATTTTCGGAGCCCAAAAATAAATATTTTTATTAGTTTTGGGCCACTTTTATTCATTTCATGATGTTTTTAAGTCCCGGATCGTTCGTTGTGAGCTGCGAAAAGGACGATAACCTAACTCGCGGGATATTAAAGGGCCCAACAACACGTCGATATCACGTCTTGGGAGGATGCTGTGTTGTTGAAGTAGATGGGTTGTCGATAAGCCTATTGGGCCTTTTGAATGGGCCGTCTCTCTAGACTTGGACTGTGAACCGTCAACACATAAGGGCTTTGCACCCTCAACATGATGGGTGCGATCATACCAGCACTCATGCACCGGATCCCATCAGAACTCCAAAGTTGAGCACGCTTGGGCGAGAGTAGTACTAGGATGGGTGACCCCTTGGGAAGTCCTAGTGTTGCACCCCTATTTTCATTTTTTTTGCCCCGTTTTGTCGTGCCAAGATGCTTTATCCATCACATTTCTATTGTCGAGTCCAACGACACCTTGGGCAAGAAACCATCGCTTCGCGTAGAGGCTAGGCCCGCAAACTAAGGCCGTGGGGCCTACGACCAGGTCTCTGTCGCTCTGACGCCCATAACTTTTGATTCGTAAGGAGTTATGCGGCGCACAGCATACCGTTGGAAAGCTCTCTAAGAGCTCTATGACAGGGATAACCAGCTTGCTTGATTGTGCCTATTTTCGGAGCCCAAAAATGAATGTTTTCATGAGTTTTGGTCCACTTTTCTTATTTTTACGAAGTTTTTTAGTCTCGGATCATTCATAGTGAGCAGCAAAAAGGACAACAACCTAACTCGCGGGACATTAGAGGGCCTTACAACGCGTCGATATCACGTCTTGGGAGGATGATGTGTTGTTGTAGTATATGGGTTATCAATAAGCCCATTGGGCCTTTTGAATAAGTCGTCTCTCTGGGCCGAGACTGTGAACCGTCATCACATAAGGGCTTTGCGCCTTCAACATGACGGGTGCGATCATAACAGTACTAATGCATCAGATCCCATCAAACTCTGAAGTTAAGCGTGCTTGGGCGAGAGTAGTACTAGAATGGGTGACCCCCTAGGAAGTCCTCGTGTTGCACCCCACTTTTCATTTTTTTTTGCCCCGTTTTGTCGTGCCAAGTTGCTTTATCCATCACATTTCTATTATTGAGTCCCACAGTACCTTGGGCAAGACAACTTCCCTTTGCGTAGAGGCTGGGCCCGCAAACCGAGGGTGTGGGGCCAATGACCAGGTCTCTATCGCTCCAATGGCCATAACTTTTGATCCGTATGGAGTTATGCCGCGCACAGCATACCGTTGGAAAACTCTTCGGGAGCTCTACGATGGTGGCAGTAAGCCTGCTCAGCTGCACCTGGTTTCAGAGCCCAAAAATGATAATTTTCATCAGTTTTTGGCCATTTTTCTTTTCATGCGTAGTTTTTTAGTCTCGGATTGTTCGTCGTGAGCCACGAATAGGACGACAACCCAAATTGTAGGACATTAGAGGGCCTTACAATGCGTCGATATCATGTCTTGGGAGGATGCTGCACTGTTGAAGCAGATGGGTTGTTGATAAACCCATTGGGCCTTTTGAATGGGCCGTCTCTCTGGGTTGGGACTGTGAACCGTCAGCACAAAAGGGCTTTGCGCCCTCAACATGATGGGTACGATCATACCAGCACTAATGCACCGGATCCCATCAGAACTCCGAAGTTAAGCATGCTTAGGCTAGAGTAGTAGTAGGATGGGTGACCCCCTGGGAATTCCTCGTGTTGCACCTCCCATTTCATTTTTTTTGCCCCATTTTCTTGTGCCAAGATGCTTTATCCATCACAAATCTATTATCGAGTCCCACGACACCTTGGGCAAGACAACTTCGCTTCGCGTATAGGCTGGGCCCGCAAACCGAGGTCCTGGGGCCTGCGACCAGGTCTCTATCGCTCCGGTGCCCATAACTTTTGATCCGTATAGAGTTATGCAGTGCACAGCATACCGTTGGAAAGCTCTCCGGGAGCTCTACGACTGGGGTTGCAAGCTTGCTCGGCTTTACCTATTTTTGGAGCCAAAAAATTAACGTTTCAATCAGTTTCAGGCCACTTTTCTAGTTTTTACGAAGCTTTTTATTTCCGGATCATTCGTCGTGAGCCGCGAAAAGGACGACACCCTAACTCGCGGGACATTAGACGGCCCTACAATGCATCGATATCACGTATTGGGAGGATGCTGCATTGTTGAAGCAAATAGATTGTCAATAAGCCTATTGGGCCTTTTGAATGGGCCGTCTCTCAAGGCCGGGACTATGAACCGTCAGCACATAAGGGCTTTGCACCCTCAACATCACGGGTGCGATCATGCCAGCACTAATGCACCGGATCCCATCAGAACTCTGAAGTTAAGCGTGCTTGGGCGAGAGTAGTACTAGGATAGGTGACCCGCTGGGAAGTCCTTGTGTTGCAACTCCCTTGTCATTTTTTTTCCACCGTTTTGTCTTGCCAAGATGCTTTATCCATCACATTTCTATTATCGAGTCCCACGGCACCTTGGGCAAGACAACTTTGCTTTGTGTAAGGGCTGGGCCCGCAAACTGAGGTCGTGGGGCCTGCGACCAAGTCTCTGTCACTCCAGTGCCTATACTTTCGATCCATGAGGGGTTATGCAGTGCACAGCATACCGTTGGAAAGCTCTCGGGGAGCTCTACGACGGGAGCAGCAAAACTACTCGGCTATGCCTATTTTTGGAGCCCAAAAATAGTAACGTTTTCATCCGTTTTGGTCCATTTTTCTTCTTTTTGCAAAGTTTTTTAGTCCCAGATCGTTCATCGTGTGCCGCAAAATGGAAGACAACCTCACTCGTGGGATGTTAGAAGGCCCCACAACGCGTCGATATCACATCTTGGGAGGATACTGCGTTGTTCAAGTAGATGGGTTGTCGATAAGCCCATTAGGCCTTTTGAATGGGCCATCTCTCTGGGCTGCGACTATGAACCGTTAGCACATAAGGGCTTTGCGCCCTCAACATGACGGGTGCGATCATACGAGCACTAATGCACCGGATCCCATCAGAACTCCGAAGTTAAGCGTGCTTGGGCGAGCGTAGTACAAGGATGGGTGACCCCCAAGGAAGTCCTCGTGTTGCACCCCCCTTTTTATTTTTTTTTGCCCCGTTTTGTCGTGCCAAGAAGCTTTATCCATCACATTTCTATTATCGAGTCCCACGGCACCTTGGGCAAGACAACTTCGCTTTGCGTAGAGGTTGGGCCCGCACACTGAGGGCTTGGGGCCTGCGACTAGGTCTCTATCGCTCCGGTGCCCATAACTTTTGATCCGTAATGAGTTATGCAGCGTACAGCATGCCGTTGGAAAGCTTTCTGGGAGCTCTACGACGGGGGCAGCAAGCCTACTCGGTTGTGACTATTTTTGAAGCCCAAAATCTAAAGTTTTCATCTATTTTGGGCCACTTTTCTTCTTTTTGGGATTTTTTTAGTCCAGAATCATTCGTCGTGAGCCGCGAAATGGACGACAACCAAACTCGCGGGACATTAGAGGGCCTTACAATGCATCGATATCACGTCTTGGGAGAAAACTGCGTTGTTGAAGAAGATGGGTTGTCGATAAGCCTATTGGGCCTTTTGAATGGGTTGTCTTTCTGGGCTGGGATTGTGAACCATCAGCACATAAGTGCTTTGCGCCCTCAACATGACGGCTGCGATCATACCAGCACTAATGCACCGGATCCCATCAGAACTCCGAAGTTAAGCGTGCTTGGGTGAGAGTAGTACTAGGATGGGTAACACCTTGGAAAGTTCTCATGTTGCACCCACATTTTCATTTTTTTTGCCCCGTTTTGTCTTGCCAAGTTGCTTTATCGATCACATTTCTATTATCGAGTCCCATGGCACCTTGGGCAAGACAAATTCACTTCGCGTAGAGGCCGGGCTCGCAAACCAAGGGCGTGGGGCCAGTGTTTCTGTCGCTCCGGTGCCCATAACTTTTGATCCGTAAGGAGTTATACAGCACACAGCATACCATTGGAAATCTCTTCGGGAGCTCTACGATAGGGGCAGTAAGCCTGCTCGGCTGTGCCTATTTTCAGAGCCAAAAAATGAACATTTTCATCAGTTTTGGGCCAATTTTCTTCCTTATGCGTAGTTTTTTAGTCCCGGATCGTTCATCGTGAGCCGCAAAAAGGACAAAAACCTAATTCAAGGGACATTAGAGGGCCCTACAATGAGTCGATATAACGTCTTGGGAGGATGCTGCGTTGTTGAAGCAGATGGGTTATCAATAAGCCCATTGGGAATTTTGAATGGGCCGTCTCTATGGGGTGGGACTGTGAACCGTTAGCACATCAGGGCTTTGTACCCTCAACATGACGGTTGCAATCATACCAGCACTAACACACCGAATCCCATCAGAACTCCGAAGTTAAGCGTGCTTGGGCGAGAGTAGTATTAGGATGGGTAACCCCTTGGAAAGTTCTCATGTTGCACCTACCTTTTCTTTTTTTTTTTTTGCCCCGTTTTGTCATGCCAAGATACTTTATCCATCACATTTCTATTATCGAGTCCCACGGCACCTTGGGCAAGACAACTTCACTTCGCGTAGAGGCTGGGGCCGCAAACCAAGGGCGTGTGGCCTAAGACCAGGTCTCCGTCGCTCCGATGCCTATAACTTTTGATCCGTAAGGAGTTAAGGGGTGCACAGCATAACGTTAGAAAGATCTCTAGGAGCTCTATGACGGGGGCAGCAAGCCTGCTCGGCTGTTCCTATTTTTGTAGCCCAAAACGAATGTTTTCATCTATTTTTGTCCACTTTTCTTCTTTTTACGTAGTTTTTTAGTCCCGGATCGTTCGTCATGAGCCGCGAAATGGACGACAACCTAACTAGCTTGACATTAGAGGGCCCTACAATGCGCCGATATCACGACTTGGGAAGATGCTGCATTGTTTAAGTAGATGGGTTGTCGATAAGCCCATTGGGCCTTTTGAATGGGCCGTCTCTCTGGGCTGCGACTATGAACCGTCAGTACATAAGGGCTTTGCGTCCTCAACATGACTGGTGTGATCATACCAGCACTAATGCACCGGATCCGATAAGAACTCTGAAGTTAAGTGTGCTTGAGCGAGAGTAGTACAAGGATGGGTGACACCCTGGGAAGTCCTCGTGTTGCACCCTCCTTTTCATATTTTTTTGCCCCGTTTTGTCATGCCAAGATGCTTTATCCATCACATTTCTAATATCGAGTCCCACAGTACCTTGGGAAAGACAACTTCGCTTCGCGTAAAGGCTGGGCCCGCACACCGAGAGGGTAGGGCCTGCGACCAGGTCTCTATCGCTTCGGTGCCCATAGCTTTTGACCTACAATGAGTTATGTGGTGCACAGTATACCGTTGGAATGCTCTCCGAGAGATCTACGATAGGCAGACTGCTCGATTGTGCCTATTTTTGAAGCCCAAAAACTAACATTTTTATCTGTTTCGGGCCATTTTTCTTCTTTTTGGGAAGTTTTTTAGTCCAGGATCGTTCGTCGTGAGCTGCAAAATGGACGACAACCTAACTCGCGGGACATTAGAGGGCCCTACAACTCGTCGATATCACGTCTTGGGAGAATGCTGCGTAGTTGAAGCAGATGGGTTGTCGATAAGCCCATTGGGCCATTTGAATGGGCCGTCTCTCTGGGCTAGGATTGTGAACCGTCAGCACATAAAGGCTTTGTGCCCTCGACATGACGGGTGCGATCATACCAGCACTAATGCACCGGATCCCATCAGAGCTCCGATGTTAAGCATGCTTGGGCGAGAGTAGTATTAGGATGGGTAAGCCCTTGGGAAGTCCTCTTGTTGCACCCCTCTTTTCATTTTTTTTTGCCCCGTTTTGTCGTGCCAAGTTGCTTTATCCATCACATTTCTTTTATCGAGTCCCACAGCACCTTGGACAAGACAACTTCGCTTCGGGTAGAGGCTGGGCCCGCAAACCGAGGTCGTGGGGCCAGCGACCAGATCTCCGACACTCCGGGGCCCATAACTTTTGATCCGTAAGGAGTTATGCGCCGCATAGCATACCGTTGGAAAGCTCTCATGGAGCTCTGCGACGGGGGCAGCAAGCCTGCTCGGCTATGCTTGTTTTCAATACCCAAAAATGAACGTTTTCATCAGTTTTGGGCCACTTTTCTTGTTTTTTCCAAGTTTTTTAGTCCACGATCATTCATCCTGAGCCGCGAAAAGGATGAAAACCAAACTCGCAGGACATTAGAGGGCCCTACAATGAATCGATATCACGTCTTTGGAGGATGCTGCATTGTTGAAGCAGATGGGTTATCAATAAGCCCATTAGGCTTTTGAATTGGCCATTTCTCTGGGCTGGGATTGTGAACCGTCAGCACATAACGGCTTTGTGCCCTTAACATCACGGGTGCAATCATACCAGCAATAATACTCCGGATCCCATCAGAACTCCAAAGTTGAGCTTGCTTGGGTGAGAGTAGTACTAGGATGGGTGAACTGCTGGAAAGTCCTTGTGTTACACCTCCCTTGTCATTTTTTTTGCCCCGTTTTGTCGTGCCAAGATGCTTTATCCATCACATTTCTCTTATCGAGTCCCACAGTACCTTGGGCAAGACAACTTCGCTTCGCGTAGAGGCTGGGCGCGCAAACCGAGGGCATGGGGCCTGCGACCAGGTCTCTGTCGCTCCAACGCCTATAACTTTTGATCCATAAGGAGTTATGCAGCGCACAACATACTGTTGGAAATCTCTTCGGGAGCTCTACAATAGGGCCTATAAGCCTGCTCGGATGCGCCTATTTTCATACCCCAAAAATTAACATTTTCATCAGTTTTCAGCCACTTTTCTTCTTTATGCGTAGTTTTTTAGTCCCGAATCGTTTGTCGTGAGCCGCAAAAAGGACGACAACCTAACTCGTCGGACATTAGAGGGCCCTACAACAGGTCGATATCACGTCTTGGGATGATGCTGCGTTGTTTAAGCAGATGGGTTGTCTATAAGCCCATTGGGCCTTTTGAATGGCCCGTCTCTTTGAGGTGGGACTGTGAACCGTAAGCACATCAAGGCTTTGCACCCTCAACATGATGAGTGCGATCATACCAGCACTAATACACTGGATCCCATCAGAACTCTGAAGTCAAGCGTGCTTAGGCAAGAGTAGTTCTAGGATGGGTGACCCACTATGCAGTTCTCGTGTCACACCCCCCATTTCAATTTTTTTTTGCCCTGTTTTGTCATGGCAAGATGCTTTATCCATCACATTTCTGTTATCGAGTCCCACAGCAACTTGGGCAAGACAACTTCGCTTTGCGTAAAGGTTAGGGCTGCAAACCGATGGCGTGGGGACTATGACCAGGTCTCTGTCGCTCCGGTGCCCATAACTTTTGATTCGTAAGAGGTTATGCGGGGCACAACATAACGTTGGAAAGCTTTTTGGGAGCTCTACGACGGGGACAATAAGCCTGCTCGGCTGCGCTTATTTTCGGACCCCAAAATCGAATATTTTCATCAGTTTTGGGCCACTTTTCTGATTTTTACGAAGTTTTTTAGTCCCGAATAATTCGTCGTGAGCTGCGAAAAGGACAACTACCTAACTCGCGGGACATTAGAGGACCCTAAAACGCATCGATATCACGTCTTGGGAGGATGCTGCATTGTTGAAGCGGATGGGTTGTCGATATGCCCATTGGGCCTTTTCAATGGGCCGTCTCTTTGGGTTGGGACTGTGAACCTTCAGCACATTAGGGCTTTACGCCCTCAACATGACGAGTGCTATCATACCAGCACCAATGCTCCGGATCCCATCAGAACTTTGAAGTTAAGCATGTTTGGGTGAGAGTAGTACTAGGATGGGTGACCCACTAAGAAGTCCTTGTGTTGCTCCCCCCATTTCATTTTTTTTGCCCCGTTTTGTCATGCCAAGATGCTTTATCCATCATATTTCTATTATCGAGTCCCACGGCTATTTGAGCACGACAACTTCGCTTCGCGTAGAGGCTGGGGCCGCACACCGAGGGCGTGGGGCCTAAGACCAGGTCTCCACCTCTCCGGTGCCCATAACTTTTGATCCATAAGGAGTTAAGTGGCGCACAGCATACCGTTGGAAAGCTCTCTAGGAGCTCTACGACGGGGGTAGCAAGCCTGCTCGGTTGTTCCTATTTTCTTAGCCCAAAAATGATCGTTTTCATGAGTTTTGGTCCACTTTTCTTCTTTTTGTGAAGTTTTTTAGTCCCGAATTGTTTGTCGTGAGCAGCGAAATGGACGGCAACCTAACTAGCGGGACATTAAAGGGCCCTATAATGCGTCGATTTCACGTGTTGGGAGGATGCTGCGTTGTTTATGTAGATGGGTTGTCGATAAGCCCATTAGGCCTTTTGAATGGGCCGTCTCTCTGGGCTGCGACTACGAATCGTCAGCACAGAAGGTCCTCGCGCCCTCAACATGACCTGTGCGGTCATACCAGTACTAATGCACCTAATCCCATCAGAACTCCGAATTTAAGCGTGCTTTAGCGAGAATGGTACAAGGATGGGTGACCCCCACGGAAGTCCTCATGTTGCACCCCCCTTTTCATTTTTTATTACCCCGTTTTGTCGTGCTAAGATGCTTTATCCATAACATTTCTTTTATCGAGTCCCACGGCACCTTAGGCAAGACAACTTCGCTTCGAATAGAGGCTGGGCCCGCACATCGAGGGCATGGGGCCTGCAACCAAGTCTCCATCGCTCCGGTGACCATAAGTTTTGATCTATAATGAGTTATGCGACACACAGCATACCGTGGGAAAGCTCTCCGGGAGCTCTACGACGGGCAGACTACTCGGCTGTTCCTGTTTTAGAAGCCCAAAAACTAACGTTTTCATCTAATTCGGGCCACTTTTCTTCTTTTTGGGAAGTTTTTTAGTCCAGGATCGTTCGTCGTGAGTCGCGAAATGGACGACAACCTAACTCGCAGGACATTAGAGTGCCTTACAATGCGTCGATATCACGTCTTGGAAGGATGCTGCATTGTTGAAGAAGATGGGTTGTCGATAAGCCCATTAGACCTTTTGAATGGGCAGCCTCTCTGGGCCGGGACTGTGAACCGTCAACACATAAGGGCTTTGCACCCTCAACATGATGGGTGCGATCATACCAGCGCTAATTCACTGGATCCCATCAGAACTCCAATGTTAAGCGTGGTTGGGCGAGAGTAGTACTAGGATGGGTGACCCCTTGGAAAGTGCAAAGGCGCACCTGAGACGATAGTTCCAACGGGTTAGATTCCTAACCCCATGGTGCAATGTTGGGTGAGATCGACCCAAAGCACACCTGAGACAATGCGTATGATCTGCTTCCTTTCTCCTCTCTCGATTTGAATCACTGACCTTCTTGCGCTACTCATTTTCCTTTCAAGGTGATCTTGTTTTGATTGATACGACTGCCAAGAATGAGTAAGGTTTTCAAACATGGCGCAAAATAAATCAAATAGATTCTAGTCTGGCCATCACTCTATGTTCGTAGAATTGGTGGCTTAGTTGGCCTCGCTTGCTGTCTTCAAGCAAGGGTCACTGCAAGTGCTTGTGTTCAACACAAGGGATCGCTTTTGCCCATATTCATTTGACTACCAGGCCTCTTGTTCCAGCCGAGTTCTCCCTTTGTCTCGTGGTGCATACAAAGTGATGGATCTTGTTATGGATCGTGCCCATGAGGATGTGTGATAACCCGAACCCGGCATGCATTTAATAGCACTTGACTGCATTTGATTAAATGTTTAATTAGTTAAATCAACCAATTTGCACAATTTTAATATTTCTCTTGGAAGCATTTAGTAGTTGTATATTGAATAATTAAAAATTATTATATATTTTTAATAATTATAGTAATTGAATTTATTCTCTTGTGATTAATTAAGTGTCATCTTAAATGTTAGGGTTTAATTGTATTGGACTACGCGTTTATATTAACTTTCATTTGTAGCTTAATATTAACTTCATAATTCTTTAAAATATTCTAGAAATAGTTAAATTAATTATTTTAAATGAATATTGATTACCTTGATTGTTTTGATTATTTTAATAATCGGATTTGGTTGTCTTGCATTAAAATCACTCAATTTTCAAATAAAAGATCAAAGTATCTCCGAGCGGGAGTAAATTTTAAACTATAATGCTTTTCAAAAGGATATATTTTCTTGAATTCTTTGAGATTTAATTGTTACTTCTTTGTTGTCGCAAAGTGCATTGCATATCGAGATCGATAGTTAGAGAGCGGTTCCTAGTCCTCAACAAATAGTGAAAACTAGTGTTTGGTGTCTTAAATTTTATATTTTAATTGTTGTTAGCTAGAATTAATATTTCATTAGTTGTTTTAGCTTTAAAAAGCATAAAATAAGCTAGTTTGACCAACTTAAGTGAGCATTGACCAATCCTTGACCATTTTGACCTTGTGCCATCTTTTAATAGCCTAAAATAGCATAAAATAAAAGAAAAATCAGAGCTGAACAGAACATGAAAGGGCCGAAAAAATAAGGAGAGAAAAAAAATTTTCTACATCAAATCTTCGATTCTTCACGTGAGCTTGCACGGGGTGGTTTCCGAGGCATCCTACGAGGTTTCCCTAGCGTCTAGGAGTGTCTAAGGTGAGGGTTTCATCGTTATTTGCGCATTTGAAAATGTTGAACATAAACTTTAATTTTTGTGATTTAACCGTAGGTTATTATTTTGTCAGTTTCATTGCTTAAAGTATGTTCCCTAGCAATCTTAGAACACGTATTTATAGCTTTTTAACATTTTCTGCAGTTGAATATTGAAATTGAAATATAAATTATTAGTTGAATAGTATTTTGTGAATAGTAAACCCTTGAAATGATAAAGTTGCGTTGTTATGCTGTTTGTTGATGTGAAAAGGTGCTAGGTATGCTAGAATGCCTAAATGCATGATTTGTTTAGGTTGCGTAATGGAAAAAATGAGAAAAATGCCTTGGTGAAAGTCGGGGTCGTTTAGGTTGAGTTTAGCGTTTTCTCGTTTTGCGTGATGTCATTGTTTCAGGAGGCCATGGAAGCACTTTTGGTGCGATTATGGCGTTGGTTGGGTGTTTTGTTAGTATAGTTGTAGTTCAAACGAGCAAAGGGGCAAATCGGGACTTTGCGTGAATTCCAAGGTTAAGTAGGGTTTTAGGGTCTTTAGATGTGCCTTATAGTGACCTAGGAGGATTGGTGAAGTCGGTTTCCAAAACTCGTGGCTCGATTGAAAGTAGTAGAGTTTGGTAAGTTGGGGTCATTTTCATGATTTTGTGTGTTTTCATAGAATATTGTTTATAGAATGATTATATTGCTTATAGAATGCTAATGTTGTCTATAGAATGCTTATAATGCCTATAGAATACTTGTTATTGTTTGATAATGTTAGTTGGTGTTGTTCTTGTTACTTGTTTGATTGTAAATGCTTGTTAATGCTTATTACGCTTGTTAGAGTTGATTATTGATTGAAATGTTTAACAATTGTTGATAATGCTTGATATCTCGTTTATCTCCTCTATCCTGTATTGTTGTGCTATCGCTCGTTTATCACCTTGTATCGAGTCTTGCATTGCATAGTGTCAGCGCGTGAGTGATGGGCCTCTCTGGGTAGCCTCGGGTTGCCAGTGTTGGTTGCTCTAGCTCCGTAGCTATTCCCACTTCTCGCTTGGGTTGCCTCCCAGGGAGATTTGGGTCGTAGATTGATGGATACTTCCGGGGTATTCCAAACTGGGGTTATAAGGTGGTTGCGCGCTTATTGTCATCGTTGTCAACATCAAGCTCGAGATTGATGTATCGCTCGTGAAATGGTACATTGCTCGTATGAGTGAACCATAGCCTTCAGAGTGTGGTATAGCTTTGAATGGTTGTGTTAATGCTTTCAGTAATTGCTTATTGTATTGATTGTTTGTCTTGATTGCTTATTTATTAGTTATATTGCTTAACTGTCTTATTTGCATTGCACGACTTTCTTTCTCTCCAATTCAATATCTGTCTCGCCCTCACTGAGTATATGTGTTGTGTATACTCACTCCTCACCACCACATTTCAGGAAATGTCATGTTAGCTGGAAAGTTCGTGATTTCGTGAAAGTTCGTGCCTAAAGAGATGTCTTGTGTGCCTATGTGGCTTGAGTGTCGAAGTGTAAAGATATATGCTTTCATATGTTGTATGTATTTATTGTTAAAAGAAATGTAATTTAAATCTAGCTAAGTAGTTGAGGTAAATTGATAAGCTAGTTTATGTAATCAGTTAGCATAGCTTAACTTCAATGCATATTTGTAATGTCCAAAAGAAAAGAATTAGAATGGCATGATAAATTATTTTATGCAGTAGATTTGTATGGTTTAATTGTCTAGTTGAATGTACTTGTCAAGAATGAACAGAGATAGGTTAGTTTTTTTAGAAATGTATGTATACTTGCTGAGTTTAATTGTTGAGAACCGAGGCTCGGATGGCCTTGAGGTAGTTGAATGTTTGGACATGCTATTGGTCCTCTTGTATGCTGTCGTAGGTTTATTGTTTTTGCGTAGAAATAGGGGTGACTCCGTTCATTTTTCCCTAAAATTATGCCCGGGTTTGGATTTGGGTTCTGATTAGATTGATTGATAGAACTCCCGGTATCGAGAGGGATCGGGGTATCATAGGTGGTATCAGAACTTGTCTAGCTCATAAGCCGGGACAGGGTCCTCGGTCTGGTGGGTAGTGACCCTTGAATGTGTGCTTGTTAAGTGTGTCTTGAAAGTTTATGCTTGTATGTGAGATTGTGTGTCTTGACTTGAAAGTATGTACTTATGTGATATAGTTATGTGTTATGTGTTAAATGTTTCTCAAGAAAGGTGAAATGTCTAGTTGTCTATCGAATTGACTTATTGAATTGGCATCGTGAATCGAATCGACCTCGTGAATTGTTATTTGCTTGAAGTATTACTTGTAATGTGTGTATAGAATGTCTTGAATTAGCTATGCCGTGATTTGAATTGATTATGTTGTGCTTGACTTGATTGTCGTGATTGAGTGACTTTGTTGAATAAACTGTTTTGTAAACTTGCTTGCATAATAGTTTAAGGCATGTGTATAACTGTGATATATTGGCATTCATACATGTCTTATGGAAATGGTAAGTAAGTCCTCTTCCTCCCTTGAAGAAAGTGGTTCACAGTTGGCCTTTCAAGGTGTATGGATTGGCAGGAAATGAATGGCATTTGACTAGCCTTTATTTGGGAATTGGTGTTTGCTTTTGGAGCTCGGTTATTGGCAAATCTATATGGTCCTCTTCTATGCTTAACAGTTGTGAAAATAGTAGCTTTCTCTTGGGGTTTTATTTGGTTGTTCTTTGGAGCATTCTTTGGTTTTCTTAATGGGTATTCTTTGGAGACTTCTGTTGGCATTTCTCGGTGGATTTGGCTATTGGGATTTCAATCGGCCTTACTACACAGTATTATCTAGGGTATATGTATCTCGATCTTTATTGGTGTGAAACTGGCATCCCTGATTAGAAATTCTTCAATGGTATTTTCTGGAATTCTCAGTGGCCAATTATTTAATATTTACTTATTAGGCAAACTTGGCAACTTTCTTATTGGAGCATTGTTTCAGATATCTTCTTTAGTGTTCCTCAGTAGGTTTCGTATTTGGAATTCCTATCAAACTTATTGTATAGTACTACTTATGGTATTCTTTGAAATTCTTATTGGGCGTTCTATTGGTATTTTCTTTATTGGCAAGGTTGTATGAAGTTCTCACTTGGCAAACAGTGAAGAGGCTTCAGAGTTTGGTTTTGGTATATTGTTCACCAGTTCGGTGTTTATCCTTGGAGTTATCGTCCATCTGGGAAACTATGTTTGTTATTGAACTTGGTTGTCTTATTGGGCATATTATCTCTTCTCTGCTATTTCCTCTGACATTCCTCTCAGCATTTGATAGCAAAACTCGAAGTCTAATTGGTTGTTCCATGGGGTTATTATTTGGAAGGCTTCTTTGGAACTTTGGAAGTATATTTGATTGGGTACTTGGTATTTTCTTCAGCACTCTTAACAGGGAATTCTTCTATGAAATTCATGACCAGCGGGGTACTTCGTTGGACCTCTAGATGGAACCTTTATTTGAGCTTTTATTTGGCTTCTTGCTTGGGAATTCTTGGGCAGTAATAGTTAGACTTCTATTGGAGATTCGTGTGTGGGATAGTTTTCTTGTCGTTATTGTGTAGTATTAATGACATCTACAGCATCTTTGCTTTAGTCTTTGTTGGTATTATCTCGGCGCTCTTGGTTGGAATTTATTCTTCTTCGGCATTCATGTCAATGGGATTCTTGTACGGTATCTGCATTTGAGCTTCTATTTGGCGTTACTACTCACCATTTCTACTTGAACTTTCCTATTGGTCATCTTGATTAAATACTTGATCAGTAGCTAATGAAGACTAGTCAGAGTTGGATTTCAGTGGATGCTGAGTTCTATTGGAAGAAGAATTGCGAGGATGCAATTGTTTTAAGGGGGGAAGGATGTGATAACCCGAACCCGGCATGCATTTAATAGCACTTGACTGCATTTGATTAAATGTTTAATTAATTAAATCAACCAATTTGCACTATTTTAATATTTCACTTGGAAGCATTTAGTAGTTGTATATTGAATAATTAAAAGATTATTATCTATTTCTAATAATTATAGTAATTGAATTTATTCTCTTGTGATTAGTTAAGTGTCATCTTAAATGTTAGGGTTTAATTGTATTGGACTACGTGTTTATATTAACTTCCATTTGTAGCTTAATATTAACTTCATAATTCTTTAAAATATTCTGGAAATAGTTAAATTAATTATTTTAAATGAATATTAAATTAATTATTTTAAATGAATATTGATTACCTTGATTGTTTTGATTATTTTAATAATCGGTTTTGGTTGTCTTGCATTAAAATCACTCGGTTTTCAAATAAAAGAGGAAAGTAGCTCCGAGCCGGAGTAAATTTTAAACTATAATGCTTTTCAAAATGATATATTTTCTTGAATTCTTTGAGATTTAATAGTTGCTTCTTTGTTGTCATAAAGTGCATTGCATATCGAGTTCAATAGTTAGAGAGCGGTTCCTAGTCCTCAACAAATAGTGAAAACTAGTGTTTGGTGTCTTAAATTTTATATTTTAATTGTTGTTAGCTAGAATTAATATTTCATTAGTTGTTTTAGCTTTAAAAAGCATAAAATAAGCTAGTTTGACCAACTTAAGTGAGCATTGACCAAGCCTTGACCATTTTGACCTTGTGCCATCTTTTAATAGCCTAAAATAGCATAACATAAAAGAAAATTCAGAGCTGAACAGAACATGAAAGGGCCGAAAAAATAAGGAGATAAAAAAATATTCAACATCAAATCTTTGATTCTTGGCGTGAGCTTGCAGGGGGTGGTTTCCGAGGCGTCCTACGAGGTTTTCCTAGCGTCTAGGAGCGTCTAAGGTGAGGGTTTCATCGTTATTTGCGCATTTGAAAATGTTGAACATAAACTTTAATTTTTGTGATTTAACCGTAGGTTGTTATTTTGTCTGTTTCATTGCTTAAAGTATGTTCCCTAGCAATCGTAGAACACGTATCTATAGCTTTTTAACATTTTCTACGGTTGAATATTGAAATTGAAATATAAATTGTTAGTTGAATAGTATTTTATGAATAGTAAACCCTTGAAACTATAAAGCTGCGTTGTTATGCTGTCTATTGAAGTGAAAAGGTGCTAGGTATGCTAGAATGCCTAAATGCATGATTTGTTTAGGTTACGTAATGGAAAAAATGAGAAAAATGCCTTGGTGAAAGTCGGGGTCGTGTAGGTTGAGTTTAGCGTTTTCTCGTTTTGTGTGATGCCATTGTTTCGGGAGGCCATGGAAGCCCTTTTGGTGCGATTATGGCATTGGTTGGGTGTTTTGTTAGTATAGCTGTAGTTCAAACGAGCAAAGGGGCAAATCGGGACTTTGCGTGAATTCCAAGATTAAGTAGGGTTTCAGGGTCTTTAGATGTGCCCTATAGTGACCTAGAAGGATTGGTGAAGTCGGGTTCCAAAACTCGTGGCTCGATTGAAAGTAGTAGAGTTTGGTAAGTTGGGGTCATTTTCATGATTTTGTGTGTTTTAATAGAATATTGCTTATAGAATGCTTATATTGCTTATAGAATGCTTATGTTGCCTATAGAATGTTTATAATTCCTATAGAATACATGTTATTGCTTAATAATGTTAGTTGGTGTTGTTCTTGTTACTTGTTTGATTGTAAATGCTTGTTAATACTTATTACGCTTGTTAGAGTTGATTATTGATTGAAATGTTTAACAATTGTTGTTAATGCTTGATATCTCGTTTATCTCCTCTATTCAGTATTGTTGTGCTATCGCTCGTTTATCACCTTGTATCTAGACTTGCATTGCATAGTGTCAGCGCGTGAGTGATGGGCCTCTCTGGGTAGCCTCGAGTTGCCAGTGTTGGTTGCTCTAGCTCCGCAGCTATTCCCTTTTCTCGCTTGGGTTGCCTCTTAGGGAGATTTGGGTCGTGGAATTGATGGATACTTCCGGGGTATTCCAAACTGGTGTTATAAGGTGGTTGCGCACTTATTGTCATCGTTGTCAACATCAAGCTCGAGATTGATGTATCGCTCGTGAAATGGTATATTGCTCGTATGAGTGAACCATAGCCTTCAGAGTGTGGTATAGCTTTGAATGGTTGTGTTAATGCTTTCAGTAATTGCTTATTATATTGATTGTTTGTCTCGATTGCTTACTTATCAGTTATATTGCTTAATTGTCTTATTTGCATTGCACGAATTTCTTTCTCTCCAATTTGATATCTGTCTCGCCCTCACTGAGTACACGTGTTGTGTATACTCACTACTCACCACCACATTTCAGGAAATGTCATGTTAGCTGGAAAGTTCGTGATTTCGTGAAAGTTCGTGCCTGAAGAGTTGTCTTGCGTGCCTATGTGGCTTGAGTGTCGAAGTTGTAAAGGTATATGCTTTCATATGTTGTATGTATTTATTGTTAAAAGGAATGTAATTTAAATCTAGCTAGGTAGTTGCCTATAGAATGCTTATAATGCCTATAGAATACTTGTTATTGCTTGATAATGTTAGTTGGTGTTGTTCTTGTTACTTGTTTGACTGTAGATGCTTGTTAATACTTATTACGCTTGTTAGAGTTGATTATTGATTGAAATGTTTAACAATTGTTGATAATGCTTGATATCTCGTTTATCTCCTCTATTCTGTATTGTTGTGCTATCGCTCGTTTATCACCTTGTATCTAGACTTGCATTGCATAGTGTCAGCGCGTGAGTGATGGGCCTCTCTGGGTAGCCTCGAGTTGCCAGTGTTGGTTGCTCTAGCTCCGCAGCTATTCCCTTTTCTCGCTTGGGTTGCCTCTTAGGGAGATTTGGGTCGTAGAATTGATGGATACTTCCGGGGTATTCCAAACTGGTGTTATAAGGTGGTTGCGCGCTTATTGTCATCGTTGTCAACATCAAGCTCGAGATTTATGTATCGCTCGTGAAATGGTATATTGCTCGTATGAGTGAACCATAGCCTTTAGAGTGTGGTATAGCTTTGAATGGTTGTGTTAATGCTTTCAGTAATTGCTTATTATACTGATTGTTTGTCTCGATTGCTTACTTATCAATTATATTGCTTAATTGTCTTATTTGCATTGCACGAATTTCTTTCTCTCCAATTTGATATATGTCTCGCCCTCACTGAGTACACGTGTTGTGTATACTCACTCCTCACCACCACATTTCAGGAAATGTCATGTTAGCTGGAAAGTTCGTGATTTCGTGGAAGTTCGTTCCTGAAGAGTTGTCTTGCGTGCCTATGTGGCTTGAGTGTCGAAGTTGTAAAGGTATATGCTCTCATATGTTGTATGTATTTATTGTTAAAAGGAATGTAATTTAAATCTAGCTAGGTAGTTGCCTATAGAATGCTTATAATGCCTATAGAATACTTGTTATTGCTTGATAATGTTAGTTGGTGTTGTTCTTGTTACTTGTTTGATTGTAAATGCTTGTTAATACTTATTACGCTTGTTAGAGTTGATTATTGATTGAAATGTTTAACAATTGTTGATAATGCTTGATATCTCGTTTATCTCCTCTATTCTGTATTGTTGTGCTATCGCTCGTTTATCACCTTGTATCTAGACTTGCATTGCATAGTGTCAGCGCGTGAGTGATGGGCCTCTCTGGGTAGCCTCGAGTTGCCAGTGTTGGTTGCTCTAGCTCCGCAGCTATTCCCTTTTCTCGCTTGGGTTGCCTCTTAGGGAGATTTGGGTCGTAGAATTGATGGATACTTCCGGGGTATTCCAAACTGGTGTTATAAGATGGTTGCGCGCTTATTGTCATCGTTGTCAACATCAAGCTCGAGATTTATGTATCGCTCGTGAAATGGTATATTGCTCGTATGAGTGAACCATAGCCTTTAGAGTGTGGTATAGCTTTGAATGGTTGTGTTAATGCTTTCAGTAATTGCTTATTATATTGATTGTTTGTCTCGATTGCTTACTTATCAGTTATATTGCTTAATTGTCTTATTTGCATTGCACGAATTTCTTTCTCTCCAATTTGATATCTGTCTCGCCCTCACTGAGTACACGTGTTGTGTATACTCACTCCTCACCACCACATTTCAGGAAATGTCATGTTAGCTGGAAAGTTCGTGATTTCGTGAAAGTTCGTGCCTGAAGAGTTGTCTTGCGTGCCTATGTGGCTTGAGTGTCGAAGTTGTAAAGGTATATGCTTTCATATGTTGTATGTATTTATTGTTAAAAGGAATGTAATTTAAATCTAGCTAGGTAGTTGCCTATAGAATGCTTATAATGCCTATAGAATACTTGTTATTGCTTGATAATGTTAGTTGGTGTTGTTCTTGTTACTTGTTTCATTGTATATGCTTGTTAATACTTATTACGCTTGTTAGAGTTGATTATTGATTGAAATGTTTAACAATTGTTGATAATGCTTGATATCTCGTTTATCTCCTCTATTCTGTATTGTTGTGCTATCGCTCGTTTATCACCTTGTATCTAGACTTACATTGCATAGTGTCAGTGCGTGAGTGATGGGCCTCTCTGGGTAGCCTCGAGTTGCCAGTGTTGGTTGCTCTAGCTCCGCAGCTATTCCCTTTTCTCGCTTGGGTTGCCTCTTAGGGAGATTTGGGTCGTAGAATTGATGGATACTTCCGGGGTATTCCAAACTGGTGTTATAAGGTGGTTGCGCGCTTATTGTCATCGTTGTCAACATCAAGCTCGAGATTTATGTATCGCTCGTGAAATGGTATATTGCTCGTATGAGTGAACCATAGCCTTTAGAGTGTGGTATAGCTTT
Source organism: Ehretia macrophylla (assembly GCA_037974665.1). Classification (NCBI taxonomy): domain Eukaryota; kingdom Viridiplantae; phylum Streptophyta; class Magnoliopsida; order Boraginales; family Ehretiaceae; genus Ehretia; species Ehretia macrophylla. The sequence goes on from CM075767.1 coordinate 45,883,829, forward strand.
GAATGGTTGTGTTAATGCTTTCAGTAATTGCTTATTATATTGATTGTTTGTCTCGATTGCTTACTTATCAGTTATATTGCTTAATTGTCTTATTTGCATTGCACGAATTTCTTTCTCTCCAATTCGATATATGTCTCACCCTCACTGAGTACACGTGTTGTGTATACTCACTCCTCACCACCACATTTCAGGAAATGTCATGTTAGCTGGAAAGTTCGTGATTTCGTGAAAGTTCGTGCCTGAAGAGTTGTCTTGCGTGCCTATGTGGCTTGAGTGTCGAAGTTGTAAAGGTATATGCTTTCATATGTTGTATGGATTTAGTGTTAAAAGGAATGTAATTTAAATCTAGCTAGGTAGTTGCCTATAGAATGCTTATAATGCCTATAGAATACTTGTTCTTGCTTGATAATGTTAGTTGGTGTTGTTCTTGTTTCTTGTTTGATTGTAAATGATTGTTAATACTTATTACGCTTGTTAGAGTTGATTATTGATTGAAATGTTTAACAATTGTTGATAATTCTTGATATCTCATTTATCTCCTCTATTCTGTATTGTTGTGCTATCGCTTGTTTATCACCTTGTATCTAGACTTGCATTGCATAGTGTCAGCGCGTGAGTGATGGGCCTCTCTGGGTAGCCTCGAGTTGCCAGTGTTGGTTGCTCTAGCTCCGCAGCTATTCCCTTTTCTCGCTTGGGTTGCCTCTTAGGGAGATTTGGGTCGTAGAATTGATGGATACTTCAGGGGTATTCCAAACTGGTGTTATAAGGTGGTTGCGTGCTTATTGTCATCGTTGTCAACATCAAGCTCGAGATTGATGTATCGCTCGTGAAATGGTATATTGCTCGTATGAGTGAACCATAGCCTTCAGAGTGTGGTATAGCTTTGAATGGCTGTGTTAATGCTTTCAGTAATTTCTTATTGTATTGATTGTTTGTCTCGATTGCTTACTTATCAGTTATATTGATTAATTGTCTTATTTGCATTGCACGAATTTCTTTCTCTCCAATTTGATATATGTCTCGCCCTCACTGAGTACACGTGTTGTGTATACTCACTCCTCACCACCACATTTCAGGAAATGTCATGTTAGTTGGAAAGTTGATGATTTCGTGAAAGTTCGTGCCTCAAGAGTTGTGTTGCGTGCATATGTGGGTTGCGTGTCGAAGTTGTAGAGGTATATGCTGTCATATGTTGTATGTATTTATTGTTAAAAGGAATGTAATTTAAATCTAGCTAGGCAGTTGCCTATAGAATGCTTATAATGCCTATAGAATACTTGTTATTGCTTGATAATGTTAGTTGGTGTTGTTCTTGTTACTTGTTTGATTGTAAATGCTTGTTAATACTTATTACGCTTGTTAGAGTTGATTATTGATTGAAATGTTTAACAATTGTTGATAATGCTTGATATCTCGTTTATCTCCTCTATTCAGTATGGTTGTGCTATCGCTCGTTTATCACCTTGTATCTAGACTTGCATTGCATAGTGTCAGCGCGTGAGTGATGGGCCTCTCTGGGTAGCCTCGAGTTGCCAGTGTTGGTTGCTCTAGCTCCGCAGCTATTCCCTTTTCTCGCTTGGGTTGCCTCTTAGGGAGATTTGGGTCGTAGAATTGATGGATACTTCCTGGGTATTCCAAACTTGTGTTATAAGGTGGTTGCGCGCTTATTGTTATCGTTGTCAACATCAAGCTCGAGATTTATGTATCGCTCGTGAAATGGTATATTGCTCGTATGAGTGAACCATAGCCTTCAGAGTGTGGTATAGCTTTGAATGGTTGTGTTAATGCTTTCAGTAATTGCTTATTATATTGATTGTTTGTCTCGATTGCTTACTTATCAGTTATATTGCTTAATTGTCTTATTTGCATTGCACGAATTTCTTTCTCTCCAATTTGATATCTGTCTCGCCCTCACTGAGTACACGTGTTGTGTATACTCACTCCTTACCACCACATTTCAGAAAATGTCATGTTAGCTGAAAAGTTCGTGATTTCGTGAAAGTTCGTGCCTGAAGAGTTGTCTTGCTTGCCTATGTGGCTTGAGTGTCGAAGTTGTAAAGATATATGCTTTCATATGTTGTATCTATTTATTGTTAAAACGAATGTAATTTAAATATAGCTAGGTAGTTGAGGTAAATTGATAAGCTAGTTTCTGTAATCAGTTAGCATAGCTTAACTTCAATACATGTTTGTAATGTCCAAAGAAAAAGAGTTAAAATGGCATGATAGTTTATTTTATGCAGTAGCTTGGAATGGTTTAATTGTCTACTTTGAATGTACTTGTCAAAAATGTAAAGAGATAGGTTAGTCTTTAAATTGGAAGTGTATGTATATTTGCTTGTGGTTGCTTGTTGAGAACAAGGCTCGGATGGCCTTGAGATGATTGAATGTTTGGACATGGTATTGGTCCATTTATGTGTTGTCGCAAGTTTACTTTTTGCCTAGAAACAGGGGAGACTCCGTCCGTTTTACCTAAAAATTATGCCCGGGTTTGGATTTGGGTTGTGAATAGATTGACTGATAGAACTCCCGGTCTCGGCAGGGATTGGGCTGTTACAGGTGGTATCAGAGCTTGACTAGCTCATAAGCCGGGACAGGGTCCTCGGTCTGGTAGGTAGTGATCCTTGAATGTGTGTTTGTTAAGTGTGTCTTGAAAGTGTATGCTTGTATGTGAGATTGTGTGTCTTGACATGAATGTGTGCTCCTATGTGATATAGTTATGCGTTATGTGTTAATTGTGTGCTAAGTGAAGTAAAGTGTCTAGTTGTGCATTGAATTGACCTATCGAATTGGCATTGTGAATCGAATCGACCTCGTGAATTGTTATTTCCTTGGAGTATTGCTTGTCATGTGTGTATTGAAGTGTCTTGAATTGGTTATGCCGTGATTTGAATTGATTATGTTGTGCTTGAGTGACTTTGTTGAATAAACTGTTTTGTAAACTTGCTTGCATAATAGTTTAAGGCATGTGTATAACTGTGATATATTGGCATTCATACATGTCCTATGGAAATGGTAACTAAGTCCTCTTCCTCCCCTGAAGAAAGTGGTTCATCGCTGGCTTTTCAAGGTGTATGGATTGGCAGGAAATGAATGGCATTTGACTAGCCTTTATTTGGGAATTGGTGTTTGCTTTTGGAGCTCAGTTATTGGCGAATCTCTATGGTCCTCCACTGTGTTTAACAGTTGTGAAAGAGTAGCTTTCTCTTGGGGTTTTATTTGGTTATTCTTTGGAGCATTCTTTGGTTTTCTTAATGGGTATTCTTTCGAGACTTCTGTTGGCATTTCTCGGTGGATTTGGCTATTGGGCTTTCAATCGGTCTTACTGCACAGTAATATCTATGGTATATGTGTCTCGGTCTTTATTGGTGTGATACTGGCATCCCTGATTGGAAATTCTTCAAGGGTATTTTATGGAATTCTCAGTGGCCAATTATTTAATATTTACTTATTAGGCAAACTTGGCTACTTTCTTATTGGAGCATTGTTTCGGATATCTTCTTTAGTGTTCCTCAGTAGGTTTGGTATTTGGAATTCCTATCAGACTTATTGTATAGTACTACTTATGGTATTCTTTGAAATTCTTATTGGGCATTCTATTGGTATTTTCCTTATTGGCAAGGTTGCATGAAGTTCTCACTTGGCAAACAGTGAAGAGGCCTCAGAGTTTGGTCTCGGTATATTGTGCACCAGCTCGGTATTTTCCTTAGGGTTTTCGTCTATTTGGGAAACTATATTTGTTATTCAACTTGATTGTCTTATTTGGCACATTATATTTTCTCTGCTAGTTCCTTTGACATTCTTCTCAGCATTTGATAGCAAAACTCGGAATCTAATTGGTTGTTCCATGGGGTTATTATTTGGAAGGCTTCTTTGGAACTTTGGAAGTATATTTGATTGGGTACTTGGTATTTTCTTCAGCACTCTTAACAGGGAATTCTTCTATGAAATTCATGACCAGCGGGGTACTTCTTTAGACCTCTAGATGGAACCTTTGTTTGAGCTTTTATTTGGCTTCTTGCTTGGGAATTCTCGGGTAGTAATAGTTAGACTTCTATTGGAGATTCGTGCGTGGGGTATTCTTCTTGTCGTTATTGTGTGGTATTAATGACATCTACTATATCTTTGCTCTAGTCTTTATTGGTATTATCTCGGCATTTTTGGTTGGGATTTCTATTCGAGTGTTCCTACGAGCATCTTTATTCACCACTTGCTCAGCAGCCGAAGAAGATTAGTAAGAGTTGGATTTCAGATGATGCTGAGTTCTATTGGAAGAAGAATTGCAAGGACGCAATTGTTTTAAGGGGGGAAGGATGTGATAACCCGAACCCGGCATGCATTTAATAGCACTTGACTGCATTTGATTAAATGTTTAATTAGTTAAATCAACAAATTTGCACTATTCTAATATTTTTCTTGGAAGCATTTAGTAGTTATATATTGAATAATTAAAAGATTGTTACCTATTTTTAATAATTATAGTAATTGAATTTATTCTCTTGTGATTAATTAAGTGTCATCTTAAATGTTAGTGTTTAATTGTATTTGACTACGTGTTTATATTAACTTTCATTTGTAACTTAATAGTACCTTCAAAATTCTTTAAAATATTCTAGAAATAGTTAAATTAATTATTTTAAATGAATATTGATTACCTTGATTGTTTTGATTATTTTAATAATCGGTTTTCATTGTCTTGCAATAAAATCACTCGGTTTTCAAGTAAAATAGGAAAGTAGCTCCGAGCCGGAGTAAATTTTAAACTATGATACTTTTCAAAAATGATATATTTTCTTAAATTCTTTGAGATTTAATTGTTATTCTTCTGTTGACGCAAAGTGCATAGCATATCGAGAGCGATAGTTAGGAAGCGATTTCCAGTCCTCAACAAATAGTGAAAACTAGCATTTAGTGTTTTAATTTTTGTGTTTTAAGTTGTATTTAACTAGAATTGGATTTATGTTAGTTGTTTTAGCTTTAAAATGCAAGAAATAAGCCTATTTTACCAAGTTTAAGTTAGTTTGACCAAAGCCTTGACCATTTGACCATTGTCATTGTTTATTTAAGCATGAAATAAGAAATAAAATAAGCAAAAACCAGAAAAATAAAGAGCCATGGCCGAAACCATGGAGGAAAAAGAAAAAAAAAATATTTCAACTTCAAATCTTCATTTCTTCGCGAGAGCTTGGGCGGGGTGGTTTCCGAGGCATCCAGCGTGGTTTTCCTAGCATCTAGGAGCGTCTAAGGTGAGGGTTTCATCGTTATTTGCGCATTTGAAATATTTGTATCTAAACTTTGATTTTTGGATTTTATGCGTAGATCGTTAGTTTAATCATTTTAATGCTTAAAGAATGTTCCTTATTGATTGTAGAACATGTATTTATAGCTTTTTAACATTTTCTACTGTTGAATATTGAAATTGAAATATAAATTGTATAATGAATAGTAAATCCCCGTTTCAATGAAGTTGCTCCGTTACGCGTTCTGTTGATGTAGGAAGATGCTAGATATGCTAGAATGCCTAAATGTGTGGTTTAATTGGAATGTGTAATGGAAAAATGGAGAAAAATGGTTTTGTGAAAGTCGGGGTCGTTTAGGTCGAGTTTGGCGTTTTCTCGTTTTGCGTGTTGGCATTGTTTTGGACGGCCATGGAAGCACTTTTGGTGCGATTATGGCACTGGTTGGGTGTTTGGTTGGTATAGTTGTAGTTCAAACGAGCAAAGGGGGAAATCGGGACTTTGTATGAATTCTAGAGTAAAGTAGGGTTTCGGGGTCTTTAGACGTACCTTATGGTGACCTAGCAGGATTGGTGAAGTCGGTTTCCAAAGCTCATGGCTCGTTTGTAAGTAGTAGTGTTTTGAAAGTTAGGGACATTTTTAAAATTTTGTGTGTTTTCATAGTATATTACTTATAGAATGTTTATAATGCTTATAGAATGTCTATAATGTTTATAGAATGCTTATAATGCCTATAGAATACTTGTTATTGCTTGATAATGTTAGTTGGTGTTCTTCTTGTTACTTGTTTGATTGCAAATGCTTGTTAATGCTTATTACGCTTGTTAGAGTTGATTATTGATTGAAATGTTTAACAATTGTTGAATAATGCTTGATATCTCGTTATCTCCTCTATCTGTGTTGTTGTGCGATCGCTCGTTTATTGCCTTGCATCTAGTCTTGCATTGCATAGCGTCCAGCGCGTGAGTGATGGGCCTCTCTGGCTAGCCTCGGGTTGCCAGTGTTGGTTGCTCTAGCTCCGTAGCTATTCCCTTTTCTCGCTTGGGTTGCCTCCCAAGAAGATTTGGGTCGTAGAATTGATGGATACTTCCGGGGTATTCCAAACTGGTGTTATAAGGTGGTTGCGCGCTTATTGTCATCGTTGTCAACATCAAGCTCGAGATTGATGTATCGCTCGTGAAATGGTATATTGCTCGTATGAGTGAACCATATCCTTCAGAGTGTGGTATAGCTTTGAATGGTTGTGTTAATGCTTTCAGTAATTGCTTATTATATTGATTGTTTGTTTCGATTGCTTACTTATCAGTTATATTGCTTAATTGTCTTATTTGCATTGCACGTATTTCTTTCTCTCCAATTCGATATCTGTCTCGCCCTCACTGAGTACACGTGTTGTGTATACTCACTCCTCACCACCACATTTCAAGAAATGTCATGTTAGCTGGAAAGTTCGTGATTTCGTGAAAGTTCGTGCCTGAAGAGTTGTCTTGCGTGCCTATGTGGCTTGAGTGTCGAAGTTGTAAAGATATATGTTTTCATATGTTGTATGTATTTATTGTTAAAAGGAATGTAATTTAAATCTAGCTAGGTAGTTGAGGTAAATTGATAAGCTAGTTTCTGTAATCAGTTAGTATAGCTTAACTTCAATGCGTGTTTGTAATGTCCAAAGGAAAAGAGTTAAAATGGCATGATAGTTTATTTTATGCAGTAGCTTGGTATGGTTTAATTGTCTAGTTTGAATGTACTTGTCAAAAATGTAAAAAGATAGGTTAGCTTTTAAATTGGAAGTGTATGTATATTTGCTTGTGGTTGCTTGTTGAGAATAAGGCTCGGATGGCCTTGAGGTGGTTGAATGTTTGGACATGGTATTGGTCCATTTATGTGTTGTCGCAGGTTTACTTTTTGCCTAGAAACAGGGGAGACTCCATCCGTTTTCCCTAAAAATTATGCCCGGGTTTGGATTTGGGTTGTGAATAGATTGACTGATAGAACTCATGGTCTCGAGAAGGATCGGGGTGTTACACCAACAACATATCAAAATAGCATTATGCTACCTTCTTGTCAGCGATAACAATGTCATCACCCAAAAAAGCATAGTTTGTAAACTTTATCCCGGGGTATACCTTGTCTGCAGCTAACTACACTAGAAAATGGTGGGATAGTGCAAACAAGGGCCAAGATGAGAGAAAACCCAAAGGTTGTCCAGACCTAAATCATACAAACTGTGTGAACTGTTCTGATCAAGTAGGGGCAAGGAAGACATTACTTCCTAGGCCAAACTCAATCCAAGCATGAGCCGCCTCTTTATTGAATAGCTTATCAATGAGAAGTTTATGTACTTAAAGTAGGAAAGGATCAGTAGTAGAAGACAGATATCATAAGAGAATAGATCTTTCTTTCGACCAATTAAAGGCCTTAATGGCTTCTCTTGATCAAAAGTCCCATCCATTGGTATACGCCCTAAAGCGGACATAGACCAATCCAGGTGCCTATGGATTCTATCTTATTTGAAGAGAAACTATTGAACTTGACGAATAGGCTTTCGAAAAAGGAGTTCTTTTGACTTTACTGATATGGGTTTTTTAGTTGGGGCTTTCAAGCCTACGTTTGCTGGAATGACTGATCTGATTCCAAAGCTGGCTGTATAAGTTACTGATTGGCACTGATTCTGTGATACCCCGAACCTGACATGTATTCAATAGCATTTAAAGTTCATTTAAATTGCATTTTATTGACCTTTCACCTTCTTTGACCAAACTAGTTGACTTTTCATCTACATTGACCAACTAGGACAAGGTGGGAATTTTTGAAATGTTTAATAAAGGGCAAACTTGGGATTAGAAATAAAAAAATGCAATGTTAAGTTAGTCAAATTTTGGGTCAACTTTGGAATTAAATCTGAACCAATTGGGGAAGAGTTAGGTAGCAAATTATATATGGTTGGAAAGCTCTATGAGTCTAGTTTCTGAGGCTTCAAACCGTTCATGAATTGGAGTTTTCTAGAAGAAGTTATGGCCGTTTTCGTAAGGTCGCGCATAGCTGTTTTGGTTTAGCGGGTTGACCGAACTTTGACCTTTGACTTCTTGTCATTTTTTTTTCTAAATAAGGAGAATGCAAACGAAAAAAACAGAGAAGAAAAGCTTGAAACCATGAGGAAAAGAAAGAGAAAAAAAAAAGAAAAAGTCAACTACAAAGCACCAAATCTTTGCGTGATCTTGCACGAGGTGGTTTCCGAGGGACTCTACGAGGTTTTCCTAGCGTCTAGGAGCGTCTAAGGTGAGGGTTTCATGTTTATTTGCGCATTTGAAAATGTTGAACATAAACTTTAATTTTTGTGATTTAACCGTAGGTTGTTATTTTGTCTGTTTCGTTGCTTAAAGAATGTTCCCTAGCAATTGTAGAACGTGTATTTATAGCTTTTTAACATTTTTTGCGGTTGAATATCGAATTTGAAATATAAATTGTGTAATGAATAGTAAATTATGAATAGTAAACTCCTGATTCGATGAAGTTGCTCCGTTACGCGCTCTGTTGATGTACGAAGATGCTAGATATGCTAGAATGCCTAAATGTGTGGTATAATTGGAATGTGTAATGGAAAAACGGAGAAAACTGGCTTAGTGAAAGTTGGGGTCGTTTAGGTCGAGTTTGGCATTTTCTCATTTTGCGTGTTGGCATTGTTTCGGGAGGCCATGGAAGCACTTTTGGTGCAATTATGGCATTGGTTGGGTGTTTGGTTGGTATAGTTGTAGTTCAAATGAGCAAAAGGAGAAATCGGGACTTTGCGTGAATTCTAGGGTAAAGTAGGGTTTCAGGGTCTTTAGACGTGCCTTATGGTGACCTAGGAGGATTGGTGAAGTCAGTTTCCAAACCTCGTGGTTCGTTTGAAAGTAGTAGCGTTTTGAAAGTTGGGATCATTTTTGGAATTTTGTGTGATTTCATAGTATATTGCTTATAGAATGTTTATAATGCTTATAGAATGTTTATATTGCTTATAGAATGCTTATAATGCCTATAGGATACTTGTTATTGCTTGATAAGGTTAATTGGTGTTGTTCTTGTTACTTGTTTGATTGTAAATGCTTGTTAATGCTTATTATGCTTGTTAGAGTTGATTATTGATTGAAATGTTTATCAATTGTTGATAATGCTTGATATCTTGTTTATCGCTCGTTTATCGCCTTGTATCGAGTCTTGCATTGCATAGTGTCCAGCGCGTGAGTGATGGGCCTCTCTGGGTAGCCTCGGGTTGCCAGTGTTGGTTGCTCTAGCTTCGTGGCTATTCCCTTTCTCGATTGGGTTGCCTCCCAGGGAGATTTGGGTCGTAGAATTGATAGATACATCCGGGGTATTCCAAACTGGTGTTATAAGGTGGATGCACGCTTATTTTCATTGTTGTCAACATCAAGCTCGAGATTGATGTATCGCTCGTGAAATGGTATATTGCTCGTATGAGTGAACCATAGCCTTCAGAGTGTGGTATAGCTTTGAATGGTTGTGTTAATGCTTTCTTGAATGTTTAATATATTGTCGTTTGTATTGAATGTTTTCTTATTGATTTTATTGCTTAGCTGTGTCTATTTGCATTGCACAACTTTCTTTCTCTCCAACTCGATATCTGTCTCGCCCTCACTGAGTATACATGTTGTGTATACTCACTCCTCACCACCACATTTCAGGAAATGTCATGTTAGCTGGAAAGTTCGTGATTTCGTGAAAGTTCGTGCCTGAAGAGTTGTCTTGCGTGCCTATGTTGCTTGAGTGTCGAAGTTGTAAAGATATATGCTTTCATATGTTGTATGTATTTATTGTTAAAAGAAATGTAATTTAAATCTAGCTAGGTAGTTGAGGTAAATTAATAAGCTAGTTTCTGTAATCAGTTAGCATAGCTTAACTTCAATGCATGTTGTAATGTCCAAAGGAAAAGAGCTAGAATGGCATGATAGTTTATTTTATGCAGTAGCTTAGTATGGTTTAATTTTCAAGTTTGAGTGTACTTGTCAAAAATGAAAAGAGATAGGTTAGCTTTTAAATTGGAAATGTATGTATACTTGCTGAGTTTAATTGTTGAGAACCGAGGCTCGGATGGCCTTGAGGAAGTTTTGTATGGTTGGACACGGTGGTGGTCCATTTATATGCTATTACAGGTTTTACATTTCGCCTAGAAACAGGGGAGACTCCGTCCGTTTTCCCTGAAAATTTTGCCCGGGTTTGGAATTGGGTTGTGGATAGATTGATTGATAGAACTCCCAGTCTCGAGAGGGATCGGGGTGTTACAGATTCCGCGTCCCTCTGATTTCGATCTACTAGCAACTCCAATAGTTAAGCCAATTCCCTCTCTTTGATGGCCAAGCAAGCAAGAATGGTCACCGACGCATTTGTTGCTCGATGAAACGATCCAGATGACCTGACCATGTTTAATTACTATCTTCCACTCGTGTCTTGAGTAGACAGATGGTATAAAGGCCTGCCTGCAACAACGAGATTTCTTCTTTCTTATTTCGAATCAAATAAGGGCTAAAGCGCGAACATAATCTTTCTTTATTGACTGGATAGGGATACGCATTCGAATAATTAATCTACTGATTGAGTACAAACGAGGAAGCTCTTTATGTTTCAAATGAAAATAAATTTTCATGTGGGTATTACTCTGCTCTTCTTGCTCTACCAATAAGCTCCTGTAGCAATAGTAGTCCCTGTGATACCCCAAACCCAACATATACAGAATAATACTTGTTTGCATTTAATTAAGTTTTATCTTGAATGCTAGCATAAAATTATGTGTTTGCCTTAATGAATTCATTCATTTTTAGCACTATTTCATGATTATTCAAAATATTCAAATAATAGTTAAAGTAATTATTTAAAATGAATATTAGCTAACTTATTAATTATAATACTCGGTTTGATTTTTTTGACTTTATTTACGTTATTTTAGCCTAAATGAAAAAAGTAGCTTCGAGTCCGGAACATGAAATTTTTCTGGTTCTTTTTCTGAATTTCATATTTTTCTCTTAATACTTGCTATTTTAGATGCATACATCATTTGAGTTTGCGTGCATAGCATATCGGGAGCAACGAGAAAAAAATCGTAAGTGTGCGTAATAAATAGTAAAATTTTTCAGCAATTTCCCAGTTTTTCCACTTAAATTACTTGACCCATTTTGCATTAAAAACTTGATCCATTTGCACCAAAACTTGACCCAAATGACCTTTGACCCCTTGACCTTGCTTTTCATCTTTTAAAGCATAATATAAAGCACAAAAAAAAAAAACCTCAAGAAGCTATGAGCTTTATTTTGCCTTTCAAAAATTTTTGCTTTCAATTTCTTGGTCCAAATCTTCTAGGATTGCTCAAGGAACTTTTCTAGGACCTAATTAAGCTTTCTTCCTCTTGCATTAAGGTGAGGGAATGCATCTATAATTGTATATTTTCAAATTATAGTTCAAACTTTATTTTTATGATCTAGTAATATATTGGTTATCTATACTTATTTATGATTCAAATATCTTCTATTGTGATCATAGAATATTAATTTATAGTTAGATTGTAAAGTTTATGGCTAGAAATTGAAAATGTAAGTTGAGAAAAATCATGAATAGTAAAAAACGTGAATAGTAAACTCTTGTGTTCTAGCTTAATTTATTGCTTCAAATATGTTTAAATATGTATGTAGAGTAAACTTTTGAAGTTAGATTGCATTTTGAATTGTTGAATATGGATATTGGAGAGTTTTGGAAGAAGGTGAATAGTGTCATAAATAGTAACTTCGAATTTTGGGATTTTTGCAATTGTAATCGTTTTATTGCTTCTAATACATGAAATGATAGCTAGAGATCTTGTAGAGTAAACTTTTGGCATTGTATTACTTGTATCATAAATGTTGGTTGTGATTTTAGTTGCAACTAGTAAAACATGAATCGAATTTTGTAGTAGTAGATAAGGTGTTTGTTTAATGTTCTAAATGAAGTGTAGGATTGTGTCACATGCTGATATAATGCTCATAGTTAGTTCAATGCAAAAAATGTGCATGTGTGTGTGGATACTCTGTCTAGGCAGTTCACTATTGCCATATTCTAGAGCATTTTGACATAGTAAATGAGCTTAAAATTGAACGACATTTGTACAACAGCTAGATTAGGCAGTTCAGAACAAATGTTGATATCTAGGACTAAGGCTAATTCTAACGTTTTAGTCCTCTAATCATATCATTTCCGAAATGTAGCTAAAAAATCGCTTGTTCTTCCCAGCTAAGCCTGGTTGCGCGGTAAGGGTTATAACTTTTTGAATTTAACTCAGAATTGAGCACCGTTTGAACCTAAAACTAATTACACTCGAAGAGCTACGATTATACATAAAAATAAGATAGTTTGGAGGTAAATAGCCTATGTAACTGAATTGATTAAGTTGAGCTTATGTTAGAGGAATTGGAAAATGTCTTATTTGAGCTTGCGGTATTAATTTTGTACTTGGAAACTTGTATTGAATGTTTGAAGAATTAATTAGAATGTAAGTTAAATGTAAAGATGTTATGTCACGCCCCAAATCGACCCAACTACAATCAGTCAGGACGCAATGAAATTTCAGTAGTATAACGATAGTAATTAAGACACCGAGGCTCTAAACCAACCTCTTAAGAATATCATACAACTAACTCCACAAACCATTCAACAATCAACTCCTCAATTAAATTAACAACATACAACATAACCATATTATTCAATAATCATTCCTTCAACAACCCATCCATAGTTATACGCCTCTGTTTCAACTTAGTACATAGGCTATACATACATTTCAAAATAGGTTATAACCAACTTAGTAATCTAATCATGATCAAAATAATGACTACTAAATCATCATACATATGTCTTTATATTAAGATAGGTTATACAATACATTGTTTTACAACAACTAAGATAATCTCATGGCAATGACTCCTGAACATAAGACTCATCCACATACGGCACATTTCTCTATTCAAGAGGCACATACCCGTAGTGAGAATCAGTAACACCTGCATGCATGCAATAATTGAGGGTAAACTTATATAAAACAAGCCCAGTGAGGATCCGATAGATCTCTAACAATATTTACTATACTCCTTGGAAATGATCCTTTGAGCAGTAAACACACAATAAACATCAATAACAATATAAATACGTAAATTATAATGACCATTCAATAAAGGATATTATAGTTGGTGTAGCTCCAAACGCCATGACGATCTCAACCAACTTCTTATCACCCCCATGACACACACACCTGAGGCACCTCACTAGCCCTACCCTCCATGGCATCTCCGCCCATGCAAGATAAGGGTAACCTCTGATAGCCATGCCGTTTCCAACCTGACCGCCCGATACCACCCGAGAGGTGGCACATGCATATCAAGACTCAGCAATAATAATAAACATTCAATCACAGAAGGACAACTTTTTCCGTTGACTATCTCCCGGTTTAACAATAATCAATATTCAATAATCAATAATAAATAATGTATCAATCAATTAATACATTAAAACAACACAACATCAATTAATCAATTAACAACTAAACAACTAAGTTAGATGACAAAGCAGGCCACCCAACTTAACATGCATTAGACATGCAACCAAACCCTAATCTAACCATCAACAACTCACAATTCAATCACTCAAACACCACCCGATCATCTAAAAGCATAAACCACATTTTAAAGAAAGACAACCTAAACTTCTTATAATCATAACATACATTCTACTAATCCAAGCAACTCCAAACTAGTTCCTATCACTCACTCACTCAATCAACTACATTAGTCCCCTCGGAAACTAACCAAAATACATCCAAATCAATCCCAACAGCCCTAAAACCTCAATGCACCTAGGCTAAAATTTTTGAATTTTTGCACCAACATCACAATTAAAATTTCGGCATTACAACGGCACTACCACGTATTTAACAAACTTTTACAAATCGAGGACAATCGATTCCAAACACTACAACTCAAATTAATCACCAAATAGTTAATAACTCAACTTTTAATACCCGAAAATAAAATTTCATGCTACAACGGTTCAAATCTTATATAAACGCATATAAACGATCCTTAGCATGCACTGAGTAATAATATAACATCAATTCAACTTTCTAACGGTTCAAAATACAATTATATGCAAAAATATAAAAATGACATTTTGAGATTTAGAATTGTTCTCTCACCTTTGATGTGTTATGAAGCTAGAAAGATGCTCAATGGATTCTCAAGAGGTAGAATCAAGCTTTGGTTGATGAAGGTTGGCCTTTAATTGCAAGTTTTATTGAAAAATCTACTTGAAAAACCTTGAGTTTTCTTTCTCTTTTTCTCCTATGGATGTCTCGGCCTTGTGTGTGTGTGTGATGGTGTTTTTGTGCTTTACAAGTGTGTGTTGATGCATATTAAGTAAAGGTCAAACAATTAAAAATAGTCAAAGTTAGTTTCCTTAGTTTATTTTTAGTATTTTTAGTCTTTTAAATCCTATTTTTGACTATTTCTTGCTCAAATATTAAATTGACACCTAAATTAATTCTGGACAATATATTTTAGGTGACAAAGAGTTTTACATTTAAACATTTTCACCCGAGTCGGCTTAAAACTTGATTTCTTGCAAAAGAAAGTGTAAAAACCTTTAAAATTCCAAAACCGATTCCAAATCTGTTTTAATCTAAAACAGGTCTATTAATACCCGAGGACTAGGTTTTGAAATGTTTAAAACACTCCTGTATAAATTTTAGCGGACAAGTGCTCAAAATACTATTCACTAAAACCGGCAATAAAATTTCTGATTCTGCTTTTTATGAAAATTTCATGAATGCACATATAGAATGTATTAGGAATATAAATCACATTTTTAACACCTTCACACACATCTAACACATAACGAGGTCAAACCACGCAAAACAAGATAAAACACACAAATCGAGGTTAGGCAAAATATAGGGTCTCACATTCTCCCCCCTTAAAGAAATTTTGTCCTCAAAATTCTTACTTGCTGAACGGAAAAGATCTGGGTACTGCTACTGCATCTAATCTCGCATCTCCCAAGTAGCCTCCTCAATACCGTGATGCTTCTACAACACTTTGACCATCGGAATCTTCTTCGATCTCAACTCCCGTTCCATCTGATCAAGAATGCGAATCAGCCTCTCATCATAAGTCAGATTCTCACGAAGCTGTAACAACTCTACCTCTAGAATATGAGAAGGATTCGGATTATACTTCCGCAAATTAGATACGTGAAAGACATCATGAACATTCGAGAAATTCTCCGGTAAAGCCAACCGATATGCCAACTTACCAACCCTGCCGGTAATCTCAAACGGCCCTACAAACATCAGACTCAGCTTTCCACCTTTAGCATATCGAGCAAACCCCTTACGAGGAGACAATCTCAAGAAAACCCGATCTCCAACTGTAAACTCCAAGTCCCGACGACGCTTATCAGTATAACTCTTGAATCTGCTCTGCGCTGTAAGCATTCTCTGCCTGATCAACTGAACATTCTCAATCTTCTCTAGAAACTCTAGCATAATAGTTGGATCAATAGTCTTCATCTCCCCTACTTCATCCCAATATAAAGGTGAACGACACTTACGACCATAAAGAGCTGCAAAAGGTGCCATCCCAACAGTACCTTGATAACTATTGTTATAGGCAAACTCGGCAAGTGGTAGATGTTTCTCCCAATTCTTCCCAAAGTCCAGAACACAAGCCCTGAGCATATCTTCCAGAATCTGAATAGTCATCTCAGACTATCTGTCAGTTTGTGGATGATATGCGGTACTGAAGTTAAGCTAAGTACCCAAAGTCTCCTGAAGTTTCTCTTACAAGCGAGAAGTAAATCAAGGATCTTGATCTGAGACAATATTAGATGGAATTCCGTGAAGTCTAACAATCTGATCCAAATAAAGATCCGTCAACTTTGCAACTTCATCTCACATCCTCATTGAAATAAAGTGAGTTGTCTTCGTCAAACGATCCATGACAACCCAAACTTCATCATTACCTCTCGGTGTTCTAGGCAAACTAGTAATGAAGTCCATCATAATATGCTTGCATTTCCACTGTGGTATAGCCAACAGCTGAAGCAAACCTGCAGGTCATTGATACTCGGCTTTTACTCATTGACAAGTTAAACATCTAGATACAAACTGAGCAACTTCCCTCTTCATATTTTTCCACCAGAAATGTTGCTTCAAATCCCCATACATCTTGTTTCCACCAGGATGAATGGTGTACTTAGAATTATGAGCCTCCTCCAGAATACCTCACCTCAAGCACGGTTCATCAGGAACACAAACCCTGTTCTAAAACTGAAGAATACAATCGTCATGTAATTTGAAGTCAGACTGATCATCCGTGATCTGATCCTTGATCTTCTGAAGTTTAACATCAAGTTGCTGAGCTTCTCTGATCTGAGACAACAATAAAGGTTGAATACGGAGATGTGAACACATCACCCCAACCTGAATTAACTCCGGTCTTCAATAAGTGAATTCCTCAAGAACCTCCCACTTCTTGACAGCCAAACAAGAAACACTCGCCTTACGGCTAAGAGCATCTGCCACAACATTTACCTTCCTAGGCAGATAACTAATAGAACAATTATAATCTCTGAGAAGTTCCATCCATCTCTGTTGACGCATATTCAACTCCTTCTCTGAGAACAAGTACTTAAGACTCTTATGATCAGTGAAAATCTTGAACTTACTGCCCCACAAATAATGACGCCACTTTTTCAGTGCGAATACAACTGCTACCAACTCAAGATCATGAGTCGGATAATTCACCTCATATGGTTTCAACTTCCTAGAAGCATAGGCAATAACTCGGCCATTTTGCATAAGTACACAACCCAAACCCTCCTTGGATGCATCACTGTAGATAACCATAATATCGGTCCCCTCTGGTAGAGCAAGTACTAGAGCGGTAGTCAATTTCTTTTTCAACTCCAGAAACCCACTCTCATATTTCTCATCCCAAACAAAGCTAGTCTATTTATGAGTTAACTTAGACAGTGGCCCGGCAATCTTAGAAAAGTTTTTCACAAACTTACGGTAATAACCCACCAAGCCAAGAAAGCTACGAACCTCCGAAACATTCTCCAACCGTTTCCAAGACATCACCACTTCAATCTTAGTGGGATCTATAGAAATACCACTCTACGTGATAACATGGCCAAGAAAAGATATGCGTTGTAGCCAAAATTCACATTTGCTGAACTTCGCAAACAACTGATGCTCCTGCAATTTTTGTAAGACAAGTTGTAGATGTTGCTCGTGCTCCGATTCAAACTTAGAATAAACCAAGATATCATCAATAAAGATCACCACGAACTGGTCCAAGTACAGCTGAAAAACCTGATACATAAGATCTATAAATGCTCCCGGTACATTAGTTAATCCAAAGGGTTTAACTACAAACTCATAATGCCCGTACCAAGTCCTGAAGGCAGACTTTGAAACATCCTTCGTGCGAATCCAAAGCTGATAATACCCCTGCCTCAAGTCAAACTTAGAGTAAACTTTGGCTCCCTGAAGTTGAGCAAACAACTCGTCAATCAATGGCGAAGGATACTTGTTCTTGATAGTCACTTGATTCAAACCACAATAGTCAATGTATGATCTCAAGGTACCATCCTTCTTCTTCACAAATAAAACAGGTGTTTCCCAGGGTGAAGAACTGTGCTGAATGAACTCCTTCTCAATTAACTCCTGCAACTGAGTTTTCAGCTCCTTTAACTCAGCTGGTGCCATTCGGCACGCCGATTTAGAAATAGGTTGAGTATCAGGAATAAGATTGATCACAAACTCCACATCTCTCTTTGGCAACAACCCTGGCATCTCCTCAGGACATACATTAGGATATTCCCGAATAATAGGAACTTCCTCCAGCTGTAGATTATCATATGGCTTGTTGATCAAATAAGCTAGATAACCCGAACACCTCTTACTTACCAACTTAACGGCTTTAGTTGCTGAGATAACAAAACTCGTCTTAGTACCCCGGTTCCCTGCTACCTCTACCACTAGCTGATCTGGAAACTGAAATCGTACTACCTTCATTCTATAGTTTAACTAGGCATCATACTTAGAAAGCCAATCCATACCCAAGATAACATCGTACCCCCAGATAGGAAATAGGATAAGATCCGAAGGAAAATTATACCCCTTAACATGTATTTTACAATCCTTACGTACTAAGCCAGTCACATACTTATCAGTCCAAGAGGTACTAATCTCAACCACATAAGGCAGTCTTGTAGGTTGCATATTAACACGTTGCACACAAGCAGGAGTAATGAAAGAATGTGTAGCACCAGAATCAATCAACACTTTAACAAGTTGATCAAGTATAAGGAAGTTACCTTCCACAACTGTAGTCTCCTCAGGCATCTCCTCTAAATCAACTGCGTAGGCTTGAGCCTGAACCCACTGCTGCTGAGGTGTACCACCAGTAGGTCGACCCTGATAACCCTGGGTCGCTGTCCGACCCTCAGTTCCCCGATAT
The DNA here is from genome assembly GCA_037974665.1 of Ehretia macrophylla. NCBI lineage: Eukaryota > Viridiplantae > Streptophyta > Magnoliopsida > Boraginales > Ehretiaceae > Ehretia > Ehretia macrophylla. The sequence continues at coordinate 45,902,598 of CM075767.1, forward strand.
CTATAGCAATCTTTCACCCTATGCTGATTGCTGTCGCAACCCAAACACGTTCCTGCCTTCGCCCTGCAATCGGCCTCCACATGGCCCTTGTGACGCCCGAGATTTTTGCCGTACATTCATTCACTGTTGCATCCACTAATTGCGCATTTCTTCTGTGCTTTGCTTGTTGTCTTCTTTAGGTACTATTTATTCTATTTTTCAACTGCATTATATTAATAAATTAGCATTTTTATTAAATCATATTAATTATTTTAGGAGTGAGAAAAATATGCATTTGAGCTAAGAGCGATAGGAACCTTCGTTTAGAAAATAGTTTAGAGAACTAGTGAATAGTGTTATGTATAAAACATAATGTTTTAGTTAGCTAAGTTAATTTATGTGCAATAGACTTCTTTTAAAGCTAACTAAGCTCATTTTAATAGACCATTTAAGCACCCAACATGCCCCACCCAAACATATACTCACACAACACACAACATAAGTCATAACTTAGCAAAAAAAAAAAAAAAAAAAAGATGCAAATTTTACTGTAGCAAATCCGAGAATAGCATAGGAAGAGAATGAGAGGATTTTGCTCATCAAAGCTTCAAGCCAGCCAAGCCAAGCTAGGAGCAAGTAGTTTAGGGTGTTTGCTAGCCTCCCGAGAGTTCCTACGCGCAATCGGTGAGGGTTTTCATGACTTTTTATGCATATCTAAAATGTTACATTTTTCTTGATTTGTTGAAAATGTTATCAAATGCTATTGCAAAGCTTATCTATGTTATTATACCCTGTATATAAGTGCCAGAGAACACATTTCAGCCATTAGTTCGCATTTTAAACGGTAGGAATCGTCATTTGAATTTATGAGGTGAATAGTGACGGGATTTCTAGGGTTTTATGTAATTGCACGTATTATATTGATTCAATGCTTCTAATAGATGTCTTAGATGTTAATGAAGGTATTCTAATAGCCCCGTGCACTCACATTGCTCGAAACTTGAATAAGACGTGAATTAGACGACTTTTTAAAAGGGGTTTCGGGATTAATGCTAATTCGGGTGGATTCGGGCTTCACTTTTAGTGTTCTGAGGCTACCTAGGTGCTATAGAACCTTTTTTTTTAACTCTTGCTTGAAGCCCGGTTAAGGTAGGTGTATTTCAAAGCTATAAGAGGAAAATTAGGGCTTTAGTGCTAAACGTGGGTATTTGGGCAACTTCGAAGGTCTTAAGTGTGTCTAATGGTTTAACTAGAAGCATGGAATAGATCACTTACGAATCTAGAACCATAACATGAGTTTGGAAGGAAAACGGTTTGAGTTACAAAGGGGTTTTAGGTCAAACGTGAATCCAAGTGAATTTGGTTGATATATTTTGTGTTCTTAGGGTAAGTAGGGACTAAATGTGCTTTTCTAACTCTTAGTTGAGCTTTGATTAAGATACTTGTAGTACAAATGCGCAGAGGGATAATCAGGGCTTTTGTGGTTAATACGGGTTAATGAATGATTTAAAGGATTCTAAGTGTGCCATAATGTGTAACTAGAAGATTAGAATAGTTAGTTGGTGAATCTTGAGTCATAACCTTCGGTTTGGAGTTAAAAGACTTAGGATAACAAAAGGGAAACTCGGGGTTTTCATGCTTAGCCTTTAAATTAGCTTTGGTACTTGTATATCTTGCTTTTATATGTTATTGTTTGGCATGTGTGAGCATTTCGTGAAGTTTCATGATCATCGGACATTGACCCCTTAGTGTTCGTATAGTTATTTTCATATCTAATGCTTATAACTTGTTATAATGTTTATATTACTTGTACTTTGTTAAGATTAAATTGTAATAAACATTGTATGCTAAGTGAGTAGGACTATAAGGATAGCTCATCCAGTTATATGATTATTTATTGCTGTAAATAAGAGTAATTGAAATTTATAACTTATAATCTTAACTTGATGGTATTTGATACTTTTAATATCTTCTATATTGACTAATGATATGGTAAGGTGAACCTTGTAGTTCAATTGTGTGTGGGTTATGAACTTGTGTGAATAAGTGACCATAAGTCTAGCTTCTAATGTTGTAGTGTTGAGTTAAGTAAGAGTTAAGTTGGAATTGATATAGTTAATTGCTAAACTTATATGAACACCCTAGGGTTGCATACTTGAGCTAATTCAGGAAATTTGAACTAAATCGGAGCTATTCTCATGCGTGCTTAGCTTAATTCCAGGTGAGGGAGACTTCATCCTTTTGTGCATAATAGTTTATTTACTTATACTTAGATTATCTGCACTTATTGTCTATATATTGTGTGTGAGGGAAACCTACTTTGTTGTCCCTCAATCATGTGTTTATTAATGTATTCTATTGTTATCAATTTAAGTGCATTGCATCGTGGTTGTGCAACCATTTGGGCATGGTAGTATCGTGAAAACCGGGCGGCATCGGGCTTGCTGGTATACCTCGGCTACCATGGTTACCCAGTCCCTCTCTCGCTTAGGATGCCGCCTAGGGAGAGTTGGGTTGTAGGATTTCAGGGTACATCCGGAGTACACCCATTTTGGAGTTATAAGGGGATGCCGGCTTATCGATAATAGTGCCCTTATTACATCGGGATTTCAGTTAGTGGCTCGTGGTTCGTGATTGAAGAATAAGTGAATCGTATCCTTTTTAATGTCCTGTAACTTGTTATTTTGATTGTTGCTTAGTTGTTTTAAATGCCTATTGAGTTATCTATTGCATTACCTGTCCCCGGTAGACCTTATCCCTCACTGAGCAATTATGATTGCTTATACCTCGCTAAACATATTTCAGGTGGCGCAGTTGGAAGAATGGCCTTGGTTGCTATGTGCTATGCTTGAGATTGGAGTGGTTGCTTGCTAAATTATGGAAGATTTTGCTTGTATTATGTCTTGTTCTATTTTGTGCCTATAGGTTTGTATATATATTTGGAGTTGTTGAAGAATTGTAATAGTTAGGTTAATGTATGGCTTGAATGGTATATTGTAATAGTTTATCCTTACTTTCCTTTATGTTGCTTGCTTGTGTGTTAATGAAAGTTAACAGTTGTTTAGCTTTAGTTCATAAGAAAGTCTAATGGTTAATATAGAATGGTATGATAAGCGGATTAAAAGAGACAAGGTTTTAAGGATTGTTAAGTGCATGCTTGGGTGTGTTTTCTATGTCTTGCTTAAGGCTCGGATGGCCTTGAAGTTGAGATTTTTAAATAGAAATGATGTTCCTATTGTTTTGTGGCTTGAATTGTATGTTTACAGGTTTTTAGAATGTCCACGGTACAGGGGAGACTTTGTCCATTTTTTTCCTAAAATTTTGAGACCGGGTTGGAATTGGATTGATAATAGCTTGGTTTTTGGAGCCTCTGGTCTCGTGAGAGATCGGGGCGTTACAGGTGGTATCAGAGCTTAGTAGCTCATAGCCGGGATAGGGTCCTCGGTCTGCTGGGTAGTGAAACTTGAGTGCGTGCATGCGAAGTGTGTTTTGAATAAGTATGTGCCTGCATGTGGGTTCGAGCTTGTTTGCATGAAAATAAGTTCTTATGTGTTATATTTGCGTAAATTAGGAAGGCTATATGATAAGTGTAGTTGTGTGATTATGGGTGACTTAAGTGGAAATGTAATGCTGTGTGAATTGCTTAAGTGAAATATGAAGAACGTGTTAGATGCGCCATTATGTGACTGTGTACTTGTGTGGCTTTGATTAGAATTATTTGTACCTATGTGTCTTAACTATGCAACATGTAAAAGTTGTGTGGCTAGTATGTTTATATGGTTAATTTTGCATCTAAGTGATTTCCTAATAACTTATTACTTTAGATGCATGTAGTAATGTATATTAAGTGTCTATCCTATGTTTAACCATTGCATATATGTATTGTCCCTTGAATTCGTAAGTAAACTCTCCCCTATAAAGAGATGGTCAGTAACAGATCTTCCAGAGATGTTCAACCCATGCTTTTCTCATTCGGATCTCTTATCAGAGCCTTTATTTGGTTATCGTACCGGGGGTCTTCCTGTCAAGCTTCTATGGTATTCTCTTGGGTATTTCCACTCGACACTTCTATTGGGACTTCTTATATACAATCTTAATTGGAATCTTATTTGGCATTCTTAAACAAGCCTTTATTTGGCAATCGCCTTGGGGATTTCTGCTATGGATTTCTTGATTGGAATTTTTTCGAACTTCTGGATTAGTATTCTTAATTGGAGCCTTTATTTGGCATCCTTATTGTGAGACTTCTTAGCTGACCGTTCCCTTGTTGGCCTACTCGAGGTTTCAATGACATTCTTTCAACTGATACGTTAGTTTTATCCAAGGGCTTTTAGAGTGCGCAACAGGAGTTCTTTGAAAGAGAATTGCGTGGACGCAATTTGTTTAGGGGGGAGAGGGTATAACACCCGAGATTTTTGCCGTACATTCATTCACTGTTGCATCCACTAATTGCGCATTTCTTCTGTGCTTTGCTTGTTGTCTTCTTTAGTTACTATTCATTATATTTTTCAACTGCATTATATTAATGAATTAGCATTTTTATTAAATCATATTAATTGTTTTAGGAGTGAGAAAAATATGCATTTGAGCTAGGAGCGATAGGAACCTTCGTTTAGAAAATAGTTTAGTGAACTAGTGAATAGTGTTACGTATGAAACATAATGTTTTAGTTAGCTAACTTAATTTATGTGCAATGGACTTGTTTTAAAGCTAACTAAGCTCATTTTAATAGACCATTTAAGCAACCAACATGCCCCACCCAAACATATACTCACACAACACACAACATAAGTCATAACTTAGCAAAAACAAAAACAAAACAAAAAAAAGGAAGATGCAGATTTTACTGTAGCAAATCCGAGAATAGCATAGGAAGAGAATGAGAGGATTTTGCTCATCAAATCTTCAAGCCAAGCCAAGCCAATCTAGGAGCAAGTAGTTTAGGGTGTTTGCTAGCCTCCCGAGAGTTCCTACGCGCAATTGGTGAGGGTTTTCATGACTTTTTAAGCATATCTAAAATGTTACATTTTTCTTGATTTGTTGAAAATGTTGTAAAATGCTATTGCAAAGCTTATCTATGCTATTATACCTTGTATATAAGTGCCAGAGAACACATTTGAGCCATTAGTTCGCATTTTAAACAGTTGGAATCGTCATTTGAATTTATGAGGTGAATAATGATGTGATTTCTAGGGTTTTATGTAATTGCGAGTATTAGATTGATTCAATGCTTCTAATAGATGCCTTAGGTGTTAATGAAGGTAGTCTAATAGCCCCGTGCACTCACATTGCTCAAAACTTGAATAAGACGTGAATTAGCCGACTTTTTAAAAGGTGTTTCGGGGTTAATGCTAATCCGAGTGGATTTGGGCTTGTCTTTTAGTGTTCTTAGGCTAGCTAGGTTCTAGAGAACCTTTGCTAACTCTTGTTTGAAGCCCGGTTAAGGTAGGTGTAGTTCAAAGCTATAAGAGGAAAATTGGGGCTTTAGTGCTAAACGTGGGTATTTGGGCAACTTCGAAGGTCCTAAGGGTGTCTAATGGTTTAACTAGAAGCATGGAATAGATCACTCACGAATCTAGAACCATAACATGACTTTGGAAGGAAAACGGTTTGAGTTACAAAGGGGTTTTAGGTCAAACGTGAATCCGAGTGAATTTGGTTGATATATTTTGTGTTCTTAGGGTAAGTAAGGACTAAATGTGCTTTTCTAACTCTTAGTTGAGCTTTGATTAAGATACTTGTAGTACAAATGCACAAAGGGATAATCGGGGCTTTTGTGGTTAATACGGGTTAATGAATGATTTAAAGGGTTCTAAGTGTGCCATAATGTATAACTAGAAGATTAGAATAGTTAGTTGGTGAATCTTGAGTCATAGCCTTCGGTTTGGAGTTAAAAGACTTAGGATAACAAAAGTGAAACTCGGGGTTTTCATGCTTAGCCTTTAAATTAGCTTTGGTGCTTGTATATCTTGCTTTTATATGTTATTGTTTGGCATTTGTGAGCATTTCGTGAAGTTTCATGATTATCGGACATTGACCCCTTAGTGTTCGTATAATTATTTTCATATTTAATGCTTATAACTTGTTATAATGGTTATATTACTTTTACTTTGTTAATATTAAATTGTAATAAACATTGTATGCTAAGTGAATAAGACTATAAGGATAGCTCATCCAGTTATATGATTATTTATTGCTGTAAATAAGAGTAATTGAAATTTATAACTTATAATCTTAACTTGATGGTATTTGATACTTTTAATATCTTCTATATTGACTAATGATATGGTAAGGTGAACCTTGTAGTTCAATTGTGTGTGGGTTATGAACTTGTATGAATAAGTGACCATAAGTCTAGCTTCTAATGTTGTAGGGTTGAGTTAAGTAAGAGTTAAGTTGGAATTGATATAGTTAATTACTAAACTTATATGAACACCCTAGGGTTGCATACTTGAGCTAATTCGGGAAAGTTGAACTAAATCGGAGCTATTCTCATGCGTGCTTGGCTTAATTCCAGGTGAGGGAGACTTCATCCTTATGTGCATAATAGTTTATTTACTTATACTTAGATTATCTGCACTTATTGTCTATATATTGTGTGTGAGGGCAACCTACTTTGTTGTCCCTCAATCATGTGTTTATTGATGTATTCTATTATTATCAATTTGAGTGCATTGCATCGTGGTTGTACAACCATTTGGGCATGGTAGTATTGTGGAAACCGGGCGGCATCGGGCTTGCTGGTATACCTCGGCTACCATGGTTATCCAGTCCCTCTCTCGCTTAGGATGCCGCCCAGGGAGAGTTGGGTCGTAGGATTTCGGGGTACATCCGGAGTACACCCATTTTGGAGTTATAAGGGGATGCCAGCTTATCAATAACAGTGCCCTTATTACATCGGGATTTCAGTTAGTGGCTCGTGGTTCGTGATTGAAGAATAAGTGAATCGTATCCTTTTTAATGTGCGGTAACTTGTTATTTTGATTGTTCATTGGTTGTTTTAAATGCCTATTGAGTTATCTGCTGCATTGCATGTCCCCGGTAGACCTTATCCCTTACTAAGCAATTATGATTGCTTATACCTCGCTAAACATGTTTCAGGTGGCGCAGTTGGAAGAATGGCCTTGGTTGTTGTGTGCTATTGCTTGAGATTGGAGTGGTTGCCTGCAAAATTATGGAATATTTTGCTTGTATTATGTCTTGTTCTATTTTGTGCCTATAGGTTTGTATATATATTTGGAGTTGTTGAAGAATTGTAATAGTTAGGCTAATGTATGGCTTGAATGGTGTATTGTAATAGTTTATCCTTACTTTCCTTTATGCTGCTTTCTTGTGTGTTAATGAAAGTTAACAGTTGTTTAGCTTTAGTTCATAAGAAAGTTTAATGGTTAATATAGAATGGTATGATAAGCGGATTAAAAGAGACAAGGTTTTAAAGATTGTTAAGTGCATGCTTGGGTGTGTTTTCTATGTCTTGCTTAAGGCTCGGATGGCCTTGAAGTTGGGATTTTTAAATAGAAATGATGTTCCTATTGTTTTGTGGCTTGAATTGTATGTTTACAGGTTTTTAGAATGTCCACGGTACAGGGGAGACTCTGTCCTTTTTTTTCCTAAAATTTTGAGACCGTGTTGGAATTGGATTGATAATAGCTTGGTTTTTGGAGCCTCCGGTCTCGTGAGAGATTGGGGCGTTACAGCCCTGACGCTTGCAGTAAGTACATTGCGGTGACGAAACATTGCCACTGCCCCTAGAAGAACTAGAACCCGAGAAAGTAGCTGTACCAGCCTGCTGCTGAGGTCTCACAACACTAGGCCTATATGGACCCTGAGACTGGGCCAGCCTAAACTGTAGCTGAGCCTGATAAGACCCCTGTTGAAACTGAGGTCGATAGTAGCCCTGCTGACCTTGCGGTCTGAAAGAACCCTGCTGCACTGCAGGCCTATAACCACCCTGCTGTACCGAAGCTCTATCTCTCCCATCCTGACCCTGCCGCTGAAAGGGCCTGTTGCTAGGCTGACTGGGTCCGATATGTTCCCCCTTTCTTTTCTCTAACCTAGAAGCTGCATCAAAGGCCTCAGTAAGTATATTATACTGATTCAGGGCCATCGCATCCTGAATCTCGGGCCTCAAACCCAACATAAACCTACGAGTCTTGCGCTCCTCGTCAGCCACAAACTCCGGTGCATACTAGGATAGTCTAGTAAATGTGGCCTCATACTGAGCCACTAAAGCATCCCCTTGAACTAGAGACAAAAACTCAGCCTCTCTCCTCTCCCGTGCAATCCTCGTAACATATTTCACCCGTAAAGCTCTCAAAAAGGTATCCAGACATACAGAATACCTTGGGTCTCCCAACTAGATTTCACCGTGCCCCACCACTCCTCTGCCTCATCATCAAACAAATAAACGGCAAAGGTGACCTTTCTTTCATCAGTATAATCCATAAGGTCTAATATTTTCTCCACTTGACTAATCCATGCCTCGACTTTCCGATCATCTGGTTCCCCCTTAAACCTCGGTGGATAGTACCCTAAGAATTCCTTCAGTGTACCACGCCTTGGTATCCGCCCTGTACGTTCAGTAACTGTGCCTACAAAGTCTGTGTAACACCCCGATCCCTCACGAGACCGGAGGCTCTAAAAACCAAGCTATTCTCAACCCGATCCCAAACCCAGGCACAAATTTTTAGAAAAAAACGGACAGAGTTTTTCCTGTACTGTAGAAATTCTGAAAACCTGTAATCATACAATTCAAGCCACGAAACAAAAGGAACATTATTTCTATTTAAACCCAAGCTTCAAAGCCATCCGAGCCTTGAGCGGTACAAACAATTTAATTACATACAAGCATGCATTCCCAATATAAACTTCTTACAAAACCACTTGTCATACCATTCCATGATAGCATTGAAACATTCTTAGAGTTTAAAGACAACCATTGCAACCCCCGAAGCCAACACACAAGCAAGCAACAATTAAAAGTAAGGATAATAGTTATTTCGTGCCATGGATATTTATCATTCATTAAATCCAACTTACAACTAAACAATATAAACAAGAGCTCAAGGCTCCAAAATAGAACACAAGAAGAACAACAAAGTCCTCAAATAACAACAGGGACTACAATCCACCTCAAACAACAAGAACACTGCAACTAAGACAAATGGTCAGTCTGAACCTCCTGTTCTTCTCCCTCAACCAACTCTAGCAAGGGTTCAACCACAGCGTCTCCTGAAATATTTTAGCGAGGTATGAGCAACCACTATTACCTAGTGAGGGATAAAAGGCCAATCGGGACATGCAATGCAACAATATAACAGTTAAATAAGAAAGGCAAGTAAAGTACATTAGAAACAGTAAGTAGTCACACATATCAAAGGATACAATTCACTTAATCCCAACACTCCATGATTCTCTTATCTTTGACCATGAACCACGAACCACAAATCACGATCAATGTGCCAGCATAAACCCCCAATCACTCCAGTAGGTGTACTCCGGATGTACCCCGATAATCTTACGACCCAACACCCCTGGCAATCTCCGAACTAGGCGAGTAAGGGAATAGGGCACGGAGATGGAATATCCACTGGCAAGACCGCCGCCGCCCAGTCGATATTCAATACAACTGCCCCTGACACTATGGTTGCGCAACCATTATGCAATGCACTTAACAATGGCAAGACAATATCAACAATATAAGCAATAATACGTGGGAGGATCAACAAAGTAGGTTGACTTGGAAACAGATAGAATAAAAGCAATTTCATATAAGCAATTGAGAAATTTACAAAGGGGCATATTCAAGATGCACATAGAACTATACCAAAAGCTCCAAAACAACCTGAAACTACATTTAAACACACAAGAAGTCATTCCAAGGTCTTAGAAGCGTGTGACAATCGAATTCGCACTTAAACCACTTTGTTATTCAATCCGTTTTCCTTCCAAACTCATGTTATGGTTCTAGATTAGCAAGCGGCCTATATCATGCTTCCAGTTAACCCCTTAGGCACTTTTAAGACCGTCAAAATCATGCAAATACCCGCATTTAGCCCAAAAGCCCCAAATTCTCTCTTTTGACTTTGTACTACATGTACCTCAACCGGGACTCAAAAGGGAGCTAGCAAAGCTTAGTTAGGTCCTAATTAGCCTAGGATTACTAAATGTGGAGGCCAATTCAACCCAGATTCGCGATAACCCCGAAATCCCCTTCTAAAAGTCGGATATTTCCTTCTTTTGCTAGGTTATGAGCAATTAAACCCTACGAGGCCTTTACATTACTTTCATTAACATCTAAAGCACCTATTAGAAGCATTGAATCAAGCTAATATGCACAATTACACAAAACCCTAGAAATCCCATCACTATTCACCCCTACGAATCAACTATCGATTTCTACCGTTTAAAATATGTAACAATAGCATAAATGTGGTCTCTACTACTTGTATACAACATACATTAGCATATCTAAGCATTGCATGATCATAATATAGCAAATCAAGAAATTCAAGAAAATTGACATATATTTCAAATGCAAAAATAGCAAGCAAATCCCTCACCTAAAGCGTGTAAGAGCACCTAGAAGGCTTGCACACACCCTAAACTACTTGCTCTAGGCTTGGAGAGGCTTGGATTGAAGATTTGGTGAGCAAAAATTCCTTCTCCTTCCTCACAAGGGCTGTTTGGATTTGCTACAGTAAAATCTGCTTTTTTTTTTTTTTTTTTTTTGCTAAGTTATAACTTGTGTTGTGTGTTGTGTGAGTATATGTTTGAGTGGGGCATGTTGAGTGCATAAATGATCTTCTAAAATCAGCTTAGGTAGCTTTAAAACGAGCCAAAAGCACATAAACTAAGTTAGCTAACTAAAACACTTAGTTAAGTCACGTAACACTATTCATTAGATTGGCAAAAACATTTTCTAAACGGGTACTCCTATCGCTCTAAGCTCAAATGCACATTTTTCTCATTCCTAAAATAATTAATATGATTTAATAAAAATGCTAATTCATGGTAATTATGTAGTTGAAAAATGGAATGAATAGTAACTAAAGAAGACAACAAGCAAAGCACAGAAGAAATGCGCAATTAGTGGATGCAACAGTGAATGAATGTATGGCAAAAATCTCGGGCATCACAGTCTGAGCTTGGGCAGCCTGCCCTGCTAACAACTGTGCCTGACCGGCCATAACCTCTACAATCCTATCCATGGCTGATTCAAAACGATCATCACCCCTTTCTCGGCCCGGTGCCACATTACTCGGAACCTCGTTAACTACTTCGGGCCTACATCTCGTTCTCGGTCTACCAATCATTCTACTAATCAAAGAGTTAGCACATGTTATAGCGTATAGATAGGCTATAGACAATTATTAGCAAATAAACAACAATTCACATAAACACATAAATCACTTAAGTATCAATCACATAAACAAATTGATCACATAATCACATAAGTACTAAATAACATAATCACTTAATCATTTAATCAAATTAACACATAGTTCACTTTTCTTTCATTTCATACATACTTTCATGCTAAGATCATTACCCATATTCCGAGAATACCCCGGCTGACAGCTAACGTGTGCTTTGATACCACTTAATGTCACACCCCAACTCAACCCCACTTACAATCAGTCAGGACGCAACGGAATTTCGGCAGTATAACGACAATAATTAAGACACCGAGGCTCTAAACCAACCTCTTAAGAATAACATACAACTAGCTCCACAAACCATTCAACAATCAACTCCTCAATTAAATTAACAACATACAACATAACCATATTATACAATAATCATTCCTTCAACAACCCATCCATAGTTATACGCCTCCGTTCCAACTTTCTACATAGGCTATACATACATTTCAAAAGAGGTTATAAGCAACTTAGTAATCTAATCCTGATCAAAATAAAGACTACTAAATCATCATACATATGTCTTTATATTAAGATAGGTTATACAATACATTGTTTTACAACAACTAAGATAATCTCATGGCAATGACTCCTACACATAAGACTCATCCACATACAGCACATTTCCCTCTTCATGAGGCACGTACCCATAGTCAGAATCAGTAAAACTTGCATGCATGCAATAATTCAGAGTGAGCTTATATAGAACAAGCCAGTGAGGATCCAATAGATCTCTAATGATATTTACTATACTCCTTGAAAATGATCATTTGAGCAGTAAACACACAATAAACATCAATAACAATATAAGCACGTAAACTATAATGACCATTCAATAAATGATACTCTAGTTGGTGTAGCTCCAAATGCCATCACGATCTCAACCAACTTCTTATCACCCCCATGACACACACACTCAAGGTACCTCACTAGCTCTACCCTTCATGGCATCTCCGCCCATGCGAGATGAGGGTAGCCTCTAATAGCCATGCCGTTTTCAACCCGACGACTCGATATCGCCCGAGAGGTGGCACACGCATATCAAGGCTCAACAATGATAATAAACATTCAATCACAGGAGGACAACCTTTTCCGTTGACTATCTCCCGGTTCATCAATAATCAATATTCAATAATCAATAATCAATAATGCATCAATCAATTAATAACATTAAAATAACACAACATCAATTAATCAACTAACAACTAAACAACTAAGTTAGATGACAAAGTAGGCCACCCAACTTTACATGCATTAGACACGCAACCAAACCCTAATCTAACCTTCAACAACTCACAATTCAATCACTCAAACACCACCAGATCATCTAAAAGCATAAAGCACATTTTAAAGAAAGACAACCTAACCTTCTAAGAATCATAACTTACATTTTACTAATCCAAATAAGTCCAAACCAGTTCCTATCACTCAGTCACTCAATCAACTACATGAGCCCCCTTGGAAACCAACCAAAATATATCTAAATCAAGCCCAACAGCCTTAAAACCTCAATGCACCTAGGCTGGAATTTCTGAATTTTTGCACCAACATCACAATCAAAATTTTGGCATTATAACGGTACTACCCCGTATTTAACAAACTTTTACAAATTGACGGCAATCGATTTCAACTACTACAACTCAAATTAATCACCAAATAGCTAATAACTCAACTTTTAATACCCGAAAATAAAATTTCATGCTACAACGGTTCAAATCTTATATAAACGCATATAAACGATCCTTAGCATGCACTGAGCAATAATATAACATCAATTCAACTTTCTAACGGTTCAAAATGCAATTATACGCAAAAACATAAAAATAACATTTTGAGATCTAGAATTTTTCTCTCACCTTTGATGTGTTATGAAGCTAGAAAGATGATCAATGGATGCTCAAGATGTGGAATCAAGCTTTGGTTGATGAAGATTGGCCTTTAATTGTAAGTTTTATTGAAAAATCTCCTTGAAAAACCTTGAGTTTTCTTTCTCTTTTTCTCCTATGGATGTCTCGGCCTTGTGTGTATGTGTGATGGTGTTTTTGTGCTTTGCAGGTGTGTGTTGATGCATATTAAGTAAAGGTCAAACAATTAAAATAGTCAAAGTTAGTTTCCTTAGTTTATTTTTAGTATTTTTAGTCTTTTAAATCCTATTTTTGACTTTGTCTTGCTCAACTATTAAATTGACACATAAATTAATTCTAGACATTATATTTTAGGTGACAAAGAGTTTTATATTTAAACATTTTCACCCGAGTCGGCTTAAAACTCGATTTCTTGCAAAAGAAAGTGTAAAAACCTTTAAAATTTCAAAACCGATTCCAAATCTATTTTAATCAAACACGGGTCTATTAATACCCAAGGACTAGGTTTTAAAACCTTTAAAACACCCCTGTATAAATTTTAGCGGACAAGTTGTGATAACCCGAACCCGACATGCATTTAATAGCACTTGACTGCATTTGATTAAATGTTTAATTAGTTAAATCAACCAATTTGCACTATTTTAATATTTCTCTTGGAAGCATTTAGTAGTTGTATAATGAATAATTAAAAGATTATTATCTATTTCTAATAATTATAGTAATTGAATTTATTCTCTTGTGATTAATTAAGTGTCATCTTAAATGTTAGGGTTTAATTGTATTTGACTACGTGTTTATATTAACTTTCATTTGTAACTTAATATTAACTTCATAATTCTTTAAAATGTTCTAGAAATAGTTAAATTAATTATTTTAAATGAATATTGATTACCTTGATTGTTTTGATTATTTTAATAATCGGTTTTGGTTGTTTTGCATTAAAATCACTCGGTTTTCAAATAAATGAGGAAAGTAATTCCGAGCCAGAGTGAATTTTAAACTATTCTACTATTCTACTTTTCAAAGAATTAAAGTTTTATATTATTGCTCATCACTTTATTAGCGATCGATTATTGACCGTTCGATCGTAGAATTTCAAAAATAAGAGTTAAAGGAATATTCTTCAGACTTAGTGAAAAATGTTTTTAGCTTAATTTAACTAGTTTTAGTTGTTTTCATTTAATTGCATTGTTTTAACTTGAATTAGATTTAATGGCATCAAAATAAGCTTATTTGACTATTTTTAATTAAAGTTTTATTTTGCAAATGACCAAAATGCCCTTGTCACCATTTAAATTAAAAACAAGGCAAAAAATGACTAAACACAAAACAAAAAATGACCCTTGTATCCTTGCCATGGCCGAAGGGTTATAGAGAGCAAAAGAAATGAATTTTCTTGCATTTTTTCTACAATTGCGCATAGAATTGCTCGGGGGTCGTGGCTCGGGTCCTTGCGGGTCTTGGTCTTCAATCTCTGTGAGGGTTTTCACGCTTTTGCGCATTTTAATATGAATTTGATTTTTAAGTCAAATTTTCATATTTGATATTTATCGCATTATAATGCCTGTTATTGCTTGAAATAGCTTGCTTAGGGTTCGTAGAGCATTGCTTGTTAGTTATTTAGCAATTTTTACGGTCGAAACAGCGTATTTGAAATTGGGGAAGAATATGAATAGTGAATTATGAATAGTAAATCCTAGAATTTCAGATTTCGATCTGAATTGCGATTGCTTGATTTGGATAGGTGTCATTAATGATAGAAAGCTAAAATTTGAAATAAAAACGGATCGGCCTTTGTTAAAATTGGAAATTAGACAAAGAAATGTAAAGGGGCTGTTTGGCCAAAAGTTGACCGTGCTCGAATTGAGTTGGGGGTTTCGCAATTGAGGGTATGGAAGCACTTTTGGCACTATTGTGGCGTTGATTGAATGACTGGTTAGCATAGTTGTAGTTCAAACGCAGTAGGTGGACTTTCGGGTCTTGGGTGAGAAAGTGAAGTTTAGTGATATAGAGACGTGTCTTGTAGTGCCTAAGTGAATGTAGTGAAATCGGTTTTCTAATCCCGTAGCTCGTTTGCTCGTAATTGTCTTTGGAAGTTAGGGATTGAATAGTGATATTTGTTGTTTTCGTGTTTGAACTGCTGTTACTTGTTTAATTGGTGTTATTGTTGCTTATTATTGCTTGTTATGCTTGAAAAGTTAGTTGAATGCTAGTATTGATTGTGATTGCTTGTTATCTCGTTTGTTGTCACTAATTCGTATTGTAGTGTTATCGCTCGTTTATTGCCTTGTATCGAGTCTTGCATTGCATAGTGTCCAGCGCGTGAGTGATGGGCCTCTCTGGGTAGCCTCAGGTTGCCAGTGTTGGTTGCTCTAGCTCTGTAGCTATTCCCTCTTCTCGCTTGGGTTGCCTCCCAGGGAGATTTGGGTCGTAGATTGATGGATACTTCCGGGGTATTCCAAACTGGTGTTATAAGGTGGTTGCGCGCTTATTGTCATCATTGTCAACATCAAGCTCGAGATTGATGTATCGCTCGTGAAATGGTATATTGCTCGTAAGAGTGAACCATAGCCTTCAGAGTGTGGTGTAGCTTTGAATGGTTGTATTAATGCTTTCAGTAATTGCTTATTGTATTGATTGTTTGTCTCGATTACTTACTTATCAGTTATATTGCTTAACTGCCTTATTTGCATTGCACGAATTTCTTTCTCTCCAATTCGATATCTGTCTCGCCCTCACTGAGTATACGTGTTGTGTATACTTACTCCTCACCACCACATTTCAGGAAATGTCATGTTAGCTAGAAAGTTCGTGATTTCGTGAAAGTTCGTGCCTGAAGAGTTGTCTTGCGTGCCTATGTGGCTTGAGTGTCGAAGTTGTAAAGATATATGCTTTCATATGTTGTATGTATTTATTGTTAAAAGAAATGTAATTTAAATCTAGCTAAGTAGTTGAGGTGAATTGATAAGCTAGTTTATCTAATTAGTTAGTATAGCTTAACTTAAAAACATGTTTGTATTGTTTAAAGGAAGAGTTAGAATAGTCTAGTACTTGCAAATGTATGTATATTTGCTTGTGGTTGCTTGTTGAGAACAAGGCTCGGATGGCCTTGAGGTGGTTGAATGTTTGGACATGGTATTGGTCCACTTTTATGATGTCGTAGGTTTGCTTTTTGCCTAGAAACAGGGGAGACTCCGTCCGTTTTTCCTAAATATTATGCCCGGGTTTGGATTTGGGTTGTGATTAGATTGATTGATAGAACTCCCAGTCTCGAGAGGGATCGGGGTATTACAGGTGGTATCGGAGCTTGTCTAGCTCATAAGCCGGGATAGGGTCTTCGATCTAGTGGGTAGTGATCCTTGAATGTATGCTTGTTAAGTGTGTCTTGAAAGTGTATGCTTGTATGTGAGATTGTGTGTCTTGACCTGAATGTGTGCTCCTATGTGCTATAGTTATTTGTTATGCATAAATTGTGTGCTAAGTGAAGTGAAGTGTCTAGTTGTGCATTGAATTGACCTATCAAATTGGCATCGTGAATTGTTATTTGCTTGAAATATTACTTGTAATGTGTGTATAAAATGTCTTGAATTAGCTATGCCGTGATTTGAATTGATTATGTTGTGCTTGACTTGATTGCTGTGCTTGAGTGACTTTGTTGAATAAACTGTTTTGTAAACTTGCTTGCATAATAGTTTAAGGCATGTGTATAACTGTGATATATTGGCATTCATACATGTCCTATGGAAATGGTAAGTAAGTCTTCTTCCTTCCCTGAAGAAAGTGGTTAACCGCTGGCTTTTCAAGGTGTATGGATTGGCAGGAAATGAATGGCATTTGACTAGCCTTTATTTGGGAATTGGTGTTTGTTTTTGGAGCTCGGTTATTGGAAAATCTCTATGGTCCTCCTCTGTGCTTAACAGTTGTGAAAGAGTAGCTTTCTCTTGGGGTTTTATTTGGTTATTCTTTGGAGCATTCTTTGGTTTTCTTAATGGGTATTCTTTGGAGACTTCTGTTGGCATTTCTCGGTGGATTTGGCTATTGGGATTTCAATCGGCCTTACTGCACAGTAATATCTATAGTATATGTGTCTCAGTCTTTATTAGTGTGATACTAGCATCTCTGATTGGAAATTCTTCAATGGTATTTTATGGAATTCTTAGTGGCCAATTATTTAGTATTTACTTATTGGACAAACTTGGCTGCTTTCTTATTGGAGCATTGTTTCGGATATCTTCTTCAGTGTTCCTCAGTAGGTTTGGTATTTGGAGTTCCTATCAGACTTATTGTATAATACTACTTATGGTATTATTTGAAATTCTTATTGGGCGTTCTATTGGTATTTTCCTTATTGGCAAAGTTGTATGAAGTTTTCACTTGGCAAACAGTGAAGAGGCCTCAGAGTTTGGTCTCGGTATATTGTTCACTAGTTCGGTGTTTATCCTTGGAGTTTTCATCCATCTGGGAAACTACGTTTGTTATTCAACTTGGTTGTCTTATTGGGCACATTATATTTTCTCTACTATTTCCTTTGACATTCCTCTCAGCATTTGATAGCAAAACTCGGAATCTAATTGGTTGTCCAATGGGTTTATTATTTGGAAGGCTTCTTTGGAACTTTGGAAGTATATTTGATTGGGTTTCTTGGTATTTTCTTCAGCACTCTTAACAAGGAATTCTTCTATGAAATTCATGACCAGCGGGGTACTTCTTTGGACCTCTAGATGGAACCTTTGTTTGAGCTTTTATTTGGCTTCTTGCTTGGGAATTCTTGGGCAGTAATAGTTAGACTTTTATTGGAGATTCGTGCGTGGGGTATTCTTCTTGTCGTTATTGTGTGGTATTAATGACATCTACAGTATATTTGTTTTAGTCTTTATTGGTATTATCTCGGCGCTCTTGGTTGGAATTTTATTCTTCTTCGATATTCGTGTCAACGGGATTCTTCAACAGATGAAGATTAGTCAGAATTGGATTTCAGATGATGCTGAGTTCTATTGGAAGAAGAATTGCGAGGATGCAATTGTTTTAAGGGGGGAAGGATGTGATAACCCGAACCCGACATGCATTTAATAGCACTTGACTGCATTTGATTAAATGTTTAATTAGTTAAATCAACCAATTTGCACTATTTTAATATTTCTCTTGGAAGCATTTAGTAGTTGTATATTGAATAATTAAAAGATTATTATCTATTTCTAATAATTATAGTAATTGAATTTATTCTCTTGTGATTAATTAAGTGTCATATTAAATGTTAGGGTTTAATTGTATTTGACTACGTGTTTATATTAACTTTCGTTTGTAACTTAATATTAACTTCATAATTCTTGAAAATGTTCTAGTGATCGTTAAATTAATTATTTTAAATGAATATTGATTACCTTGATTGTTTTGATTATTTTAATAATCGGTTTTGGTTGTTTTGCATTAAAATCACTCGGTTTTCAAATAAATGAGGAAATTAATTCCGAGCCGGAGTGAATTTTAAACTATTCTACTATTCTACTTTTCAAAGAATTAAAGTTTTATATTATTGCTCATCACTTTATTAACGATCGATTATTGACCGTTCGATTGTAGAATTTCAAAAATAAGAGTTAGAGGAATATTCTTCGGACTTAGTGAAAAATGTTTTTAGCTTAATTTAACTAGTTTTAGTTGTTTTTCATTTAATTGCATTGTTTTAACTTGAATTAGATTTAATGGCATCAAAATAAGCTTATTTGACTATTTTTATTTAAAGTTTGATTTTACAAGTGACCAAAATGCCCTTGTCACCATTTAAATTAAAAACAAGGCAAAAAATGACTCAAAACAAAACAAAAAATGACCCTTGTATCCTTGCCATGGCCGAAGGGTAATAGAGAGAAAAAGAAAGGAATTTTCTTGCATTTTCTTCTACTATTGCGCGTGGAATTGCTTGGGGGTCGTGGCTCGGGTCCTTGCGGGTCTTGGTCTTCAATCTCTGTGAGGGTTTTCACGCTTTTGTGCATTTTAATATGAATTTTATTTTTGAATCAATTTTTCAGATTCAATATTTATCGCGTTATAATGCCTGTTATTGCTTGAAATAGCTTGGTTAGGGTTCGTGGAGCATTGCTTGTTAGTTATTTAGTAATTTTTACAGTCGAAACAGCATATTTGAAATTGGGGAAGAACATGAATAGTGAATTATAAATAGTAAACCCTAGAATTTTGGATTTCGATCCGAATTGCGATTGCTTGATTTGGATAGGTGTCATTAATGATAGAAAGCTAAAATGTGAAATAAAAACAGATCGGCCTTTGTTAAAATTGAAAATTAGACAAAGAAACGTAAAGGGGCCGTTTGACCAAAAGTTGACCGTGCTCGAATTGAGTTAGGGGTTTCGCAATTGAGGGTATGGAAGCACTTTTGGCGCTGCTGTGGCGTTGATTGAATGACTGGTTAGCATAGTTGTAGTTCAAACGCAGTAGGTGGACTTTCGGGTCTCGAGTGAGAAAGTGAAGTTTAGTGACATAGAAACGTGTCTTGTAGTGCCTGAGTGAATGTAGTGAAATCGGTTTCCTAATCCCGTAGTTCGTTTGCTCATAATTGTCTTTGGAAGTTAGGGATTGAATACTGATATTTGTTGTTTTCGTGTTTGAATTGTTGTTACTTGTTTAATTGGTGTTATTGTTGCTTATTATTGCTTGTTATGCTTGAAAAGTTAGTTGAATGCTAGTATTGATTGTGATTACTTGTTATCTCGTTTGTTGTCACTAATTCGTATTGTTGTGCTATCGCTCGTTTATTGCCTTGTATCGAGTCTTGCATTGCATAGTGTCCAGCGCGTGAGTGATGGGCCTCTCTGGGTAGCCTCGGGTTGCCAGTGTTGGTTGCTCTAGCTCCGTAGCTATTCCCTCTTCTCGCTTGGGTTGCTTCCCAGGGAGATTTGGGTCGTAGATTGATCGATACTTCTGGGGTATTCCAAACTGGTGTTATAAGGTGGTTGCGCGATTATTGTCATTGTTGTCAACATTAAGCTCGAGATTGATGTATCGCTCGTGAAATGGTATATTGCTCGTAAGAGTGAACCATAGCCTTCAGAGTGTGGTATAGCTTTGAATGGTTGTATTAATGCTTTCAGTAATTGCTTATTGTATTGATTGTTTATCTCGATTGCTTACTTATCAGTTATATTGCTTAACTGTCTTATTTGCATTGCACGGATTTCTTTCTCTCCAATTCGATATCTGTCTCGCCCTCACTGAGTATACGTGTTGTGTATACTCACTCCTCACCACCACATTTCAGGAAATGTCATGTTAGCTAGAAAGTTCGTGATTTCGTGAAAGTTCGTGCCTGAAGAGTTGTCTTGCGTGCCTATGTGGCTTGAGTGTCGAAGTTGTAAAGATATATGCTTTCATATGTTGTATGTATTTATTGTTAAAAGAAATGTAATTTAAATCTAGCTAAGTAGTTGAGGTGAATTGATAAGCTAGTTTATGTAATCAGTTAGTATAGCTTAACTTCAAAACATGTTTGTATTGTTTAAAGGAAGAGTTAGAATAGTCTAGTACTTGCAAATGTATGTATATTTGTTTGTGGTTGCTTGTTGAAAACAAGGCTCGGATGGCCTTGAGGTGGTTAAATGTTTGGACATGGTATTGGTCCACTTATATGCTGTCGCAGGTTTGCTTTTTGCCTAGAAACAGGGGAGACTCCGTCCGTTTTCCCTAAAAATTATGTCCGGGCTTGGATTTGGGTTGTGATTAGATTGATTGATAGAACTCCCGGTCTTGAAAGGGATCGGGGTGTTACACAGGTGCTCAAAATACTATTCACTAAAACCGGCGATAAAATTTCTGATTCCGTTTTTTTATGAAAATTTTATGATTGCACATATAACATGTATTGGGAATATAAATCACATTTTTAACACATTCTGACTCATATAACACATAAACAGGTCAAATCATGCAAAACGAGGCAAAACACACAAATCGAGGTTAGGCAAAATATGGGGTCTCACATGTTAACCATTACATGTTAATTGAGTCCACTTGTGCAGTTGGCATTTAGTTTATATGTTAAGTACAATTTTGGTTAGTTGTAGTTAGCTAAACTTTATATATTAGTAAATGCTTCTATATTGTTAGAAAGCTATGATGTTTAATTAAGTTACAATGAAATAAAGCATGTGATTATATTCTTGAATGTGGAAGATTGTTGTTAAACCTTCTATAGTCAATTGCTAAAGTGTTACACTTATATGAATAACTAGGGGTTTGCACATTTGAGCGGATTCAAGAGGTTTGGAGTAAGTCTAAGCTATTCCCTTACAGGTTTGGTAAAGGTGAGGGAGTCTTCATCTCTTCTGTGCATCTTAACTTGATTTATTGTTTCTAAATTGAATTATTTAGTAATTGATAAAGTTTATATGTATTATTTTACTTGCTATCTTGAGTCTTTTCATGTTATTTGTGATTAACTACGAGGGCGGCGTACTTTGTCGTTCATCTTATGTGGTAATTGATATACTTGTCGCTTATGATCTTGTCTTGGGGTTGTGCAACCTTTTCGGACATGGTAGCATTGAGAAACACGGGCGGCATCAGGCTTGCCGTGCTCTCTCGACAACCATGATACCTATTCTCTTTCTCTCGTTGAGTATACTCCATTACCCCAGACGCGTGGTTCACCTCGTTGGGGCATATGGACCTACCTTAGGAGAAAGGGTCGTAGGAACGGAGTACATCCAGAGTATCCCATTTGGAGGAATAAGGGGTTTGCCGGCACATGCTTGAAGATCTTGGCTCGTGGCTCATGATTGAAGACAAACGTGGAACCGTATCTTTTTTATACTTGGTTAAATACTTGTCTAATTAGCTTTTTTATTTTTTGTTGTATATGTTATTATCCTTGTTGCATCTCATGAAAGCATTCCTCGGTATGCTGCATCACTTCCCTCACTAAGTATACATGTTGTATACTCACCCTCGTTTCTAACACCTTTCAGGATCAGTGCTATCAGAGGTAGAAAAGAAGGCTCTAGAGCTTCGTGATTGATTATGCTGGCTTACGTGGATTGCCATTGAATTCAGTTTTGTAATTGTAAAGTTAAGTTTAGAATGTATTGATAGTTATGAATGACTTGTAATGTTGTAATAACTTGTAATCTTTACTTTGTTGTCTGTTAGCTGCATGCTTGCATGTTTTGACGGGTTGACGAACTTAAATTATAAGAAAGAAAACTATATAATATTAGAGTGGTATGATAAGTGAAATTATAATTATAGACGTTCAACAGTTAATGAATGGATGTTTGTGTGTCTTCAATGATGGATCCAAGGCTCGGATGGCCCTGAGGAGTTTGTTGTATAAGATAGCTATGGTAGAGGGATGAAGGAATGGAGTTAGATCATCGTTTTGTGGTTATAAATATTGTTTACAAGTTTTGATTAGTTCTATAAACAAGGGAGACTCCGTCTGTTTTCTCTCATTTTTTTATGCCTTGGGTTTTGGGGTCGAGGCTCTGGTCTCGTGAGGGATCGGGGCGTTACAGAGGTGGTATCAGAGCTTAGTAGCTCAAAGCCGGGACAAGGTCCTTAATTTGTCGATAGAAAACCTCAAATGCATGCATAGGAAATGTGTTTTGAATAGGGTGTGCTTGTATGTGAAATTGTGTTTGATTGAATAAAAATGTATTCCTATGTGTTATACTTGTTTGAAATATGAAGAATGTGCGATGTGTAACGATGTGATCAAATCTGCACCAATGTGACCTCTTTGTGCAATAAGTGAAACCTATATGATATGTTTAATCATGTGATTATGCGTGCATCTAAGTCATTCCTTGAATAGCTACTTACCTTGGTTATTTGTAATATTGTGTACTAAGTGTTTATTTTATGTCAACCCAATTGCATACATGCATTGTCCCTTGAATTGGTAAGTAAACTCTCCCGTATAAAGAGATGGCAAGCAGCGGATCTTCTAGAGATGTGGATTAGCGAAAGAGGGAGCAATTGATCAAGATATCTATTGGAGTCTTGTTGTTCATATTTGGAATTCATATTAGGTATTCTCCCTTAGAATTCTTATGTAGTATTCGGCCATTCATTGATATTCCCTCGATATTTTGTTTTAACTAGAATTGTGGAGTAGACTTCTATTTTGGCGTGTCTACTTGGAATTCTTATATAGGGTGCTTTATTTAGAGGAAATCATATTCAGATATCTTATTTGGAAAATTCTTACTTAGGATTTCTACATGAATTTCTTTCGGCACCTTTATTGGAGTTCTTACACGGGAATCTTATTTCGGGAATTCTTATTGGGAATTGCCTTTATTTGGCTTCCTTATTCAGGAGGTTCCATTGGTATTTTCTTGGAATTCTTGTCGGGATTTCTTACAGGCATTATTGTACGGTACATTTGGATGGTACTCAGTATTAGCCTTGGGGTTTCTGAGCTGGTTTCAAGGGAGGCATTGGGTATTCTTCATGCTATTCTGCATTCTTGAATCGATTGTGTTAGCATCTTAGGAAGCCATGATATGATAAGCATCTCTGTCCATGTGAGGCCGGCGATATGGATGAAATGTATCCCCGTCCATGGTAGGAATCAAGTCAAGCGCTACTTTTAGGCTTTACTAAAAGAATTCCCAACTGTTAGTTGTCGCTCTGTGAAAGAGCTCTCCTCGCACTGAGATTCTCTTGTTCTTTTTATAGAAGTCAATATGGAACCGCTAGAGATGGATTCTTCTTTCTTTATAATTGAATTCAGAGGCTCCGTTCCAACTATAGGGGATAAACTAACGCTCCTTTTCTGCTCTCATTTCTGAAAGTTCAACTAGGGGAAGGAAGCTTTAGAGCTAAGTTTCTTAGGATCTTCAAAGAGATCCGACAGAGCTTGAACTGGCACCGGCCCCTTCCATTCACATTGGTGCAAAATATTAAAGACAAGACACTTGCTGCACATCGATAGGCTGACTGTGCAAAGGCATTCTAGCAGACCTTTATAAAGGAAGAAGCTCGAGCTAAGCTTTAAAATTAAATTGCGGAGGCTGTTTTGTCAAGGTCGATGACAACCCGATAGACTTTTAGAGGGAACTTTCGGTGGGCAATCAATCTCGAAATTTCTCTTGAAACGCCGTTTCCAGCACTAATAAGTGGAAAGAACACATTAAGGGAGAAAGGCTCTCAAATACCATATGTTTAATACAAGCAGTGCGAAACCCTAGTTTTTCTCTTTATCTCGATTTGTGTGTTTTGCCTCGTTTTGCGAGCTTTGTCCTATTTATGTGTTATATGAGTTAGAATGTGCTAAATATGTGATTTATAATCCTAATACATGTTATGTGTTCATTCATTAAATTTTTATCAAAAACGGAATGGGAAATTTTATCGCCGGTTTTAGTGAATAGTATTTTGAACACCTGTCTACTAAAATTTTTACAGGGGTGTTTTCAATATCTTAAAACCTAGTCCTCAGGAATTAATAGACCCGTGTTTGATTAAAACGAATTTGGAATCGGGTTTGGAATTTTAAAGGTTTTTACACTGTCTTTTACAAAAAAATCGAGTTTTAAGCCGACTCGGGTGAAAATTTTTAAATGTAAAATTCTTTGTTACCAAAAATATATTGTCTAGAATTAGTTTAGGTGTCAATTTAATATTTGAGCAAGAAATAGTCAATAAATGAATTACAAGACTAAAAATAGAATTAAAAGACTAAAAACAACTAACTTTGACCATTTTAAATGTGTTTGACCTTGGAATATATGCATCAACATACAATAGAAAGCTCACAAAACTGCCAAAACTCCATAGCTTTCCTTGAGAGTTTTTCAACATTTTTTCAAAGAGATTTTTCATTAAAAGTTGCAATTAAAGGCCAAACTTTATCAACCAAAGCTTGATTCCACTTCTTCAGCATTCATTGAGCATCTTTCTAGCTTCATAACACATCAAAGGTGAGAGAAAAATTCTAGATCTCAAATGTCATATTTTATGTTTTTGCGTATAATTGAATTTTGAACGTTAGAAAGTTGAATTGATGTTATATTATTGCTCAGTGCATGCTAAGGATCATTTATATGCGTTTATATAAGATTTGAACCGTTGCAGCATGAATTTTTATTTTCAGGTATTAAAAGTTGAGTTGTTGGCTATTTGTTGAATATTTTGAGTTGTAGTGGCTGGAATCGATTGCCGTCGATTTGCAAATGTTTGTTAAATATGGGGTAGTCCCTTTGTAATGCCAAAATTTTGACTGTGATGTCAGTGTGAAAGTCCAAAAATTTCAGCCTAGGTGCATTGTGGCTTTAGGCTTGTTGGGCTTGATTTGGATGTAGTTTGGTTGGTTTTCGAGGAGGCTAATGTAGTTGATTGAGTAAGTGAGTGATAGGAACTGGTTTGGAGTTGTTTGGATTAGTAGAATGTAAGTTATGATTATTAGAAGTTTAGGTTGTCTTTCTTTAAAATGTTGATATATGCCTTTAGACGATCGGGTGGTGTTTGAGTGATTGAATTGTGAGTTGTTGATGGTTATATTAGGGTTTGGTTGTGTGTCTAATGCATGTTAAGTTGGGTGGTCTACTTTGTCATCTAACTTAGTTGTTTAGTTGTTAATTGATTAACTTATGTTGTGTTGTTCTAATGTTATTAATTGATTGTTGATTATTGATTATTGATTATTGAATATTGATTATTGATGAACCAGGAGTTAGTCAACGGAAAAAAGTTGTCCTTCTATGATTGAATGTTTAATATTATTGCTGAGTCTTGATATGCGTGTGCCGCTTCTCGGGTAGTATCGGGCCGTCGGGTTGAAAACGACATGGCTATCAGAGGCTACCCTCATCTCGCATGGGCAGAGATGCCATGGAGGGCAAGGCTAGTGAGGTACCTCGGGTGTGTGTGTCATGGGATAGATAAGAAGTTGGTTGAGATCGTGATGCGTTTGGAGCTACACCGACTAGAGTATCATTTATTGATTGGTTATTATAGCTATGTGTTTATATTGTTTTTTATGGTTATTGTGTGTTTACTGCTCAAAGGATAATTTCCAAGGAGTATAGTAAATACTGTAGAGATCTATCGAATCCTCACTAGGCTTGTTTTATATGAGCTCACTCTCAATTATTGCATGCATGCAGGTGTTACTGAGCCTGATTATGGGTACGTTCCTCTAGAAGAGGATTATGTGCCATATGTGGACGAGTCCTACGTGCTAGAGTCTTGTCCCTGATTTATGATGTCGTGCTCTTTTGTTATATTGTATATTAAACTTAGTTGTCTTATATTTCACTTAGAAGTTCATGTTATATAGGATGTGGTAAAGATAGTAGATTAAATGTTGCTAGCTTAGTAATCTTGTTTGGAACATGATTATGTTTCTAGGTAGGCTATAATCTATTTTGGATTTGTATGTTATATAGTAAATGTATTATATAGGAACGGAGGCACATAACTCTGAAAGAGTTGATGAAAGAATGTTTAATGTTTGAATGGTTGTGTTATATGTTGTTAATTTGATTGTGGAGTTGGTTGGTGACTTGTGGAGTTTGATGTATATTGCTTTTAAGGGTTGGTTTAGAGCCATGATGTTCATGTTACTGTCGTTATACTGCCGAAATTCCGTTGCGTCCTGACTGATCGTAAGAGGGGTCGAGTTGTGGCGTGACATTAAGTGGTATCAAAGCTTGATTAGTAGTCAACCGGGGTATCCTCGGAATGTGGGTAGTGGGCTAAGCATGCAAGTATGTATTAATTGAAAGAAAAGTGAAACATATGTTAATATGTTTATGTGATTATCTTGTTTATGTGTCTAACTTTCTGTGTGATCAATATATCTTATGTGTTAAATGAACCAATGTGGTCAATATGCTTAATGTGATAACATGCCTTACATACTCAATGTGTTGTAATTAATGTGCATTATGTGAATAATATGCATTTTTGACAAATGTGTTTTATGTGATTGAAGTGTCTTGTGTGAAGTTAGTTGTTTATGTGGTTTTAATTGTTTATAACCAGCTTATGTGAAACAATGTGCTTTAGGTGCTCAATGTACTTTGAGTGATTAATGTGAGTTACATAATCAATTTGACTTATATGCGGTTTGTTACTTATGAGACTTTAATTGTTTATAACTTATTATGTGATATAACTTGTTTACGTGATATTGGCTTCTTATGTACTGAATTGTGTGTTATGTGATAATGTTGTTTTATATGTTAATTACGTATTATGTTGTACTTGTCTTCATGTGATATAATTCTATATATGTTGTAACTATGGGTAACTCTTTTGGGTGAAGTAAGGATGACTGTCAGAGCTCTTGGAATCAAAGGAAGACTCCGTAGGAATGAATTCATGTCTTTGAAACAAGGCAGCCTGTCTGTTATGCAATATGAGGCTCGATTTCATTATCTGTCACATTATGCTCCGGGTATGGTGCAAACTACTGAAAAGAGGATTCAGAGATTCATTCGAGGGTTGAGGCCGAAAGTTCGAGATAGCTTGACTTCTTTTCAATTTTCCACATATGGTGAAGCTCTTACTGTTGCAACAATAGTTGAGAAAGGAAAGAATGAGGTAGGTGTAGGGCAAAGTCAACCGAGTAGAAGACTTTCTCAGCCTCAGGACCAGCAAAGACATTTTCATCCTCGAAGTCGGCAAAGTCAGCCCCAGAGGCAAAATAGGCGAGTAGACTTGAGGATACAGCGGAGCAGTTTAACGGTTTCACCAGTTCATGGTTTCGTGGGTAATAGTACTGCTCTTCATGTTCCATTTTGTGTTTTTTTGTACCAAGAGGGGTCATGTTGAGATCGGATGCTAGAAGAAATTTGGAAAATGTCTAAGTTGTGGGAGTGATCAACACATGAAAAAGGACTATCATAAATGGCAAAATGATCAGGGTTTGACTACAATTAGGGATGCCCAAGAAAAGCCTACTATAGTGAGAGCTCAACAAGATGATTCAGTTACCTCCTTGGTTCCAGATTCTTCTGGGAATGGTGCTGCGGATCAAGTTATATGTTGTACTTTCTGCCGCCGAAAAGGCCATCTCGAGTCTAGCTGTCGGAAGAAGGCAGGGACATGTTTGCCGCAACCAACACAGAGCGAGGGATTGTCCTAGATATCTGAGGTCTAAGGGTCAGCCAGTGACCCAGGATTACCAGGGTAGACTTGCGGGCAGTACATCTCAATAGCAGCGGGTTTAGGCTCGGGCCTATGCAATTGTCATGCAGGAATTTCCAGAGGCAGCAGTAGTAGTGAAGGTATTTCTTATTCTCAATCAATTAGTTAATGTGATAACCCGAACCTGGCATTCATTTAATGGCATCTAACCGCATTTAGTTGAGTGTTTAATTAGTTAAACATCTATTTTTGCACTATTTCGAGATTTTTTCTAAAAAACATTCAATAATTTTTATATTGATTAACTAAATATTATCACTTATTTTTATTGTTTATAGTGATTAGATTTATTTACTTGTGTTCGATTAAGTGCCATTTTAGATATTAGCATTTAGTTGCATCTGACTACGTGTTTATGTTAACTAATTCTCTTGTATCTTCACACTAGTTTCATAATTCATGGAAAATATTCTAGAAATAGTTAAATTAATTATTTTTAAATAAATATTGATTATTTTGAATGTTTTGATTATTTTAGTAATCGGTTTTAATTGTCTTACATTAAAATCACTCGGGTTTCAAATAAATGAGGACACCAACATCGACCCGGAGTGAATTTTAAAGTATTCTACCATTCTACTTTTCAAAGAATTAAAGTTTTATATTATTGCTTATTACTTTATTAGTGATCGATTATGGACCGTTCGATCGTAGCATTTCGAAAATGAAAGTTGGAAGAATATTCCTCGGATTTCGAAAATAATGTTTCTAGTTTAAATTAGCTAGTTTTAGTCGATTTTCATTAAAATTGCATTGCTCTAACTTGAATTGGATTAAATAGCATCAAAATAAGCTTAATTGACCAATTTTAACTTAAGTTTGATTTTGCAAATGACCAAAATGCCCCTTGTCACCTAATAAATAATAAAACAATGCAAAAATCAAACAAAACAAAATGCCAAATGACCATTTTGCCCTAGCCATGGCCAAAGCTTCAAGGGGAGAAAAAGAAAAAGATTTTTTTGCATTTTCTTCTACAATTGCGCGTGGAATTGCTCGGGGGTCGTGGTTCGGGTCCTTGCGGGTCTTGGTCTTCAATCTCTGTGAGGGTTTTCACGCTTTTGTGCATTTTAATATGAATTTGATTTTTGAGTCAATTTTTCAGATTTGATATTTATCAGGGTATAATGCCTGTTATTGCTTGAAATAGCTTGCTTAGGGTTTCTAGAGCATTGCTTGTTAGTTATTTAACAATTTTTACGGTTGAAACTGCGTATTTGAAATTAGGGAAGAGCATGAATAGTGAATTATGAATAGTAAAACTTAGAATTTCGGATTTCGATCCAAATTGCAATTGATTGATTTGGATAGGTGCCATTAGTGATAGAAAGATAAAATGTGAAATAAAAACAGATCAGCCTTTGTTAAAATTGGAAATTAGTCAAAGAAACGTAAAGGGGCCATTTGACCAAAAGTTGACCGTGCTCGAATTGAGTTGGGGGTTTCGTAATTGAGGGCATGGAAGCACTTTTGGCGCTGTTATGGCTTTGATTGAATGACCGGTTAGCATAGTTGTAGTTCAAACGCAGTAGGTGGACTTTCGGGTCTCGGGTGAGAAAGTGAAGTTTAGAGACATAGAAATGTGCCTTGTAGTGCCTGAGTGAATGTAGTGAAATCGGTTTCCTAATCCCGTAGCTCGTTTGCTCGTAATTGTCCTTGGAAGTTGGGGTTGAATAGTGATATTTGTTGTTTTCGTGTTTGAACTGCCGTTACTTGTTTAAATGTTGTTATTGTTGCTTATTATTGCTTGTTATGCTTGAAAAGTTAGTTGAATGCTAGTATTGATTGTGATTGCTTGTTATCTCGTTTGTTGTCACTAGTTTGTATTGTTGTGCTATCGCTCGTTTATTTCCTCGTATCGAGTCTTGCATTGCATAGTGTCTCGCGCGTGAGTAATGGGCCTCTCTAGGTAGCCTCGGGTTGTCAGTGTTGGTTGCTCTAGCTCCGTTGCTATTCCCTTTCTCGCTTGGGTTGCCTCCCAGGGAGATTTGGGTCGTAAAATTGATGGATACTTCCGGGGTATTCCAAACTGGTGTTATAAGGTGGATGCGCGCTTATTGTCATCGTTGTTAACATCAAGCTCGAGATTGATGTATCGCTCGTAAAATGGTACATTGCTCGTATGAGTGAACCATAGCCTTCAGAGTGTGGTATAGCTTTAAAGGGCTGTGTTAATGCTTTCTTGATTGCCTATAGTATTGTTGTTTGTATTGAATGTTTCCTTATTGTCTTTATTGCTTAATTATGATTATTTGCATTGCACGATCTTCTTTCTCTCCAACTCGATATCTGTCTCGCCCTCACTGAGTATATGTGTTGTGTATACTCACTCCTCACCACCACATTTCAGGAAATGCCTTGTTAGCTGAAAAGTTCATGGATATGTGTTAGTTCGTGCCTGAGGAGTTGTCTTGCGTGCTTTGTGGCTTGAGCTGTCAAAGATGTAAAGATGTATGTTCATATGTTGTATGTATTTATTGTTAAAAGAAATGTAATTTAATCTAGCTAAGTAGTTGAAGTAGTTTGATAAGTTAGATTATGTATCTAGTTGTTGTAACTTAACTTCAAATGCATGTCTGTAATGTCCAAAAGAAAAGAGTTAGAATGGCATGATAGTTTATTTTATGCAGTAGCTTAGTATGGTTTAATTGTCAAGTTCGAATGTACTTGCCAAAATGAAAAGAGATAGGTTAGCTTTTAAATTGGAGATGTATGTATAGTTGCTGAGTTTAATTGCTGAGAACCGAGGCTCGGATGGCCTTGAGGTGGTTGAATGTTTGGACATGGTATTGGTCCCCTTATATGCTGTTGCAGGTTTTACATTTCGCCAAGAAACGGGGGAGACTCCGTCCGGTTTCCCTGAAAATTATGCCCGGGTTTGGTTTGGGTTGTGATTAGATCGATTGATAGAACTCTCGGTCTCGAGAGGGATCCGGGTGCCACAGTTAAGGTATTGAATGATTCTGGTGCTACACTTTTTTTATTATGGCTACTTGAGTGCAACGTGCTAGAATACGAGTAGAAAGTTTGCCTTATATGATTGAAGTTAGCACGTGCTTTATATCAGTTGGCAACTGAGTAGCATATGACGCTAAAGCATATGAAATTCAAATTAGGGGTCAAGCTACTTTATGACTATGTATTGACTAT
Organism: Ehretia macrophylla; assembly: GCA_037974665.1. Classification (NCBI taxonomy): domain Eukaryota; kingdom Viridiplantae; phylum Streptophyta; class Magnoliopsida; order Boraginales; family Ehretiaceae; genus Ehretia; species Ehretia macrophylla. The sequence continues at coordinate 45,934,186 of CM075767.1, forward strand.
TGGGATTCTTATTTGGTGATCTTATTCGGCATTCTTTCTCTGGATGTCTATATGAAGATTCTTATCCGGTATACTTGATTTGGAATTCTTGTATACTTGATTTGGAATTCTTCTTTGGTATTTTCTATTGGTATTCTTATGTGAAATTCTTATATGGTGTTATCCCAAGTTCTTATTTTGGAATTATTATTCGGTATTCTCCAACGGTGATCTTGTTCGAAGTTCTCAGTTGGTATTTTTGACTTGGTGCTCTATTACGGGATCTATAATTGGCAATCTTCTTCGGTAATTTTATTAGGAATTATTTTTCGGAGGTGTTAGTCGGTGTTCTCATTCGTCATTTTTATTCAGATTTCTTATTTGGGGAATTCTTATTTGACGACCTTGTTCAGTGTTTTTCTTGGTGTTCTCAATTGGTATTCAAAATTTGGTATTTGGTCATTCATTTCATATGTTTGAGCCAGCACCAGAATTTTTTTATGAATCGATGAAGAATTGCGAGGACACAATTATTTTAAGGAGGGGAGAATGTGAAACCCCAGGTTTCGTCTTTATCTCGATTTATATGTTTTGTCTCGTTTTGTGTGCTTTGACCTGTTTATGTGGTATATGAGTTAGAATGTACTAAATATGTGATTTATATTCCTAATACATGCTATGTGTGCATTCATAAAATTTCATAAAAAACAGAATTATAAATTTTATTGCCGATTTTAGTGAATAGTATTTTGAACACCTGTCCACTAAAATTTTTACAGGGATGTTTTAAACGTCTTAAAACCTAGTCCTCGTGAATTAATAGACCCGTGTTTGATTAAAACAGATTTGGAATCGGTTTTGGAATTTTAAATGTTTTTACACCGTCTTTTACGAAAATCGAGTTTTGAGCCGACTCGTGTAAAAATGTTTAAATGTAAAACTCTTTGTCACCTAAAATATATTGTCTAGAATTAGTTTAGGTGTCAATTTAATATTTGAGCAAGAAATAGTCAATAAATGAATTAAAAGACTAAAAATAGAAATAAAAGACTAAATAAAACTAACTTTGACCATTTTAAATTTGTTTGACCTTGGCATATACGCATCAACACACAATAGAAAGCTCACAAAAAACCACAATCACACACACAAGGTAGCCGAAACTACATAGCTTTCCTTGAGAGTTTTTCAACATTTTTTCAAAAAGATTTTCCATTAAAAGTTGCAATTGAAGGCCAAACTTCATAAACCAAAGCTTGATTCTACTTCTTGAGCTTCCATTGAGCATCTTTCTAGCTTCATAACACATCAAAGGTGAGAAAAAACTTCTAGATCTCAAATGTCATATTTTATATTTTTGCGTATATTTGAATTTTGAATCATTAGAAAGTTCAATTGATGTTATATTATTGCTCAGTACATGCTAAGGATTGTTTATATAAGATTTGAACTATTGTAGCATGAATTTTTATTTTCTGGTATTAAAAGTTGAGTTGTTGGCTATTTGTTGAATATTTTGAGTTGTAGCGGCTGGAATCGATTGCCATTGATTTGTAAAAGTTTGTTAAATACGGGGTAGTGCCGTTGTAATGCCGAAATTTCGATTGTGATGTCGGTGTGAAAGGCCAAAAATTTCAGCTTAGGTGCATTGAGGTTTTAGGGTTCTTGGGCTTGATTTGGATGTAGTTTGGTTGGTTTCCGAGGGGCCTAATGTAGTTGATTGAGTGAGTGAGTGATAGGAACTGGTTTGGAGTTGTTTGGATTAGTAGAATGTAAGTTATGACTATTAGAAGTTTAGATTGTCTTTCTTTAAAATGTTGATATATGCCTTTAGATGATCGGGTGATGTTTGAGCGATTGAATTGTGAGTTGTTGATGGTTAGATTAGGGTTTGGTTATATGTCTAATGCATGTTGAGTTGGGTGGCCTACTTTGTCATCTAACTTAGTTGTTTAGTTGTTAATTGATTAATTGATGTTGTGTTATTGTAATGTTATTAATTGATTGTTGATTATTGATTATTGATTATTTAATATTGATTATTGATGAACCGGGAGTTAGTCAACGGAAAAGGTTGTCCTCCTATGATTGAATGTTTATTATTATTGCTGAGTCTTGATATGCGTGTGCTACCTCTCGGGCGGTATCGGGCCATCTGGTTGAAAACGACATGGCTATCAAAGGCTACCCTCATCTCGCATGGGCGGAGATGCCATGGAGGGTAGGGCTAGTGAGGTACCTCGGGTGTGTGTGTCATGGGGATGATAAGAAGTTGGTTGAGATCGTGATGCGTTTGGAGCTACACCAACTAGAGTATCCTTTATTGATTGGTTATTATAGTTATGTGCTTATATTGTTATTGATGGTTATTGTGTGTTTACTGCTCAAAGGATAATTTCCAAGGAGTATAGTAAATACTGTAGAGATCTATCGAATCCTCACTAGGCTTGTTTTATATGAGCTCACTCTCAATTATTGCATGCATGCAGGTGTTACTGAGCCTGATTATGGGTACGTGCCTCCAGAAGAGGATTATGTGCCATATGTGGACGAGTCCTACGTGCTAGAGTCTTGTCCCTTATTTATGATGTCGTGCTCTTTTGTTATATTGTATATTAAACTTAATTGTCTTGTATTTCACTTCGAAGTTCTTGTTATATAGGATGTGGTAAAGATAGTAGATTAAATCTTGCTAGCTTAGTTGTGATAACCCGAACCCGGTATGCACTTAATAGCACTTGACTGCATTTGATTAAATGTTTAATTAGTTAAATCATCTAATTTTCACTATTTTGCTATTTCTTTTAGAAGAATTCGAAAATGATTTATATTATTTGATTAAAAGATTATTACCTATTTCTAATCATTGTAGTAATTGAACTTATTCTCTTGTGATTAATTAAGTGTCGTCTTAAATGTTAATATTTAATTGCACTTGATTACATGTTTATATTTATTTGTTCATTTGTAACTTCACATTAACTTCATAATTCTTTAAAATATTATAGGAATAGTTAAATTAATTGATTTTAAATGAATATTGATTACTTTGACTATTTTGATTATTTTAAAAATGGGTTTTAATTTTCTTGCATAAAATTACTCGGTTTTCAATTAAATGAGAAAAGTAACTCAGAGCCAGAGTTAATTTTAAACTATTCTACTATTCTACTTTTCAAAGAATTAGAGTTTTATATTATTGTTCATCACTTTATTAGCGATCGATTAGTGACCGTTCGATCGTAGAATTTCAAAAATAAGAGTTAGAGAAATATTTTTCGGATTTAGTGAAAAATGTTTTTAGCTTAATTTAACTAGTTTTAGTTGTTTTTCATCTAATTGTATTGTTTTAACTTGAATTAGATTTAATGGCATCAAAATAAGCTTATTCGATTATTTTTAACTAAAGTTTGATTTTGCAAAAGACCAAAATGCCCTTTGTCACCTAATAAATAATAAAACAAGGCTAAAATAAATAAATAAAACAATTTGCAAAATGCCTCCTATGTCCTTGCCATGGCCGAAAATCACAAGGAGGAAAAAAAGATGATTTTTCTTACATTTTCTTCTACAATTGCACGTGGAATTGCTCGGGGGTTGTGGTTCGGGTCCTTGCGGGTCTTGGTCTTCAATCTCTGTGAGGGTTTTCGTGCTTTTGTGCATATTAAATGAAATTTTGATTTTTGATACAAATTTTTAGATTTGATATTTAATGCGTTATAATGCCTGAAATTGATTGAAAATGCTTCTTTAGGGTTCGTAGAGCATTGCTTGATAGTTATTTAGCAATTTTTACGATTGAAACTGCATATTTGAAATTGGGGAAAATAATGAATAGTGAATTATGAATAGTAAACCCTAAAATTTTGGATTTCGATCCGAATTGCGATTGCTTGATTTGGATAGGTGTCATTAGTGATAGAAAGCTAAAATGTGAAATAAAAACGGATCGGTCTTTGTTAAAATTGGAAATTAGACAAAGAAACGTAAAGGGGCCGTTTGACCAAAAGTTGACCGTGCTCGAATTGAGTTGGAGGTTTCGTAATTGAGGGCATGGAAGCACTTTTGGCGCTGTTGTGGCGTTGATTGAATGACTTGTTAGCATAGCTGTAGTTCAAACGCGGTAGGTGGACTTTCAGGTCTCGGGTGAGAAAGTGAAGTTTAGTGACATAGAAACGTGCCTTGTAGTACCTGAGTGAATGTAGTGAAATTGGTTTCCTAATTCCGTAGCTCGTTTGCTCGTAATTGTCCTTGGAAGTTGGGGTTGAATAGTGATATTTGTTGTTTTCGTGTTTGAACTGCCGTTACTTGTTTAATTGTTGTTATTGTTGCTTATTATTGCTTGTTATGCTTGAAAAGTTAGTTGAATGCTAGTATTGATTGTGATTGCTCGTTATCTCGCTTGTTGTCACTAGTTTGTATTGTTGTGCTATCGCTCGTTTATTGCCTTGTATCGAGTCTTGCATTGCATAGTGTCTCACGCGTGAGTGATGGGCTTCTCTGTGTAGCCTCGGGTTGCCAGTGTTGGTTGCTCTAGCTCTACTGCTATTCCCTTTCTCGCTTGGGTTGTCTCCCAGGGAGATTTGGGTCGTAGAATTGATGGATACTTCCGGGGTATTCCAAACTGGTGTTATAAGGTGGATGCGCTTATTGTCATCGTTGTCAACATCAAGCTCGAGATTGATGGATCGCTCGTGAAATTGTACATTGCTCGTATGAGTGAACCACAGCCTTTAGAGTGTGGTATAGCTTTAAAGGGTTGTGTTAATGCTTTCTTGATTGTTTATAGTATTGTTGTTTGTATTGAAAGTTTCCTTATTGTCTTTATTGCTTAACTGTGTTTATTTGCATTGCTCGATCTTCTTTCTCTCCAACTCGATATCTGTCTCGCCCTCACTGAGTATACGTGTTGTGTATACTCACTCCTCACCACCAAATTTCAGGAAATGCCATGTTAGCAGAAAAGTTCGTGGATATGTGTTAGTTCGTGCCTGAAGAGTTGTCTTGCGTGCTTTGTGGCTTGAGCTGTCAAAGATGTAAAGATGTATGTTAATATGTTGTATGTATTTATTGTTAAAAGAAATGTAATTTAATCTAGTTAAGTAGTTGAGGTAGATTGATAAGTTAGTTATGTATTCAGTAGTATAGTTAACCTCGATGCATGTTTGTAATTGTCTAAAAGAAAAAAGAGTGAGAATGGTATGATAGTATATTTTGTGCAGTAGATTAGTATGGATTAAATGTCAAGCTTGAATGATCTTGTAAAAGATGTAAAGAGATAGGTTAGTTTTAAACTGGAAATGTATATTTATATGCTGTGTTTAGTTGTTGAGAACCAAGGCTCGGATGGCCTTGAGGTGGTTGAATGTTTGGACATGGTATTGGTCCACTTATATGTTGTTACAGGGTTTTACATTTTGCCTAGAAACAGGGGAGACTCCGTCCGTTTTCCCTAAAAATTATGCCCGGGTTTGGTTTTTGGGTTGTGATTAGATTGATTGATAGAACTCCCGGTCTCGAGAGGGATCGGGGTGTTACAGGTGGTATCAGAGCTTGTCTAGCTCATAAGCCGAGACAGGGTCCTCGGTCTGGTGGGTAGTGACCCTTGAATGTGTGCTTGTTAAGTGTGTCTTGAAAGTGTATGCTTGTATGTGAGATTGTGTGTCTTGAACTGAATGTGTGCTCCTATGTGATATAGTTATGTGTTATGTATTAATTGTGTGCTAAGTAAGGTGAAGTGTCCAGTTGTGCATTGAATTGACCTATCGAATTGGCAACATGAATTGAATCGACCTCGTGGATTATTATTTGCCTGAAGTATTACTTGTAATGTGTGTATAGAATGTCTTGAATTAGCTATGTCGTGATTTGAATTGATTATGTTTTGCTTGACTTGATTGTTATGCTTGAGTGACTTTGTTGAATAAACTATTTTGTAAACTTGCTGGCATAATAGCTTAAGGCATATGTATAACTGTGATATCTTGGCATTCATACATGTCCTATTGAAATGGTAAGAAAGACTTCTTCCTCCCCTGAAGAAAGTGGTTCACCGCTGGCTTTTCAAGGTGTATTGATTGGCAGGAAATGAATGTCATTTGACTAGCCTTATTTGGGAGTTGGTGTTTGTTTATGGAGCTCAGTTGTTGGCATACTTCTAAGACTCTTATTTGTGAATGGCAATCATAAAAATATAATTTTCTTTGGGGTTTCTGTATGATGGCTCTTGGTAGCATTCTTGGGTTTCTTACCGGGTATTCTTTGGAGACTTCTATTGGCACTTCTATTGGCACTTCTTGGTAGACTTGGCTATTGGGTTTTCAGTTGGACTTACTGCATGGTATTATCTATGGCATATGTGTCTCGGTCTTTATTGGAGTGTTACTGGTATTCTTTATTGGAAATTCTTCAATGGCATTCTCTAGGATTCTTAGTGGTCATTTATTTAGTATTACTTATTGGGCAATTCTTGGTACTTTCTTATAGGAGCATTATTCGGGTATTTTCTTTGGCATCCCTCAGTTGGTTTGCTAACTCGAATTCCTATCAGACTCATTATCTCATATTACTTACGGTATTCTTTGGAATTCTTATCGGGCATTTTACGGGTATTTTCCTTATTGGCATTTATTGGAAGATCTTACACTTGGAATTCTGCTTGGACATATTATCTTGTACTGTTTACGGCTTCTCCTTCGGCCTTTCCACTTAGGGGAAATCTATACTTGCTGTTTGACTAAGATGTTGCGGTAGGAACACAGTGATTGGAAGATTTCATTTAGAGGTTGGCCTTGGGTATTCTTCTCTATACTCCTTTACAGAACTTTCTGCTGGGTCTATTTACGGTAGTCAGTACTGCATGAGGTGCATCTACTCTGGCTATCTCTTAAATTTCTTATTGGGTACTTGTTAGACTTCTATTGAAGATTCTTAAATAGGGTATTCCTTCAGTACTCTTCCTACCATTAGTATGTGGTATTGATGATATCTACAGTATCTTTGCTTCAGTCTTTAGTTGGTATTTTCTCGGCATTCTTGATTAGAATTTTTATTCGGGATTTCCTACGAGCATTCTTATATATTATCTTGCTCAGCAACCGATGAAGATTTATCAGAGTTGGAGTTTAGATGATGCAGAGTCCTATTGGAAGAAGAATTGCGAGGACGCAATGTTTTAAGGGGGGAAGGATGTGATAACCCGAACCCGGCATACATTTAATAGCACTTGACTGCATTTGATTAAATGCTTAATTAGTTAAATCATCTAACTTTCACTGTTTTGCTATTTCTTTTAGAAGAATTCGAAAAGGATTTATATTATTTGATTAAAAGATTATTACCTATTTCTAATCATTGTAGTAATTGAACTTATTCTCTTGTGATTAATTAAGTGTCGTCTTAAATGTTAATATTTAATTGCCCTTGATTACATGTTTATATTTATTTGTTCATTTGCAACTTAACATTAACTTCATATATTCTAGGAATAGTTAAATTAATTGATTTTAAATGAATATTGATTACTTTGACTATTTTGATTATTTTAAAAATCGGTTTTAATTTTCCTGCATTAAATTACTCGGTTTTCAATTAAATGAGAAAAGTAACTCCGAGCCAGAGTTAATTTTAAACTATTCTACTTTTCAAAGAATTAGAGTTTTATATTATTTTTCATCACTTTATTAGCGATCAATTAGTGACCGTTCGATCGTAGAATTTCAAAAATAAGAGTTAGAGAAATATTTTTCGGATTTAGTGAAAAATGTTTTTAGCTTAATTTAACTAGTTTTAGTTGTTTTTTATTTAATTGCATTGTTTTAACTTGAATTAGATTTACTGACATCAAAATAAGCTTATTCGATTATTTTTAACTAAAGTTTGATTTTGCAAAAGACCAAAATGCCCTTTGTCACCTAATAAATAATAAAACAAGGCTAAAATAAAAAAAGCAATTTGTAAAATGCCTCCTATGTCCTTGCCATGGCTGAAAATCACAAGGAAGAAAAAAAGATGATTTTTCTTGCATTTTCTTCTACAATTGCGCATGGAATTGCTCGGGGGTCGTGGCTCGGGTCCTTGCGGGTCTTGGTCTTCAATCTCTGTGAGGGTTTTCATGCTTTTGTGCATATTAAATGAAATTTGATTTTTGATACAAATTTTTAGATTTGATATTTAATGCGTTATAATGCCTGAAATTGATTGAAAATGCTTCTTTAGGGTTCGTAGAGCATTGCTTGATAGTTATTTAGCAATTTTTACGGTTGAAACTGCGTATTTAAAATTGGGGAAAAACAATGAATAGTGAATTATGAATAGTAAACCCTAGAATTTCGGATTTCGATCCGAATTGCGATTGCTTGATTTGGATAGGTGTTATTAGTGATAGAAAGCTAAAATGTGAAATAAAAACGGATCGACCTTTGTTAAAATTGGAAATTAGGCAAAGAAACGTAAAGGGGCCGTTTGACCAAAAGTTGACCATGCTCGAATTGAGTTGGGGGTTTCGTAATTGAGGGCATGGAAGCACTTTTGGCGCTGTTGTGGCGTTGATTGAATGACCGGTTAGCATAGTTGTAGTTCAAACGCGGTAGGTGGACTTTCGGGTCTCGGGTGAGAAAGTGAAGTTTAGTGACATAGAAACGTGCCTTGTAGTACCTGAGTGAATGTAGTGAAATTGGTTTCCTAATTCCGTAGCTCGTTTGCTCGTAATTGTCCTTGGAAGTTGGGGTTGAATAGTGATATTTGTTGTTTTCGTGTTTGAACTGCCGTTACTTGTTTAATTGTTGTTATTGTTGCTTATTATTGCTTGTTATGCTTGAAAAGTTAGTTGAATGCTAGTATTGATTGTGATTGCTTGTTATCTCGTTTGTTGTCACTAGTTTGTATTGTTGTGCTATCGCTCGTTTATTGCCTTGTATCGAGTCTTGCATTGCATAGTGTCTCGCGCGTGAGTGATGGGCCTCTCTGGGTAGCCTCGGGTTGCCAGTGTTGGTTGCTCTAGCTCTGCTGCTATTCCCTTTCTCACTTGGGTTGCCTCCCAGGGAGATTTGGGTCATAGAATTGATGGATACTTCCGGGGTATTCCAAACTGGTGTTATAAGGTGGATGCGCGCTTATTGTCATCGTTGTCAACATCAAGCTCGAGATTGATGTATCGCTTGTGAAATGGTACATTGCTCGTATGAGTGAACCACAGCCTTCAGAGTGTGGTATAGCTTTAAAGGGCTGTTTTAATGCTTTCTTGATTGTTTGTAGTATTGTTGTTTGTATTGAATGTTTCCTTATTGTCTTTATTGCTTAACTGTGTTTATTTGCATTGCTCGATCTTCTTTCTCTCCAACTCGATATCTGTCTCGCCCTCACTGAGTATACGTGTTGTGTATACTCACTCCTCACCACCACATTTCAGGAAATACCATGTTAGTTGAAAAGTTCGTGGATATGTGTTAGTTCGTGCCTGAAGAGTTGTCTTGCGTGCTTTGTGGCTTGAGCTGTCAAAGATGTAAAGATGTATGTTAATATGTTGTATGTATTTATTGTTAAAAGAAATGTAATTTAATCTAGTTAAGTAGTTGAGGTAGATTGATAAGTTAGTTATGTATTCAGTAGTATAGTTAACCTCGATGCATGTTTGTAATTGTCTAAAAGAAAAAAGAGTGAGAATGGTATGATAGTATATTTTGTGCAGTAGATTAGTATGGATTAAATTTCAAGCTTGAATGTTCTTGTAAAAGATGTACAGAGATAGGTTAATTTTAAACGGGAAATGTATATTTATATGCTGTGTTTAGTTGTTGAGAACCAAGGCTCGGATGGCCTTGAGGTGGTTGAATGTTTGGACATGGTATTGGTCCACTTATATGCTGTTACAGGGTTTTACATTTTGCCTAGAAACAAGGGAGACTCCGTCCGTTTTCCCTGAAAATTATGCCCGTGTTTGGTTTTTGGGTTGTGATTAGATTGATTGATAGAAATCCCGGTCTCGAGAGGGATTGGGGTGTTACATTAGTAATCTTGTTTGGAACATGATTATGTTTCTAGGTGGGCTATAATCTATTTCGGATGTGTATGTTATATAGTAAATGTATTATGTTGGAACGAAGGCACATAACTATGAAAGAGTTGATGAAAGAATGTTTAATGTATGAATGGTTGCGTTATATGTTGAGAATTTGATTGTGGAGTTGGTTGGTGACTTGTAAAGTTTCATGTATGTTGCTCTTAAGGATTGGTTTAGAGCCTTGATGTTCATGTTACTGTCGTTATACTGGCGAAATTCCGTTGCGTCCTGACTGATCGTAAGAGGGGTCCAGTTGTGGCGTGACATTAAGTGGTATCAGAGCTTTATTAGCTGTCAACCGGGGTATCCTCTGAATGTGGGTATTGGTCAAAGCATGCAAGTATGTATTAATTGAAAGAAAAGTGAAACATATGTTAATATGTTTATGTGATTATCTTGTTTATGTGTCTAACTTTCTGTGTGATCAATATATCTTATGTGTTAAATGAACCAATGTGGTCAATATGCTTAATGTGATAACATGTCTTATATACTCAATGTGTTGTAATTAATGTGCATTATGTGAATAATATGCATTTTTGACAAATGTGTTTTATGTGATTGAAGTGTCTTGTGTGAAGTTAGTTGTTTATGTGGTTTTAATTGTTTATAACCAGCTTATGTGAAACAATGTGCTTTAGGTGCTCAATGTACTTTGAGTGATTAATGTGAGTTACATAATCAATTTGACTTATATGCAGTTTGTTACTTTTGAGACTTTAATTGTTTATAACTTATTATGTGATATAACTTGTTTACGTGATATTGGCTTCTTATGTACTGAATTGTGTGTTATGTGATAATGTTGTTTTATATGTTAATTACGTATTATGTTGTACTTGTCTTCATGTGATATAATTCTATATATGTCGTAACTACGGGTGACTCTTTTGGGTGAAGTAAAGATGACTGTCAGAGCTCTTGGAATCAGAGGAAGACTCCGTAGGAATGAATTCATGTCTTTGAAACAAGGTAGCCTGTCTGTTACGCAGTATGAGGCCCGATTTCATTATCTGTCACATTATGCTCCGGGTATGGTGCAAACTATCGAAAAGAGGATTCAGAGATTCATTCGAGGGTTGAGGCCGAAAGTTCGAGATAGCTTGACTTCTTTTCAGTTTTCCACATATGGTGAAGCTCTTACTGTTGCAACAATAGTTCAGAAAGGAAAGAATGAGGTAGGTGCAGGTCCAAGTCAACCGAGTAGAAGACTTTCTCAGGCTCAGGACCAGCAAAGACATTTTCATCCTTGAAGTCGGCAGAGTCAGCCCCAAAGGCAAAATAGGCCAGTAGACTTGAGGATACAACGGAGCAGTTGAACGGTTTCACCAGTTCATGTTTTCGTGGGTAATAGTACTACTCTTCATGTTCCATTTTGTGTTTTTTTGTACCAAGAGGGGTCACGTTGAGATCGAATGCTGGCAGAAATTGGGAAAATGTCTAAGTTGTGGGAGTGATCAACACATGAAAAAGGACTATCATAAATGGCAAAATGATCAGGGTTTGACTACAGTTAGGGATGCCAAGGAAAAGCCTACTATAGTGAGAGCTCAACAAGATGATTCAGTTACCTCCTTGGTTCCAGATTCTTCTGGGAATCATGCTGCGGATCAAGTTATATGTTGCACTTTCTGCCGCCGAAAAGGCCATCTCGTGTCTTGCTGTCGGAAGAAGGCAGGGACATGTTTGCCGCAACCAACACAGAGCAAGGGATTGTTCTAGATATCCGAGGTCTAAGGGTCGGCCAGTGACCCAGGATTACCAGGGTAGACCTGCGGGCAGTGCATCTCAATAGCAGCGGGTTTAGGCTCGGGCCTATGCAATTGTCATGGAGGAATTTCCAGAGGCAGCAGTAGTAGTGAAAGGTAATTTCTTATTCTCAATCAATTAGTTAAGGTATTGAATGATTCCGGTGCTACACTTTTTTTATATGACTACTTGAGTGCAACGTGCTAGAATACGAGTAGAAAGTTTGCCTTATATGATTGAAGTTAGCACGTGCTTTATATCCGTTGGCAATTGAGTAGCATATGACGCTGAAGCATATGAAATTCAAATTAGGGGTCAAGCTACTTTATGACTATGTATTGACTATTGGGATTCTTATTTGGTGATCTTATTCGGCATTCTTCCTCTGGATGTCTATATGAAGATTCTTATCCGGTATACTTGATTTGGAATTCTTCTTTGGTATTTTCTATTGGTATTCTTATGTGAAATTCTTATATGGTGTTCTCCCGAGTTCTTATTTTAGGATTACTATTCGGTATTCTCCAACGGTGATCTTGTTCGAAGTTCTTAGTTGGTATTTTTGACTAGGTGCTCTATTACGGGATCTATGATTGGAAATCTTCTTCGGTAATTTTATTAGGAATTATTTTTAGGAGATGTTAGTCGGTGTTCTCATTCGTCATTCTTATTCAGGCTTTTTATTTGGGGATTCTTATTCGACGACCTTCTTCGGTGTTTTACTTGGTGTTCTCAATTGGTATTTGGAATTTGGTATTCGGTCTTGCAATCCATATGTTTGAGCCAGCACCAAAATTTTTCTATGAATCGATGAAGAATTGCGAGGACACAATTGTTTTAAGGAAGGGAGAATGTGAAACCCTAGTTTTCGTCTTTATCTCAATTTACGTGTTTTGTTTCGTTTTGCATGCTATGACATGTTTATGTGTTATATGAGTTAGAATGTGCTAAATATGTGATTTATATTCCTAATACATGCTATGTGTGCATTCATGAAATTTTCATCAAAAACGGAATCAGAAATTTTATCGCCGGTTTTAGTGAATAGTATTTTAAACACCTGTCCGCTAAAATTTTTACAGGGGTGTTTTAAATGTCTTAAAACCTAGTCCTCGGGAATTAATGGACCCGTGTTTGATTAAAACATATTTGGAATCGGTTTTGGAATTTTAAAGGTTTTTACACCGTCTTTTACAAAAAAATCGAGTTTTAAGCCAATTCGGGTGAAAATGTTTCATTGTAAAACTCTTTATCACCTAAAATATATTGTCTAAAATTAGTTTAGGTTTCAATTTAATATTTGAGCAATAAATAGTCAATAAATGAATTAAAAGACTAAAAATAGAAATAAAAGACTAAATAAAACTAATTTTGACCATTTTAAATTTGTTTGACATTGGCATATACGCATCAACACACAATAGAAAGCTCACAAAAAACCACAAGCACTTGATTCCACTTGTTGAGCTTTCATTGAGCATCTTTCTAGCTTCATAACACATCAAAGGTGAGAAAAAAATTCTAGATCTCAAATGTCATATTTTATGTTTTTGCGTATAATTGAATTTTGAATCGTTATAAAGTTCAATTGATGTTATATTATTGCTCAGTGCATGCCAAGGATCGTTTATATACGTTTATATAAGATTTGAACTATTGTAGCATGAATTTTTATTTTCGGGTATTAAAGGTTGAGTTGATGGCTATTTGTTGAATATTTTGAGTTGTAGTGGCTGGAATCGATTGCCGTTGATTTGTAAAAGTTTGTTAAACACGGGGTAGTGCCGTTGTAATGCCGAAATTTAGATTGTGATGTCGGTGTGAAAGTCCAAAAAATTTCAGCTTAGGTGCGTTGAGGTTTTGGGGTTGTTGGGCTTGATTTGGATGTAGTTTGGTTGGTTTCCGAGGGGCCTAATGTAGTTGATTGAGTAAGTGAGTGATAGGAACTGGTTTGGAGTTATTTGGATTAGTAGAATGTAAGTTATGATTATTAGAAGTTTAGGTTGTCTTTCTTTTAAATGTTGATATATGCCTTTAGATGATCGGGTGATGTTTGAGCGATTGAATTGTGAGTTGTTGATGGTTAGATTAGGGTTTGGTTGTGTGTCTAATGCATGTTAAGTTGGGTGGCCTACTTTGTCATCTAACTTAGTTGTTTAGTTGTTAATTGATTAATTGATGTTGTGTTATTGTAATGTTATTAATTGATTGTTGATTATTGATTATTGATTATTGATTATTGAATATTGATTATTGATTATTGATGAACCGGGAGTTAGTCAACGGAAAAGGTTGTCCTCCTATGATTGAATGTTTATTATTATTACTGTGTCTTGATATGCGTGTACCACCTCTCGGGCGGTATTGGGCCGTCCGGTTGAAAATGACATGGCTATCAAAGGCTACCCTTATCTCGCATGGGCGGAGATGCCATGGAGGGCAAGGCTAGTGAGGTACCTTGGGTGTGTGTGTCATGGGGATGATAAGAAGTTGGTTGAGATCGTGATGCGTTTGGAGCTACACCAACTAGAGAATCCTTTATTGATTGGTTATTATAGTTATGTGCTTATATTGTTATTGATGGTTATTGTGTGTTTATTGCTCAAAGGATAATTTCCAAGGAGTATAGTAAATACTGTAGAGATCTATCGAATCCTCACTAGGCTTGTTTTATATGAGCTCACTCTCAATTATTGCATGCATGCAGGTCTTACTGAGCCTGATTACGGGTACGTCCTTCCAAAAGAGGATTATGTGCCATATGTGGACGAGTCCTACGTGCTAGAGTCTTGCCCCTGATTTATGATGTTGTTCTCTTTTGTTATACTGTATATTAAACTTAGTTGTTTTGTATTTCACTTAGAAGTTCATGTTATATAGGATGTGGTAAAGATAGTAGATTAAATGTTGCTAGCTTAGTAATCTTGTTTGGAACAAGATTATGTTTCTAGGTGGGCTATAATCTATTTTGGATGTGTATGTTATATAGTAAATGTATTATGTTGGAACGGAGGCGCATAACTATGAAAGTGTTTATGAAAGAATGTTTAATGTAGGAATAGTTGTGTTGTATGTTGTTAATTTGATTGTGGAGTTGGTTGGTGACTTGTGAAGTTTGATGTATGTTGCTCTTAAGGGTTGGTTTAGAGCCTTGATTTTCATGTTACTGTCGTTATACTGCCGAAATTCCGTTGCGTCCTGATTGATCGTAAGAGGGGTCGAGTTGTGGCGTGACATTAAGTGGTATCAGAGCTTGATTAGATGTCAACCGGGGTATCCACGGAATGTGGGTAGTGGTCTAAGCATGCAAGTATGTATTAATTGAAAGAAAAGTGAAACATATGTTAATATGTTTATGTGATTATCTTGTTTATGTGTCTACCTTTCTATGTGATCACTATATCTTATGTATTCAGTGAACCAATGGGGTCAATATGCTTAATGTGATAGCATGCCTTACATACTCAATGTGTTGTAATTAATGTGCATTATGTGAATAATATGCATTTTTGACAAATTTGTTTTATGTGATTGAAGTATCTTGTGTGAAGTTAGTTGTTTATGTGGTTTTAATTGTTTATAACCAACTTATGTGAAACAATGTGCTTTAGGTGCTCAATGTACTTTGAGTGATTAATGTGAGTTACATAATCAATTTGACTTATATGCAGTTTATTACTTTGAGACTTTAATTGTTTATAACTTATTATGTGATATAACTTGTTTACGTGATATTGGCTTCTTATGTACTGAATTGTGTGTTATGTGATAATGTTGTTTTATATGTTAATTACGTATTATGTTGTACTTGTCTTCATGTGATATAATTCTATATATATTGTAACTACGGGTGACTCTTTTGGGTGAAGTAAGGATGACTGTCAGAGCTCTTGGAATAAGAGGAAGACTCTGTAGGAAAGAATTCATGTCTTTGAAACAAGGTAGCCTATCTGTTACGCAGTATGAGGCCCGATTTCATTATCTGTCACATTATGCTCCAGGTATGGTGCAAACTACTGAAAAGAGGATTCCGAGATTCATTCGAGGGTTGAGGCCGAAAGTCCGAGATAGCTTGACTTCTTTTCAGTTTTCCACATATGGTGAAGCTCTTACTGTTGCAACAATAGTTGAGAAAAGAAAGAATGAGGTAGGTGTAGGGCCAAGTCAACCGAGTAGAAGACTTTCTCAGGCTCAGGACCAACAAAGACATTTTCATCCACGAAATCGGCAGAGTCAGCCCTAGAGGCAAAATAGGCCAGTAGACTTGAGGATACAGCAGAGCAATTTAACGGTTTCACCAGTTCATGGTTTCGTGGGTAATAGTACTGCTCTTCATGTTCCATTTTGTGTTTTTGTGTACCAAGAGGGGTCATGTTGAGATCGGATGCTGGAAGAAATTGGGAAAATGTCTAAGTTGTGGAAGTGATCAACACATGAAAAAGGACTATCATAAATGGAAAAATGATCAGGGTTGGACTACAGTTAGGGATGCCCAGGAAAAGCCTACTATAGTGAGAGCCCAACAAGATGATTTAGTTAACTCCTTGGTTCCAGATTCTTCTGGGAATCGTGCTGCGGATCAAGTTATATGTTGTACTTTCTGCCGCCGAAAAGGCCATCTCGAGTGTAGCTGTCGAAAGAAGGCAGGGACATGTTTGCCGCAACCAACACAGAGCGAGGGATTGTCCTAGATATCCGAGGTCTAAGGATCGGCCAGTGACCCAAGATTACCAGGGTAGACCTGCAGGCAGCGCATCTCAACAGCAGCGAGTTCAGGCTCGGGCCTATGCAGTTGTCATGGAGGAATTGCCAAAGGCAGCAGTAGTAGTGAAAGGTAATTTCTTATTCTCAATCAATTAGTTAAGGTATTGAATGATTCCGGTGCTACACTTTTTTTATCATGACTACTTGAGTGCAACGTGCTAGAATACGAGTAGAAAGTTTGCTTTATATGATTGAAGTTAATATGTGCTTCATATCAGTTGGCAACTGAGTAGCATATGACGCTGAAGCATATGAAATTCAAATTAGGGGTCAAGCTACTTTATGACTATGTATTGACTATTGGGATTCTTATTTGGTGATCTTATTCGGCATTCTTCCTCTAGATGTCTATATGAAGATTCTTATCCGGTATACTTGATTTCGAATTCTTCTTTGGTATTTTCTTTTGGTATTCCTATGTGAAATTCTTATATGGTGTTATCCCGAGTTCTTATTTTGGGATTATTATTCGGTATTCTCCAACGGTGATCTTGTTCGAAGTTCTCAGTTGGTATTTTTGACTTGGTGCTCTATTACGGGATCTATGATTGGCAATCTTCTTTGGTAATTTTATTAGGAATTATATTTCGAGGTGTTAGTTGGTGTTCTCATTCGTCATTCTTATTCAGGCTTCTTATTTGGGGATTCTTATTCGACGACCTTCTTCGGTGTTTTACTTGGTGTTCTCAATTGTTATTCGGAATTTGGTATTCGATCTTGCAATCCATATGTTTGAGCCAGCACCAGAATGTTTTTATGAATCGATGAAGAATTACGCGGACACAATTGTTTTAAGGAGGGGAGAATGTAAAACCTCAATTTTCGTCTTTATCTCGATTTATATGTTTTGTCTCATTTTGCGTGCTTTGACCTGTTTATGTGTTATATGAGTTAGATTGTGCTAAATATGTGATTTATATTCCTAATACATGCTATGTGTGCATTAATGAAATTTTCATCAAAAACGGAATCAGAAATTTTATCGCCGGTTTTAGTGAATAGTATTTTGAACACCTGTCTGCTAAAATTTTTACAGGGGTGTTTTAAACATCTTAAAACCTAGTCCTCGCGAATTAATAGACCAGTGTTTGATTAAAATCAATTTGGAATCGATTTTGGAATTTTAAAGGTTTTTACACCGTCTTTTATAAAAAAATCGAGTTTTAAGCCGACTCGGGTGAAAATGTTTAAATGTAAAACTCTTTGTCACCTAAAATATATTGTCTAGAATTAGTTTAGGTGTCAATTTAATATTTGAGCAAGAAATAGTCAATAAATGAATTAAAAGACTAAAAATAGAATTAAAAGACTAAATAAAACTAACTTTGACCATTTTAAATTTGTTTGACCTTGGCATATACGCATCAACACACAATAGAAAGCTCACAAAAAACCACAAGCACACATACAAGGTAGCCGAAACTCCATAGCTTTCCTTGAGAGTTTTTTAACATTTTTTCAAAGAGATTTTCCATTAAAAGTTGCAATTAAAGGCCAAACATCAAAAACCAAAGCTTGATTCCACTTCTTGAGCTTCCATTGAGCATCTTCTAGCTTCATAACACATCAAAGGTGAGAGAAAAATTCTAGATCTCAAATGTCATATTTTATGTTTTTGTGTATAATTGAATTTTGAATCGTTAGAAAGTTCAATTGATGTTATATTATTACTCAGTGCATGCTAAGGATCGTTCATATACGTTTATATAAGATTTGAACTATTGTAGCATGAATTTTTATTTTCGGGTATTAAAAGTTGAGTTGTTGGCTATTTGTTGAATATTTTGAGTTGCAGTGGCTATAATCGATTTCCGTTGATTTGTAAAAGTTTGTTAAATACGGGGTAGTGCCGTTGTATTGCCGAAATTTTGTTTGTAATGTCGGTGTGAAAGTCCAAAAATTTCAGCTTAGGTGCATTGAGGTTTTAGGGTTGTTGGGCTTGATTTGGATGTAGTTTGGTTGGTTTTCGAGGGGCCTAATGTAGTTGATTGAATGAGTGAGTGATAGGAACTGGTTTGGAGTTGTTTGGATTAGTAGAATGTAAGTTATGATTATTATAAGTTTAGGTTGTCTTTCTTTAAAATGTTGATATATGCCTTTAGATGATCAGGTGATGTTTGAGCGATTGAATTGTGAGTTGTTGATGGTTAGATTAGGGTTTGGTTGTGTGTCTAATGCATGTTAAGTTCGGTGGCCTACTTTGTCATCTAACTTAGTTGTTTAGTTGTTAATTGATTAATTGATGTTGTGTTATTGTAATGTTATTAATTGATTGTTGATTATTGATTATTGATTATTGATTATTGAATATTGATTATTGATGAACCGGGAGTTAGTCAACGGAAAAGGTTGTCCTCCTATGATTGAATGTTTATTATTATTGTTGAGTCTTGTTATGCGTGTGCCATCTCTCGGGCGGTATCGGGCCGTCAGGTTGAAAACGGCATGGCTATCAAAGGCTACCCTCATCTCGCATGGGCGGAGATGCCATGGAGGGCAGGGCTAGTGAGGTACCTCGGGTGTGTGTTTGTCATAGGGGTGATAAGAAGTTGGTTGAGATCGTGATACGTTTGGAGCTACACCAACTAGAGTATCCTTATTTGATTGGTTATTATAATTATGTGCTTATATTGTTATTGATGGTTATTGTGTGTTTGTTGCTCAAAGGATAATTTTCAAGGAGTATAGTAAATACTGTAGAGATCTATCGAATCCTCACTAGGCTTGTTTTATATGAGCTCACTCTCAATTATTGCATGCATGCAGGTCTTACTGAGCCTGATTACGGGTACGTGCCTCCAGAAGAGGATTATGTGCCATATGTGGATGAGTCCTACGTGCTAGAGTCTTGTCCTTGATTTATGATGTCGTACTCTTTTGTTATACTGTATATTAAACTTAGTTGTCTTGTATTTCACTTAGAAGTTCATGTTATATAGGATGTGGTAAAGATAGTAGAATAAATGTTGGTAGCTAAGTAATCTTGTTTGGAACATGATTAGGTTTCTAGGTGGGCTATAATTTATTTTGGATGTGTATGTTATATAGTAAATGTATTATGTTGGAACGGAGGCGCATAACTATGAAAGAGTTGATGAAAGAATGTTTAATGTAGGAATGGTTGTGTTGTACGTTGTTAATTTGATTGTGGAGTTGGTTGGTGACTTGTGGAGTTTGATGTATGTTGCTCTTAAGGGTTGGTTTAGAGCCCTGATGTTCATGTTACTGTTGTTATGCTGCCGAAATTCTGTTGCGTCCTAACTGATCATAAGAGGGGTCTAGTTGGGACGTGACAAGCAATTTGTATATTGTGAAGGAGAAATCACAAGGAAAGTTGGTTAATCTTCTGTTTCAGGTCGCTGATCAGCTTCTTCCCTTCCTGCAAAAGCCCTACCCATAAAAACTGGTGCCGACTCGAGATTCGACCTTGTTGTCGACCACCTCATAGGATGCTATTTACCTCTCCGTCTCGCCCTCAAGAAAAAGAATTCTAGAATTCAGATGCTAGAGCGTCTCCTGCGGCAGACTGCAATTATTTCGGAGCAAGAAAAGGGAAGAAAATCTAAAAGAGAAGAGAAGTAGGTGATTGATAGAAAATGAGGGCAATTAATATGATTTTGACGTACCGGCGGGTTAAGAGAGAAGGACTACTTCATTCATCCGAAGGCGGGTTAAGAGAGAAGGACTACTGGATAGTTATCTTTCTCTTTTTAGGAAGGATAGCATCCCTCCCTAGCTCCACCAATCGGGCTATAAGACGCTCACTCGGGCGCAATACCCATTGCACCCTTCGTGAGTTACCCATTAAAGAGCTGCAAAGCCATGTTAATGAGGGTTACCGTTTGGCCAAAATAAGAATGAAGGCTTATAGGCTAACAAAGAGATATCGGTGTTTCTGCTATTCCTTATATAGACAACTATGATAAACAACCTAAATGCCGTAATTTCTTCTATATTCAAATGTTTGCTTTAACAGCCTTTAGTCCGCTATTCCTGATTATTAAGGAATAGAGTAAGGCCTTTCCCTTCTTCTGTTACTTGACTGACTGACTAATGTTGTTACTGTCCTAATTTATAGGGGTAGTTGTTATTGATTTTACTCATAGTTGAGTGAGGGACTAACTAGTCGTTAGGCCCAAGCGGTAACTCATTTATCTATCTGAGAGTGGGCCTCTGTTGCCTTTCCCTTTCCCTTTTGGGGTGAATACTATCTGTAAATATCTCCATTTCCTAAGAGATGCCCCCTTCCCTGCTCATCCTACGTACTTTTATAGTTAAGGTAGGACAAAAGTGGTAAGAAAGGTCCCAATCTTTTTCTTTCTATGACCATCGCCTGAACTCATATCATAGGCCGAAGACCCTATAGGTAATTCCCAATCTGTATTTGGGATTTTGTTCTCGAATGAGTTATACTAAATGCCCTTCATTCTCTTTTGATGTGACCAGTGTGAAATCCGCCAAATGGATAAGGTCACCCAAGAGTGGGATTGGATTAGTCTTTTAGACTTTGACTTAGGAATAGAAGAACAAATAGAATTCTCCTTCGCGCCAGCCTATTCACTTTGGTCAGTCTCGAAGTGGAAGGCATTAGCTCTAGCAGGGAGCTTAGCTTAGCTCTAGCATTCTACCCCTAACTTTGGAGCAGGAGCACTAGATTCGCCTACTTCAAAGTCTTAAGTAAATCCGGATTGATTAGATTTCCTTCAAGCAAGGCTGACTTTATTAGCTATAGGTAGACTTAACACAAACCCAATCGTACAAGCAAATAGATCAACATCAACGTTGAATAGTTAAATTCCATATAGGGTTACTGCAAACTTCTTATCGAGGCAACAACCTCTTCCTTGAAGACCCTGTATTGCTTGTCTTTCTTCTCCTAGTTACCTCTTGGATTTGAATTTCATCTATGCCATGCTTAGCACAAGACAGTTAAATAGAAGAACTGTCCCGTAATCCACTCTATAGATTCTACCTTGTTTAACCTGTCCAATTCCATGACTTATTTGCCTGGCTGGGCATAGTCAGATCGTAGAATAGAAGTATTTGCTGCTAAGAGCGGATTCTATACCATTCAATAGCACTGGATTAGGATTCATTCTCCCTCATAGCTCATTCTTTCACAACCAATTCTCTTCCTGACAACCTATTTTAGTAAAGCCTAAACCGTACTCCTATTAGGGCACTCACTTTCTAAAGAGAGGGGTAAGACTATAAGGAAAACAAGAACGAGATATTTATTAAAGCAATCAAAATCAAAGCGATAGGGGGTTAATAACAGACAATAAAGCCAAGCTGCAATAGCAATCCAAGAAGAGCGCACCTTATTATTCTTTAATATAAGAGAAACTCTAAAAGGCATAGCTTCTAATAGAACATAGCGATAGCCCATGTATTTCAGTTGCCAGATCACACTAATGAAGTACACATGCATGCGACAGATAGTTGAACTAGTAAGACTTTGAAGCGTTACGACTGTATGAAGTGAGGAATTTCTGATTGCCCAGTGAGAGTCAACAAAAATCAATCCTGAAATGAGAAAGATAAGAAGAGAAATCCTTCACTAGGAATATTCTTATTCTTAATTCCATAAACGTCAGTAGGCCAACCAATCTTGATTGTTTTTTATTTTTTATTGAGAAAGCGGCAGGCCTAAAGGGCCCTACAGTAGTGCCTTGTGAGGTCGTAGAGCTGGTGACCCTCGTCCGAGGAGCCTCAACTCAGGGCAACCTTTCTTGCTCTCTTTGCCGTTTTCTTTCATTGTCTTCGTTCGGATCTTCTTATGAGTTGCTAAGTATAAGGCTGTGGACTGGGCTTAAGAAAGGGAATGACCTGCTATTCAATAGTGGTTAACTAGCTGCTCACTTGAACAACCAAACAACTTTTCTTTCAAATCAAAAGTAGCCACAAGTAGAGTTAGCCAATTCTATTTCTATCCATTATGGGCATAAGTTATTCAATCGGCTTCTTTTATAAGAAACTGTCTCTAGTTAGCCAGCCAGCAGGATCTTGTTTATGACTCTTAGGAATCGGTCAATCTTGCCACACTTCCTCCAAGGAGGGGAGGGCATAGGAAAGCTACTACACCACCATTGTTTGAGCTTATATCGCTCGGTAGCTTCACTAATATCTCTTCACCTATTGGTTTATTCTGTGATTTCTCTTTACTGAACTTGGCCAAATGATTCATTTTCCAATGTATAGGTTGACAAAGTAGTTTACCTAAAGGGCTGTTGACATGAGGAAAAGGAAAAGTTTTCTTTTTTTGCTTATAGCATTAGGACATGATACTACCAAGGTCATGATAATTGTATTATAGTTCCCCTAAGACATATACCTATGAAGCGGATCAGTTCAGAAAGAGAGTGAGAATGCTTGGCTAAGTAGTGATGTTGTCTCACTGAAATATAATGAATGCCACTAATTCTACTATCAGCTTGCTTCTCCTAATGCCAACACCAATCTGAAGGTCGTTTACGCGCTTAACTTGCATTGGCAACGTCGGCCTATCTATATCCAACGTGAGAGACCAATTTCCTTAGTTAGAAGGAAGGCGTTCTCAAGACATAGCTTTCTAATCCGAAATCCCAGCTATTACCTAGTGACCTAGTCACCACTCTTTTTGACAACTGCTCAGCATCCTAGGTGCCTTATGAAGTTGCTACCCAAAAAGACCAATGGCAATGGTTGACTTAGAAATGAAAGGTGAAAAGTCTTGTAAAGGAAGCGCATACGCTATTCTTTTAAAATAACTGGTAAATGCCTATTCCTGGACCATCCAATTCCTATTCCTCGAGCTAGAAGGAAGACCTTTTATGTACCACATTCTATCCCCTTCGAGAAGTCATTCAGATTGGCCAACCCTTTCCTTAGTTGATTTAGCACGCTTTCTGCCCGCTTAAGACAAGGGTGATTCTTGAGACAGCGACTCCCACAACATTAGAATAGCCCAAAAGCTTATCCTCAATCCCAGAAATGCTAGTCAAAGAGCAGGTTCCATAAAGAGAAAGAGGTGTTGTCACTGTAATGTAATAAGAGTTCAAAATAGAATGATCAACTTGAGTTGACACCTTTCGTTCACCAATAGAGGTAGAGTAGGAAAGAGTGGCAATGCCAAATGGAATGGATACACATACGAGCTTGGTTGCCAAGTATAGTAATGATAGCAATCTTATCCCTTTCGTCTAAAAACGAATTGGTTAAAACAACTATTTTCCCCTTACTACTGTTGGAACACTTGAGTTCAAGCTTGAAGAAGCTCAGTGCGACAAGAGATTACACTGGTCAAAGGTTGCCGGCCCCGCAAGGTACTATTGAAATTCTCTTTGTTCATGTCCCCTTATTGCTCCTATCCGCAGATTTCTTTCTGAAAGAGCAAAGTAGAGTTCCACCCTTCTTTGTTCAGTCATATCAGATCTGTGACGAGATGGATAATATAAGCCGGGTTTCGCCAGACAATTGTGTTCCTCTCCCGAGAGGATTATTCCCTCTTTGGCCTAGCCTAACCTTAACGGTTCTATAGCCTCTACCTATTGAGTTGCTTCTCCTAGGGTTCAAGAGTTGTTTTCAACACTAGGACTTCCATTATATATTGGACATAGTGCTGCTTTCAGAGCCCTTGATTGAGATTGGAGTCTTATCACGAACTCATAAAGAAGGTGATCAACCTTTCTTTAGTAATATGGAAGTTTATGACTAACAACCTTCCTGCAATTCAATTCTTTTAAGCCCTTCAGGCCAGTCCTATGGGTTGTCCTGTGATGAAGAATCACTTAGATGATGAGAATGGAACTAGTCATGGAGCTTAGTCATAGGTGACAGTCTGATCCAGATGCCACTATCGCCTCTTGGCTTTGCTTTAATAGAATATATTTGACTATAAGTGAAGCGAACCTTGACTGTGAAAACGAAAAGGGAAAGCAAGGCAAAGCAAAGACAAAGCTTAAACAGCTCCCTTCTCAACAAGCTAGCGCATAGTGCGATGCACTGGTTTTGAGGTCATCGATTAACCGAGCTGGCATCATCGGTAGGGCACCTCAAGAGTCCTGCTACTCTTACCTCTCTTCCTTGCCTCGGTGTCTTCTACACGAATACAATATGCTACTATCAGTATCAAAGCGTCGCGCTTCTAGGCTCGCAGGCAGGGGCAGTGGGGAAGAAAGCGCATTGCGTGATTCGTCAATCTATGGGGTGAGTAGGATTACTAAAATATTGACTTATGTTGGTCCAACTGACCAACCAAGGAGTAAGTAGCACACACAGGAAAGTCAGTCTAAGCCGCAATATCCTTCTTGATTGATCCTAGTATCGAACCGACGAATTCAATGCTTTTGCTTTAGCCTCCTTTTTCGATCAAGAGAATGTCAGTTTAAGATCCCATTTGAATGAATAGACATGAGCCCTCTTTTTCTATAAAAATGTGGAAGGTTACTAATTGACATGCTAGCAGTGAAGGGAGAAAGAATGCTATTTTCGCTGTCTGGTAGCTAGTGGCATTAGCGTCTGAGGCTGGTGCGAAGAGTAGAGCGAAGGTCAGTGGGGAGAGACTTTCTATACTAGTTATTGAGTAGTATTCTAGAATAGGGGAAATAGTGATTCGCACCTAAGCCCAACTCAAACTCATTCAGAAAGTCTAGCTCGATCGATCACATGTCAGTTGACCCCAAAAAATTGGAGAATTACATCCTTGAGGCCCAAAATGCATCCCTTCTCCTGGGTCTGGGCAAGTGAGTTTAGCTACTTTCCCTGTCAACAGATCATAATAAGACATAAAAAAAGATTACTTCACTTGTTACGAGGAGGCCAACCTACGTTCTGAAAGCGAATTTCTACGGGGGGAGCGTTTGGGGTTGCCTAGTCTAAGAGGTTGCTTTTGGAAGTCTATCCCCCTGCTAGCCCAAGGCAGCCTTAGAGAGGGATAGAAGCCCCCCCAAAAGTAAAGAGAAGACATGCCAGTAAAGTCAAAGGCAAGAGACTGCTGCTCCATGTGAAAACCAACTTTTCTATCATGTCTCGTTTTGCGTGTTTATTCTCGTTTTGCGTTATTTGACCTATCTATGTGCTATGTGACTTAGAATGTAGTAACATTGATATTAATACTCCTAGAACATGCTAAATGTGCATTCATGAAATTTTCATAAAAAACGGAGTCATAAATTTTATCTTCGACTTTTAGTGAATAGTATTTTTGAAACATGTCCGGTAAAATTTTGAAACTGGTCTTTTTAACCCTTCTAGACCTAGTCCATGGACTTTAATAGACATGTGTTTGATTAAAATGGTTTTAAAATCGGCTTAGAAATTTATTAGGGTTTTTACACTGACTTTTGCAAAAATCGAGTTTTAAGCCGACTCGGGTGAAATTGTTTGATTGTAGAACTTCTTGTCACCTAAAAATAACCTACTTGAGCTATCTTGGGTGTTGAATAACTGTTTTGAACTTTGGTGACCAAGAAAATGCATTTAAAGTCAATAAAACACAAAAATACTAAGTTAATTCAACTTTGACTTTATTTAAATTGTTGACTTTCATGCATATATCATCAACACCTACCAACAAAGCACAATAACACACTCATTTGCACACATATTGCCATGAGGAAGGAGAGGAAAAATAGAGAGAAATTTCAAAGGTTTTTCAAGCAAAATTTCAAAGAAAAACCTAGTTTTTGTCTGTAGAATTTCGTGCCGAGTTGGATTCCGCTTGTTGGGCATGCATTGCACACATTCCTAGGCTTTTATCACATCAAAGTGAGAGAAAAATTCTAGATCTCAAAACTCATCTTTTGTGTTTTTGCGTAGAATTGATTATCGAACATTAGAATGTTAATCTGATGTTAGATTATTGCTCCATGCATGCTAGGGATCATTTATATGTAATCCTACAAGATTTGAACAGTTGTAGCATAATTTTTATTTTTCGGGTATTTAAAGTTGATTAATTTGCTAAATGTTGATTATTTTGAGTTGTGTTGATTGGAATCGATTGCCATCGATTTCTAAAAGTTTGTTCATTACGTGGTAGCGCCGTTGTAATGCTGAATTTTCAATTGTGATGTCCGTGCTAAAATCCAAAAATTTCAGCCATGACACACTAGGGTTTTAGGGTTATTGAGAATGATTTGGATGTGTTTTGGTTGGTTTCCAAGGGGGCTAATGTAGTTTATTGAATGGGTGAGTGTTTGAAACTGATTTGGAGTTCTTTGGATTAGTACAATGTAAGATATGATTATTTGAAGTTTAGGTTGTCTTTCTTTAAAACATTAGATTGAGCCTTAGTTGATTGGGTATGGTTTGAGTGATTGAATTGTGAGTTGTTGATGGGTAAACTAGGGTTTGATTGTGTGTTTAATGCATGTTCGGTTGGGTGGCCTACTTTGTCATCTAACTTAGTTATTTGTTGTTAAATTGGTTATTGATGTTATTATGATGATAATATGATTATTGATGATTATTGATTGATGATTGATGCCGGGAGGTAGGCAGTGCTGCTAAACTGTCCTCCTGTGAATGATTGATGTTTATTATTATTGCTGAGTCTTTGGTATGTTTGTGCCACCTCTCGGGCAGCATCGGGCTGTCGGGTTGATAACGACATGAGTACTAGAGACTGCCTCCAGCTCGCATGACGGAGGTGTCATGGAGGGAGAGGTTATTGGGGTACCTCGGGTGCGTGAGTTTATGAGAGTCACAAGAAGGCTATTATGATCGTGATGGCGTTTGGAGCTACACTAACTAGTGTATCCTTTATTGAATGGTCATTATAGTTTATGTGATGATAGTATTATTGATGTTATTGTGTGTTTACTTGCTCAAAGGTTTATTTCCAAGGAGCTTAGTAAACCTTGCTCGAGATCTATCGGATCCTCACTGGGCTTATTTTATATAAGCTCACTCTCTATTATTGCATGTTTATAGGTGTACTTTTGCAGGATTATGGGTACGTGCCTCCTGAAGAGGAAAATGTGCCTTACGTGGATGAGTCTTATGTTCTGGAGTCTTATCCTTGATGTTGTATTGTTTTACTATCTTTTAAAATAACTTAGTAGACTTTTATATGGTTTGTAGTTCATAAGGTAAAAGATGTTGAAAAGATAATGAATTAGTTGATGCTGACTTAGTAGCCTTTCTTTTGTTTATGATTAGGTTGCTAGATTGGCTCAATATGTTTTTGTAATGTATATTAAGGTTCATGTATTATGTTGGAACGGAGGCGTATAACGAAGAATGATTATTGTATAATATGGTTATGATGTATGTTGTTATTTTATTGAGGAGTTTTTTGATGTATGATGTCCTATTGAGGTTGGTTTAGAGCCTCGGTATCCTATTTACTGTTGTTATACTGCCGAAATTCTGTTGCGTCCTGACCGATTATAGGAGGGGTCGAGTTGGGGCGTGACATTTAAGTGGTATCAGAGCGCATGTTAGTTGTCAGCCGGGGTATTCTCAAAATGTGGGTAATGGTCTTAGCATGAAAGTATGTATGAAAAGAAAGAAAAGTGAAATATATGTTAACATGATTAAGTGATAAGTGATTATGTGATTAAAGTGCTTATGTGATTATGTGTTTGTTTATGTGATTGATACTTAAGTGATTTATGTGTTTTCTGTGATTTATGTACTTAATATGAGTTTGTTGTTTATGTGTTAATAGTTGTTATAACCTGTTTACGTGCTATAACATGTGCTAACTCTTTGATTAGTAGAATGACGGGTAGACCGAGAACCAAAGGTAGACCTGAGATGACTGATGAGACTCCTGGTAATGCGGCACCGGGCCGTGATAGGGGTGATGACCGTTTGGGGGCAGCTATGGAGAGGATTGCTGAGTTAGTGGCTAGACAGGCTCAGTTGATAGCAGGGGAGGCTGGCCAGACTTAGGCTTGGCAGGCTCAATTATTGAATGTGCAGGGTGGAAACCATAGGCGTGATACCCTGAAAGAGTTCTTAGGATATCATCCACCTAGATTTCATGGGGAGCCGGATGATAGGAAGGCTAAGGCGTGGATTAGCAAGGTGGAGAAGATTTATGATCCTCTTGATTATACCGATGAGCAAAAAGTCTTCTTTGCTATATACTTATTAGATGATGAGGCAGAAGAATGGTGGCGCACAGTGAGAACTAGTTGGGCGACTCAGGGTATTCCGTATGTTTGGGGTACCTTTCTGATGGCTTTTCGGGCAAAGTATGTCCTGAGGATCGCAAGGGAACGGAGAGAGGCAGAGTTTCTAGCCTTAGTGCAGGGAGATGCTTCAGTGGCTTAGTATAAGGCCACCTTTACTCGATTGTCCCATTATGCACCGGAGTATGTGGCTGATGAGGAGCGGAGGACTCGTATATTCATGTTGGGGTTGAGGCCCAAGATTCAGGACGTGATGGCTCTGAATCGGTATGATGTATTCACTGAGGCCTTTGAGGCAGCTTCTAGACTAGAGAAGTGAAAGGGGGATCAGCTTGTGTCTAGTCAGCCCAGTAAGAGGCCGTATCAGTCGCAGTATCAACAGGGTATGTATAGGCTTCCCGTACAACAGGTTGTGTACAGGCCACCAGCTCAGCAGGGTTCTTTTAGGCCACAGGGGCAGCAGAGTTATTATTGGCCTCAGTTTCAGCAGGGGTCATATCAGGTTCAGTCCCAGTTTAGGCCATGCCAGTCTCAGGGTCAGTACAGGCCTAGTTTGGTAAGGCCTCAGCAGCAGCCTGGTTTAGCTGTTTCTTCAACTCCTGGCTCTTCTAGGGGCAGTGTTAGTGCATTATCACCGCAGTGTACCCACTGCAACCGCACGGGGTATGTGGAGGCCGATTGCAGAGTGAAGGCAGGGACGTGTTTAGGATGCGGCAATAATCAGCACAGGGCGAGGGATTGCCCTAGGTATTCAAGGACTGAGGGTCGGACAGTGACTCAGGGTTATCAGGGCCGACCTACGGCTAGTGCACCTCAGCAGCATTGGGTCCAGGCTTGGGCCTACGCAGTTGACTTAGAGGAAATGGCTGAGGAGACTGCAGTTGTAGATGGTAATTGTCTTATATTTGATCAACTTGTTAAAGTGTTGATTGATTCTGGTGCTACATATTCTTTCATTACTCCTGCTTGTATGCAACGTGTTAACATGCAACCTGAAAGATTGCCTTATGTGGTTGAAATTGGTACCTCTTTGACTGATAAGTATGTGACTGGCTTAGTATGTAAAGATTGTATAATACATGTTAAGGGGCATAATTTTCCTTCGGACCTTATCTTATTTCCTATCCGGGGGTATGATGTTATCTTTGGTATGGATTGTCTTTCTAAGTATGATGCCCAGTTAAACTGTCGAACCAAGGTAGTACAGTTGCGTTTGCTAGATCAGCCAGTAGTTGAGGTAGTAGGGAACTGTTGCATCCACTATTTGCGCATCTTTACTGTGCATTACTTGTTGCTTTATGTGGTTACTATTTATTGCATTTTTCAACCACTTAATTACTTCGAAATATCAATTTTTTTAAATCACATTAATTGTTTTAGGAATGAGAAAAATGTGCATTTGAGTTAAAAGCAATAGGAGCGTCCTTTTAGAAAATGTTTTACCAATCTAGTGAATAGTATTACATAATTAAACTAAGCGTTTTAATTAGTTAACATTGAATTGTACTTTTAGACTCGTTTTAAAGCCAACTAGGCTCATTTTAGTAGTCAACTTATGCACCCAACATAACTCTTACCTAATATATACTCAACTTAACAATTTTAGCTCATAAAAACACAAAAAAAAAGATGCAGAAATTACTGTTCAAAATCCAAACAGCCATTAGCAACCAAGAGGGAGATCTTTTGTTCATCAAATCTCCAATCCAAGCCTCTCCAAGCCTAGAGCAAGTAGTTTAGGGTGTGTGCAAGCCTTCTAGGTGCTCCTACGCACTTTAGGTGAGGGTTTTCATGACTTTTTATGCATATTTAAAATGTTACACATTTCTTGATTTGTTAGAAATGCTATCAAATGTTAATGCAAAGCTTATCTATGCTATTATACATTGTATATAAGTGCTAGAGAACACATTTAAGCCATTGGTTCGTATTTTAAACGGTTGGAATCGTTACTTTGATTTTTGAGGTGAATAGTGATGGGATTTTAGGATTTTGTGTAATTGCGCGTATTAGCTTGATCCATTTCTTCTAATAGATGCCTTAGGTACTAATGAAGGTAGACCAATAGCCCCGTGCTCTTGAATTGCTCTAAACTTGTATAAAACGTGAAATAGCCGACCTTTTTAATAGGGGTTTCGGGGTTAATGCTAATCCGGGTGAAATTGAGCTTCATAATTGGTAATCTTAGGCTACCTAGATGCTATAGAAGCTTTACTAACCCTTGTTTGAAGCCCGGTTAATGTATGTGTAGTTTAAAGCTATAAGAGGGAAATTGGGGCTTTTGGGGTAATTGCGGGTAATTGAACATGTTTGAGGTTGTAAGGGTGCTTTAAGGGTTAATTAGAAGATTGGTATAGCTTTCCCTTGAATTTGAAACATTAACTTTGATTTGGAAGGAAAATAGCTTGAATAACAAAGGGGTTTAAGTGCAAATTTAGTTGTTTCATGCTTCTAAGACCATGTCATGACTCCTTGTGTGTTTAAATGTTGTTTCAAGTTGTTTTGGAGCTTTTGGTATAGTTCTATGTGTATCTTGAATATGCCCCTTTGTAAAACTGCTTAATTGCTTGTATAAATTGCTTCTATTCTAACTACTTCGAGGTCAACCTACTTTGTTGATCCTCCTATGTGTTATTGCTTATATCATTGATATTGTCTTGCCATTGTTAAGTGCATTGCATAGTGGTTGCGCAACCATAGTGTCAGGGGCGGATGTATTAAATATCGGTTGGGCGGCAAAGGGCTTGCTAGTGGATATTCAAACTCTGTGCCCTAGTCCCTCATTCGCCTGGTCCGGAGATTTCCAGGGGATGTTAGGTCGTAGGATTATCGGGGTACATCCAGATTACACCCACTGGAGTGATTGGGATTATGCCAGCACAATGATCGTGGTTTGTGGATCGTGAACGAAGATCAAGTGAAGATTGGAGTGTTGGGGTTAAGTGAAATGTATCCTTTTTAATGTGTGGTTACTTAATTTGTTGTCATTCTTGAATGGTTTTAATTGCTATTAATGTTTAACTGTATTACTTGTTACATTGCATGCCCCAGGAGACTTTATCCCTCACTGGGCAACAGTGGTTGCTCATACCTCGCTAACATGTTTCAGGTGGGGCAGTTGGAGGAGTTGCCTTAGTTGCTATGTCTAGTTGCCTGAGGTGGACTATGTTCTTGTTGATGAGAGTAAAACTTGTTTGCTTTACTTTATGTTCTATTTTGTAGCCTAAGTGATATGTGTATATTATATAGTTTGCAAATTGAAGGATAGATGTTTTAGTAGTAGATTTAGAACCATGGCATGTAATAACTTATGTTTCTACTTCTAGCTGCTTTGCATGCTTGGGAGTGAATGTTCTGATGTATGTTTATTTTTCAACTTCCAAGAATGTCTCAATGCTATCATGGAGTGGCATGATAAGCGGTTTTTGTAAAGAAGTTAAGTTGGATGCATGCTTTTGTGATTCTGAACTATTGTATGTCTCAAGGCTCGGATGGCCTTGAAGCTTTGAACTTTAATTATAAAGACATGTCTTGTTATGTTGTGGCTTTATTGAATGCTTACAGGTTTTCAAAATGTCCACGGTACAGGGAAGACTCTGTCCGTTTTTCCTAAATTTTATGACCGGATTTGGTATTGGGTTGAGAATAGCATGGTTATTAGAACCTCCGGTCTCGTGAGGGATCGGGGCGTTACACAACCAACTCCACAACAAATCAACAATTAAACAACACAACCACATTATACAATAAACATTCTTTTACCGTTGCATCCATAGGTTATACGCCTCCGTTCCAACATCATACATTTACTATATAACTTACATTTTCTCAAAATAGATTATAACCAATCTAGCAACCTAATCATGTTCCAAAACAAGACTACTAAGCTAGCAACATTTAATTCATTATCTTTACAATATCTTATACATCATAAACTTCTAAGTAAATACAAAATAGCCAGTTTTAATATACAAGATAACAAAAGAGAACTACATCTCAGATATCAAGGACAAGACTTTGGCACATAGGACTTGTCCACATAAAGCACATTCTCAGCTTCCTGAGGCACATTCCTATTCTGTAACACCTGTATGCATGCAATAATTGAGAGTGAGCTTATATAAAACTAGCCCAGTGAAGATTCAATAGATCTCTAACAGTATTTACTATACTCCTTGGAAATCATCCTTTGAGCAGTAAACACACAATAAACATCAATAACAATATAAACACATAAACTATAATGACCATTCAATAAAGGATACTCTAGTTGGTGTAGCTCCAAATGCCATCACGATCTCAAGCAACTTCTTATCACCACCAAGACACACACACCCGAGGTACCTCACTAACCCTGCCTTCCATGGCATCTCCACCCATGCGAGATGAGGGTAGCCTCTGATAGCCATGCCATTTTTCAACCCGACGGCCCGATACCGCTCGAGAGGCGGCACATGCATATCAAGACTCAATCATTAACAATAATCAATCATTCACAGGAGGACAATCTAGAAGAATTGCCTATGTCCCGGTTCACCAATAATCATTATTCAATAATCAATAATCAATTAATCATCAATCAATTAATAACATTACAACAACACAACATCAATTAATCAATTAACAACTAAACAACTAAGTTAGATGACAAAGTAGGCCACGCAACTTAACATGCATTAGACACACAACCAAACCCGAATCTAACCATCAACAACTCACAATTCAATCACTCAAATACCACCCGATCATCTAAGGCATATATCAACATTTTAAAGGAAGACAACCTAAACTTCTAATAATTATAACTTACATTCTACTAATCGAAACAACTCCAAACCAGTTCCTATCATTCACCCACTAAATCAACTACATAGCCCCCTTGGAAACCAACCAAAATACATCCAAATCAATCCCAACACCCCTAAAACCTCAATGCACTTTGGCTGAAATTTCTGAACTTTCACAACGACATCACAATCAAAATTTTTGGCATTACAATGGTACTACTCTGTATTTAACAAACTTTTACAAATTGACGGCAATCGATTCCAACCACTACAACTCAAAATAATCAACAAATAGCCAACAACTCAACTTTTAATACCCGAAAATAAAAGTTCGTGCTACAACGGTTCAAATCTTATAAAAACGCATATAAACGATCCTTAGCATGCACTGAGCTATAATATAACATCAATTTAACATTCCAACAGTTCAAAATTCAATTATTTGCAAACACATAAAAATGACATTTTGAGATCTAGAATTTTTCTCTCACCTTTGATTCAAAAGAAGGCTATGAATGTGTGCAATGAGTGCCCAACAAGCGGAATCCAACTCAGTTTGAGGGTGTTTTTGGGCTAGTTTAGTGTGTGTTGATGTTATATGAGCAAAAGTCAACAAAATGGAAAAAGTCAAAGTTGAAGCCTTTGTTAGGTTTTAGTATTTCTAGTCTTTTAATTCATTTCCTAGACTATTTTTGCTCAAAACATTTATGCAACACTTAGACTATTTTAAGTAGTTTATTTTTAGGTGACAAGAAGTTTTACATTCAAACATTTTCACCCCATTTGGTTTTAAAACTCGATTTTCGTAAAAGAAAGTGTAAAAACCTATAAAATTTCAAAACCGATTCCAAATCTGTTTTAATCAAACACGGGTCTATTAATTCCCGAGGACTAGGTTTTAAAATATTTAAAACACCCTTGTAAAAATTTTAGCAGACAGGTGTTCAAAATAATATTCACTAAAATTGGCGATAAAATTTCTGATTCCGTTTTTGATAAAAATTTTATGAATGCACACATAGCATGTATTAAGAATATAAATCACATATCTAGCACATTCTAACACATATAACACATAAACAGGTCAAAGCAAGCAAAACGAGACAAAGACACGCAAATTGAGGTATAGACAAAAACTGCGATTTCACATTCTCCCCCCTTAAAACCATTGCATATGCACAATTCTCGAATTGATAGACAATTAAATCCTCAATCGTTACACTTAACAATACTTCTCTTAGTTCCCATTTAGCTCTTAGGATGACACCTAACCAAAGACCTGAAAATAATAAACTCTGTTGACTGCAAGATGATTATCATAATTCCAAGACAATCTTTAATTCATAATTCTCTCCCACCTAATATCATATTGCATATGAAAGAAATTGTAACTCCAAAGTCTTAGCATGAAACCACTACTTATCAATCATCCCCTACTACACAAAAGAGCTCTATGAACACCCCGAGGGTTTAAAAACTCATTCACGATAACATAAATGATTATTGATCAAGGAAATATCTCAAAAGTGACATTGGTCAGAATATGGCTATTATGAAATTTACAAGGAAATAAGGATATGGAAAGTCATATTCGAGTCAACAATCAAGGGAACAAGAGGTCAAACAAGTTAGAGAATCAAGAGGCTAATAGTTAAATAAGAAAGCATAATAACTAAGATAAAGAATGTCTCAGCATCTATTAGTTAAATAAGTACGAACAAAGGATGATGACAGATCAAAACAGTGTTGAGTATGTTGAACAAACATTCCTGAACAAGTAAACATTTCAATTCTCGATGATTGTGCAAGGAACCAACAAGTAAGTTGTACGTGAGGCGAAATGAAATTAAGAAATAAGAGATGATTAATTCAATAGAAAACATGAGTGGCAAGAATATCTCAACATGCAATACCAAAGAAGTACGAATAAGAAATGATAACAACAGGACAGTGCCGAGTACTTTGAGTGAGCAATTACAACCAAAGTAATGGCTCAGCATTTAATAATAAAACAATAGGATTAACAAGGATCAACAAGAATGACAATGATGTACTTAGGTAGGGAGTACATCAAGTAAGTGAAATTTGAACTAAGTAAAAGGGTATACCAAAGGAAAAATTACTTTCATATGAATAGTAATAGGATGAAATGAAATATTGAAACCAATGGCTGGAGATATAGAATGAAATATAGAAGTCTCAAACATTAACTCCAATAAGCGACATTGCTATAAGAAGCAAATATGAATGTTAAGAATAGAAACAATGTCAAATGAGTATAGGATCCATGAATCCAATAAGCAAAACTTTCAAGAAACAATTGATATGCTAGAAAAGTGTAACTCTCTCTCAAATAAGTGAGAATAGAATAGAAAAGAATAATAAGACCAATAGAATAGGAAGCACAAAAGGGGTGTCCCACCTACACATTTAAATACTAACAAGTCAAATCCTACAATCTATTTTCCTCCAAAACAAGACACTAAGGAGATCTAGAGAACCTAAGGAGTCATAACAATCACCAAACAAGATAAATCACTCCAAAATTATACATTCCGTACCAGACCAATCACCAAACAAGATAAATCACCGACTACCCAACAAGATTGACTGATGAAGACTCCAAATTCTGATAACACAATACAGATTCATACTAACCCATTATAACACAAGAGAATCCACAATCAACAATTTAGAAAGTCATACCACCTAGAACTCAAAAGCTTGATGTAGGCAAGTAAATGTTCAGTCACCAAAATGTATTCTTATTTCCTCAAATAATTCTATCTCCCAACAATTACATCTTCGAACAAAGTTACTTTAGTTAGGAATCACTGCAAGTATCTCCAAGGTTTAAAGATCAAAACTCCAAAATATCCATTAATAATATAACAATCCCGAATAGTAGAAATATTCACATATTATACCACACTTCATTCCATTCACAAATATACATCACTAATTCCTCTAATAAATTCATTCTAAAATAACCTCAAGGAAGTATAGTTTGAGTTGAGACTCCAAAAGTGTCTAATCACAACCTCACGGAAACCTGAACTTATGATCCGTCTCCAAGTAATAACAAGTTAAACATGGCAACAAAAGTAATTATAATCATCAAGATACATTGATATTTCCTTGAACAACTTCATTCTTGCTAAAGGAACATCAAGAACAGATCCATTAAACTGAGATTAAAATCCATAAACATAACGATTAAAATCTCACTGATAAACTACTAGAATAATAATAATTCAAAATCATGGCCTACCTCTATTTCCGAAAACTCTTGCAGTCATCCTTACTTCACCCAAAAGAATCACCCACAGTTATAGCATATATACAATTATATATCATGAAAACAAGTACCAACATATTACATGATTATCATATATTACAACATTATCACATAACACACAATTCAGCATATAGGAATCCAACATCACATAAACAGGTTATATCATAGAAGTAAGTTATAAACAATTAAAGTCACATAAGCAACAAACTTCACATAAGACAAGTTGATCACGTAACTCACATTGGTCACTTAAAGTACATTGAGCACCTAAAGCACGTTGTTTCACATAAGCTAGTTATAAACAATTAAAACCACATAAACACCTAACTTCACATAGACACTTCAATCACATAAAACACATTTGTCACATAATACACATTAATCACAAAATGCATATTAACTACAACACATTGAGTACGTAAGACATGTTATCACATAAAACATATTGACCACATTAGTTCACTTAACACATAAAGCATATTGATCACATAGAAAGTTAGACACATAAGTAAATTAATCACATAAACATATTAACATATGTTTTACTTTTCTTTCAATTAATACATACTTGCATGGTTAGACCACTACCCACATTCCTCGGATACCCCAGCTGACAACTAAACATACGCTATGATACCACTTAATGTCATGCCCCAACTCGACCCCTTCTACGATTAGTCAAGACGCAACGAAATTTTGACGGTATAACGACAAAAACTTGGATACCGAGGCTCTAAACCAACCTCTTCGGAACTCATACAACCAACTCCACAACAAATCAACAATTAAACAACACAACCACAATATACAATAAACATTCTTTTACCGTTGCATCCATAGGTTATACGCCTTCATTCCAACATCATACATTTACTATATAACATACATTTTTTTTTTCCAAAATAGATTATAACCAATCTAGCAACCTAATCATGTTCCCAAACAAGACTACTAAGCTAGCAACATTTAATTCATTATCTTTACAACATCTTATACATCATAAACTTCTAAGTAAATACAAAACCAGTTTTAATATACAAGATAACAAAAGAGAACTACATCTCAGATATCAAGGACAAGACTTTGGCACATAGGACTTGCCCAAATAAAGCACATTCTCAGCTTCCTGAGGCACGTTCCTGTTCTATAATACCTGTATGCACGCAATAATTAAGAGTGAGCTTATATAAAACAAGCCTAGTGAGGATTCGATAGATCTCAAATAGTATTTACTATACTCCTTGGAAATCATCCTTTGAGCAGTAAACACACAATAAACATCAATAACAATATAAACACATAAACTATAATGACCATTCAATAAAGTGTACTCTAGTTGGTGTAGCTCCAAATGCCATCACGATCTCAACCAACTTCTTATCACCCCCATGACACACACACCCGAGGTACCTCACTATCCCTACCCTCCATGGCATCTCCGCCGATGCTAGATAAGGGTAGCCTCTGATAGCCATGCCGTTTTCAACCCGACGGCCCGATACCTACCGAGAGGTGGCACATGCATATCAAGACTCAATCATTAACAATAATCAATTATTCACAAGAGGACAATCTAGAAGAATTGTCTATCTCCCGGTTCATAAATAATCAATATTCAATAACCAATAATCAATAATCAATAATCAATTAATCATCAATCAATTAATAACATTACAACAACACACCATCAATTAATCAGTTAACAACTAAACAACTAAGTTAGATGACAAAGTAGGCTACCCAACTTAACATGCATTAGACACACAACCAAACCCTAATCTAACCATCAACAACTCACAATTCAAGCACTCAAACACCACCCGTTCATCTAAGGCATATATCAACATTTTAAAGAAAGACAACCTAAACTTCTAATAATCATAACTAACATTCTACTAATCCAAACAACTATAAACCAGTTCCTATCACTCACCCACTCAATCAACTGCATTAACCCCCTCGGAAACCAACCAAAATATATCCAAATCAAGCCTAACAACCCTAAAACCTCATTGCACCTAGGCTGAAATTTTCGGACTTTCACACCGACATCACAATCAAAATTTCAGCATTACAACAGTACTACCCCGTATTTAACAAACCTTTACGAATCGACGACAATCGATTCCAACCACTACAACTCAAAATAATCAACAAATAGCCAACAACTCCACTTTTAATACCCGAAAATAAAAATTAATGCTACAACAGTTCAAATCTTATAAAAACGCATATAAACGATCCTTAGCATGCATTGAGCAATAATATAATATCAATTTAACATTTTAATGGCTCAAAATTCAATTATATGCAAATACATAAAAATGACATTTTGAGATCTAGAATTTTTCTCTCACCTTTACTCTGAAAGAAGGCTATGAATGCATCCAATGTGTGCCCAACAAGCGGAATCCTACTCGGTTCACAAAACCACAGACAAAAACTAGGTTTTCTAAGGAAATTTTGCTTGAAAATATGTTAAAAATGGCTTCCTTTTCTCTCTACAAAGTCTCGGCCATGTGTGTGGTTTTTGAGGGTGTTTTAGTGCTAATTTAGTGTGTGTTGATGTTATATGAGCAAAAGTCAACAAAATGGAAAAAGTCAAAGTTGAAGCCTTTGTTAGTTTTTAGTATTTCTAGTCTTTTAATTCATTTCCTAGACTATTTTTGCTCTAAATATTTATGCAACACTTAGACTATTTTAAGTAGTTTATTTTTAGGTGACAAGAAGTTTTACATTCAAACATTTTCACCCGATTCGATTTTAAAACTCGATTTTCGTAAAAGAAAGTGTAAAAACCTTTAAAATTTCAAAATTGATTCCAAATCTGTTTTAATCAAACACGGGTCTATTAGTTCCCGAGGACTAGGTTTTAAAACGTTTAAAACACCCCTGTAAAAATTTTAGCGGACATGTGTTCAAAATACTATTCACTAAAACTGGCGATAAAATTTCTGATTCCGTTTTTGATAAAAATTTCATGAATGCACACATAGCATGTACTAGGAATATAAATCACATATCTAGCACATTCTAACTCATATAACACATAAACAGGTCAAATCATGCAAATCGAGGTAATGACACTTAAATTGAGGTAAAAATGAAAACTGGGGTTTCACAACGACGGCCTTCTGACATTCATTCGTCTCAAAAGAAAGAGCTAGAGAACCACACCAATTCCGTTCCTATTCTCTTAGAAAGAGCAGGATAGTTGTCATCAAGCTGCCCCTTGACCTTTAGAGCGGGAACCTTCCGAGACCAATGCTATCAAGAAGAAGGAAAAATAGCCTTTATGAAGCCTTGAGCTAAACCATTGACCTTGCACCAGGTTTTCACTCCTGAAGAAAGGGAAGAAATTATATCTAGTTGATTGGCCGGGAAA
This sequence comes from Ehretia macrophylla, assembly GCA_037974665.1. Classification (NCBI taxonomy): domain Eukaryota; kingdom Viridiplantae; phylum Streptophyta; class Magnoliopsida; order Boraginales; family Ehretiaceae; genus Ehretia; species Ehretia macrophylla. Next base: position 45,974,330 of record CM075767.1, read on the forward strand.
GCTTTAGCGAGAAGAGATAGCACTGGTGAGTGACTTTAGCCGATAGCAAATCAAGTAGAGCTTTGTAGGTAAAAAAACAGAATAGGGAAGGTCAGCTTAAACTAACTGGTTAGATAATAAAAGGTAAGATTAGGTTTTATAGAAAAGGGGAAGGATCCAAGCTAGTTCCGCCATTAGCGAGGAATATTTTTTTGATTAGTAAAGGAATGAAGCAAACCGAAAAGAAGATGGATTTGTGAATCCATCTGCGAGGAAGACAAAAGTGAGAACGGTAAGAGCTCAATTACCGAATTGTCTTCCTATAATTGATAAGAAAGAGCTCTTACCTCTCCTTCTTACCGAAACCTTCATTTCATCAATCCCTTTCCATTTTATATCAATAGGGAACTCCTGCCTTTCATTCATCCAATTGTGACCGCTATCGCCCAACAAAGCCCCTCCTTTATAGATGAGGGGAACTACCTTCGCTATTGCTCTCTCCAAGCCAGCCATAATAGAATAGATAGGCCAAGCTTCTCTCTTTATTATTTGGCTTGGGTGGCTTAATGCTCCTTCCTCAGGCAAGAAGAATAGACGAATAGACTGAGAACAGAGGGAGGGATAATATTCATTCTTTACTTACAGCAAGAAGGAACGGCAGCTCGCCAAGGCCAATACCTACTCCTCCTCCTAGTACAGCTACTATAGCGATGATTGACCGATAAACAAGATATACGAAGTTTTATCGGTCTACTTCTATCATCTCTATCTATTCCATTTAGGGAAGGGCTTATGTAGGATAAGGCCGGCCTTTTTGAATATCGGTAAGCACTCAATCAAGGGAATAACTGGAAGTACTTCAACTCATATAAGTTCAGGCCTTTCTTCACATCTTGAAGGTGTAAAATCAATAGCAGCTTATTCTGCTACAATGGGTTCAGCCTCTTTAGCCTTTTGTGATAGTTGTTTTCCTTAGTTCCGAGATCCTGCTTAAAAACTGACGGAGACAGTCATTCAATTTACTTAAAAAAGAACTATCTGAAAGTGGAGTGAACAGGAGGCTGCAAAGAGTACGATTCTCTTTTTTCAATAGTAGTTCTCTTACCCCTTAATCTGATCCTCTCGATGTAGCTCTTTCTCTCGTCAATTGCCAATTCTTGGTCATTGAGATTCATGGGCAATTCGGATCTTTATTTAGGTTTGGAACCCTATCTTTTTTCCCTTTCAAAACAAATCAAAATTCTTGAATTTTTTCTATTTTAAACCGTGTTAAGTCTAATTCCTATTATTGGCTGGATTATTCTAACTGCATATTTACAATACAGACGCGGTGATCGGTTGGACCTTTGATTAATTAACATCTCTTTTTTATTTATTTTCTCCTTTCTTTAATCTGCAGGAGGTCAAATTAAAGTAGCTCTTCAAGTTAGTGAAATTATTTCATTCTAATTAGACCTAACATGAACGGAATCACGCTCTGTAGGATTTGAACCTACAACATCGGGTTTTGGAGACCTACGTTCTACCAAACTGAACTAAGAGCGCTTTCTTATCACAGTAGATATGTTTGTAAAGAAAAATGATTCTTTTTCTACCTCCAATACATCTTGCATGCATATAGTCTCATAAAATGAAAATATGTATGTCCAATTTGAATCCATCTCAATGGATCCCTGCTTACTGCCCAGAGGATAAGAATAGGTAGGTATGATAGGATTGGAACCTGTGACATTTTTTACCCCAAAAAAAGGTGCTACCAAGCTATGGTACATCCCTTTCAATTGGTCTACAGTGTCATTATAGAGAATCCCTGCCCTATTTTCCTTCACATCGTTATTTCCTCCATCGATATCAAATTTCTCTTGCCATATCTTATTTTTTGTCTTTATTGATTTATATACTCATCATCATCCCGCCGCTCCTACCAACGCTTACTTATCTGCAAAAAGGGTTATAAATAATCAACCTTTTGAATAAGTGAGGCTTTCCTGATAGAAAGATTTGTCATGCAAAAGAGATTCCAATTTTGTGTATCCGGTTAAGCAACCCCTGCCCGTCAGCTTCTACCCAGACAAAAAAGGTGAGTGTAATGCCCCGATCCCTCATGAGACCGGAGGCTCTAATGACCATGCTATTCTCAACCCAATACCAAGCCCGGTCACAAAATTTTTCCTAATGGTTAAGTCCGGACCCGACACACGGACAGAGTCTCCCCTGTACCGTGGACATTCTGAAAACCTGTAAACACTCAATAAAACCACAACATAACAAGACATTCATTTATAACTAAAGATCTTAGCTTTAAGGCCATCCGAGCCTTAAGACATACAAACAGTTTAGATACAGACAAACATGCATTCATAACTTAACTTCTTTCAAAACCGCTTATCATGCCACTCCATGATAGCTTTTAAGTATTCTTAGAAATTGAAAACAACCAGTCATTCACTCTCAAGCATGCGAAGAAGCTAATAGCAGAAATATAAGTTATTACATGCCATAGTTCTAAATCTACCACTATAACATCTATCCCTCAATTTGCAAACTATATAATATACAAATATCAATTAGGTTACAAAATAGAACATAAAGTAAAGAAAACAAGTCCTACTCTCATCAACAAGAATATAGTCCACCTCAGGCAACTAGACACAGCAACTAATGCAACTCCTCCAACTGTGCCACCTGAAACATGTTAGCGAGGTATGAGCAACCACTGTTGCCTAGTGAGGGATAAGGTCCCGGGGCATGGAATGCAACAGGTAATACAGTTAAACAACAATAGCAATTAAACAATTCAAGAAACAATGATAGCTTCAATAACCACACATTTAAAAGGATACATTTCACATAACCCCTATACTCCAATCTTCACTGGGTCTTCATTCATGATCCACGAACCACGATCATGATCACGATAAACCGGCATAACCCCAAACACTCCGGTGGGTGTACTCCGGATGTACCCCGATAATCCTACGACCCAACATCCCCTGGCAATCTCCGGACCAGGCAAATAAGGGACTAGGGCACGGAGTTTGAATATCCACTGGCAAGCCCTCTGACGCCTAGCTGATATTCAACACATCCGCCCCTGACACTATAGTTGCGCCACCACTATGCAATGCACTTTACAATGGCAAGTTAATATCAATAATATAAGAAATAACAGATAGGAGGATCAACAAAGTAGGTTGACCTCGATGCAGTTAGAATAGAATCAATTATATAAGCAAATAAGCAGTTTTACAAAGGGACATATATAAACCATAGAATCATACCAAAAGCTCCAAATCAACTTGAAACCACATATAAACACTCAAGAAGTCATGCCAAGGACTTAGAAACGCGAAACAACCGAAATTGCACCTAAACCCCTTTGTTATTCAAGCTATTTCTCTTCCAAACTCACATTAATGATTCACATTCGAGGGGAAGCTACACCAATCCTCCAATTAACCCCTAAGGTACCCTTTCAACCCACAATTACGTCCGATTACCCGCAATTACCCCGAAAGCTCCAAATTCCCTCTTATAGCTTTAAACCACACGTACCTCATCCGGGCTTCAAATAAGGGTTATCAAAGCTTCTATAGCACCTAGGTAGCCTAAGAATACTAAAAGTAAAGCCCGAATCCACCCGGATTCTCCTTAACCCCGAAACCCCTTTATTAAAGTCGACTATTTTACGTTTTATGCTATATTAGAGCAATTCAAGTGCACGGGACTATTAGACTACCTTCATTAGCACCTAAGTCATCTATTAGGAGTGTTGAATCAAGCCAATATGTGCAATTACACAAAACCCTAGAAAAACATCACTATTCACCTCATAAATCAAACTAACGATTCTAATCTTTGAAAAAGCAAAACAATGGATCAAATATGTTCTCTAGCACTTATAAACAAGGTATAATAGCATAGATAATCAATACAATAGCATTTGGTCACATTTTCAACAAATCAAGAAAATAGCAACTATTTTAAAATGCGAAAATAAGCCGTGAAATCCCTCACCAATGCGCGTAGGAACTCTCGGGAGGCTAGCAAACACCCTAAACTACTTGCTCCTAGCTTGGCTTGGCTTGGCTTGAAGATTTGTTGAGCAAAAATCTCTATTTCTCCTCCTATGCTATTCTCGGATTTGCTACAGTAATTCCTGCATCTTCTCTTTTTTTTTTGTGTTTTGTTAAGTTATGAGCTAGGTGGTGTTGTATGAGCATATATATTAAATGGGGTCAAGTTAGGTGCTTAGTGGTCCACTAAAATGAACGTTGATAACCTTAAAACGAGCCTAAGGTGAAGAATATATGCTAGCTAATTAAATTACTAAGTTATGTTACGTAACACTATTCATTGAACCATTAAAACATTTTCTAAACGAGTGCTCTTATCGTTCCTAGCTCAATTGCACATTTTTCACATTTCTTTAACAATTAATATGATTTAATAAAAATGCTAATTCACTAATATAATGCAGTTTAAAAATGGAATGAATAGTGACCAAGAAAGACAATAGGTAAAGCACATAATTTAATGCACAATTAATGGATGCAACATTTAAAAATGTTTACGGTAGAATCTCGGGCGTCACATCCTCTCCCCCTTAAACAAATTGCGTCCACGCAATTCTTCTTCACAAGGGAACTCCACAACAACTGAAAACCAACTCCGATTACTCGTCATCAATTGCTAAGCAAGAATACCATATACGAACTCTCGTGGGAGCTCATTAAGAAATCCCAGTAGTATTGCTTGCGAACCTCACGTAATAAGGCCAAATAAAGGCTCCAATAGAGATGCTACTTCGAAATCCAAATAAGAATCCCACTGGCACGAATACCATAGAAGAATAGAATCTCAACTAACAGTGGCGAGAAAATACCAATAAGAATTTAGAGTACAAATACCGAAGATAATTCCATATAATAAGGCTGATTAGAATCCCAAACTAAGTCTTCCGAGTAATACCAGCAAGAAAATACTAGAAGAATACTCAATAAGAAAACCGAGAGAACGGTCATATAGAAATCCCGAAGGAAGCCATTCATTTCTGAATACTGAGCGTAGAAGAATGCCTTGGAAGAAATCCCAATAACTGAGCTCCGCTTACAACATTCTCATTCCCGCTAATCCACACAACTTGGAGGGCTTGTTGCTAATCACTTCTCTTTAGGGGGAGGAAGAAGTCTTTCTTACTATTTCAACGGGACATGTATGAATGCCAAGATATCACATTTACACATATATGTTTTAAACTATTATGCAAACATGTTTATATAAGAGTTTATGAAACAGTGTAATCATCAAAGTCATTCAAGCACGACAATCAAGTCCATTATAACACAACTCAATCAAAGACTTTTAAATACACACATTACAAGCAACAGTTCAAGCAATTAACAATTCACGAGGTCAATTTGATGCATAACCAGCCACTTTACTTCACTTAGCACACATTTAGCACGTAACACATAATTATATCACATAGGTGCACACATTCAATACAAGACACACAATCACACATGTAGGCATACACTTTCAAGACACACTCTTAACAAACACACACGCAAGGGTTACTACCCGACAGGCCGAGGACCCTGTCCCGGCTTAGAGCTAACTAAGCTCTGATACCACCTGTAACGCCCCGATCCCTCACGAGACCGGAGGCTCTAATGACCATGCTATTCTCAACCCAATACCAAGCCCAGTCACAAAATTTTTCCTAATGGTTAAGTCCGGACCCGACACACGGACAGAGTCTCCCCTGTACCGTGGACATTCTTAAAACCTGTAAACACTAAATAAAGCCACAACATAACAAGACATTCATTTATAACTAAAGATCTTAGCTTTAAGGCCATCCGAGCCTTAAGACATACAAACAGTTTAGATACAGACAAACATGCATTCATAACTTAACTTCTTTCAAAACCGCTTATCATGCCACTCCTTGATAGCTTTTAAGTATTCTTAGAAATTGAAAACAACCAGTCATTCACTCCCAAGCATGCGAAGAAGCTAATAGCAGAAATATAAGTTATTACATGTCATAGTTCTAAATCTACCACTATAACATCTATCCCTCAATTTGCAAACTATATAATATACACATATCACTTAGGTTACAAAATAGAACATAAAGTAAAGAAAAAAAGTCCTACTCTCATCAACAAGAACATAGTCCACCTCAGGCAACTAGACACAGCACCTAATGCAACTCCTCCAACTGCGCCACCTGAAACATGTTAGCGAGGTATGAGCAACCACTGTTGCCCAGTGAGGTATAAGGTCCCGGGGCGTGCAATACAACAGGTAATAGAGTTAAACAACAATAGCAATTAAACAATTCAAGAAACAATGATAGCTTCAATAACCACACATTTAAAAGGATACATTTCACATAACCCCTATACTCCAATCTTCACTAGGTCTTCATTCATGATCCACGAACCACGATCATGATCACGATAAACCGGCATAACCCCAAACACTCCGGTGGGTGTACTCCGGATGTACCCCGATAATCCTATGACCCAACATCCCCTGGTAATCTCCGGACCAGGCGAATGAGGGACTAGGGCACGAAGTTTGAATATCCACTGGCAAGCCCTTTGCCGCTCAGCCGATATTCAACACATCCGCCCCTGACACTATGGTTGCGCAACCACTATGCAATGCACTTTACAATGGCAAGTTAATATCAATAATATAAGAAATAACACATAGGAGGATCAACAAAGTAGGTTGACCTCGATGCAGTTAGAATAGAAGCAATTATATAAGGAAATAAGTAGTTTTACAAAGGGACATATACAAGATAACCATAGAATCATACCAAAAGCTCCAAATCAACTTGAAACCACATATAAACACTCAAGAAGTCATGCCAAGGTCTTAGAAGCGCGAAACAACCGAAATTGCACCTAAACCCCTTTGTTATTCAAGTTGTTTCTCTTCCAAACTCACATTAATGATTCACATTCGAGGGAAAGCTACACCAATCCTCCAATTAACCCCTAAGGTACCCTTTCAACCCACAATTACGTCTGATTACCCACAATTACCCCGAAAGCTCCAAATTCTCTCTTATAGCTTTAAACTACACGTACCTCATCCGGGATTCAAACAAGGGTTATCAAAGCTTCTATAGCACCTAGGTAGCCTAAGAATACTAAAAGTAAATCCCGAATCCACCCAGATTCTCCTTAACCCCGAAACCCCTTTATTAAAGTCGACTATTTTACGTTTTATGCGATATTAGAGCAATTCAAGTGCACGGGGCTATTAGACTACCTTCATTAGCACCTAAGGCATCTATTAGGAGTGTTGAATCAAGCCAATATGTGCAATTACACAAAACCCTAGAAAAACGTCACTATTCACCTCATAAATCAAACTAACGATTCTAACAGTTTAAAAAGCGAAACAATGGCTCAAATATGTTCTCTAGCACTTATAAACAAGGTATAATAGCATAGATAATCAATACAATAGCATTTGGTCACATTTTCAACAAATCAAGAAAATAGCAACTATTTTAAAATGCGAAAATAAGCCGTGAAATCCCTCACCAATGCGCGTAGGAACTCTCGGGAGGCTAGCAAACACCCTAAACTACTTGCTCCTAGCTTGGCTTGGCTTGGCTTGAAGATTTGTTGAGCAAAAATCTCTATTTCTCCTCCTATGCTATTCTCGGATTTGCTACAGTAATTCCTGCATCTTCTCTTTTTTTTTGTGTTTTGTTAAGTTATGAGCTAGGTGGTGTTGTATGAGCATATATATTAAATGGGGTCAAGTTAGGTGCTTAGTGGTCCACTAAAATGAACGTTGATAACCTTAAAATGAGCCTAAGGTGAAGAATATATGCTAGCTAATTAAATTACTAAGTTATGTTACGTAACACTATTCATTGAACCATTAAAACATTTTCTAAACGAGTGCTCCTATCGCTCCTAGCTCAATTGCACATTTTTCACATTTCTTTAACAATTAATATGATTTAATAAAAATGCTAATTCACTAATATAATGCAGTCTAAAAATGGAATGAATAGTGACCAAGAAAGACAACAAGTAAAGTACATAATTTAATGCACAATTAATGGATGCAACATTTAAAAATGTGTACGGTAGAATCTCGGACGTCACAGTAAGTGCCTAGCGCGAAAGCTTGCTTTACTAAGCAACTAATAGTTGGCAAGAAGCAAGGGGCGCGAAAGACGTTGCGCTAACACGCATCCGCTCTTTAGCGCTTTAGTTTTCAATAAGGGGCAAAGCTTGAAGAAGTGAAGCGAGCCTAGAGTAGTAGCCTATTACATTTTTTCAGGCCCCTTTGATATGTTATTAGTCAAGTGCTAGGGCCCCTATAGAGTAAGGGTGTATTCTGCTATCAATGAAAGCGAAAGAAAGACAAAAAAACCAATGTCTTTCGTATAGATCGAGACTTGTAGCTTGATTCTTTACTCATTCCATATTGGGAAGAATTGTAGTAAATCGTTCGATAATAAGACTTCTTCCTATTTGTTTCTCAATGGTATCTGACGATCAAGACAATTCTCGTGAAACTCTTTTATTTCGTAGACGTTCATTCTTATTCTTATGAAGCAAATAACATTTCCTATTGATTTGTCCCCTGGACTGGACATGTTCTGATTCTCAATTATTCGTCACTACACTGTTCCCAAAGACTAGCAAAATTGAAATAGTGAAATTCTTGGGTCATCTCAATGGGTTTAGAAACCACACGTTTCTTTCGATCATCATAGCGTACTTCCACATATCCACTCAGAGGAAGGTCCTTTCGTAATGGATGACCCTCGAAACCATAATCTGTTGATATACAGCTTAGATCCAGATGATTGATGGAAGAAACATCAAACATATCCTACACTTCTCGCTCCCACCGGCCGGCTGATGGAAATGGATTGACTACCGAAGATATTCGTGTTACTTCATCTACACTGGTTTGTACACGAATGTGTGAGTTATACCGAGTACTTAGTAAATTATTGACCACTTCAAATCTTTGTTTTCAAGAGGGATAATCAACTCCGCAAATATCGATCAAAACTTGAACCCTTGTATAGGTATGCAATTTTAGAAAGCATAACAATGGAAATAGGTAGTCCGTATTGCTATTAGATCTATTCCCATGATCTGATCTTTCCATTTTTTGACCCATTTCTTGGGTAAAGTCTCCCAACTATATTTGATAATGAATTGGTTATCCATAAAGATCAAGAAAGTTTTCTTGTAGTTTTGCTTCTTGCTCTAAAAATGAAGAAAGACTTGTCGGAAATCGCCAATTGGGTTGGTTCGACCAAGAAAGGCATGGGAGTCTTTGGGCATTGCTTGGGCCGAGTTAAGTAAAGACTGGCTACCTAGAAACAAAACAATAAACATGAAAAATTCCCTCTTAACATCACTAAGAAATCATTTTTCTAGTGTTGATTTCATTCTCGATTTGAGACTCTAGTTCTCAAGAACATATTAAAGCAATCCTTGGTGTCCCTATAAAAGAGACTCTGTAACGCCCCGATCCCTCACGAGACCGGAGGCTCTAATAACCATGCTATTCTCAACCCAATACCAAACCCGGTCACAAAATTTTAGGAAAAAAATGGACAGAGTTTCCCCTGTACTATGGACATTCTGAAAACCTGTAAATTCTCAAATAAGGTAACTACAAGGTAAACAAACTTTTCATGGCTAAATATTTAAAGATTCACGGCCATCCGAGCCTTGAAGCAAACAACAGTTCCAAAACCACACAAGCATGCAAGTAACTTGTTTATAATATAGTCTAACAACCATGCCATTCTAGGATAACATTAAAACATACTTAGAGATAAAACATTCTACACTAAGCCATTCACTCCCAAGCATGCAAAGCAACTAGAAATAGAAATATAAGTTATTACAAGCCATAGAATTACCATTGCTACTACATTATCAGACTTCCAGCTTACATATTACTCAAAATACATACATGAGCTTTAAGGCCCCAAAATAGATTATACATAGGACAACAAATTCTTCACATAGCAACCAGAAATCACATTCACCTCAGACAAATATCACACAGCAGCTAAGGCAACTCCACCAACTGTGCCATCTGAAACATGTTAGCGAGGTATGAGCAACCACTGTTGCCTAGTTAGGGATATAGTCCTGGGGCGTGCAATGCAACAAATAATACAGTTATACAACAATATCACTTAGACAATTTAAGAAGCAATGATAACATAAGTAACCACACATTTAAAAGGATACATTTCACACAATCCCCTATACACCAATCTTCACTGGTCTTCATTCACGATCCACGAACCACGATCACGATCACGATAAGCCGGCATAACCCCAAACACTCCAATGGGTGTACTCCGGATGTACTCCGAAAATCCTACAACCCAACATCCCCTGGTAATCTCCGGACTAGGCGAATGAGGGACTAGGGCATGGAGTTTGAATATCCACTGGCAAGCCCTCTACCGCCCAGCCGATATTCAATACATCCGCCCCTGACACTATGGTTGCGCAACCACGATACAATGCACTTAACGATGGCAAGTTAATACCGATAATATAAGCATTAACACATATGAGGATCAACAAAGTAGGTTGACCTCGAGGCAATTAACATAGAAGCAATTATAGAACCTAATAAGCAGTTTACAAAGGAACATATACAAAATAAGCATAGAATCATACCAAAAGCTCCAAATCGACTTGAAACCACATATAAACACTTAAGGAGTCATGCCATGGGTTTAGAAGTGTGAGTCAACTGAAATTGCACCTAAACCCCTTTGTTTTTCAAACTATTTCTCTTCCAAACCAAGGTTAATGATTCCATTTTCAAAGGAAACTCTCCCAACCCTCTAACTAACCCTCAAGGTACCCTTTCAACCCTCTAACTCATTCAAATGGCTGCGATTACCCCGAAAGCCCCAAATTCCCTCTTATGGCTTTAAACTACACATACAATGTCCGGGCTTCAAACAAAGGATATCAAGGCTTCTATAGCACCTAGGTAGCCTAAGGATACTAGAATTGAAGCCCGAATTCACCCGGATTCGCATTAACCCCGAAAGCCCCAAATTAAAGTCGACTATTTTACATTTTTAGCGATTTAAGGACAATGCAAGTGCACGGGGCTATTAGATTACCTTCACTAGCACCTAAGGCATCTATTAGAAGCATTTAATCAAGCTAATTCGAGCAATTACGCAAAACCCTAGAAAAATATCACTATTCACCCTAAAAATTAAACTAACGATTCTAACTGTTTAACTTGCGAAACGATGGCTCAAATATGTTCTCTAGCACTCATATACAAGGTATAATAGCATAGATAATCAATACAATAGCATTTGAACACATTTTCAACAAATCAAGAAAATAGCAACTATTTTAAAATACGAAAATAAGCCGTGAAATCCCTCACCAATACGCGTAGGAGCTCCTAGGAGGCTAGTAGACACCCTAAACCACTTGCACCTAGCTTGGCTTGGCTTGGAATGAAGATTTGTTGAGCAAAAAAACTCTATTTCTTCTCCAATGCAATTCTCGGATTTGCTACAGTATTTTCAGCATGCTCTCTTTTGTTTTTTTGTTTTGCTAAGTTATGAGCTAATGTGTGTGTTGTGTGAGTTATATATTAAATGGGGCTAAGTTGCTTGCTTAAATGGTTCACTAAATGCGCTTAGTTAGCTTAAAACGAGCCTAGATAGTAAAATGAATGCTAGCTAATTCATTCCCTAAGTTATGTTACGTAACACTATTCATTCAACTACAAAAATTATTTTCTAAACGAGCTCTCCTATCGCCTCTAGCTCAATTGCACATTTTTCCCACTACTTTAACAATTAATATGATTTAATAAAAATACTAATTAACTAATAGAATGCAGTTTAAAAACGGAGTGAATAGTAATTTAAGAAGACAATTAATAAGGCATAGAAAGAGGTGCGCAATTAAAGGATACAACAGTAATTGAATGCATGGCTAAATCTCGGACGTCACATCCTCTCCCCCTTAAACTAATTGCGTCCACGCAATTCTTCTTCACAAGAGAACATCTGCATCAACTGAAAACAAACTCTGATTATTCGTCATCAGTTGCTAAGCAAGAATACCATATACGAATTCTCGTGGAAGCTCATTAAGAAATCACAGTAGTATTGTCTGCGAACCTCACTTAATAAGGCCAAATAAAGGCTGCAAGAAAGACGCTACTTCGTAAACCACATAAGAATCCCTCTGGTACGAATACCATAGAAGAATAGAATCCCAACTAAGAGCGGAGAGAAAATACCAATAAAAGTTCCGAGCAGGAGTATTGTAAATAATACCAGATAATAAGGCTAAAAAGAATCCCATATACCAATTCTTCTGAGAGATGCCGACAAAAGAATACCAAATGAATAGCTGATAAGAAAATACCAAGAATATACTCCAGAGAACTGTCATATAGAAACCCCAAAAGAAGCTACTCATTTATGACCGCTAAGCACTGAAGAAGGCCTTAGAAGAATCCCAATAACTGAGCTCCAACTATATCCACCAATTCCCAAATAAAGGCTGATTAATTGCCTCTCATTTCTGCTAATCAACATAATTTGGAAGGCCTGCCACTAATCACCTCTCTTCAGGGGAGGAAGGAGTTTTTCTTACCATTCGACGGCTATGTATGCATGCCAAACAATTGCATATGTATAATCATTCTTTAAACTATTACGCAAACATGTTAATGAAAGAGTTTGTGAAACAGTGTAATCATCAAAGTCATTCAAGCACGATAATCAAGTCAAGCATAACACAACTCAATCAAAGACATTCAAATACACACATTACAAGCAACAATTCAAGCATTTAATAATTCAGAAAGTCAATTTGATGCATAACTAGCCACTTTGCTTCACCTTGCACACATTTAGCACGTAACACATAATTATATCACATAGGTGCACACATTCAATACCAGACACACAATCAAACATGCAGGCATACACTTTTAAGACACACACTTAATCAAGCACACACGCAAGGGTTACTACCCGATAGGCCGAGGACCCTGTCCCGGCTTAGAGCTAACTAAGCTCTGATACCACCTGTAACGCCCCGATCCCTCACGAGACCGGAGGCTCTAATAACCATGCTATTCTCAACCCAATACCAAACCCGATCACAAAATTTTAGGGGAAAAACGGACAGAGTTTCCCCTGTACTATGGACATTCTGAAAACCTGTAAATTCTCAAATAAGGTAACTACAAGGTAAACAAACTTTTCATGGCTAAATATTTAAAGATTCACGGCCATCCGAGCCTTGAAGCAAACAACACTTACAAAACCACACAGGCATGCAAGTAACTTGTTTATAATATAGTCTAATAACCATCCCATTCTAGCATAACATTAAAACATACTTAGAGATAAACCATTCTACACTAAGCCATTCACTCCCAAGCATGCAAAGCAACTAGAAATAGAAATATAAGTTATTACAAGCCATAGAATTACCATTGCTACTACATTATCAGACTTTCAGCTTACATATTACTCAAATACATACATGAGCTTTAAGGCCCCAAAATAGATTATACATAGAACAACAAATTCTTCACATAGCAACCAGAAAGCACATCCACCTCAGACAAATATCACACAGCAGCTAAGGCAACTCCACCAACTGTGCCATCTGAAACATGTTAGCGAGGTATGAGCAACCACTGTAACCCAGTGAGGGATATAGTCCCGGGGCGTGCAATGCAACAGATAATACAGTTATACAACAATATCACTTAGACAATTTAAGAAGCAATGACAACATAAGTAACCACACATTTAAAAGGATACATTTCACACAATCCCCTATACACCAATCTTCACTAGTCTTCATTCACGATCCACGAACGACGAGCACGATCAAGATAACCCGGCATAACCCCAACCACTCCAGTGGGTGTACTCCGGATGTACCCTAATAATCCTACGACCCAACATCCCCTGGCAATCTCCGGGCCAGGCAAATGAGGGAATAGGGTACTGAGTTTGAATATCCACTAGCAAGCCCTCTACCGCCTACCCGATATTCAACACATCCGCCCCTGATACTATGGTTGTACAACCAATATGTAATGCACTTAACAATGGAAAGTTAATACCGATAATATAAGCATTAACACATATGAGGATCAACAAAGGAGGGTGACCTTGAGGCAATTAGCATAGAAGCAATTATAGAAGCTAATAAGCAGTTTACAAAGGAACATATACAAAATAAGCATAGAATCATGCCAAAAGCTCCAAATCGACTTGAAACCACATATAAACACTTAAGGAGTCACGCCATGGGTTTAGAAGTGTGAGTCAACCGAAATTGCACCTAAACCCCTTTGTTTTTCAAACTATTTCTCTTCCAAACCAAGGTTAATGATTCCATTTTCAAAGGAAACTCTCCCAACCTTCTAACTAACCCTCAAGGTACCCTCTCAACCCTCTAACTCATTCAAATGGCTGCGATTACCCTGAAAGCCCCAAATTCCCTCTTATGGCTTTAAACTACTCATACATTGTCCGGGCTTCAAACAAGGGATATCAAGGCTTCTATAGCACCTAGGTAACTTAAGGATACTAGAATTGAAGCCCGAATCCACCCGGATTCGCATTAACCCTGAAAGCCCCAAATTAAAGTCGACTATTTTACATTTTTAGCGATTTAAGGACAATGCAAGTGCACGGGGCTATTAGATTACCTTCACTAGCACCTAAGGCATCTATTAGAAGCCTTTAATCAAGCTAATTCGAGCAATTACGCAAAACCCTAGAAAAACGTCACTATTCACCCTAAAAATCAAACTAACGATTCTAACCATTTAAATTGCGAAACGATGGCTCAAATATGTTCTCTAGCACTCATATACAAGGTATAATAGCATAGATAATCAATACAATAGCATTTGAACACATTTTCAACAAATCAAGAAAATAGAAACTATTTTAAAATACAAAAATAAGCCGTGAAATCCCTCACCAATGCGCGTAGGAGCTCCTAAGAGGCTAGTAGACACCCTAACCCACTTGCACCTAGCTTGGCTTGGCTTGGAATGAGGATTTGTTGAGCAAAAAAACTCTATTTCTTCTCCAATGCAATTCTCGGATTTGCTACAGTGTTTTCAGCATGCTCTCTTTTTTTTATTTTATTTTTGCTAAGTTATGAGCTAATGTGTGTGTTGTGTGAGTTATATATTAAATGGGGCTAAGTTGGTTCACTAAATGCGCTTAGTTAGCTTAAAACGAGCCTAGATAGTAAAATGAATGCTAGCTAATTTATTCCCTAAGTTATGTTACGTAACACTATTCATTCAACTACAAAAATTATTTTCTAAACGAGCTTTCCTATCGCCTCTAACTCAACTGCACATTTTTCCCACTACTTTAACAATTAATATGATTTAATAAAAATACTAAATAACTAAAACAATACAGTCTAAAAATGGAGTGAATAGTAATTTAAGAAGACAATTAATAAGGCATAGAAAGAGGTGCGCAAATAATGGATGCAACAGTAATTGAATGCATGGCTAAATCTCGGACGTCACAGACTCTTTCTGCCATATCGTTGGTTGTGCTTTTTGATCGTGCCTAGCTTTTCCAGACCTTACTCTCCTTTGAGCATTTCGACGATTCATTGGATCTTATTAAGTGAGCCTCATATGTTCAAATTTTTGTAATTCGATAATAAGGTCAGCTACCTAATTTTCCAATGAGGTGAGCCTTCGCATATGTGAGGCCTTCTTAGCTTAGCTCTACCCGTTGGCACCGGTTGCTCCTATTGTTCTTCTAACTCCCTCCAAATGTCCTCTTGGTTGACTTCAGCAGCTTGGATTTCAATGAAAGGATGAACAGGCTCCTGAGCTAGTGGTAGTGGCTCAGAAACTTCTGGCACTAGGAGTAGGGCCAATCCCCGTGTACTAGAGGGAGGACCGGAAAGTTTGTGTTAAGCATATAGTAGGTTCTTGTCTTGTTTTGGCATTTGGTGCCCTCTCTGCCGGCCTGCTTAGTGACAGAGCCACATTCTTTAGGGTCAGGGAGGAGGAAAATCCCCCACTCTAGGGGTTTCTTTCATTACAACCGGATTATACCCGACCCGATCCTATTTCAAACAAAAGAACAAAATAAGGGAAATCTTCGTAAAGGCAACAAGGGCTTTCGCCTTCGAATTGAGTAGTGATTATTCTTTCTACTCTACTTTTGTAATTGAAACTCTAATCGAAAGTAGAATCAAGCCTCACCCCTTCTTTTATGTATGTGAATTTTCTGAATCTAGTTCTGAATACTGGACTGATCTTTCTCTGCTTCAAAGAGGGTCTATTTTGATAGATAGAGATAGATAGGAACTAAGCAATAAGAACAGAATACCAAGGACTTTGTAAAACCCCACTTTTCTATCTTATCTCGATTTATGTGTTTTACCTCATTTTGCGTGAATTGACCAGTTTATGTGCTATATGACTTAGAATGTGTTAAATATATGATTAATACTCCTAATACATGCTAAGTGTGCATTCATGAAATTCTCATAAATAACGGAATCATAAATTTTATCGTCGGTTTTAGTGAATAGTATTTTGAGCACCTGTCCACTAAAATTTTTATAGGGGTGTTTTAAATGTTTTAAAACCTAGTCCTCGGGAATTAATATACCTGTGTTTGATTAAAACGGATTTGGAATCGGTTTTGAAATTTTAAAGGTTTTTATACTTTCTTTTGTAAAAATCGTGTTTTAAGCCGACTTGGGTGAAAATGTTTAAATGTAAAACTCTTTGTCACCTAAAATATATTGTCTATAATTAATTTAGGTGTCAATTTAATAGTTGAGCAAGAAATAGTCAAAAATAGGATTTAAAAGACTAAAAATACTAAATAAACTACTTAGTTTCCACCTTTGACTTTGAGTATTTTTGTTGACTTGCCATTTATATGCATAATATACTAAAAATTTTCCACCTTTGACTTTGAGTATTTTTGTTGACTTGCCATTTATATGCATAATATACTAAAAATAGCTTATAAAAACAAAAGCTCAACACCTTAAACACACACACACATGGCCGAATACCTCAAGGCCATTTTAGCTTAATTTTTGCTCAATTTTTCTCTTATAATTTGCAATACAAAGCCTTTGCACTTGAATCAAAGTTTGTTCTTGCTTGTTGGGCATCCATTCTACATCTTTCTAGCATCAAACAACATCAAAGGTGAGAGAAAAATTCTAGATCTCAAAAGTCATATTTTATGTTTTTGCATATAATGGAATATTGAACGGTTAGAATGTTAATTTGAAGTTATATTATTGCTCAGCGCATGCTAAGGATCGATTATATGTATTCTTATGAGATTTGAACTATTGTAGCATAAATTTTTATTTTTGGGTATTTAAAGTTGATAGTTTGGCTATTTGTTGATTATTTTGAGTTGTAGTGGTTGGAATCGATTGTCGACGATTTGTAAAAGTTTGTTAATTATGTGGTAGCGATGTTGTAATGCCGAATTTTCGATTGCAATGTTGGTGTGAAAGTCCGGAAATTTCAGCCTTGACGCGTTAGGGTTTTAGGGTTGTTGGGCATGATTTGGATGTGTTTTGGTTGGTTTCTAAGAGGGCTAATGCAGTTGATTGAATGGGTGAGTGATAGAAACTGGTTTGGAGTTGTTTGGATTAGTAGAATGTAAGATATGATTATTTGAAGTTTAGGTTGTCTTTCTTTGAAATGTTGTTATATGCCTTTAGATGATCGGGTGTTGTTTCAGTGATTGAACTGTGAGTTGTTGATGGTTAGATTAGGGTTTGGTTGTGTGTCTAATGCATGTTAAGTTGGGTGGCCTACTTTATCATCTAACTTTATTGTTTCATGATTATATAGTTGATGATTGTTAAATGTTGTTTATTTGATTGTTGGAGTGCGGATTAATTGATTATTGATTATTGATTATTGTTACAAAACCGTGAGGAGCACGCTCGGGTTTAATCCGGGGTGTTACCTTGTTAACTAATTGTTATTGTTGTTATGAGTCGGGAGTCGGGCAACCAATGTTGTTGACTTCTCGAATTGGTATTGTTATTGTTATTATTAGTCAGGAGTCAGGCAACCAATGTTGTTGACTTCTCGAATTGGTATTGTTATTGTTATTATTAGTTAGGAGTCAGGCAACCATTGAGTCCCATTGTTGTGAGCTTTGATAATGTTGTGTCAGCTTAGGAGGCATCCTGGGCTGCGGGCACAATTATCATGGCTAATCCCTATCTTGCATGGGCGGAGAGGCCATGGGGTGTGGGTCTAGGTCAAGGTACCTCAGGATTGTGTCATTGAGTTTGGAGGAGTTGATGAGTATTGAATTGGTGTATGGAGCTTCATCAGCAAATGTATCGTATCCTTATTGTATGTTTACAGTTATTACTATTGTTGCATTTATAATGATATTAATGTTCATTGTGTGTTTACTGCTCAAAGGATGATTTCCAAGGAGTATAGTAAATACTGTTAGAGATCTATCGGATCCTCACTGGGCTTGTTTTATGTAAGCTCACTCTCAATTATTGCATGCATGCCAGTGTTACTGAGCCTGACTACGGGTACGTGCCTCTTGAAGAGGAAAATGTGCCTATCGTGGATGAGTCTTATGTGCAGGAGTCTTTGCCATGAGATTGTTTGTAGTTGATGTATTATGATGTATTATAAACCTACTTTAACTTAAAGACTTATATATGATGGTTTAGTAGTCTTTCCTTTGATCATGTTTAGATTACTAAGTTGGTAGATAATATATTTTGAAATGTATGTATAGTCTATGTATGAAGTTGGAATGGAGGCGCATAACTATGAAAGAGTTGATGAAAGAATGTTTAATGTATGAAGTGGTTGTGTTGTATGTTGTTAATTTGATTGTGGAATTGGTTGGTGATTTATGGAGGTTGATGTATGTTGTTCTTAAGGGTTGGTTTAGAGCCCTGATGTTCATGTTACTGTCGTTATGCTACCGAAATTCCGTTGCGTTTTGACTGATCGTAGGAGGGGTCGAGTTGGGGCGTGACAGACTTACTCCCATTTCTCTCTACTCTACTCTATCTATTAAGGCTATGAAGGAATTCATTCATAGAATGCTTTTTGATTTTACTACTTTTTGAAAACAATCGTACGGGATAGACCTGGCAGAGGAGATTGTACCAAGGAGACCCCTTTTACCGATAGTTTGATTGGGTGTTTCCTTAGTTGCCCCGGAAAAGCCATACCCTTAGGAAGCTTACCCAACTCATCGCTTAACTCTCAAGAAAGGCCACTAAATCGTGCATAATTTGAGAGGAAAGATTCTTTAAAAGCCGGCGCTTTCTTTGTGTTAAGAATGGATACTTCTTGGTATTTCCCGGAATTCTGACTTGGGGATACCTTTGACCGATTGCCTGCCCTTTCATTATTATTACATAGAGAAAGGATTTTTTGACTTCCATCTGCCACAGATGCCAGGACTTACTTGTTGCGTTAGAGATGAGCACTCGCACAGTAATCATCTTTGCCACTGGACTAAACGTCACGTCGTAGTCAATCCCATACTGTTGTGATGTGAGAAAGCACGAGCAACCGCGTCCCTTCCACTGATCCATCACTTTGTCGCTTCACCTTGTATACCCACTTGCAAGAAATTGGCTTTACTCCAACAAGAAATAGAACAAGGTCCCATGTCTCATTCTTCTTTAGAACGGAAATCCCCTCGCGCATTGCTTTCTCTCACTCGTCATTACCCTTTGCGTCTTCAAACGAACTCAGTTCCCCAATCTCAGACACAGAACACTGTAAGAGCAGGACATCGTCTGCAAAGTCGGCTTGCATATACTTCGGATTAGACTTCTTGATCTGCAAAGATCTTCTTAGACTTGGCTGATTTTCAGTCGTGATGTCTGCCATTGGTAATGGTCCATTCTCTCGACTATCTCGCAATTCTGTTCGTGAGCTACTTTCTCCACTTCTTGGAGAAGTCTTTTCTTGGCTTATGGGCTTTGGACTTTGAACCTCGTGAACACATGTCTTCTATTAAATGGGGCTCAAAGAACTGCTAGTTCGTGCACTCGATTTTGGCGACTCTACTGGTCCCGAGTCGCTCCCGACAGAAACCTCATACCGTTCTGGTAACTGCGTTTGCATACTCTTGTCTAAACTCGCTAAGTCTGGCAACACTACATTCTTGGTAGACCACCATGATGATGCCTTATCAAAGACAAGATGTGGCGAGACGTATGCTTTATTGGTGGTGGGATCAACACATCTCCACCCTTTCTTCTGCTCATTGTACCCAATAAAGATAGACCGTATCGCCTTTTTCTGACTTTTTCCTCAACCAGTCGGGCACAAAGACATAGCAAAAGCACCCTAATACTCTGAAATGTGAAAGAGTCGGCTCTCTCTTGTAAATACCTAGTATGGCAAGAGACAACCATGCTTCGCTTGAGCCAATCTGTTGATGACATGGGCTTTAGTCATCACACATTCGCCCCGACTGCACATTCTTCGCATTTATCATGCAGTTTTGCCAAGATGTCGATTCTTCCTCTTCGCGATTCCGTTATGCTATGTAGTATATGAGCAGGCAAACTGTCTGCGAATCTCGTGCTTTTCAAGTAAGCACCAACTTCTGTGATGTGTATTTTCCTCCAGAGTCTGTCCTCAAACATAGTTTTCTTTGCCTTTACTTTCTAAAAAACTTTCTCCATACTAATCTTCTGAACTCCATGAACTTTTGAAAGACTTCAGACTTCTCTTCTAAGAAATATAGCCCATGAGTCATCACCAATAAATGATTGCATATAATGCTTACCTAAGCATGATAGAGTGGAGACTCTACCAAAGACGTCTGCTTGAATGAGCTGGTCAACTTCTCCCCAGTTCTGTACATGTGCAAAGAATGTCTGAGTCCCTCTTCCTTTCCTGAACCTATGAGAGCACTAACAGAATATGCCAACAAAGATCTGATTCAAGACTAGAGAAATTTCATCCATCACAATAATGTCCTTTTTATGTTGTTGACTAATAGGGCGTAGCTTCCCAGGTTTCTTTTTTCTTGGAATAAATGATCTATCTATACATGAAAAAGGATAAAACAAAAAGAAATAATACCTTAATGCCTTA
Source organism: Ehretia macrophylla (assembly GCA_037974665.1). NCBI lineage: Eukaryota > Viridiplantae > Streptophyta > Magnoliopsida > Boraginales > Ehretiaceae > Ehretia > Ehretia macrophylla. The sequence continues at coordinate 45,995,495 of CM075767.1, forward strand.
TCAATGGAAAGGTCTTCGAAACAATGAATCTTTCATTTCTTCCCCTCCCGCAATAAGGACGTGTCTAAGGATGTTACTTCGGGCGGGCATGCTTCTTTCTATGAGGGAGCGCATCACTTTGGATGTGTTTTACCGGCAGATGCAAGAGTCGGAACCTAATAGCTAGGCACGTCGTGAGAGGAGAATAAGCAAAATATGTTGCATAATCCAAGTTAAAGTCAGCATCTCGCTAATCAAAATCATCATCACGACCAGTAGCTAATAAAACGTCTAATCGATCTACCGGATCAACTTCTGCCTACCCCGCCCGGTCAAAGATCGTCGAGAGTGTTTTTTTTTCAACGGGAGGCCAGCCCCATGGGATAGGATACTTGGCTCCATTGGTGCTTCCCCTCCTTCATCCCTTCGTTCCAATCCATCCAAACATATATGGCAACCCGTACTAATTTCTTCAACCATAAAAGAAGAGATTGGACTCAGGTGGGCAAGGCAGGATCTTAAACTATTTCTCCCATCAAGCAAGCATCAGAGTCAATAGGCTTTGTATCTTTCTTATCCAGGATAGGCCCTGAAAAAGAAAGAGTGCGAAATAGGAAAGACTAGGACAAAGAAGCGATGACTTTCTCTTCTCGGGCCAGTAACCTTCATTCGATGCATATAGTTTTTGCTAGAGTGGGTGGCGGTGTCCCTCCCTAAAAGAGCGGTAGAGAGATGAGTTGCAAGATGAGTCGATGTTCTTGTAGGTAATGATTCCTATCCAAATAGAGTCTGGAGTGGCATATTTGACGCAAGATGAACCTCTATCCATCAACTGATCTGTTTAGGGATCGGAAAAAGAATACCGATCTCCTTCTTCCACCCATGCGTCCCGTCCAAGGGTGAGTCTAGTATTCTGCCCTTTCTGCTCGCTTGTATCCAATTCCCCTACTCAACCCGATTCAATCCCTCATCCCTTCATGTTGTATCTTTCTGCATGATGAACCTCTGGGGGGAGCAGCAAAGTTTTCGCCTGTCCCTCTAGATTAGCTTATTTTATCGATGGGGGATAATCCGTCCGTATCAAAGGTAGCTTATTTCTTTTGATTTGCCACACTTTGTTCCTAAAGATCCCCATTTCATCAGGATAAAACCTAACTAGTAGGTCTCATCTGACTGTTCCCATCCCCAGGATCGGCGGATAATTCGACTCTTGTGCAAAAAAGTCTGGAATGCCAAGTGCAGGTATTTTACCTGCATTCCTATCAATGAAAGGTCTAACTGTTGGAATAATGATTTTCGTTGCTATTTGATACATTTCGGTCAGTAACATTAGTTAATTAGGTGAAGGTACGGAAAAAGAGGGAGACGAACCCTTGATAAACAAAAGCCTACATAGCAATTCCAATGTTACGCCTTAAACCACTCGGCCATCTCTCCTACATAATGATTATAACCCAAAAACTGAGTAAATAGCGAGTCATTCATATTCTATTATTTGATAGGTACGACCAATTAATTCTAACTAGAAAAATAGAAAATTTTGCATTCCCTTGCTAAGCCTTGTTTGATCTTTCTTTTTTGAATATCCTCCTTCCTTGGACTAGTACTAGGACGCATATATCAAAAGCTCAGTGTGCAATTTGAATGAGATAGATATTTTTTTCTAATTCGAAATTAGTATAGTAATTGAGGTTAGACAAAATAGGAGCCAAAAAAGGAAATCGTTTTTGAATCTGGAAAAGTATTCTATCAGGGTGAAATTCATTTTGTATAGTACAAGAAACGAATTCCATTTATGTAGGTGTTGTGATACCCTGAACCCGACACATAGTGATTAGTTTCTATTTGCATATAATTAGGTTTTATCTTGAATGCTAACATAAAATATGTGTTTATTTTAAATGAAATACTTTCATTTTTAGCATTATATTTTTAATTCATCAAAATATGCGAATAATAGTTAAATTAATTATTTGAAATGAATATTAATTATCTTATTATTTTTAATATTTGGTTTCATTTCCTTGAACTTATTTACTTTGCTTTCAATTAAATGAATAAAGTAGCTCCGAGCCCGGAGACTAAAATATTCTGTTTCTTTTCCTGCATTACTTATTTTTCTTATATTCCATATCATTTATATAATCGTTCGATCATCGTACTATGTGCATAGCATATCAGGAGAGCGAGATACAAAAATATTTAGTGTCCCCAACAAATAGTGATTTCAGCCTTTAAATTAAACAACCAATGATCCATTTAGCTTGTATTTGACCCATAAAACCCACCCAAATACCCAAGCCTTTTGACCTTGACACCTTTGACCCCTTTGACCCTTTTATTTGTCATCCTTATAAGCCAAAAGAGGAAAAAAAATAGGGGCAAACCCGTGGGGAAGGAAAAAGAAAAGAAATGGAAAAATTTTCATGCAATCTTCAAAATTTGGCCCTTAAACTTGTGTTAGGAGTTGTTTAAAGCTTTCATGAGTCTTCTTCAAGCTTCTTCAACAATCAATGTGAGGGATTTCATACCTATTTGTGCATTTGAATATATTTTGTTTAAACTTTAATTTCTTGCAAATGTTCATATAATGCTATTTAATTCGTTTTGATGCTTGAAATGTCTTCTATGATGATAGTAGAACATGTTTCTATAGTTTTTTAGCAAAGTTTATGGCTAGGAATTGAAAATGCAATTTAGGAAGATAATGAATAGTAAACCCTTGTATTTTTGGATTTTCGATCCGAATTGCGATTTGTTAGCTAGGTTAGGTGCCATTAATGATAGAAAGATTAATTATGGAATAAAAACGGATTACCCTTTATTAAAATTGAGAATTAGACAAAGAAACGTAAAGGGGACGTTTGACCAAGAGTTGACTGTGCTTGAATTGAGTTGGGGGTTTTCCTATTGAGGGCATGGAAGCACTTTTGATGCTATTGTGGCGTTGATAGAGCGACCGGTTAGCATAGCTGTAGTTCAAACGCAGTAAGTGGACTTTCGGGCTTCGGTTGGAAAAGTAAGGTTTCGTGCCATAGAAACGTGCCTTGTAGTGCCTAAGTGAAGGTAGTGAAATCAGTTTCCTAATCCTGTAGCTCGTTTGCTCATAATTGCCTTTGAAAGTTAGAGATTGAATAGTGATATTTGTCGTTTTCCTGTTTGAACTGCTATTACTTGTTTAATTGATGTTATTGTTGATATTAATGATAATCATGCTTGAAAAGTAAATTGAATGCTAATATTGATTGTAAATGCTTGATATCTCGTATATCGTCACTAATCTGTACTTTTGTGCTATCGCTCGTTTATTGCTTGTATCTCGTATTGCATTACATAGTGTCAGGCGCGTGAGTGATAGGTCTCTCTGGGCAGTCTCGGGCTGCCAGGGTTGGTTTGCTCTAGCTCCGTGTCCTATTCACATTCTCGCTAGGGGTGCCGCCCTGGGAGAATTGTGTTGTAGATGCGTCGGGGTACATCCGAAGTACACCAAGTGGAAGTTATAAGGTGGTTGCGCGCTTATTGTCATCGTTGTCAACATCAAGCTCGAGATTAATGTATTTCTCGGGAAATGGTACATTGCTCGTATGAGTGAACCATAGCCTTCAAAGTGTGGTATAGCTTTGACTGGTTGTGTTAATGCCTTCTTTAATTGTTATTGTATTGTTGAATATATTGATTGTTGTTCTTATCGGATATATTGCTTAACTGTCTTATTTCCATTGCACAACTTTCTTTCTCTCCACCTCGATATTTGTTTCGCCCTCACTGAGTATACGTGTTGAGTATACTCACTCCTCACCACCACATTTCAGGAAATTGCCGTGTTAGCTGGAAAGCTCGTGCTTGAAGAGTTATCTTGCGTGTTATGTGGCTGAGTGGTAGAAAGATTCAAAGATGTATGTTTCATGTGTTGTATGTATTTAACGTTAAAAGGAATGTAATTTAAATTTAACTAGGTTATTGAAGTGGAATGATAAACTAGTTTATGTGCCTAATTAGTATAGTTAACTTCAATGCATGATTGTATTGTCTAAAGGAAAGAGTTAGAATAGTCTGGGTACTTGGAAATGTATATATACTTGTTGTGTTTAATTGTTGAGAACTAAGGCTCGGATAGCCTTGAGGAATTTTGAATGGTTGGACACGGAGCTGGTCCACTTATATGCTGTTGCAGGTTTGCATTTTGCCTAGAAACAGGGGAGACTCCATCCGTTTTCCCTAAAAATTTTACCCAGGTTTGGAATTGGGTTATGATTAGATTGGTTAATAGAACTTCCAGTCTCGAGAGGGATCGGCGTGTTACAAGTGATATCAGAGCTTGTTTAGCTCATAAGCCGGGACAGGGTCCTCAGTCTGGTGGGTAGTGATCCTTGAATGTGTGCTTGTTAAGTGTGTCTTGAAAGTGTGTGCCTGTATGTGAGATTGTGTGTCTTGACCTGAATGTGTGCACCTATGTGATATAGTTATGTGTTATGTGCTAAATGTGTGCAAAGTGAAGTGAAGTTGCATTGAATCGACCTTGTGAATCAAATCGACCTCGTGAATTGTTAATTGCTTAAATTATTGCTTGTAATATGTGTATTGGAATGTCTTGAATTGGTTATGCCGTGATTTGAATTGATTACATTGTGCTTGACTTGATTGTCGTGCTTGAGTGACTTTGTTGAATAAACTGTTTTACAAACATGCTTGCATAATTGATTAAGGCACATATGTATAAATATGATATCTTGGCATTCATACATGTCATGTTGAAATGGTAAGAAAGACTTCTTCTACCCCTGAAGAGAAGTGGTTAGTAGTAGGCCCTCCAAGTTATGTGGATTGATGAGAATGAACAGTATTTGACTAGCCTTTATTTGGGAGTTGGTGTTTGCTTTTGGAGCTCGGTTCTTGGCGAATCTCTAAGGTCCTCATCTGTGCTTAACAGTTGTGAAAGAGTAGCTTTCTTTTGGGGTTCTATTTGGTTGTTCTCTGGAGCATTCTTTGGTTTTCTTATTGGGTATTCTTTGGAACTTCTGTTGGCACTTCTTGGTAGACTTGGCTATTGGGGTTTCAATCGGACTTACTGCATGGTATTATCTATGGCATATGTGTCTCGATCTTTATTGGAGTGTTACTGGCATCCCTTATTGGAAATTCTTCAATGGCATTCTATAGAATTCTTAGTGGTCATTTATCTAGTACCTACTTATTGGGCAATCCTTCATACTTTCTTACTGGAGCATTGTTTCGGGTATTTCTTTTGGTATTCCTTAGTAGGTTTGGTATTTGGAATTCCTATCAGACTTATTGTATAGTACTACTTATGGCATTCTTTGGAATTCTTATTGGGCAATCTATTAGTATTTTCCTTGTTAGAACTTATTAGAAGTCTTACACTTGGAATCCTGTTCAGACTTGTTATCTCACATTGTTTACGGTTAGTTGTGGAATACTTTGGGTTTTCTTGGTGGTAAGTAGTATAAAGTTTGCACTCGGCAAATGATGATGAAATCTTGGAGTTTGGTCTTATATGTGCTACATATACTCTGGCTATCTTTTGACTTCCTTATTTGATACTTGTTGGACTTCTATTGGAGATTCATATATAGAATATTCCTTCGGTATTCTCCTTGTTAATAATATGTGGAATTGGTATATTTACAGTATATCTGCTTTAGTCTTTATTGGTATCTTCTCGGCACTCTTAGCAGGGAATTCTTCTATGGTATTATTGACCAGCGGAATTCTTATTTGGATTTCAAGATGGTATCTTCATTTGAGCCTTTATTTGGCCTTATTGCTTTGGAGTTTGCAGTCAGTACTATTGGGGGTTTCTTAGTAGGGTATTCTTCGAGCATTCCTATTCAGGATCTTGCTCAGTAAACGATGAAGGGTAGTCGGAGTTGGACTTTAGTGGATGCTGAATTCTATTGGAAGAAGAATTGCGAGGACGCAATTGTTTTAAAGGGGGAGGATGTGATACCCTGAACCCGACACATAGTGATTAGTTTCTATTTGCATATAATTAAGTTTTATCTTGAATGCTAACATAAAATATGTGTTTATTTTAAATGAAATACTTTCATTTTTAGCATTATATTTTTAATTCATCAAAATATGCGAATAATAGTTAAATTAATTATTTGGAATGAATATTAATTATCTTATTATTTTTAATATTTGGTTTCATTTCCTTGAACTTATTTACTTTCCTTTCAATTAAATGAATAAAGTAGCTCCGAGCCCTGAGACTAAAATATTCTGTTTCTTTTCCTGCATTACTTATTTTTCTTATATTTCATATCATTTATATAATCGTTCGATCATCGTACTATGTGCATAGCATATCGGGAGAGCGAGATACAAAAATATTTAGTGTCCCCAATGAATAGTGATTTTAGCTTTTAAATTAAACAATCAATGATCCATTTAGCTTGTATTTGACCCATAAAACCCACCCAAATACCCAAGCCTTTTGACCTTGACACCTTTGACCCCTTTGGCCCTTTTATTTGTCATCCTTATAAGCCAAAAGAGGAAAAAAAAACAAAGCAAAGACAAAAAAAAAAAAAGCAGGAGCAAACCCGTGGGGAAGGAAAAAGAAAAGAAATGGAAAAATTTTCATGCAATCTTCAAAAATTGGCCCTTGAGCTTGTGTTAGGAGTTGTTTAAAGCTTTCATGAGTCTTCTTCAAGCTTCTTCAACAATCAATGTGAGGGATTTCATACCTATTTGTGCATTTGAATATATTTTGTTTAAACTTTAATTTCTTGCAAATGTTCATATAATGCTATTTAATTCATTTTGATGCTTGAAATGTCTTCTATGATGATAGTAGAACATGTTTCTATAGTTTTTTAGCAAAGTTTATGGCTAGGAATTGAAAATGCAATTTAGGAAGATAATGAATAGTAAACCCTTGTATTTTTGGATTTTCGATCCGAATTGCGATTTCTTAATTAGGTTAGGTGCCATTAATGATAGAAAGATTAATTATGGAATAAAAACGGATTACCCTTTGTTAAAATTGAGAATTAGACAAAGAAACTTAAAGGAGCCGTTTGACCAAGAGTTGACCGTGCTTGAATTGAGTTGGGGGTTTTGCTATTGAGGGCATGGAAGCACTTTTGACGCTGTTGTGGCGTTGATAGAGTGACAGGTTAGTATAGCTGTAGTTCAAACGCAGTAGGTGGACTTTCGGGCTTCGGTTGGAAAAGTGAGGTTTCGTGCCATAGAAACGTGCCTTGTAGTGCCTAAGTGAAGGTAGTGAAATCGGTTTCCTAATCCTGTAGCTCGTTTGCTCGTAATTGCCTTTGAAAGTTAGAGATTAAATAGTGATATTTGTCGTTTTCATGTTTGAACTGCTATTACTTGTTTAATTGATGTTATTATTGATATTAATGATAATCATGCTTGAAAAGTAAATTGAATGCTAATATTGATTGTAAATGCTTGATATCTCGTATATCGTCACTAATCTGTACTTTTGTGCTATCGCTCGTTTATTGCATGTATCTCGTATTGCATTGCATAGTGTCAGGCGCGTGAGTGATGGGCCTCTCTAGGCAGTCTCGGGCTACCAGGGTTGGTTTGCTCTAGCTCCGTGTCCTATTCCCATTCTCGCTAGGGGTGCCGCCTCGGGAGATTTGGGTCGTAGATGTGTCGGGGTACATCCGGAGTACACCCAGTGGAAGTTATAAGGTGGTTGCGCGCTTATTGTCATCGTTGTCAACATCAAGCTCGAGATTAATGTATTGCTCGGGAAATTGTACATTGCTCGTATGAGTGAACCATAGCCTTCAAAGTGTGGTATAGCTTTGACTGGTTGTGTTAATGCCTTCTTTAATTGTTATTGTATTGTTGAATATATTGATTGTTGTTCTTATCGGATATATTGCTTATCTGTCTTATTTGCATTGCACGACTTTCTTTCTCTCCACCTCGATATTTGTTTCACCCTCACTGAGTATACGTGTTAAGTATACTCACTCCTCACCACCACATTTCAGGAAATTGTCGTGTTAGCTGGAAAACTCATGCTTGAAGAGTTATCTTGCGTTGTGGCTGAGTGGTAGAAAGATGCAAAGATATATGTTTCATGTGTTGTATGTATTTAACGTTAAAAGGAATGTAATTTAAATTTAACTAGGTTATTGAGGTGGAATGATAAGCTAGTTTATGTACCCAATTAGTATAGTTAACTTCAATGCATGATTGTATTGTCTAAAGGAAAGAGTTAGAATAGTCTGGGTACTTGGAAATTTATATATACTTGTTGTGTTTAATTGTTGAGAACCAAGGCTCCGATAGCCTTGAGGAATTTTGAATGGTTGGACACGGTGCTGGTCCACTTATATGTTGTCGCAGGTTTGCATTTTGCCTAGAAACAGGGGAGACTCTGTCCGTTTTCCCTAAAAATTTTGCCCGGGTTTGGAATTGGGTTACGATTAGATTGATTAATTGAACTTCCGGTCTCGAGAGGGATTGGGGTGTTACATGTGCCCCCGAGAAAAAAAGGTACTGTTATTCCGTTACATGGATCGGGTCGAAAAACCAGACCCAGTCTCTCTTGGAATCCTGAATATGCCAATAATGAATTGTACTAATCCACATATGTCTCTCTCCCATCAATCGGTACTAGTTGAAGTAATGGGAATTCCCCTATTTGTTTGATGAGAAATGTGAAACGAAAAAGGATAGAAATAACAAAAAAAGATCCCCCGTTGGGAATGAAATTCTACTCCCTGTCCCCTTTTTTTTTATACAGAAAATGGATGTCACGTCTCAACTCGACCCCACCTACAATCAGTCAGGATGCAACGGAATTTTGGCAGTATAACAACAGTAATTAAGACACTGAAACTCTAAACCAACCTCTCAGAACATCATACAACCAAACTCCTCAACCAATCAACAATCAATTCCTCAATTAAGTTAACCACATACAACATAACCATATGATATAATAATCATTCTTAGTTATACGCCTCCATTCCAACATAATACCTTAACTTTAACATACATCTCAAAATAGATTATAAACCAACTTAATAATCTAAACATGATCAAAAGAAGACTACTAAACCTTTATACATAAGTCTTTAAGTTAAAGTAGGTTTATAATACATCATAATACATCAACTATAAGCAATCTCATGGCAATGACTCCTGCACATAAGACTCATCCACGAAAGACACATTTTCTTCTTCAAGAGGCACATACCCATAGTCAGAATCAGTAACACCTGCATGCATGCAATAACAGAGAGTGAGCTTATATAAAACAAACTCAGTGAGGATCTGATAAATCTCTAATAGTATTTACTATACTCCTTGGAAATGATCCTTTGAGCAGTAAATAGACAATAAAACATCAATAACAATATAAACATATAACTATAATGGCCAATCAATAAAGGATACTTTAGTTGGTGTAGCTCTAAACGCCATTACGATCTCAACCATTCTTCTTATAACTCCCTATTACTCACGCACCCGAGGTACCTCACTAGCCCCTCCCTCAATGACACATCCATCATACGAGCTGGGGGTAGCCTCTGGTAGTCATGCCGTTATCAACCCGATAACCCGACACTACCCGAGAGGTGGCGCACACACACCAAGACTCAGCAATAATAATAAAATCATATCACAGGAGGACAACCTTTTCCGTTGACTATCTCCCGGTTCATCAATAATCATCTTTTCATCAATATTACATCAAGTAATCAATTAAACAACAAACAACAAAGTTAGATGACAAAGTAGGCCATCCAACTTAACATGCATTAAACACGTAACCTAACCCTAGTCTAACCATTAACAACTCACAATTCAATCACTCAAACACTACCCAATAATCTAAAGGCATAGTTCAACATTTTAAAGAAAGAAAACCTAAACTTCAAATAATCATATCTTACGTTCTACTAATCCAAACAACTGCGAATCAGTTTCTAACACTCACTCATTCAATCAACTACATTAGCCCTCTCGAAAACCAACCAAGACACATCAAAATCAAGCCCAACAACCCTAAAACCTCAATGCACCTAGGATGAAATTTCTGGATTTTCACACAAACATCGCAATCAAAAATTCAACATTATAATGGCACTACCACGTAATTAACAAACTTTTAGAAATTGACGACAATCGATTCCAACCACTACAACTCAAAATAATCAACAAATGGCCAATCTATCAACTTTAAATACCCGAAAATAAAAATTTATGCTACAATGGTTCAAATCTCACAATAATACATATAATCGATCCTTAGCATGCACTGAGCAATAATATAACTTCAAATTAATATTCTAACGGTTTGAAATGCAATTATAAGCAAAAACATAAAAAATTGAATTTTGAGATCTAGAATTTTTCTCTCACCTTTGATGTGTTTTGAAGCTACAAAGTTGCTCAATGGATGCTCAAGAGGTGGAATCAAGCCTTGGTTGATGGAAATTGGCCTTGAATTGCAACTTTTAATGAAAAATTTGCTTGAAAAATATGTTGAAAAAGCTCACAAACAAGCCATGGAGTTTCGGCCACCTTGTGTGTGTTTTGAGTGTGTTTTGTGTTGTTTCAATTGTGTGTTAATGCATATAAGTAAAGGTCAAACATATTAAAAATGGTCAATGTTAGTTTTATTAGTCTTTTAATTCTATTTTCTAGTCTTTTAATTCATTTAATGACTATTTCTTGCTCAACTATTAAATTAACACCTAAATTAATTCTAGGCATTATATTTTAGGTGACAAAGAGTTTTACATTAAAATAGTTTCACCCGAGTCGGCTTAAAACTCGTTTTCTTACAAAAGAAAGTGTAAAAATGTTTAAAATTCCAAAATCGATTCCAAATCCGTTTTAATCAAAACTAGGTCTATTAATACCCAATGACTATGTTTTAAAACGTTTAAAACACCCTTGTAAAAATTTTAGTGGACAGGTGCTCAAAATACTATTCACAAAAATCGATGATAAAATTTCTGATTCCGTTTTTTATGAAAATTTTATGAAAGCACACTTAGCATGTATTAGGAGTATTAATCACATTTTTAACACATTTTAAGTCATATAGCACATAAACAAGTCAATTCACACAAAATGTGGTAAAGCACGCAAATCGAGATAAAGCAAAATATGGGATTTCACATTCTCCCCCCCTTAAAGAAATTTCATCCCCGAAATTCTTACTTGTTGAACTAAAAATATTTGGGTATTACTGTTGCATCTGATCTCGCCTCTCCCAAGTAGCCTCCTCAATACTGTGATGTTTCCACAACACCTTAACCATCGGAATCTTCTTTGACCTCTACTCTCGTTCCATCTGATCAAGAATACAAATCGCCCGCTCGTCATAAGTCAAATTCTCACGAAGCTGTAACAGCTCAGGCTCGAGAATATAAGAAGGATCCGGATTATATTTCCGCAAATTAGACACGTGAAATACATTGTGGACATTAGAGAAATTCTCCGATAAAGCCAACCGATATGCTAACTTACCAACTCTGCCAGTAATCTCAAACAGCCCTACAAACCTCGAACTCAACTTACCACCTTTACCATAATGAGCAAACCCCTTACGAGGTGACAGTCTCAAGAAAACCCGATCCCCGACTGCAAACTCCAAATCCCGACGATGCTTATCAGCATAACTCTTAAATCTACTTTGCGCCGTAAGCATTCTCTGCCTGATCAACTGAACATTCTCAATCTTCTCTAGAAGCTCTGGCATAATAGTCGGATCAATAGTCTTCATCTCTCCTACTTCATCCAAATACAAAGGTGAACATCACTTACGACCTTAAAGAGCTGCAAAAGATGCCATCCTAATAGTAGCTTGATAACTATTGTTATAGGAAAACTCGGCAAGTGGTAGATGTTTCTCCCAGTTCTTCCTGAAGTCCAGGACACAAGCCCTGAGCATATCTTCTAGAATCTGAATAGTCTTCTCAGACTGACCGTCGGTCTGTGGATGATACGCTGTACTGAAGTTCAACTGAGTACCCAAAGTCTCCTAAAGTTTCTCCCACAAACGAGAAGTAAATCGTGGATCTCGATCTGATACAATACTAGATGGAATCCCGTGAAGTCTAACAATCTGATCCAAATAAAGATCCATCAACTTTGCAACTTCATCTTCCATCCGCATCAAAATAAAGTGAGTTATCTTCGTCAAACGATCCACGACAACCCAAACTGCATAATTTCCTCTCAGTGATCTAGGCAACCCAATGATGAAGTCCATCGTAATATGCTCCCATTTCCACTGTGGTATAGCCAACGGCTGAAGCAAACCTGCTGGTCGTTGATGCTCGGCTTTCACTCGCTAACAAGTCAAACATCTAGATACAAACTGAGCAACTTCTCTCTTCATATTATTCCACCAGTAATGTTGCTTCAAGTCCCGATACATCTTGATTCCACCAGGATGAATAGTATACTTAGAATTATGAGCCTCCTCCAGAATACCTCACCTCAAACCCGGTTCATCGGGAACACAAACCCTGTTATGAAACTGAAGAATACCATCCTCGTGCACTTTGAAGTCAATCTGATCATCCGTGATCTGATCCTTGATCTTCTAAAGTTTAACATCAAGCTGTTGAGCTTCTTTGATTTGAGACAACAATAAAGGCTGAATACGGAGATGTGAACACATAACCCCAACCTGAGTTAACTCCGGTCTCCAATAAGTGAATTCCTCAAGAACCTCCCATTTCTTGACAGCCAAACAAGAAACACTCGCCTTACGACTAAAAGCATCTGCCATAACATTTGCTTTCCCAGGCAGATAACTGATAGAACAATTATAATCTCCAAGAAGTTCCATCCACCTCCGCTGACGCATATTCAACTCTTTCTGTGAGAATAAATACTTAAGATTCTTATGATCAGTGAAAATCTCGAACTTACTGCCCCAAAGATAATGACGCCACTTTTTCAGTGAGAAAACAATAGCTGCCAACTCAAGATCATGAGTCGGATAATTCATCTCATATGGTTTCAACTTTCTAGAAGCATAGGCAATAACCCGACCATTCTGCATAAGTACACATCACAAGCCCTCCTTGGATGCATCACTGTAGATAACCATATTATCAGTCCCTTATGGTAGAGCAAGTACTAGAGAAGTAGTCAATCTCTTTTTCAACTCCTGAAACCCACTCTCACATTTCTCATCCCAAACAAAGCTAGTCTGTTTCTAAGTTAACTTAGAAAGTGGCTCGGCAATCTTAGAAAAGTCCTTGACAAACCTACGGTAATAACCCGCCAAGCCAAGAAAGCTACGAACCTCAGAAACATTCTCTCTCTGGCGGTAACCTTGGCAACTCCTCGGGAAATACATTAGGATATTCCCGGATAATAGGTACTTCCTCCAGCTGTAGTTTATCAGATGGCTTGTTGATCAAATAAGCTAGATAACCCTCACCAACTTAACGGCTTTAGTTGCTGAGATAACAAAACTCGTCTTAGCACCCCAGTTCCCTACTACCTCAACTACTGGCTGATCTGGCAAACGAAACTGCACTACCTTTGTTCTACAGTTTAACTGGGCATCATACTTAGAAAGCCAATCCATTCCCAAGATAACATCGTACCCCCGGATAGGAAATAAGATAAGGTCCGAAGGAAAATTATACCCCTTAACATGTATTTTACAATCCTTACAAACTAGGCCAGTCACATACTTATCAGTCAAAGAGGTATTAATCTCAACCACATAAGGAAATCTTTCAGGTTGCACATTAACACGTTGCACACAAGCAGGAGTAATGAAAGAATGTGTAGCACCAGAATCAATCAACACTTTAACAAGTTGATCAAGTATAAGGAAGTTACCTTCCACAATTGCAGTCTCCTCTGGCATCTCCTCCAAGTAAACTGGGTAGGGCCGAGCCTGAACCCGTTGCTGTTGAGGTGCACTGTGAAACTCCAGTTTGCGTCTTTACCTCGATTTGCGTGTCTTTATCTCGATTTGCGTGATTTGACCTGTTTATGTGTTATATGAGTTAGAATGTGCTAAATATGTGATTTATATTTCTAATACATGCTATGTGTGCATTCATGAAATTTTCATAAAAAACGGCATCAGAAATTTTATCGACGATTTTTATGAATTGTATTTTGAACACATGTCTGCTAAAATTTTTACATGAGTGTTTTAAACATCTTAAAACCTAGTCCTCTATATGTGGGTAGAGGTCTATATGTGGAAGTGAATCACGTGAATATGTAAGTGTTTAGTTGTTTAAGTACTTAGATATAAGACATGCTAGCATGAAAAGGAATGATAAAACTTAATATGATAAGAATATGAAAAGTTAGTATTGAATGTTGTTAAGTGTTTTATGTGTTCTTATGTGAGTAAAATGTTTGAAAACAATGTGTAAATTATCTTGCATAGTTTATTTGCCTATTATAATATGATGTTCTTCTAGCATTGTGATGAGGAGACGGGGTAGACCACGGGGTGAGCCGGATGAGGCTCCTAGACAGAATGTACCGGGGCAGGATGCTGGGGCAGCCGGGAATGGACAGCAGGGGCAGGGGCCGAGCACTGCCCAGATTTTAGCTACTATGGCTACTGCGATGAATACCATAGCACAGTTTGTGGTTCAGCAGGGTACAGCAGGTGCCGGCAGAGGTAATCAGACTGCCAGAGCAGAGGGCAGTGGTACTGCAGGAGGTAACTTATTTGATAAATTCCTGCATCACGGAGCCTATAGTTTTTATGGTGAGCCTGATGATATGAAAGCAGAGTTGTGGCTGAGCAAATTCGAGAAAGTTGCTGCGATACTTGAGTGTGACGATGAAAGAAAGATCACATGTGCTGCATTTTTAATGGAGGGTGATGCCGAGGCTTGGTGGCGCACTATTAGAGAAAAATGGGATGCTGAGAGGGTTCAGCACGTATGGGCTGATTTTGTTCGTGAGTTTCGAGATAAATATGTATCGGCTGTAGCCCATGAGAGGCATCAGGATGAGTTTATAGCTTTGAAACAGGGGAATATGACTGTAGACCAGTATGAGGCTACCTTTACAAGACTATCTTGATATGTGCCAGGTTTAGTTCAGCCGGAGGATGTGAAAATTCAGAGATTTATTACAGGGTTGAGGAGTGACATCATGCTTAACTTGTCTTCGCAAGATTATCCGAACTATGCTGCAGTAGTCCGGGATGCATCGAGGTATGAGAAACGTAAGGCAGATGTGTTAGCTCAGTCTAGTCAATCAAGCAAACGTCAGTTTCAGTCTCAGAGTCAGGGTTATCAGAGGCAGTATCAGCAGCCTGTTCAGACTCAGCAGCCTAGACAGACTCAGAGCTATCCAGGACCAGTTCAGGTACAGTCACAGCCGAGACTAGCTTAGAGCCAGCCACAGGGATAGTCACAGACCCGACCAGTGACTGCTAGATCTCAGCAGGGTAGTTCTGCCACATCTACTTATAGGGCCCCTACAGGAGGAACTGCTACTAGGAAGAATCTCCAGTGTACTCATTGCAACCGTAAGGGTCACACAGAGGCTGAGTGTTGGAGGAAACTGGGTCGTTGCATAGGTTGTGGCAGTGATCAGCACAGAGTTAGGGATTGTTCCAAGTTTAGATTTGGTCAGGGTCAGACTTCAGGCCAGGGTGCCCAGACTAGAGCTTCAGGAGCAGCTACCGTACCGCGAGGTCAGGCACGGGTATTTGCACTCGACCAGGAGGAGCTTCTAGAGACGACAGTGGTGGTAGAAGGTACTTTTCTTATTAATAGTCATCCGGTAGTAGTTTTGATTGACACCGGGGCTACACATTCATTCATTACACCTGCATGTGCACAGTCTGCTACATTAAAAGTTGATAAACTGCCGTATGTGATTGAAGTAGGTAATCCTATGGGAACTAAATTTGTTACGGAGTCTGTATGTAAGGATTGTAATATTTGCATTGAGGGTTGCATGTATCCTATTGATTTGATTATCATGCCATTTCGAGACTTTGAGGTTATCTTGGGGATGGATTGGTTGGGGCGATATTATGCATGTTTGGACTGTAGAAGGAAAGTTTTGACTTTAGAAGTACCTAACCAACCTGTTATTAAAGTAACTGGGAGTCGGAAGTCTACTGGGACTCGTATTATATCTTCCATTAAAGCTACTAAAATGTTGAGTAAAGGCTATGATGCATACTTAGCTTATTTAATTAATCAGCCTGGAGATAAATTGAAATTGAATGAAATACCTGTTATAAAAGAGTTTCAGGGGGTTTTCCCTGAAGAGTTGCCTGGGTTACCACCTGATAGGGAGATTGAATTTGTGATTGACCTGTTGCCGGGAACTAGTCCTATCTCGAGAAGCCCGTATAGAATGTCTCCCCCTGAGTTACAAGAATTGAAAATTCAGCTTCAGGGTTTGCTTGAGAAAGGTTTTATTCAGCCTAGTTTGTGACCGTGGGGTGCTCCCGTGTTATTTGTGAAAAAGAAAGACGGTACTCTGCATTTGTGTATAGATTATCGGGGCCTGAATCAGGTAACGGTGAAAAACAAATATCCTTTGCCTTTAATTGAGGAGTTGTTTGATTAGCTACAGGGTGCTGTTGTGTTTTCGAAATTTGATTTGAGGCAGGGTTATTATCAGTTGAGGATCAGGAAAGAGGATGTACCTAAGACTGCATTTAGAACCAGGTACGGCCATTATGAGTTTGTTGTGTTACCATTCGGGTTGACAAATGCTCCAGCCGCTTTTATGGATTTGATGCAGAGGGTATTTCGACCCTATCTTGATCAGTTTGTTGTGATTTTTATTGATGATATATTAGTATACTCTAAGTCTGAGTCAGAGCATGAAGAGCATTTGAGGATTGTACTTAAAACCCTGCAAGAACACAAGTTGTTTGCCAAATTTAGCAAATGCGAATTCTGGTTGAAACAGGTTGCCTTTTTAGGTCATATCATTTCCCAGGAGGGAATATATGTTGATCCTGCTAAAATTGATGTAGTTATGTCGTGGAAGATACCTGAAAATGTCATGGAAGTCCGTAGTTTCTTGGGATTAGCGGGCTATTATAGGCGATTTGTTAAAGATTTTTCAAAGATTGCAGGACCTTTGACTACTTTAACTCAGAAGAAAACTGTGTTTAATTGGGATGATAAATGTGAAGCTAGTTTCCAGGAGTTGAAAAAGCGACTTACCACTGCACCTATCCTTGCCTTGCTTGAGGGAACCGAGAACTTGGTGATTTATAGTGACGCTTCGAAAGAAGGGTTAGGTTGTGTTTTGATGCAAAATGGTAAAGTCATAGCATATGCCTCTAGGAAATTGAAACCATATGAACTCAATTATCCTACACATGATTTGGAGCTTGCAGCTGTTGTCTTTGCTTTGAAGAAATGGCGGCATTATTTGTGGGGCAACAAATTTGAAATATTTACTAATCATAAAAGTTTGAAATACTTGTTTTCTCAAAAAGATTTGAATATGAGGCAAAGGCGTTGGCTAGAACTGTTAAATGATTATAACTGTACCATTCTCTATTTGCCGGGAAAAGCTAATACTGTTGCAGATGCACTGAGCCAGAAAGCTTCTGTGTCTAGTTTGATAATCAAGGATTGGGAGATTGTAGAAGAACTGTGCTTATGGAAACCGAAAGCTTCTAGATCAGGTATTCAATTTGCTAGTTTACAAATCAAATCTTTATTGCTATCTAGAATCAGAGAAGCGCAACAATCAGATTCTCAGCTATTGAAGCTTTTAGAGAAGTCAAAAGGGGGAGAGTCCGACTTTAAGATGCATGATGATGGACTTCTCAGGTACAGGAATAGAATTTGCATTCCCAGTAATTCGATTGTGAAAGATGAGATTCTTGCTGAGGCTCACGCTTCTAAATATACAATTCATCCTGGAAGCACAAAAATGTATAGAGATTTGAAACAGAATTTCTGGTGGAACAACATGAAGAGAGAGATAGCTGAATACGTAGCTAAATGTTTGACTTGTCAGAAAGTTAAGGCAGAGCATCAGATGCCAGCAGGATTGTTGCAACCGTTGGAGATTCCGGTTTGGAAATGGGATCAAGTTACTATGGATCTTGTGTCGGATTTACCGAGATCACCACGAGGTAATGATTCGGTGTGGGTTGTAGTTGACAGGTTGACGAAGAGTTCGCATTTTATTGCCACAAAGAAAACGGATTCTCTCGATAAATTGGCTGAGCTTTATGTTGAAAATATTGTGAGACTGCATGGAGTTCCATCTCAGATAGTGTCAGACAGGGATCCCAGGTTAACATCACAATTCTGGCAGAAACTACAAAAGGCTTTGGGGACTAATTTGAGTTTTAGTACTGCTTATCACCCGCAGACGGATGGTCAGTCAGAGAGGACTATCAGGATACTGGAAGATATGTTGAGAGCCTGTGTTCTCGATTTTGGCAAGAATTGGGAGAAATATCTGCCTTTAGCAGAGTTTGCTTACAATAACAGTTATCAGGCCATTATTGGCATGGCACCCTATGAGGCACTTTATGGGCGAAAATGTCGATCTCCATTGTATTGGGATGAGGTAGGTGAGATGAAATCAGTTGATCCTGCTATTCTTCCGGAGATGATTAAAATGGTGGATAATGTGAGACTTATAAAGAAAAGGATGCTTACAGCTCAGAGTCGACAGAAGAATTATGCCGATAGACGTCGACGGGACTTAGTATTTTCTAAGGGTGATCATGTTTTCTTGAAAGTCTCTCCGCGAAAAGGTTTGATTCGGCACGGCAAAGGAGGTAAACTTAGTCCTAGATACGTGGGACCATTTGAGATCACTGAGAAAGTTGGGGATTTAGCTTACAGATTGGCCTTACCTCCGAGTTTGGGTCGGATTCATGATGTTTTTCATGTATCACTGCTGAGAAAGTATAATCCTGATCCGTCGCATATCATTGAGCCGGAGCCGTTGGAGATTGATGAGTCCTTAGCTTATGTTGAGAAGCCTCTTCGAGTGGTTGACCGAAAGATTCAGGAACTTAGGACTAAAAATATTCCTATGGTAAAAGTTCTCTGGGATCATCATGGGGTTGAGGATGCCACTTGGGAGCGAGAAGATCAGATCAGAGAGAAGTATCCGGAGCTCTTTGCCGAATCATGTAAGAATTGCGAGGACGCAATTAGTTTAAGGGGGAGAGGGTGTGACACCCGAGAATTTCACCCTAAATTTATTATAATTGTTGCATACTTATGTGCGCATTTCTACGTGCATCATTTTTCTTGTTTAATTGTTTTTATTGTGAGTTACTATTCATAATATTTTTGACTGTTTCGAAAGCTTGATTTTAAATTTTTCCTAGGTCATATAACATTTAAAAGGAACCAAGAAATTTTCGTTTTGAACTTTCGAGCTTAGGAGTATGCGTTTGAAAAATATTTTCCGTGAGCTTTGAATAGTGTTACGTTAGAATAGTGCTAGTATTAAATTAAAAGCATTTGGAATTTCAATTAGCCATTAGTTGATCAAGATTAAAGACTAATTAGCTTAAATTATCTAGTCATACACCACATATAATATTAGCCAACTTATTAAATTAAAACATAAGCTTATTCTTGTCATCAAAACTTTTGCAAAAATTCCCTCCATGTCCCTAAGCTTGGCCGACCCACCCAAGGAGAAAAGAGAAGAAAATTGCTTCAACAATCTTGCACTTTGAGCTCTTAGTTTGATCTTGAGAGGATTTTGAGCAACATAGAGACTTCAACAAGCTTCTCCATCTTCAAAATTGTGAGGGATATGCATTTATTTGTTTTTAAAGTTTATGTGCACATATTGAATTTTATTGATTTGTTGATATTAGCTATAAAACTTGTTATGGATGCTTCCTATGAGTTATTTAATGTCTCTAGAGCTAACTTTTGAGGTTTGATAACATAGTTAATGGTTGAATGTTGAATGTGATCAAAGAGATGATGAATAGTGCTTAGAACTAGGGTTTTGAGAAAATTTGCAAATTGGCTTGAATTGATGCCTCAATTAGGTGCTCTAGACCTTAGGGAAGTTAGTTGAAAAGCCACGTTAGGTTGAAACACTCGAATTTGAACTTAATTGCATAATAAGCTTACTTTAAAAAGGGGGTTTTATATGTTAAGCAATCCGGGCAAATTTGGGCATCGATTTGGGTATCCTTGAGCTAAGGAAGCACCTTTGGTGCTTTCGTTTCGCGAAATTGGGGTTCGATTAGTATGGCTATAGTTCAAACCAGTTCGGGGCCTTCCCGAACTTTTGCTTCAAAAATGAGTTTTAGTGACTTTAAAGGGTACCTTTGAGCTTAATTAGGAATATAGAAAGACTAGGGTATGATTGGGAATCTCGAACCATGCTTAGGACAAAGAAAGCTCGGTTAAAGAAAGGGGAAAAGTAGTTTTTAGCCTTTTTAGTTGCAATTGGAACTTGTTATGTGTTAGTAATGCCTTGCATTGAATATTTAGGATGTATTTAAGTTATTTGAGTAGATTATTGGAATTAATTGTGTTGATTTGCTTCTTTTGGCATCTATTAGTTAATATCGTGCATATATGAACTTTTATCGTGCATATATGTGAGGGCGGCCTACTTTGTCGTCCCTCTTACGTGTTATATGATATATTGATTGTTTGAGACTTGTATTGGGTTGCGCAACCTATATCGGACATGGTAGCGTCGAGAAACACGGGCGGCATCGGGCTTGTCGTGCTCCCTCGACTACCATGGTGCCTATTCCCTTTCTCGCTGAGGCATACTCCACTACCCCAGAGGCGTGGTTCACCTGCTGGGCATGGACCTACCTCGGGAGAAAGGGTCGTAGGATCGGGATACATCCGGAGTATCCCAATTGTGGTGTTTGGGTTTTGCCGGCATATTCGTGATGCTCATGGATCGTGGCTCGTGGATGAAGTCTTGGAAGTGGAACCGTATCCTTTTTAAAGTGATTAATAGTTTGACTTATTGACTTGATAGTTATGTGGCTTGTATATATGTACTTGTGTTGCATATCATATTGCACATTGGCATGCTGCATCACCTCCCTCGCTGGGCAACTTTGTTGCTCACTCCTCATTTGAAATGTTTTAGGAGAAGCTGAGGTGAATCCCCAGCTGTTAGAAGTAGGAGAAGAATAAGAAGTTCAAGTAGATCAGAATCAGTGATCTTGTGTGCTGAGGTGGATTTTATGTGCTTCTTACGTGGAGTTCTTATTATTAATGTATTTTGAGACTTTGGAGTCTTGTATATATATATGTCTAGTAGATGTGTACTAGGATGTTAAAGAAAGTTGTTGGATTGTAATAATGAATTCTAGACTTTAATTTTCCTTTGCATGCTTGGAGTGTTTGTTAATCTTCATATGGAACTTAGAATTTTATTGTATTTAATTACTTATGACTAAAACCAACTTATCTCGCATGCTTGTGTGCTTTAGTAGAATATTGTTGCTCCAAGGCTCGGATGGCCTTGTGATTGTGTTTTGGCTTTGGAGTTATTGTTGATAAGTTGTTGCTTTTAGTTCAGATGGCTTGAATGAATGTTTACAGGTATCAGTTTTGTCCTTGGTACAGAGGAGACTCTGTCCGAGTGACGGGTCCGAGCCTGACTATTAGCGTGGGGTTGGGTTCGGGGCGTTACAATTGTTAAGTATAACGATTAAGGATTTAATTGTCTGTTAGTTTGAGAATTGCGCGGACGCAATTGTTTTAAGGAGGGGAGAATGCGAAACTCCAGTTTTCGTCTTTACCTCGATTTACGTGTCTTTGCCTCAATTTGCGTGATTTGACCTGTTTATGTGTTATATGAGTTAGAATGTGCTAAATATGTGATTTATATTCCTAATAAATGCTATGTGTGCATTCATAAAATTTTCATAAAAAACGACATCAGAAATTTTATCGATGATTTTTGTGAATAGTATTTTGAACACCTGTCTGCTAAAATTTTTACAGGGGTGTTTTAAACATCTTAAAATGTAGTCCTCTATTATTAATAGACCCATGTTTGTAAAAATTGATTTTGAAATGGAATAGTAATTTAAATAGACTTTTCGGACGAAAAATAGCGTTTTTGAGTCAAATAGTAATTTCTTCTAAACCCGATTCTTGCATTGACTTTCATTGACCTAGTATATATTAATATAAATGTATTTATATGTGGTATTAAATGATTTTAGATTAAGTTTGCATTCAAAAGACATTTGAAAACAAATAATATGACTTTTCACCTTCTTTTGTAGAAATCGCGTTTTTAGCCGAGTTGGGTGAAAGTATTTGCATGAGAAAACTCTTGTCACCTAAAAATAAACTACTTAAAATAGTCTAATTGTTAAATTAATGTTTTGAGTAAGAAACAATCTAAAATGGAATTAAAAGACAAGAAAACACTAAAAATAACTAAGTGTCAACTTTGACTTTCTTTTATTTGTTTGACCTTTGCTTAATATATCATCAACACACATTAAAAACAAAGAAAAACACCTCCAAAAACATACAAAAAACAGTTGTTCCTTGTAGGAGAAAGATGAAGGCATTTTCAAGGTTTTTCAAAGCATTGTTCACATAGATTTTGCAATTCAAGTCCAAATCACTTCATTCAAAGCTTGATTTCAATTGTTGGGCATCCATTCTACACATTTCTTGCATCAAAACACATCAAAGGTGAGAGAAAAATTCTAGATCTCAAAAGTCATATTTTATGTTTTTGCTTATAATTGCATTTTGAACCGTTAGAATATTAATTTGAGGTTATATTATTTCTCAGTGCATGCTAGGGATTGTTTATGTGTATTACTACGAGATTTGAACCATTGTAGCGAAATTATTTATTTTCGGGTATTTAAAGTTGATAGATTGGCCATTTGATGAATATCTTGAGTTGTTGTGGTTGGAATTGATTGTCGTGGATTTCTAAAAGTTTGTTAATTATGTGGTAACGCCGTTATAATGCCGAATTTTCGATTGCGATGTTTGTGTGAAAATCCAGAAATTTCAGCCTAGGTGCATTGAGGTTTTAGGTTTGTTGTGCTTGATTTTGATGTATCTTGATTGGTTTCCAAGAGGGCTAATGAAGTTGATTTAATGGGTGAGTGTTAGAAACTGATTTGGAGTTGTTTGGATTAGTAGAATGTAAGATATGATTATTTGGAGTTTAGGTTGTCTTTCTTTAAATTGTTGAATTGAACCTTAGTTGATTAGGTGGTATTTGAGTGATTGAATTGTGAGTTGTTGATGGTTAGACTAGGGTTAGATTACGTGTTTAATGCATGTTAAGTTGGATGGCCTACTTTGTTATCTAACTTAGTTGTTTGTTGTTTAATTGATTACTTGATGTTATATTGATAATAATTGAAGATTATTGATTGATGATTGATGAACCGGGAGATAGGCAATTCTGCTAGATTGTCCTCCTGTGAATGATGTTTATTATTATTGCTGAGTCTTGTTATGTGTGTGCCACCCTCGTGCAGCATCGGGCTGTCGGGTTGATAATGGCATGACTACCAGAGACTACCCCCAGCTCGCATGACGGAGGTGTCATGGAGGAGGGGCTAGTGAGGTACCTCGGGTGCGTGAGTAATGAGGAGTTACAAGAAGAATGGTTGAGATCGTGATGGCGTTTGGAGCTACACCAACTAGAGTATCCTTTATTGATTGGTCATTATAGTTATGTGTTTATATTGTTATTGATGTTTTATTGTGTGTTTACTGCTCAAAGGATCATTTCCAAGGAGTATAGTAAATACTATTAGATATCTATCGGGTCCTCACTGAGCTTGTTTTATATAATCTCACTTTCTATTATTGCATGCATATAGGTGATATTGATCAAGATTACATATATGTGCCTCAGGAAGCTGAGAATGTGCTTTATATGGACGAGTCTTGTGTGCCGGAGTCGTTGCCATGAATTTGTCTTAGTTGTTGTAATATGTTATATTGTATAACTTACTCAATTATAAGACTTATGTATATTGCTAATTTAGAAGTCTTGTTTTAGAACATGGTTAGGTTGCTGAATTGGTTATAATCTATTTTGGAAGCGTATGTTATATAATAAATGTATGATGTTGGAACGGAGGTGCATAACTATGAATGAGTTGATGAAAGAATCTTTAATGTATGAAATAGTTGTGTTGTATGTTGTTAATTTGATTGTGGAGTTGGTTGGTGATTTGTGGAGTTTGATGTATGTTGTTCTTAAGGGTTGGTTTAGAGCGCTGATGTTCATGTTACTGTCGTTATGCTGCCAAAATTCCGTTGCGTCCTGACTGATCATAAAAGAGGTCGAGTTGGGGCGTGACATGCACCACCAGTAGGTCGACCCTAATAACCCTGGGTCGCTACCCCACCCTCAGTCCTCTGATATCTAGGGCAATCCCCCGCCCTATGCTGATTGCCGCCGCAACCCAAACAAGCCCATGTCTTCACCCTGCAGTCGGCCTCTATATGGCCCTAGCGCTTGCAATAAGTACACTGCGGTGATGAAGCACTGACACTGCCCCTAGAAGAACCAGAAGCTGAAGAAGCAGTTGTACCAGCCTGCTGCTGAGGTCTCACAACACTAGGCCTATATTGACCCTAAGACTAGGCCGGCCTAAACTGCGGCTGAGCTTGAGAAGACCCCTGCTGAAACTGAGGTCGATAATAACTCTGCTGACCTTGTGACCTGAAAGAACCCTACTGCACTGCAGGCCTATAACCACCCTGCTGTACCAAAGGCCTAAACACTCCTTGCTGATCCTGTGGCTGGAAGGACCTCTTGCTAGGCTGACTAGACACAATCTATTCCCCCTTTCTATTCTCTAACCTAGAAGCTGCATCAAAGGCCTCAGTAAGTATATCATACTGATTCTGGGCCATCACATCCTTAATCTCGGGCCTCAAACCCAACACAAACCTACGAGTCTAGCGCTCCTCGTCAGCCACAAACTCCGGTGCATACCGGGACAACCTAATAAAGGTAGCCTCATACTGTGCTACTGAAGTATCTCCCTGGACTAAGGACAGAAACTCAGCCTCTCTCCTCTCCCGTGCAATCCTCGGGACATACTTCGCCCGGAAAGCTCTCAGAAAGGTATCCCAGACATACGGAATACCCTGGGTCTCCCAACTAGATTTCACCGTGCGCTACCACTTCTCTGCCTCATCATCAAACAAATAAGCGACAAAGGTGACCTTTCTTTCATCAGTATAATCCATAGGGTCAAATATTTTCTCCACTTTACTAATCCATGCTTCAGCTTTCCGATCATCTAGTTCCCCCTGAAACCTTGGTGGATAGTATCCTAAGAACTCCTTCAGTATACCACGCCCGTGGTATCCACACTGTACGTTTAGTAACTGTGCCTGCAAAGTCTGAGCTTGGGCAGCCTGCCTTGCTAGCAACTGTGCCTGACCAGCCATAACTGTAATACCCCGATCCCTCTCGAGATCGGGAGTTCTATCAATCAATCTAATCACAACCCAAACCAAACCCGGGCATAATTTTTAGATGTCATGCCTCGACCCGACCCCGCAAAAGGCCAAGCCCGGATCCGACACACGGACGGAGTCTCCTCTGTACAGCGGATGATCCGAAAACCCTAAAATTAACATAATACTTGCGAAAGCCATAAAACAATTAAAACAAGCCGACTTTCTTTGAAACATACATTTCTCATTAACCAACTTTGCAACCCAAAAATGATATGCATACTACACAAGTATTTATGCCACTAATCAATTCCATTAGCATGCATTTCCTTACTAGTCACAAGAGTATAAGTTTACAACTTTACATTCTTTCAACTTATACAACATAAGACCGTAGAGGCGTCAAACTAGAAAATACATACAAGGTTACAAGCCTCAAAATTAAGCGACATCCAAGCAATATACATATCAAGCAAGGCTCTTACAAAATCTGGTCACCAACCACCAGCAAAGCAAAGAAGTGCTATCACGGAAACACCTCCACCTGCTCCTCCTCCTTTATTACCTCAATAGGGTCTGCTTCAACTACTCCTGTAAAAAAATATAGTATAGAGAGGAATGAGCAAAAACTATTGCTCAGTGAGGGCAATTGGTCTCAAGGACGGAGATGAGAGGAGTATGCAATGCAATTAGTCAAGCAATACATACAAGTATCATATAGAGATACCAATAAAGCCATCAATA
Organism: Ehretia macrophylla; assembly: GCA_037974665.1. Taxonomy (NCBI): domain Eukaryota; kingdom Viridiplantae; phylum Streptophyta; class Magnoliopsida; order Boraginales; family Ehretiaceae; genus Ehretia; species Ehretia macrophylla. Next base: position 46,021,606 of record CM075767.1, read on the forward strand.
AAGCAAGGCAAGTATTTAAAGCTATAAACACTCATTCAAAGGATACGATACTCTTTTCACGAGCAACTTTCAAACACGAATTCGATGATGACGCGCCGGCCCAAACCACCTTATAACACTAGTTTGGAATACCCCGGAAGTATCCATCAACCTACGACCCAAAACTCCCTGGGAGGCAACCCAAGCGAGAAGAGGGAATAGCAGCGGAGCTAGAGCAACCAACACTGGCAACCCGAGGCTACCCAGAGAGGCTCATCACTCACGCGCAAGACACTATGCAATGCAAGACTCAATACAAGGCGATAAACGAGCACTTAAGCCACATGTGGAAGAATAACAAAGTAGGTTACTTTCGCACGCAATAGCAACAGTTGATATGCATTCCAATCAAAATCAATTCAAACAAGTATATCAAGCAACCCTAAGCATTCTATAGGCATAACATCAAGAAAACAAGCAAAATCACCAATCGACCCCAACTATCAAAACACTACCATTTCCGAACGAGCCACGAGTTCTGGAAACTGACTTCGCCATTCCTCCTAGGTCACCATAAGGCACGTCTAAAGACCCCGAAACCCTACCTAACCCTAGAATTCATGCAAAGTCCCGATTTCTCCCTTTGCTCGTTTGAACTACAACTATATCAACCAAACACCCAACCAACGCCATAATCGCACCAAAAGTGCTTCCATGGCCTCCCGAAACAATTCCAACATGCAAAACGAGAAAATGCCAAACTCGACCTAAACGACCCCGACTTTCACCAAGGCTTAATTCCTGTTTTTTCCATTACGCAATCCAAACAAACCATGCATTTAGGCATTCTAGCACACCTAACACATTTCTACATCAACGGACAGCATAACAGAGCAACTTCATCGTTTCAAGGTTTTACTATTCACAAAACAATATTTAACAACCAATTTAAATTGCAATCTCAACATTTAACCGCAGAAAATGTTAAAAAGCTATAAATACACGTTCTACAATTGCCAAGGAACATTCTAGAAGCATCAAAATGCTTTAAACAACAATCTACGGATAAAATCTAAAAATCACAAAGTTGATACACTTGACATTTAAATGCGCAAATAACATGCTTCCCTTACCTTAGGTACTCCTAGTCGCTAGGAAAACAACGCTGGTCACCTCGGAAACTACCCCGCACGAGCTCACGCGAAGATTGAACGATTGGAAGTTGAAAGGTTTTTTTTTTCTCTTTGAAGCTCACGGCCTGCTCACTGTTTTTTCAGCTTTGTTTTTTTTTTTTTTTGTTTTGTTTTAGCTTATAAGGTGTTGGCTTGGTCAAATGGTCAAAGTCCTAGGTCAAACAACTTAAAACTTGGTCAAATAAACTTGGTCAAATGGCCTTATTTTGTGCACTTTAAAGCCATTTTAACTAAGGAAAGATTAATTATAGCTAACAACACTTAAAACATAAAATTAAAGTCATCTAAATACTAGTTTCACTATTTGCTGAGGACTAAAAACCGTTCTCTAGCTATCGCTCCCTAAATGCAATGCACGTTGCGACGGCAAGGAAGTAACAATTGCATCTCAGAGAATCTAAGAAAATATAATTTTTAAAATAAAAAAACTAGAAATTTTCACATTCCAGGCTCGGGTATTACACCCTCTCCCCCTTAAAACAATTGTGCCCATGCAATTCTTACCTGGTCACTAAACAACTCCGGATACTGATCCCGAACTTGGTTCTCTCTTTCCCAAGTTGCTTCCTCAAACCCATGATGATTGCACAAAACCTTTACTAATGGAATACTCTTTCTACGAAGTTCCTGAACTTTCTAATCCACAATTCGAATCGGCTTCTCCACATAAGACAACTTCTCTTCAATCTGCAAAGGCTCTGGTTCAAGTACATGTGAAGGGTCTGGATGGTATTTCTTTAACATAGACACGTGGAACACATCCTGCAGTCTCGACAAGCTCGGAGGAAAAGCTAACCGATAAGCCAAAGGACCTACCTTTTCGGTGATCTCATACGGACCCACATACCTAGGACTAAGTTTCCCGCTCTTACCGTGCCGAATCAATCCCTTCCATGGAGAAATCTTAAGAAACACCCAATCTCCCAAAGCAAACTCAAGATCTCGACGGTGCTTATCCGCATAACTCTTCTGACGACTCTGAGCCGTAAGCATACGCTGGCGAATAAGGTGAACATTATCTACCATCTTAATCATCTCAGGTAACACAGTCAGATCAACTGTTCTCATCTCTCCAACCTCTTCCCAATATAATGGGGATCTACATTTTCGACCATACAACGCCTCGTAGGGAGCCATACCTATAGTAGATTGATAACTATTGTTGTAGGTGAACTCCGCTAAAGGCAAAAACTTCTCCCAATTCTTCCCAAAGTCTAGCACACATGCCCGAAGCATGTCTTCCAAGATCCTGATTGTTCTCTCAGACTGGCCGTCAGTTTGTGGATGATATGCAGTACTGAAGCTTAACTTAGTTCCCAGGGCCTCTTGCAACTTCTGCCAAAAACGAGATCTGAATCTGGGATCTCTATCTGATACTATACTCTGTGGCACACCATGAAATCTCACAATATTAGCAACATAAAGCTCAGCTAGCTTATCAAGGCTATCCTGTTTGTTCACGGGAATAAAATGTGTAACTTTAGTCAAGCGGTCCACAACAACCCAAACAGAATCACATCCTCTCGGAGATCTAGGAAGATCTGTCACAAGGTCCATTGTTATATGTACCCACTTCCATTGCGGAATCGACAACAGCTGTAGAAGTCCGGCTGGCCTCTGATGCTCAACTTTAACCCTCTGACAAGTCAAACATCTGGATACATACCCAGCAATTTCCCTCTTCATATTGTTCCACCAGAAGTGTTGTTTCAAGTCTCTATACATTTTTGTACTGCCCGGGTGAATCGTATACCTCGAATTATGTGCCTCGGACAAAATCTCATTCTTCAAAGCCGGATCACTAGGAACACATACCCTGTCCCTGAATCTGTAGATACCATTTGCATGTAATTTAAACTCTGACTCTCCCCCTTTAGCTTTTTCCTGGATTTTCAAGATGTGAGGATCAGTCTTCTGAGCCTCTCTGATCTGTGCTAGCAACCTTGACTGAATTTGTAAACTAGCAAATCGAATCCCTACCTCAGTAGCTTCTGGCTTCCATGAACAAATTTCTTCCAAAGTCTCCCAATCCTTGATAATCAAGCTTGCAACAGTAGCCTTTCGGCTCAAAGCATCAGTAACAACTTTTGCCTTACCTGACACGTAGTTAATAGAACAGTTGTAACCATTCAATAGCTCTAGCCATCTCCGCTGCCTCATATTCAAATCCTTATGTGAAAACAAATACTTGAGACTCTTATGGTCAGTAAATATTTCAAATCTACAACCCCACAAGTAATGACGCCACTTCTTCAAAGCAAACACAACTGCAGCTAACTCAAGATCATATGTAGGGTAATTGACCTCATAAGGTTTCAACTTCCTAGAAGCATAAGCAATCACCTTACCATTCTGCATTAAAACACAGCCCAAACCTTCCTTAGATGCATCACTGTAGACAACAAAGTTCTCTGTTCCCTCAGGTAAAGCTAGTATAGGAGCTATAGTTAGTCTCTTCTTCAATTCTTGGAAACTGGATCCACATTTAGCATCCCAGTTGTAAGCAACTTTCTTACGAGTCAACTGGCTTAAAGGCCCAGAAATTTTGGAAAAGTCCTTAACAAACCTCCGGTAGTAACCTGCCAACCCAAGAAAACTCCGAATCTCTGACACCATCTCAGGTCTCTTCCAAGATGAAACAACCTCAATTTTAGCTGGGTCCACTGAAATCCCTCGATCTGAAATGATATGGCCTAGAAAAGATATTTGATTCAACCAAAACTCGCACTTGCTGAATTTAGCAAAAAGCTTGTTTTCCTGCAAAGTCTGTAGCACAATCTTCAAATGTTGTTCATGTTCAGCCTCGTTCTTCGAATACACTAAAATGTCGTCAATAAAGATTATAACAAACTGATCAAGATAAGGTCGGAAAACTCTCTGCATCAAGTCCATGAATGCGGCTGGTGCATTCGTCAATCCAAACGGCAATACAACAAATTCATAGTGGCCATATCTAGTCCTGAATGCCGTCTTTGGTATATCATCACTCCGAATTCTAAGTTGATAGTAACCCTGCCTCAAATCAAATTTGGAGTAAACACTCGCACCCTGCAACTAGTCAAACAATTCTTCAATCAACGGCAAGGGGTATTTGTTCTTAATTGTGACTTGATTAAGTCCCCTGTAATCAATGCATAACCGTAGCGTGCCGTCTTTCTTTCTCACAAACAACACAGGCACGTCGAAGAACTAGGTTGTATAAACCCTTTCTCAAGCAAATTCTGAAGCTGAATTTTTAACTCATGAAGTTCAGCCGATGCCATTCTAGAAGGACTACTAGAAATTGGCTCAGTGCCTGGCACAAGATCAATCACGAACTCAATCTCCCTATCCGGTGGTAAACCCGGTAATTCATCGGGAAATACACCAGGGAAGTCTCTAACAATCGGAACCTCATTCAAACTCAACTTATCAGTAGGCTGATTGATCAAATAAGCTAAGTAAGCTTCACAACCCTTATTCAACAACTTAGAAGTCTTGATCGCTGATAAAAGAGGAATTCGGGCAACCCTGCAATTCCCAACAATCTCGAGTACCGGTAGGTCAGGAACCTGAAGATAAACGACCTTTGTTCTACAATCCAACTGAGCATAGTACTTCCCCAACCAGTCCATTCCCAAAATGATTTCAAAGTCACGGAATGGCAATATAATTAAATCAGCAGGAAATTTACGGTTCTCAATGCATATATCACAAGATTTGCATATAGACTCAGTAACAAATTTTGCACCCAAAGGCGTACTAACTTCAACTTCATGAGGCAGTTTATCAATGCAAAAATTCACAGATCGTGCACATGCAGGAGTTATAAACGAATGTGTAGCTCCGGGATCAATCAAAACTTTAACTGGCTGAGTATTGAGAAGAAAGGTACCTTCCACTATAGCTGTAGTATCGGGTAGCTCCTCTGCATCCAGTGCAAAGACCCTAGCCTGAACCCTCTGTGCTGGACGTGCACCTGCAGCCCTATTCTGAACACCCTGGCCTCCAGTATGGCCCTGAACATTGTTATACTTAGGGCAATCTCTCACCCTATGGTCATTACTCCCACAACCTGTGCATTTACCACTCTTCCTCCAGTAATTAGCCTCAATATGCCCCGATCGATTACAATAGTTACACTGATGATTTTGCCTTACAACAGTGTTTCCTGTAGGTGCTGGGGCTCTGGCAATGGTAGGAACTGTATCTCCCTGCTGGGGTCTAGTCGCAGCTGGCCTAGCCTGAATCTACTGCTGTGGCTGATACGGACGTTGCTGAGGAACCTATGCAGAAGTCTGATACTGCCTCGGCTGACTCTGGCTGCTCTGGCCCAAATACTGCTTCTTACTCGGCTGACTGCTCTCAGCTAACATCTCAGCCTTCCGTTTCTCAAACTTTGAGGCTGCCTGAAATGCCTCGGGAAAAGTAGTATAGGTCTGCCCAGTCAAATGTAGCTGTATGTCCATTCTCAGCCCACGAACAACTCGGGCATATACCTCGACAGGCTAAGAAACCTAGCCTCGTACTGTGCAATAGTCATGTTTCCCTGCTTCAGGGCCACAAACTCGTCTTCCCTCCTTTCCATTGCCATCTCGGGAATATACTTATCCCAAAACTCACTTACAAAATCATCCCATAAAAGTGGAACATCCTCACAATCCCACCTCATCCTGACAGTATTCCACCACTGCTCTGCATCACCCTCAAACAAGAATGACGCATAATCTATTCTTGCCTCACCAGTGTACCTCAAAGCGGTGAAAATTTTCTCAACACGATTAATCCATCTCTCGGCTGCCTCATCATCCGGCTCTCCTAAGAACTTTCTCGGCTCGTGCCTCAGAAACTTCTCTAACTGATTATTCTCAACTCTATACCCCTGTCCACCAGCATTAGCTTGATTTCCCTGGGGATTATTCCTGTCATGCCTCTGCTCATGCAGTACCTGGGTAATCCGGTCAACTGCTGTAGTCATAGTAGCCATAAACTGCTCAGGCAACGGTTGCTGACCCTGTTCTGCTGCCTCTTCATCTGACCCTATACCTTGAGTACCACGACGTGGCGGCATAGTAGCAATTCACAATAGCTGGCAACATTTAAAAACAGTTTATAGACAGAAATATAGCACATAAGATTAGATAACACTCAAGTCAATAACAATCAAACATTCTAACACGCAATTCACATAACACAAGATTGACATGCCAAATTAATTCACTTTAAACACATAAGCACTACAAGTTCACAAGGTCATGCTATAACACTTTCTTTAACATTCTAGCATTTTGGACCTTTACCCCACAGACCGAGAAACATATCTCGGCTCATGCAAGACTATCATGCTCTGATACCACCTAAAGATGTCACGCCCCGACTCGACCCCACAAAAGGCCAAGCCCGGACCCGACACACAGACGGAGTCTCCTCTATACCGCGGACGATCCGAAAATCCTAAAATCAACATAATACTTGCGAAAGCCATAAAACAATTAAAACAAGCCGACTTTCTTTGAAACATACATTTCTCATTAACCAACTTTGCAACCAAAAAATGATATGCATACTACACAAGTATTTATGCCACTAATCAATTCCATTAGCATGCATTTCCTTACTAGTCACAAGAGTATAAGTTTACAACTTTACATTCTTTCAACTTATACAACATAAGACCGTAGAGGCGTCAAACTAGAAAATACATACAAGGCTACAAGCCTCAAAATTAAGCGATATCCAAGCAATATACATATCAAGCAAGGCTCGCACAAAATCTGGTAACCAACCACCAGCAAAGCAAAGAAGTGCTATCACGGAAACACCTCCACCTGCTCCTCCTCCTTTATTACCTCAATAGGGTCTGCTTCAACTACTCCTGTAAAAAAATATAGTATAGAGAGGAATGAGCAAAAACTATTGCTCAGCGAGGGCAATTGGTCTCAAGGACGGAGATGAGAGGAGTATGCAATGCAATTAGTCAAGCAATACATACAAGTATCATATAGAGATACCAATAAAGCCATCAATAAAGCAAGGCAAGTATTTAAAGCTGTAAACACTCATTCAAAGGATACGATACTCTTTTCACGAGCAACTTTCAAACACGAATTTGATGACGACGTGCCGGCCCAAACCACCTTATAACACCAGTTTGGAATACCCCGGAAGTATCCATCAACCTACGACCCAAAACTCCCTGGGAGGCAACCCAAGCGAGAAGAGGGAATAGCAGCGGAGCTAGAGCAACCAACACTGGCAACCCGAGGCTACCCAGAGAGGCTCATCACTCACGCGCGAGACACTATGCAATGCAAGACTCAATACAAGGCGATAAACGAGCACTTAAGCCACACGTGGAAGAATAACAAAGTAGGTTACTCTCACACGCAATAGCAACAGTTGATATGCATTCCAATCAAAATCAATTCAAACAAGTATATCAAGCAACCCTAAGCATTCTATAGGCATAACATCAAGAAAACAAGCAAAATCACCAATCGGCCCCAACTATCAAAACACTACCATTTCCAAACGAGCGACGAGTTCTAGAAACCGACTTCGCCATTCCTCCTAGGTCACCATAAGGCAAGTCTAAAGACCCCGAAACCCTACCTAACCCTAGAATTCACGCAAAGTCCCGATTTTCCCCTTTGCTCGTTTGAACTACAACTATATCAACCAAACATCCAACCAATGCCATAATTGCACCAAAAGTGCTTCCATGGCCTCCCGAAACAATTCCAACACGCAAAACGAGAAAATGCTAAACTCGACCTAAACAACCCCGACTTTCACCAATGCTTAATTCCCGTTTTTTCCATTACGCAACCCAAACAAACCATGCATTTAGGCATTCTAGCACACCTAGCACATTTCTACATCAACGGATAGCATAACGGAGCAACTTCATCGTTTCAAGGTTTTACTATTCACAAAACACTATTCAACAACCAATTTAAATTGCAATCTCAACATTTAATCGCAGAAAATGTTAAAAAGCTATAAATACACGTTCTACAATTGCCAAGGAACAATCTAGAAGCATCAAAATGCTTTAAACAACAATCTACGGATAAAATCTAAAAATCACAAAGTTGATACACTTGACATTTAAATGCGCAAATAACATGCTTCCCTCACCTTAGGTACTCCTAGTCGCTAGGAAAACAACGCTGGTTACCTCGGAAACCACCCTGCACGGGCTCACGCGAAGATTGAACGATTGGAAGTTGAAAGGTTTTTTTTTTTCTCTTTGAAGCTCACGGCCTGCTCACTGTTTTTTCAGCTTTGTTTTTTTTTATATTTTGTTTTGTTTTAGCTTATAAGGTGTTGGCTTGGTCAAATGGTCAAAGTCCTAGGTCAAACAACTTAAAACTTGGTCAAATGGCCTTATTTTGTGCATTTTAAAGCCATTTTAACTAAGGAAAGATTAATTATAGCTAACAACACTTAAAACATAAAATTAAAGTCATCTAAATACTAGTTTCACTATTTGCTGAGGACTAAAAACCGTTCTCTAGCTATCGCTCCCTAAATGCAATGCACGTTGCGACGGCAAGGAAGTAACAATTGCATCTCAGAGAATCTAAGAAAATATAATTTTCAAAATAATAAACAAGAAATTTTCACATTCCGGGCTCGGGTATTACAGAGTCTCCTATGTTTCTAGGCAAAAAGCAAACCTGCGACAGCATATAAATTGACCAATACCATGTCCAAACATTCAACCACCTCAAGGCCATCCGAGCCTTGTTCTCAACAGGTAACCACAAGCAAATATACATACACTTCCAATTTAAAAGCTAACCTATTTGTTTACATTTTTGACAAGTACATTCAAACTAGACAATTAAACCATACCAAGCTACTGCATAAAAAAAACTATCATGCCATTCTAACTCTTTTCCTTTGGACAATACAAACATGCATTGAAGTTAAGCTATGCTAACTGATTACATATACTAGCTTATCAATTCACCTCAACTACTTAGCTAAATTTAAATTACATTCATTTTAACAATAAATACATACAACATATGAACATACATCTTTACAACTTCGACACTCAAGCCACATAGGCACGCAAGACAACTCTTCAGGCACGAACTTTCACGAAATCACAAACTTTCCAGCTAACATGACATTTCCTGAAATGTGGTGGTGAGGAGTGAGTATACACAACATGTATACTCAGTGAGGGCGAGACATATATCGAGGTGGAGAGAAAGAAGATCGTGCAATGCAATTAAGGCAGTTAAGCAATATAACTGATAAATAAGCAATCAAGACAAACAATCAATACAATAAGCAATTATTGAAAGCATTAACACAACCATTCAAAGCTATACCACACTATGAAGGCCATGGTTCACTCATACGAGCAATGTACCATTTCACGAGCGATACATCAATCTCGAGCTTGATGTTGACAACGATGACAATAAGCGTGCAACCACCTTATAACACCAGTTTGGAATACCCCGGAAGTATGCATCAATCTACGGCCCAAATGTCCCTAGGAGGCAACCCAAACGAGAAGAGGGAATAGCCACGGAGCTAGAGCAACCAACACTGGCAACTCGAGGCTACCCAGAGAGGCCCATCACTCACGCGCTGGACACTATGCAATGCAAGACTCGATACAAGGCAATAAATGAGCAATAGCACAACAACACAGATAGAGGAGATAAACGAGATATCAAGCATTATTCAACAATTGTTAAACATTTCAATCAATAATCAACTCTAACAAGCGTAATAAGCATTAACAAGCATTTGCAATCAAACAAGTAACAAGAACAACACCAACTAACATTATCAAGCAATATCAAGTATTCTATAGACATTATAAGCATTCTATAGGCAACATAAGCATTCTATAAGCAATATAAGCATTCTGTAAGCAATATTCTATGAAAACACACAAAATCACGAAAATGACCCTAACTTACCAAACGCTACTACTTTCAAACGAGCCACGAGCTTTGGAAACCGACTTTACCAATCCTCCTAGGTCACCATAAGGCACGTCTAAAGACCCTGAAACCCTACTTTATCCTAGAATTCATGCAAAGTCCCGATTTCCCCCTTTGCTCATTTGAACTACAACTATACTAACCAAACACCCAACCAATGCTATAATCGCACCAAAAGTGCTTCCATGGCCTCCCGAAACAATGCCATCACGCAATACGACAAAACGCTAAACTCGACCTAAACGACCCCGACTTTCACCAAGGAATATTTCTCATTTTTTCCATTACGCAACCTAAACAAATCATGCATGTCACGCCCCGACCCAACCCCCAAGCTAAAGGTCAAGTCCGGACCCGACACACGGACAGAGTCTCCTCTGTACCGTGGACATTCTAAAAACCTGTAAACACTTAAACAAGGTCCCAACCATACAATACATCTTTTCTCAATTAAACAATAAAGCTATAAGGCCATCCGAGCCTTATAGTACGCAATAACTCCAAAACACACAAGCATGCGAGAACTAGTTGACAGCATAGTCTTATAATCATAACATTCTGGGAAATCAATAAAACAACTTAAGGGATAAAGCATTCTACATCAACTATCCACTCCCAAGCATGCAAGGAAATAAGGCAAGAATAAAAGTTATTACAGTTCATAGACCTTCAAAGCTACAACCCAAACATCTAATCTTCGACTTATACAACAAGCATATACAAAGCCCTTGGGCTACAAAATAGTACATAAAGTAATCAGATGAGTCTTCCACATAGCAACAAAATCATTAACCACCTCAAGTTATTAGACACAGCAACTAAGGTAAAGGCTCGATCTGACCTTCTCCTTCCTCAACTCAATCAACAAGCTGGGGATCCCCCTCAGCGTCTCCTGAAACAGATATCGAGGTATGAGCAAACACTGTTGCCCAGTGAGGGATATAGTCCCGGGGCGTGCAATGCAACAGATAATACAACTACACAACAATAACACTTTAACAATTTAAGAAACAATGATAACTTAAATAACCACACAATCAAAAGGATACATTTCAACAATCCCCTATACACCAATCTTCACTGGTCTTCAATCACGATCCACGAACCACGATCACGATCACGATAAGCCGGCATAACCCCAATCACTCCAGTGGGTGTACTCCGGATGTACCCCGAATCCTACGACCCAACATCCCCTGGCAATCTCCGGACCAGGCGAATGAGGGACTAGGGCACGGAGTTTGAATATCCACCGGCAAGCCCTCTGCCGCCCAGCCGATATTCAACACATCCGCCCCGACACTATGGTTGCGCAACCACTATGCAATGCACTCAACGATGGCAAGTTAATAGCAATAATGTAAGCATTAACACATATGAGGATCAACAAAGTAGGTTGACCTCGTTGCAATTAGGATAGAAGCAAATATATAAATTAATAAGCAGTTTACAAGTGAACATATACAAAATAAGCATAGGATTACACCAAAAGCTCCAAACCAACTTAATATCACATATAAACACTCATGAAGTCATGCCGTGGGTTTAGAAATGTGAGACAAACGAAATTGCACTTTAACCCCTTTATTTTACATACTATTTCTCTTCCAAACCCAAGTTAATGATTTCATTTTCAAAGGAAACTCTCCCAACCTTCTAACTAACCCCCAAGGTACCCTCTCAACCCTCTAACTCATTCAAATGCACGCGTTTACCCCGAAAGCCCCAATTTTCCTCTTTTGGCTTTAAACTATACCTACATTGTCCGGGATTCAAACAAGGGATATCAAGGCATCTATAGCACCTAGGTAGCCTAAGGATACTAGAATTGAAGCCCGAATCCACCCGGATTCGCATTAACCCCAAAAGCCCCGAGTTAAAGTCGGCTATTTTCCATTTTTAGGCGATTTAAGGGCAATGCAAGTGTACGGGGCTATTTGATTATCTTCACTAGTACCTAAGGCATCAATTAGAAGCATTAATTCAAGCCAATTCGAGCAATTACACAAAACCCTAGAAAAAATGTCACTATTCACCCTAAAAATCAAACTAACGATTCTAACCGTTTAAAAAGCAAAACAACGGCTCAAATGTGTTCCCTAGCATTCATATAGATGGTATATTAACATAGATAACAATTACAATGGCATTTAATCATATTTTCAACAATTCAAGAAATGAGCAACTATTTAAAAATACAAAAACAAGCCATGAAATCCCTCACCACTACGCGTAGGAGCACCTAGGGACCTTGCAGACACCCTACACTAGTTCCTCAAGGCTTGGAGAGGCTTGGATTGGAGGGTTGGTGAGCAAAATTCTCTTCCTTTTCTCCCTTGGAGCTGTCGGGTTCCTGCTACTGTTTTCAACTTTCTATTTTTTTTTTCTTTTGCATTTTATGAGTTTAGGTGATATATAGAAGGGTTAAGTTATGGTGGGGGTCAATTGGGTGCTTAATTGATCTAATAAAATGTGCGTAGTAGGCTTTAAAACGAGCTTAGATGTAAAAATATATGCTAGCTAATTAATTACCTAAGTTAGTTACGTAACACTATTCATTCAACTACTAAAGTCATTTTCTAAACGAGCCTTCCTAACGCCTTAAGCTCAAAAGCACATTTTTCCCACTACTTTTACAATTAATATGATTTAATAAAAATGCTAATTAACTAATAGAAAGTAGTTTAAAAATGGAGTGAATAGTAACCCAAGAAGGCAGTCAATAATGCACAGAAGGAAATGCGCAAACAAAGATGCAACAGTAATTAAATGCATGGCTAAAACTCGGGCGTCACATCCTCTCCCCCTTAAACTAATTGCGTCCACGCAATTCTTACATGATTCGGCGAATAACTCTGGATACCGATCCCGCATCTGATCCTCTCTTTCCCACGTCGCATCCTCTACTCCATGATGATCCCACAGAACTTTAACCATCGGAATGCTTTTAGTCCTCAGTTCCTGAACTTTCTGATCAACAATTCGAAGAGGTTTCTCTGTGTAGGTCAAAGTTTCACTGATCTCTAGCGGTTCCAGCTCAAGTATGTGAGAGGGATCTGGCTGATACTTCCGAAGCATGGAAACATGGAATACGTCATGAATTCTGCCCAGACTGGGAGGTAAAGCCAAACGGTAAGCCAAATCACCAACAGTTTCAGTTATCTCAAATGGTCCCACATATCGAGGACTGAGTTTACCTCCTTTACCATGCCGAATCAAACCCTTGCGAGGAGAAATTTTCAGAAATACCCGGTCCCCCACAGCAAATTTCAGATCATGACGTCGTCTATCTGCATAACTCTTCTGTCGGCTCTGTGCTGTAAGCATTCTTTTTCTGATAAGCTGCACCTGATCAATCATTTTGTTCATTTCAGGTAAGAGAGTAGGGTCGATAGTCTTCATCTCACCAACATCATCCCAGTAGAGAGGAGACCGACATTTACGCCCATACAGTGCCTCATAAGGTGCCATACCAATAGTAGCTTGATAACTATTGTTGTAGGTGAACTCTGCGAGTGGCAAATATTTCTCCCAACTTTTACCGAAGTCCAGAATGCAAGTCCGCAACATATCCTCAAGGATCAAGATAGTTCTCTCGGATTGACCATATGTCTGAGGATGATAAGCTGTACTGAAATTCAAATTCGTGCCCAAAGCTTTCTGAATCTTCTGCCAGAACTGAGATGTGAATCTGGGATCTCTATCTGATACGATACTCTTTGGAATTCCATGTAGTCGGACAACATTCTCAATATACAACTCTACCAGTTTATCAAGAGAATCAGACTTCTTTTTAGCAATAAAATGAGAAGTCTTGGTCAGTCTATCCACAATAACCCAAACTGAGTCGTTACCCCTCGAAGACCTTGGTAAATCAGAGACGAAATCCATAGTAATATGATCCCATTTCCAAACAGGAATAGCCAAAGGCTGCAACAACCCTGCAGGTCTCTGATGTTCTGCTTTAACTTTCTGACAAGTAAGACATCGGGCAACATAGTCAGCAATTTCTCTCTTCATATTATTCCACCAGAAGTTCTGCTTCAAATCTTTATACATTTTCGTACTGCCTGGATGGATAGTATATCTGGAACTGTGTGCCTCAGCAAGAATATCCTTCTTCAGAGTTGGATCATTCGGAATACAGATTCTACCCCTGAACTTAAGAATACCATCGTCGTGCAGTTTGAAATCCGACTCTCCCCCTTTTGAATTCTCTAAGACTTTCAACAATTGAAGATCAGCCTGTTGAGCCTCTCGAATCCTGGATAACAACAGAGATTGTATCTGCAAACTTGCAAATTGAATACCAGAATTTGAAGTACTAGGCTTCCATAAGCACAATTCTTCCATGAATTCCCAATTCTTGATAATCAAGCTAGCAACAGTAGCCTTTCGGCTCAAAGCATCAGCGACAATATTGGCCTTACCTAGAAGATAGTTAATAGTGCAGTTATAGTCCTCAAGTAATTCCAGCCATCGCCTCTGCCTCATGTTCAACTCTTTCTGTGAAAACAGATATTTCAAGCTCTTATGATCTGTAAAGATTTCAAATTTGTTGCCCCAGAGATAATGACGCCATTTCTTTAATGCTAGAATGATAGCTGCAAGCTCAAGATCATGAGTCGGATAGTTGAGTTCATAAGGCTTTAGTTTCCTGGAAGCATAAGCAATAACCCTGCCATTCTGCATCAATACACAACCCAGACCTTCCTTCGAAGCATCACTATAGATCATCAAATTATCATAACCCTCAGGTAAAGCAAGAATAGGAGCTGTAGTCAATCTCTTCTTCAATTCCTGGAAGCTGGCCTCACATTTATCATTCCAGTCAAATACTGTTTTCTTCTGAGTAAGCTGAGTTAAAGGCCCTGCAATCTTAGAGAAATCCTTTACAAACCTCCGATAATACCCAGCTAAACCAAGGAAGCTACGAATTTCCGTGACAGTTTCAGGTCGTTTCCAAGATAACACAACTTCAATCTTCGCTGGATCAACAGAAATACCATCCTGCGAGATAATATGGCCAAGAAAAGCAACCTGCTTAAGCCAGAATTCACATTTGCTAAACTTTGCAAATAACCGATGCTCCTGCAGTGTCTGTAACACAATTCTGAGATGCTGTTCATGTTCCGCCTCAGATTTAGAATAAACAAGGATATCATCAATAAATATGACTACAAATTGATCCAGATAAGGACGGAATACCCTCTGCATTAAGTCCATGAATGCGGCGGGAGATTAGTAAGACCAAACGGCAAGACAACAAACTCATAATGGCCATATCGAGTTCTGAAGGCAGTTTTAGGAACATCATCTTTCTTAATCCTCAGCTGATAATAACCCTGCCTCAGATCAAATTTAGAGAATACCCTGGCGCCTTGCAGCTGATCAAACAACTCTTCGATTAAAGGCAAAGGATATTTATTTTTGATGGTTACCTGATTAAGACCCCGATAATCGATGCATAGGCGAAGAGATCCGTCTTTCTTTTTAACGAAGAGAACTGGCGTACCCCACGGTGAAGAACTCGGCTGAATGAATCCCTTCTCAAGCAAGCCCTGCAATTGAACTTTCAATTCCTGCAACTCAGGTGGAGCCATTCTGTACGGAGTCCTAGAGACAGGGGAAGTCCCCGGCAACAAATCAATCATGAACTCTATCTCTCTATCAGGCGGTAACCCAGGTAATTCCTCAGGAAAGACCCCCGGAAACTCTCTCACGATAGGTACATCATTCAATTTCAATTGATCCCCAGGTTGATTAATCAAATATGCAAGATAAGCCTCACAACCCTTGCTCAATAATTTAGATGCCCTAATAGAAGAAATAATAGGAGTTCCCGTAGATTTTCTACTACCAACTATTTTAAGTATAGGCTAGTCAGGCATTTCTAGATACACAATCTTCTTTCTACAATCAAGCTGGGCATAATATTTACTTAACCAGTCCATCCCCAATATAATTTCAAAGTCATTGAAGGGTAGGATAATCAAATCAGCAGGAAAAACACGACCTTCAATAAATATACTACATGCTCTGCAAATAGACCTAGTAACAAACTTCGGACCCATAGGAGTATAGACCACAATCTCATGCAACAGTTTATCATGTTTCAATTTAGCATTTTGTGCACAAGTAGGAGTAATAAAAGAATGCAAAGCCCCGGAATCAATTAAAACCTTAACTGATTGATCATTAAGAAGAAAAATACCTTCTACCACAGCGGTAGTGTCCGGAAGCTCCTCGGCATCCAAAGCAAATACACGGGCCTGGCCTCGTGGTGGTGGTGCTGCAGCTGGGGCCCTGGTCTGAGAGTTCTGAGCTGATGTCTGACCCCTAGGGTTCTTAAATTTCTGACAGTCTTTAACCCTGTGCTGATCACTGCCGCAACCTGTACATTTGTTATGTTTCTTCCAACAAACATCCTCAGTGTGACCCTGACGCTGACAGAAGCTGCACTGCTGGTGACGTCTTGCAACAGTGCCTCCCGAAGGAGCTCTGTAAGTAGAGGTAGCTGAACTACCCTGCTGCGAACGGGAAACTGCTGGACGGAACTGACTCTGAGTCTGACTCTGAACTGGTCGTGCCTGAGTCTGAGTAGGCCCTGTGTAGCTCTGAGTCTTTCTCGGCTGCGAACTCTGCCCAACTGATACAGCCTGCCCCTGGTACCCTTGACTCTGAGACTGAAACCGTTTACTCGATTGACTGGTCTCGGCTAACACATCGGCTTTCCGTTTCTCATATCTCGAGGCAGCTCGAACTACTGCAGCATAGTTGGGAAAATCATTTGAAGATAAGTTCAGCATAATATCTCTCCTCAAACCCAAGATGAACCTCTGAATCTTCATGTCCTCCGGCTGAATTAAAGCTGGTGCATAACGGGAAAGCCGGGTAAAAGTAGCCTCGTATTGATCTACCGTCATATTTCCCTGCCTCAAGTTTATGAACTCAGTTTGTCGCCTCTCGCGGGCAACTACCGATATATACTTGTCTCGAAATTCTCGGACAAAGTCGGCCCACGAATGATGACCTCCCTCAGCTCCCCATTTCTCACTGATGGTATTCCACCAATCTTCAGCATCACCCTCGAGCAGGAAAGTAGCATAAGTAATCTTCCTGTCATCATGGCACTCCAGTATTGCTGCCACTCTCTCAAACTTCCTTAGCCACATCTCAGCTTTCATATCGTCCGGCTCCCCAAAGAAAGTATAGGCCCCATGATGTATAAACCGATCATACAGATTCCCTCCGGTAGGACCACTACCTCCGGCTCTCGCAGCCTGATTACCTGCAACGACCCCTGGTTGACCCTGTTGTGTAACAAACTGGGCGATAGTGTTCATAGCTGTGGCCATCGTGGCCAAGATCTGTGCAGTGCTCGGTTCTTGAACCTGCGGTGCATTTTCGGCCACCTCAGCTTCTTGCCCACGAACCCCCTCGGGTTCTCCACCAACATTCGGATTATCAGCACGACGGCGAGGCCCCATCTCGAATAGCTAGAATGCAAAGTGTTATGACAGGTATATATATATGTATATATGCAATTTATAAGCAACACATGAAGAAAAGTCCAATTAGATTCACATAAAGTCAAGTACATAGGAGTTCAAATAAATATTCCACATTCCTGAAGCAAACATAAATCACTAGATCATACTTGACATTCTGGACTCTTGATATTCTATTTCCATGCTAGCATGTTCATTCCTTATTCAAATTTCACTTAGGTCAATCAAAATCAAGGACTCATGTATTCACAAAGTCACATAACAAATCTCTACCCACAGACCGAGAAATTTAACCCGGCTTCATGCAATCTATAGCTCTGATACCACTTAAATGTCACGCCCCGACCCAACCCCCAAGCTAAAGGTTAAGTCCGGACCCGACACACGGACAGAGTCTCCTCTGTACCGTGGACATTCTAAAAACCTGTAAACACTTAAACAAGGTCCCAACAATACAATACAGCTTTTCTCAATTAAACAATAAAGCTATAAGGCCATCCGAGCCTTATAGTACACAATATCTCCAAAACACACAAGCATGCGAGAACTAGTTGACAGCATAGTCTTATAATCATAACATTCTAGGAAATCAATAAAACAACTTAAGGGATAAAGCATTCTACATCAACTATCCACTCCCAAGCATGCAAGGAAATAAGGCAAGAATAAAAGTTATTACAGTTCGTAGACTTTCGAAGCCACAACCCAAACAACTAATCTTCGACTTATACAACAAGCATATACAAAGCCCTTGGGCTACAAAATAGTACATAAAGTAATCAGATGAGTCTTCCACATAGCAACAAAATCATTAACCACCTCAAGTTATTAGACACAGCAACTAAGGTAAAGGCTCGATCTGAACTTCTTCTTCCTCAACTAAATCAACAAGCTGGGGATCACCCTCAGCGTCTCCTGAAACAGATATCGAGGTATGAGCAACCACTGTTGCCCAGTGACGGATATAGTCCCGGGGCGTGCAATGCAACAGATAATACAACTACACAACAATAACACTTTAACAATTTAAGAAACAATGATAACTTAAATAACCACACAATCAAAAGGATACATTTCAACAATCCCCTATACACCAATCTTCACTGGTCTTCAATCACGATCCACGAACCACGAGCACGATCACGATAAGCCGGCATAACCCCAATCACTCCAGTGGGTGTACTCCGGATGTACCCCGAATGCTACGACCCAACATCCCCTGTCAAACTCCGGACCAGGCGAATAAGGGACTAGGGCACGGAGCCTGAATATCCACCCGCAAGCCCTCTGCCGCCCAGCCGATATTCAACACACCCGCCCCGACACTATGGTTGCGCAACCACTATGCAATGCACTCAACGATGGCAAGTTAATAGCAATAATGTAAGCATTAACACATATGAGGATCAACAAAGTAGGTTGACCGCGTTGCGATTAGTATAGAAGCAAATATATAAATTAATAAGCAGTTTACAAGTGAACATATACAAAATAAGCATAGGATTACACCAAAAGCTCCAAACCAACTTAATATCACATATAAACACTCATGAAGTCATGCCGTGGGTTTAGAAATGTGAGACAAACGAAATTGCACTTTAACCCCTTTATTTTACATACTATTTCTCTTCCAAACCCAAGTTAATGATTTCATTTTCAAAGGAAACTCTCCCAACCTTCTAACTAACCCCCAAGGTACCCTCTCAACCCTCTAACTCGTTCAAATGCACGCGTTTACCCCGAAAGCCCCAATTTTCCTCTTTTGGCTTTAAACTACACCTACATTGTCCGGGCTTCAAACAAGGGATATCAAGGCATCTATAGCACCTAGGTAGCCTAAGGATACTAGAATTGAAGCCCGAATCCACCCGGATTCGCATTAACCCCAAAAGCCCCAAGTTAAAGTCGGCTATTTTCCATTTTTAGGCGATTTAAGGGCAATGCAAGTGTACGGGGCTATTTGATTATCTTCACTAGTACCTAAGGCATCAATTAGAAGCATTAATTCAAGCCAATTCGAGCAATTACACAAAACCCTAGAAAAAATGTCACTATTCACCCTAAAAATCAAACTAACGATTCTAACCGTTTAAAAAGCGAAACAACGGCTCAAATGTGTTCTCTAGCACTCATATAGATGGTATATTAGCATAGATAACAATTACAAAGGCATTTAATCATATTTTCAACAATTCAAGAAATGAGCAACTATTTAAAAATGCAAAAACAAGCCATGAAATCTCTCACCACTACGCGTAGGGGCACCTAGGGACCTTGCAAACACCCTACACTAGTTGCTCAAGGCTTGGAGAGGCTTGGATTGGAGGCTTGGTGAGCAAAATTCTCTTCCTTTTCTCCCTTGGAGCTGTCGGGTTCCTGCTACTGTTTTTCAGCTTTTTATTTTTTTTTTCTTTTGCATTTTATGAGTTTAGGTGATATATAAAAGGGTTAAGTTATGGTGGGGTCATTTGGGTGCTTAATTGATCTAATAAAATGTGCGTAGTAAGCTTTAAAACGAGCTTAGATAGAAAATATATGCTAGCTAATTAATTACCTAAGTTAGTTACGTAACACTATTCATTCAACTACTAAAGTCATTTTCTAAACGAGCCTTCCTATCGCCTTAAGCTCAAATGCACATTTTTCCCACTACTTTCACAATTAATATGATTTAATAAAAATGCTAATTAACTAATAGAAAGTAGTTTAAAAATGGAGTGAATAGTAACCCAAGAAGGCAGTCAATAATGCACAGAAGGAAATGCGCAAACAAAGATGCAACAGTAATTAAATGCATGGCTAAAACTCGGGCGTCACAATGCATTTAGAAATTCTAGCATACCTAGCACCTTTTCACATCAACAGACAGCATAACAGCGCAACTTTATCGTTTCAAGGGTTTACTATTCATAAAATACTATTCAACTAACAATTTATATTTCAATTTCAATATTCAACCGCAGAAAATGTTAAAAAAACTATAAATACATGTTCTACGATTGCTAGGGAACATTCTTTAAGCCTCAAAACGATTAAAACAACAATCTATGGATAAAATCCAAAAATTAAAGTTAATACATAAAACTTTCAAATGCGCAAATAAACATGAAACCCTCACCTTAGACGCTCCTAGACGCTAGGAAAACCTCGTAGGATGCCTCGGAAACCACCCCGTGGAAGCCCTCGCGAAGAATTGAAGATTTGAAGTTGAATTTTCTTTTTTTTCTCTCCTTTATTTTTCGGCCCTGCCCTCTTTTCTGTTCAGCCCTTTATTTTTTTTTTGTTTTGTGCTAATTTAAGCTATTAAAAAGGATGACAAAGGTCAAAGGTCAAGCCCCTTGGTCAAACCACTTAAAAATTGGTCAAACTAGCCTATTTCATGCATTTTAAAGCTAAAACAAGTAACATAAATCCAATTCCAGTTAAATACAACTTAAAACACTAAAATTAAAACACTAAATATTAGTTTCCACTATTTGCTGAGGAATCGAATTCATTTCCTAACTATCTCTCTCGATATGCTATGCACTTTGCATCAATAGAAGAATAACAATTAAATCTCAAAGAATTTAAGAAAATATATCATTTTTGAAAAGCATCATAGTTTAAAATTTACTCCGGCTAGGAGCTACTTTTCATTTAATTGAAATCCGAGCATTTAAGTGCAAGAAAAATAAAACCGATTGACATCAATATGAAAAGTAGTTGATATTCCGTTAAAATTATTAGCTCAAATATTATTCTAGTTACTTCTAAAAGAAATATGAAAATAAAGCTTCAAATAAATTTTTAACTAAAAATAAACACAAATCCAATGCTAACATTTAAGATGTCACTTAATTAATCACAAGAGAATAAATTCAATTACTATAATTATTAGAAATAGATAATAATCTTTTAATTATTCAATATACAACTACTAAATGCTTCCAAGAGAAATATTAAAATAGTGCAAATTGGTTGATTTAACTAATTAAACATTTAATTAAATGCAGTCAAATACTATCAAATGCATGCCGGGCTCGGGTTATCACAATAACCTCAGCTATCCTATCCATAGCTGCACCAAAATGATCATCATCCCTTTCTCTGCCCGGTGCCACATTTCCCGGAACCTCGTCAACTGCTTCAAGCCTACCTCTCGTTCTCGGTCTACCAGTCATTCTACTAATCAAAGAGTTAGCACAGGTTATAGCACGTAAATAGGCTACAGACAATTATTAGCAAATAAGCAACAATTCACATAAACACATAAATCACTTAAGTATCAATCACATAAACGAATTGATCACATAATCACATAAGCACTAAATCACATAATCACTTAATCATTTAATCATATTAACACAAAGTTCACTTTTCTTTCATTTCATACAAATTTTCATGCTAAGACCATTACCCACATTCTGAGAATACCCCGGCTGACAGCTAACATGTGCTCTGATACCACTTAAATGTCACGCCCCAACTCGACCCCACCTACAATTTTTTAGGACGCAACGGAATTTCGACAGTATAACGACAATAGTTAAGACACCAAGGCTCTAAACCAACCTCTCAAAACATCATACAACCAAACTCCTCAACCAATCAACAATCAATTCCTCAATTAAGTTAACCACATACAACATAACCATATTATACAATAATCATTCTTAGTTATACGCCTCCGTTCCAACATAATACCTTAACTTTAACATACATCTCAAAATAGATTATAAACCAACTTAATAATCTAAACATGATCAAAAGAGGACTACTAAACTATTATACATAAGTCTTTAAGTTAAAGTAGGTTTATAATACATCATAATACATCAACTACAAGCAATCTCATGGCAATGACTCTTGCACATTAGACTCATCCACGAAAGGCACATTTTCCTCATCAAGAGGCACGTACCTGTAGTCAGAATCAGTAACACCTACATGCATGCAATAATAGAGATTGAGCTTATATAAAACAAGCTCAGTAAGGATCCGATAGATCTCTAATAATATTTACTATACTCCTTGTAAATGATCCTTTGAGCAGTAAACATACAATAAAACAACAATAACAATATAAACATATAACTATAATGACCAATCAATAAAGGATACTCTAGTTGGTGTAGCTCCAAACGCCATCACGATCTCAACTATTCTTCTTATAACTCCCCATTACTCACGCACCCGAGGTACCTTACTAGCCCCTCCTTCCATGACTCCTTCGTCATGCGAGCTGGAGGTAGCCTCTGGTAGTCATGCCGTTATCAACCTGACAGCCCGACGCTGCCCGAGAGATGGCATACACATACCAAAACTCAGCAATAATAATAAACATCATATCACAAGAGGACAACCTTTTTCGTTGACTATCTCCCGGTTAATCAATAATCAATCAATAATAATCTTTTCATCAATATAACATCAAGTAATCAATTAAACTTAACATGCATTAAACGCGTAATCTAACCCTAGTCTAACCATTAACAACTCGCAATTCAATCACTCAAACACCACCCAATAATCTAAAGGCATATATCAACATTTTAAAGAAAGACAACCTAAACTTCAAATAATCATATCTTATATTTTACTAATCTAAACAACTCCAAATCAGTTTCTAACACTCACCCATTCAATCAACTACATTAGCCCTCTCAGAAACCAACCAAGACACATCAAAATCAAGCCCAACAACCCTAAAACCTCAATGCACCTAGGCTGAAATTTTTGGATTTTCACACAAACATCGCAATCAAAAATTTGGCATTATAACGGCGCTACCACGTAATTAACAAACTTTTAGAAATCGACGCCAATCGATTCCAACCACTACAACTCAAAATAATCAACAAATGGCCAATCTATCAACTTTAAATACCCAAAAATAAAGATTTATGCTACAACAGTTCAAATCTCACAAGAATACATATAATCGATCCTTAGCATGCACTGAGCAATAATATAACTTCAAATTAACATTCTAACGGTTCAAAATGCAATTATAAGAAAAAAACATAAAAAATGACTTTTGAGATCTAGAATTTTTCTCTCACCTTTAATGTGTTTTGAAGCTACAAATATGCTAAATGGATGCTCAAGAGGTAGAATCAAGCCTTGGTTGATGGAAATTGGCCTTGAATTACAACTTTTAATGAAAAATTTGCTTGAAAAAGATGTTTTGAGTGTGTTTTGTGTTGTTTCAATTGTGTGTTGATGCATATAAGTAAAGGTCAAACATATTAAAAATGGTCAATGTTAGTTTTATTAGTCTTTTAATTCTATTTTCTAGTCTTTTAATTCATTTAATGACTATTTCTTGCTCAACTATTAAATTAATACCTAAATTAATTCTAGACATTATATTTTAGGTGACAAAGAGTTTTACATTAAAATAGTTTCACCCGAGTCGGCTTAAAACTCGTTTTCTTGCAAAAGAAAGTGTAAAAATCTTTAAAATTTCAAAATCGATTACAAATCCGTTTTAATCAAACAACGGTCTATTAATACCCGAGGACTAGGTTTTAAAACGTTTAAAACACCCCTGTAAAAATTTAAGCGGACAGGTGCTCAAAATACTATTCATAAAAAATCGACGATAAAATTTCTTATTTCGTTTTTTATGAAAATTTCATGAATGCACGCTTAGCATGTATTAGGAGTATTAATCACATTTTTAACACATTCTAAGTCATATAGCACATAAACAGGTCAATTCACGCAAAATGAGGTAAAACATGCAAATCGAGATAAAGCAAATTATGGGGTCTCACAATGGAGAGATAAATTGATGTATTTATTGAATTCGTCAGGACTGACGGGGCTCAAACCCGCAGCTTCCGCCTTGACAGGGCGGTGCTCTGACCGTTTGAACTACAATCCCAAAAAATTTGGTGTACAGCCTAAAAATTCTTATTTTTTCTCTTCATTCGAACCATTTAGTTTCGCCCTTTTGTAACAGAGACACGAATGATATACTATATTATAATATAAATCTAATTAATATGTAGTATACTCATAGTGGGCTAGTTCATGAATTAAACCAAATGGGGCCTTATTAACTAAAGAGTCACGCTTTTTAAACGCCCTAAGAAAGAGGCTTAAGTCATCGCTTCAAATATGATAAAAGGGCTTTTTTTCCCACGAAACTCCTGTCTCTCTTATTTATAAGAGATTTTGACGAACCTTAGTGTCTTCATTTTTAAGCAGAGGATATAAATATGAAAAAAAGGTAACCGCCTGGCGAGTCATTTTTTTCACTTTTAAGTAGAACGTTCATTATGATGATAAGTAGTTGATTAGGAGAACTGCTATGTCACTATAGGATATACCCTTCCTCATGTTTCATTATTCATATTTTATGTCCGGGGACAAAGATATTCTAGATACCCCATTATGAATCACCAAAGTCTTCATACTTCTCCATTGTTCCAATCGTATCTGAAAAATGAGAAATTAATCAAAAGTCAGTGGACCTGAATTGAATCATGACTATATAAGCTATTATGATATTAAGAGATTCAATATAGATAAAATCGTGGAAGCGGACCTTTGATTTCATTGGACCACGTAAGAATTCGTTGTCCGATTGAATCTGCTTGTTCCTGGATGCTCTATAGGAATCCGTCGCTATTCATTTTCCTCCACTCCTCCCCCGATAAAGGTTCATTCCGAGTGACAAGAGCAATCACTTTTTTTTTAATGATTTTTTCTTTTGGTTATGGTAATGCAATGCAAAATCAGGTTGTTTCTGATGATGAAAAGATCTTTTATCTTACGTGAAATTTATGAAAACCCGAAATGTCGGTAATGTTAGAAGACGATTGTCGGTATTTGATGGTCAGATACCTGCGGTCGGTATATCTTTGAAAGATTAGACAGAGAGAATAAACGAATTTCTTGAGGGCTACTTAAGCCACTTTTGTGAAAAGCAGAATAATTGGAGGTCTTAGATGTTGCTCAATGCTACTATAACTTAACAACGAAAAAGCTTTGCGTCGAACTTCAGCCCCTTTGAGTTGGCCATGGGGCAACAACCTTTGACGCCCCACACCATTGCGAGAGGAGGGGGCTTGCCCATCAGCCTACTTTGCCAAGAGGCGGTAAGAGCGTAATGACCTAGCCCAAACCTACTTAAACAACCGTTAGGCTTGGCCTAGTATGAAAGTAGACCTTGTAGAAAAGCGGATGGGAGAAGTAGCCTATAGACTCAAGCGACCAGCTCGGTGAAAACTCATCCCCTAGTCCATATGAGTCAGTTGACTTCGATTAGACTAGACCGACCCAGAGAAGAACGTGGCCACGAGGGCACCACCAGATCTTGTAGATGAACCTACTAAAGAAGAAGTTGAGTATATCATAGCTGACCGTACCATGGGCTAGCCCATACGTCCACTACACGATTGGAATACTACTTAGTCAAGTAGAAAGGCCAACGTGAGAGTGAGGCAAGCTGGGAATGGGCTGAGACTTACGATTCGAAGACCAAGTCAGAGACTACTGGACGTCTCATAGAGCGACTCTCAACGAGGATGTTGAGACTTTGATTCAAAAAAAAATATTTTTTTGGCTTAATCCGCCTTTACTAAAGATCAAAATGTAGACTTGTACTCTGGCTAAAAGGTTTTTTGAATCAAAGTTTGACTCTGATTAGATCCTTAGCGCAAGCTACCTTTTGTAAAAACTGAGGAAAATAACATCAAGAAAAACGAACAAGGTCTTATCACTATATCTCTTCTTTTTCTTTATCTTTCCTCTATGGAAAAAAGGGGATGATACGTGGCATGGTATACTTGATCGTTTCGTCAACAAGACGTACGTAAGTCGACATAGCTCCATGTATATGTTCTTTGGAGCTTGAACCAATCAATAGAATGAAATAAAATAATGGTAAGCCTAGGGCGACGAACATGGCTCAAGAATGTCTATATAAAGCCTTTCTTTTCTTCACTCAGTGACTTTATTTATAAAGAATGAATCTTGTGAAGTTATACGGACTTTTTAAAATCAAATGCCACGCTCTGCGTGTCACGAGATATAGAGCGTTCTAATCGAAGACTCTATCGGACTTATTACGGTAAGGCCAATTCACTAGCCAGTTTGGTTGCAAACATGTTGTGCTATAAGCTAAGTTGTTCACCTTGTAGACAGATGAGATATAGAAAGTGTGTCGTGTGTGATTTATAAGATTATATAATAGCACTAGTATATTATTTCACTTAGCCTCCCTCTCCCCATCCCTTACTTGTCTTTTGCAAGCCGTCATCCTGGATTTTTTTCCGTATGCCGGGTCACCTTTCAATTATTAATTTTTTCCTTGGGTCTATATAAAACAGAATGAAAAGCCCGGGTGGAAGCACAAACAAAAGGAGAGAGGAAAAGTAGAAAGGGGGGAAGAAGTATAGTGCTAGTTCTTACTGACACTTCTTTATAAAACTTTCATTTTTGAGTGCTTTCTTTGTTCTCTTATTTGGATTGAAAGAAAGAAAAAAATTCCCTTTCCTCCTCTCCCTATCAGTTGAGCATCTTCAAACCTCTTCTTTCTTTTTTATTCCTACGACGAATTTCGGCTATGTCCAATGCCCCACTAGTTGAATAGGCGTAAGAAAGCTAAGCTACCTGAAAAAAGACAAGGTGCATCTTGGATTGAACTTGACGAATTGTGTTTTGCCAGAGGGATTTTTTTTTGAGAGATTCTCCATTGGTAATTCAAAAATAGAAAGAATCAAAATAAAAAAAGTACATACGCGGGAAGGGGGCCCCAATACTTCGTTATTCAGGGAGGGAGACGAGCCTTATTATTTCCCACTGGGCGAGAGATGTACCTAACCCACCTACCCACTCATCAATCACGGTGTTCAGCTGACTTGCACTAATGGACCCCTATTGTATTGGAATTAGGCGCCCATCTTTTTACTGTTGTCAATTAATCTATTCCATGTTCGATTCTACTATATGCTACAACATTTTTGTGAATTCTATTCTGATCTAAGTGGCCCTATTCTGTGTCCCGCGCTAGGAAGCATTACTCCTCTTTTCATTCCAAATTCAAGAATGTGATCGATACGATTGATTGGTCTATGCGCCTCTCTTATTACTTTTTTGTATCCCCCTATTCTTCGGATCCAATTCGATCCCTCTACAGCCAAATTTCAATTTGTGGAAAGCATTCAATGGCTTCCTTATGAAAACATCAATTTTTATTTGGGTATAAATGGTATCTCTTTATTCTTCGTGATATTGACCACATTTATGATCCCTATTTGCATTTCAGTAGGTTGGTCTGGTATGAGAAGTTATAGGAAAGAGTATATTACAGCATCTCTAATTCATGAATTTTTAATGATTGTTGTCTTCTACATGCTGGATCTTTTACTATTCTATGTTCTTCCCGAAAGGGTGCCAATCCCTATGTTATGTGGAGCTGAGCATCTTCTATTTGCTAGGATAAAGCTTTTCCTCTGCTGGGGCCTTATGCAGTAAAGCCACTACGGGCAGTCATCCGTAAAGTAGTCCCCGCAAAGCTATCGGGAAGAGAGGTAGTCTTGTGTGTAAGCATAGCATTTCTGGTCGAACCCGCCCAACCCAACTAAGAAGAACTGAACCTGACAGACACATCTTTTTCCTTTTGAGAGGGTACTCCGAGTAGTGGGTACCTCGTCGGACCTCGACCTGCCTACTTGGGTCTTGTAAGGATATGTAGGAAGGGTGGTCCTAGGTATGTGTAGGGGTTGTGTTTGTTCGCGATAATGGATTCCTCGTCAAGTCAGTTTGGGAGGTGTGGACACACTTGTGCAAATTCGGGTAATGGCTACAAGGGAGAAATCGAAAGGAAGCTATACCTGACCAGGGATGGACGTAAACTCCTAAGCTACCGAGGGTAAGAATAATCATCCAGGTCTTATTGTGAAAGAAAAAAGTCACCCCGCCACAGTAGGTGGGTTGCTTCCTTTGTCGTCGCCGGGGAGCTCTTGGCAAGGAGACCTTAGGATAAGTTGCAAAAACAAACAGGAGGGGAGGATCGACCTGTTTAGTCAAATTTTGAAGAAAGACTATTGGTAGCAGGTGGAGACATTTTTTGGCCCCTTTAAAAGAAAATGCAGGCAGGGTAGAGCTCGGCAGATGGTTCGAGAATAGGGTAGGATCCTGTCCTTAAGATTTAGATAAGAAAAGAGTTCCAAACCTTTATGCCTATATAAGTTCTGCGTACAACTTCCAGCCAGGATGATTGGGAAAGACCTATTTGAACCGCTCATATCACAATAGTAGTAGCGTAAAGGCCGTAAGTCGAGAGGCGGCCATAACATAAGGCTATTACTTTTATACCTCTCTCTCTCTATCTATAGATAGAGAGAGATCCGTTATGTGAGCAAACCGACTGTGCCTTACATGTGCTCTACAGGCCGCATTCCATCTTTCTTCCCAATGAGCCCATTTTTCTTTTGATTTGAAAGATGGGCCTTGCGTTCGGTTCGAAAGGCATGGTTTTCAGTATGTCTCCAGATAGGGCCCCACTAGTCTGGCTAGCTAGTGAGTAGTTCTTTCGGGCAGGAAGAGGGCCGAGCCCTACGTGCGGGCATTTATCGCAAGGTAAGCACCGTTGTTTGCCACCACCCGAGAAGCAAAAGATTCAAGAGTCCAGGCTGAAAATACATACATAGATAGTGGTCTAATGCCAAGGCCGACCACGGAAGCTTGGGACAGAGCCGTATGAGGCGGAAGTCTCACGTACGATTCTCTGAGAAGGGAGTGGCTACCTACTGGAGCTTTGACCAACCGCTACCGATCAAATCAGCTTTGGGGCCACCCCTTACTCTACCATTATTATAGGGGTATAGGGTTCGAGACAAAGAAAGATCAAGGTAGCATATCAGTTTTTCCTTTATACTTTACTTGGATCAATTTTTATGCTATTAGCTATTCTGTTGATTCTTCTCCAAACAGGAACAACCGATTTACAAATATCATTAACCACATAATTTAGTGAGCGGCGCCAAATCTTTATGTGGATTGCTTCTTTCGCCTCTTTCGCCGTCAAAGTGCCTATGGTACCAGTTCATATTTGGTTACCCGAAGCTCATGTAGAGGCACCTACGGCAGGATCCGTCATCTTGGCAGGAATTCCTTTAAAATTGGGAATCTACGGGTTTTTAAGATTATCAATACCCATGTTTCCCAAAGCGACACTTTGTTCCACCTCTTTCATTCATACTTTAAGCGTGATTGCTATAATATATACTTCCTTGACCACTTTAAGACATATTGATCTTAAGAAGATCATTGCTTACTCCTCAGTAGCTTGTATGAATCTAGTGACTATTGGTATATTTATTCGGGCGGCGGCCGTTAGGTCACCTATTTTGAGTTATGGACACATAAGGCCAAAACATGTGTGTCGGGCGTACGACCCATCAACCTACTAGCAATGGGGGAAAAAACATAGCATGTTGCAATAAAAGCTTGATTCGAGGTGTCAGCAAAACACTACCGTCTGTTCCAAAAACAATGGCCTCTTAGCACCACAGGACGGGAATGGGGGACGGCCCTATGCGCAGGCAATAGCAACACCAGCTCTACGAAGTCAGAATCGAATCTTTCTATTGGCTTTCCCAATTCATTCTTGAATAAGAATTCAAGGGCGCGAAGCGAGTACTTATAGCTGTTTGGCCTGCTTCTTATTATGGCGGCTATGTTTTCGTGGCGAAAATGAACGAAAAGCAACATGAACGTGCTAGTTTCAAATTGATTGATAGGTAGTCTGATATGTTTTGATGGATCGTAAAAGATATAGAGGGAATCTATCAAGAATAAGGGGAAATCTCTTATTTCTATCTATTGATGAGACAACTATCTATTCTTGATCCATCAAAAAGAAATCAATATATATCTGATGGAGTCTACATCGTACGTAGAGCGCCCAAGCGCGGTTTAGGCCAGCTCAGTTCTCTTATCCAGCCAATCGGTCCAATACACTAGGCTCATCTCATGGAGGGAAAAGCCAAAATGTAGTTGTCTTGTTCGCCACCTCGACGCATTCCCTTCTCTCCCAAGTATCGTCCCACACAAAAAGAAAGAGCGTAGAGCCCCGACCTGACCTATAGGTCGATTAACATAAAGCGAGGAGTTGAGCCTGAACTGGTGAACCGAAGTCACTTTCGGAACCATACTTCCTACAGTTAACATGTGTCTAGTCCAGCGGGAACATGCAGCCTAAACAAACGTTAGCTGCTATACCGAATCCTCAATTGGCCATCGAGGACCAAGTGGAAAGGTCGTGATCTGCAGGGGAACTGATCACTCATTCTTTCATTGGGGACAGGTGCATGAATGACAACTCCAAAAGTCATATATCCGCCACCTACCTACCATTTAGGTGGCACCAGCGAGATCCAACTAAGTTAAGGAACTTAGTGTCGTGGCTGCTCCACTCCACTGCGGTCTCATGAACTGAACTTCGTTGCCTTCCT
Source organism: Ehretia macrophylla (assembly GCA_037974665.1). Classification (NCBI taxonomy): domain Eukaryota; kingdom Viridiplantae; phylum Streptophyta; class Magnoliopsida; order Boraginales; family Ehretiaceae; genus Ehretia; species Ehretia macrophylla. The sequence goes on from CM075767.1 coordinate 46,052,697, forward strand.
GTGCACGAAGCGAATGGGCACTGTGCCGTGGATCAGTTTTGGGGCGGGGAACGAAGAGAGACCAGAAGAATGATTCATTTGGATCGATGAGCTTTTTTAGCTGAAAAACTAAGAATCAATGGAATGTCTGTCTATCCATAAACATCTATTCTATCTGTATATCTAGGGGATCTCTCTATACATATAAAAGTGTTTTATGGCATGATATGATCGCCTAGCTGTAGCCGCATATCAGCTGCACTCAATATGCGGGATTTCTATTGAATTAGATCTTTTGGGAAGCTTTTGGACCTAACGAAAATGACTCTAAGCCTTCTAGCAAGCAAGCTCGAGAGAAGCAAGCAAAGTAGAAGGGAGTTGCCAGAAAGAAGCGATGAGGAAGCATAGCTGTCTACGAAGCTGTAGTTTCCCCTAACCGACTACAATACAAAAGTCGTGACCTACTTTGATTCAAAAGAAAGACGAAGGGTTTGGCAACAAGCAAACGGTTTTCTATCATAGTTGCAAAGGTTCTAAACCTTAACTACTTAAGTACCAATGGCTGCTTTCAATTGGTTTCATAAAGGGGCTATTCACTACAAGCTATCAGTGCTCAGCCTTGTCTTAGATTGAATGTCGACTTATCTTATTGCCATTCAATCCCTCAAGAGGGTTTCCGCTGAGAACGTGATAGTGTTCGTGTCCAAATGTGAACAAAGTCCTAGCTTATAGAGTTCGTTGCTTTTCCCAGGCCGAAGAAGGGCTTATACTGCTTGCCTCTATTTGATATGCTCATTCACTACCAATACAAACTAAAACTATACAAAAGTGGTAGGGCTACTATAGAAGCTAGAAGTAGCTAGCCTATAGTAGTCGGCCTAACTAAAGTGTGACGACAACATAACATTAGCCTTATGAATTGAATCTTAAGTATGGGGCTTAGCTTGCCCGCCAAACAATCAAAGAGGCTGAGTGTGATAATCCGAACCCGGCATGCATTTAATGGCATTTAATTGCATTTAACTAAGTGTTATCTTAAATGTTAGCATTGAATTTCGTGTTTATTTTTAAGTTAAACATGTATTTGTAGCTTTATTTTCATATTTCTTTTAGAGGTAATTAAAATAATACTTGAGTTAATTATTTGAGTTAATTATTTAATGGAATATCAACTACTTTTCATATTTATGTCAATCGGTTTTATTTTTCTTGCACTTAAATGCTCGGATTTCAATTAAATGAAAAGTAGCTCCGAGCCAGAGTAAATTTTTAACTATGATGCTTTTCAAAATGATATATTTTCTTAAATTCTTTGAGATTTAATTGTTATTCTTCTATTGACGCAAAGTGCATAGCATATTGAGAGCGATAGTTAGGAAATGAATTATAGTCCTCAGCAAATAGTGGAAACTAGTATTTAGTGTTTTAATTTTAGTGTTTTAAGTTGTATTTAACTAGAATTGGATTTATGTTAGTTGTTTTAGCTTTAAAACGCATAAAACAAGCTTATTTGACCAAGTTTAAGTTAGTTGACCAAGCCTTAACCAAGTTGACTTGTTGCCATCTATAAAATAGCTTAAAATAGCACAAAAAAAGAAGCTGAAAAACAGAAACAGCAGGGTCGAAAATGGAAGGAGAAAAAAAAAAGAAAATTTCAACTTCAAATCTTCGATTTTTCGCGTGAGCTTGCACGGGGTGGTTTCCGAGGCATCCTACGAGGTTTCCTAGCGTCTAGGAGCGTCTAAGGTGAGAGTTTCATCATTATTTGCGCATTTGAATATTTTGTGTATTAACTTTGATTTTTGGGATTTATCTGTATATTGTTATTTAAATCATTTTGAGGCTTAAAGAATGTTCCCTAGCATTTGTAGAACATGTATTTATAGCTATTTAACATTTTTTGCAGTTGAATATCGAAATTGAAATATAAATTGTTAGTTGAATAGTAATTTGTGAATAGAATACCCTTGAAACGATGAAGTTGCGTTGTTATGCTGTCTGTTGATGTGAAAAGGTACTAGGTATGCTAGAATGCCTAAATGCATGATTTGTTTAGGTTGTGTAATGGAAAAAATGAGAAAAATGTATTAGTAAAAGTTGGGGTCGTTTAGGTCGAGTTTAGCATTTTCTCGTATTGCGTGATGGCATTGTCTCCGGAGGCCATGGAAGCACTTTTGGTGTAGTTATGGCGTTGGTTGGGTATTTGGTTAGGATAGCGGTAGTTCAAACGAGCAAAGGGGAAAATCGGGACTTTGCGTGAATTCTAGGGTTAAGTAGGGTTTCGGGGTCTTTAGACGTGCCTTATAGTGACCTTGGAGGATTGGTGAAGTCGGTTTCCAAAACTCGTGGCTCGTTTGAAAGTAGTAGCGTTTTGAAAGTTGGGGTCATTTTTGTGATTTTGTGTGTTTTCATAGTATATTACCTATAGAATGTTTATAATGCTTATAGAATGTTTATAATGCTTATAGAATGCTTATAATGCTTATAGAATGTTTAGAATGCTTATAATGTCTATAGAATACTTATTATTGCTTGATAATGTTTGTTGGTGTTGTTCTTGTTACATATTTGATTGTAAATGCTTGTTATCTTGTCTATCGTCTCTAATTTCTATTGTTGTGTTATCGCTTGTTTATCGCCTTGTATCGAGTCTTGCATTGCATAGTGTCAGGCGCATGAGTGATGGGCCTCTTTGGGTAGCCTCGGGTTGCCAGTGTTGGTTGCTCTAGCTCCGTGTCCTATTCCCTTTTCTCGCTTAGGTTGCCTCCCAGGGAGATTTGGGTCGTAGAATTGATGGATACTTCTGGGGTATTCCAAACTGGTTTTATAAGGTGGTTGCGCACTTATTGTCATCATTGTCAACATCAAGCTCGAGATTGATGTATCGCTCGTAAAATGGTATATTGCTCGTAAGAGTGAACCATAGCCTTCAGAGTGTAGTATAGCTTTGAATGGTTGTATTAATGCTTTCTTGAATGTTTATTATATTGTCGTTGTATTGAATGCTTTCTTATTGACTTATTGCTTAATTGTGTCTATTTGCATTGCACGTCTTTCTTTCTCTCCACCTCGATATATGTCTCGCCCTCACTGAGTATACGTGTTGTGTATACTCACTCCTCACCACCACATTTCAGGAAATGTCATGTTAGCTAGAAAGTTCGTGATTTTGTGAAAGTTCGTGCTTGAAGAGTTGTCTTGCGTGCTATGTGGCTTGAGTTGTCAAAGATGCAAAGATGTATGTTCATATGTTGTATGTATTTATTGTCAAAAGAAATGTAATTTAAATTTAGCTAAGTAGTTAAGGTGAATTGACAAGCTAGTTTATGTAATCAGTTAGCATAGCTTAACTTCAATGCATGTTTGTAATGTCCAAAGGAAAAGAGTTAGAATGGCATGATAGTTTATTTTATGCAGTAGCTTAGTATGGTTTAACTGTCTAGTTTTAATGTACTTGTCAAAAATGAAAAGAGATAGGTTAGCTTGTAAATTGGAAATGTATGTTTACTTGCTGAGTTTAATTGTTGAGAACCAAGGCTCGGATGGCCTTGAGGTGTTTGGATGGTTGGATACGGTGTTGGTCCACTTATATGCTATCGCAGGTTTTACATTTCACCTAGAAATAGGGGAGACTCCGTCCGTTTTCCCTAAAAATTTATGCCCGGGTTTGGTTTGGGTTGTGATTAAATCGATTGATAGAACTCCCGGTCTCGAGAGGGATCGGGGTGTTACACTGAGAGTAAGTGTAAGCTCTTTGAGTTTCCCTTCATTCGTTTCGCGGGAGCCGCACAACACATAGCTGGAAGTAAGAGGGCCTATACTACCTGCCTAACGCTTCGCTCCGAGGGATCGTAGATCAGAAAGCGCCTTCTAAACCACCAAAAGATAAGGGAAGAGGCCTATGTATTTGCATGACCCTTGCAGATTTAACCCTATCTAGACCCGAAGCCACTCCTCTAACGGTCCTGCCACCATGCCACAGAATAGAGCTTGTGTAAAACCTTTGATTTTTGGCGTAACAGCAGTAGAACGTAACAAAATATTACGGCCTAGGGGCCGGAGGTACGGTAAACTCGGCCAAAATATGACACCCGAAGGGCCTGGCATGCACAATCCTATCCTATCTGAGTCTGAGTTTACCCCTTGCACTTCGGACAACTGTCCGTAGCATCATAAGGAGGACCTCCATTTCGAGGTAAAAAAAGACTAAGGTACAAAGGAGGTTGGTCTTTCTCAACGTGGTGTATAGCATGAAAAACCTTTCGATACATGCCCCACCAACCCCATTCACATGAAAGAAAAAAATGAATCCTTTATTCCCTTCTTTCTCTTTCACGAGGGGGAAAGAGGGTCTTATGGAGGAAGGGGGAAGGGAAAGCCTTGGGCCTACCTATCCCAATAGGACCCTGTGAAACCCCGAACTCGGCATGTATTTAATAGTATTGCATTTAATTACATGTTATCTTAAATGCTAGCTGCGAGGACCCGAACGTTCATTACATGTGCATTCATTTATTTTAATAATTATTTGAAAAATAATATGTGCATTTACATGACTTATTTAGTGTTTTAAAATTTAAAATTGCATTTAAAGTTCATTTAAATTGCATCTTATCTACTTTTCACCTTTATTGACCAACTAGGACAAGGTGGAAATTTTTTTGAAATGTTTAATGAAGGGTAAACTTGGGATTAAAAATAAAAATGCAATGTTAAGTTAGTCAAAATTTGGGTCAACTTTGAAATTAAATCTGAACCAATTGGGGAAGAGTTAGGTAGCAAATTATATATGGTTGGAAAGCTCTACGAGTCTAGTTTCTATAGGTTCAAACCGTTCGTGAATTGGAGTTTTCTTGAAGAAGTTATTGCTGTTTTCGTAAGGTGGCGCAGAGCTGATTTTTCTACGCGAGAGTTGACCGAAGCTTTGACCTTTGACTTTCCACTTAAATACTAAATAAGCCAAAACAAAACACAAAATCAGCTTTTCTCCTTCCCTTCCACCCGTGACCAAGCTAAGACCATGAATAGTAAACCCTTGCACATTTTTGCTTATATCTTGAGTTTGGAGTGGAACCAAGGCGCAATTCCAGCATTTTTGAGTTCGTGGTGACGTGTAGCATCTTCCTAGCGGTTTATTTTTCATTTATTTTGCAGAAAAAAGGTGAGGACATTTTCTAACCCATTTTTCAAAAGTCATTATTTATGTTAGATATTGTTAAATCTATGCTTAATACTTGTTATTTAGATGCTAGAGAACACATTTCTTGTTTTATAGCTTGTGTATAGTTGATTTTAGTTGTAGTTGATACTTTGCTAGATATGAATATAAATGTAGACAATGTGTTTGTTTAATGTTCTAAGTGAAGTATAGGGATGTGTTACATGCTAGATTAATGCCCATAGATAGCTCAAATGCAAGAAAACATCAAGAGAATTCAAGTATGCAAAATCTGAATTTCGAAATAGTGCACTGCCCCTGTCTTTCGAAGCTATTTTTACATAGAAAACGTACTCAAAAATTAACGAAATTTACATAGCAGCTAGATTAGGCAGTTTAGAACAAATGTTGATTTCTAGAGCTAAGGCTAATTCTAACGTTTTAGGCCTCCGATTTAGCCATTTTCAAAATGTGTCCTGAAAATCGCTGCTACTGGACAGTTTGTGTAGTTGCACGGGAAAGGTCATAACTTGTTGATTTTAAACTGGAATTAAGCTCTGTTTGATTCTAAAATCAACTACACTCGAAGATCTACATTTATATGTAAAAAACCAGAGAATTTGGAGTCCAAGAACATAGGTAATGAATTTGATAAATTTAAGGTTCTGTTAGAAGTTTTGTAAATGGGCATGTTTTCATGAAGATCTACTTGCTATGTGTTGTATTCCATATCTATCTTGTATTTTAGAGTTCATAAGTGAGTAAGAGCACTCTTTTGATAGTTTAGAAGGTTTTTATGGTTATTTTCATGTTAGATCAAGGATTAGTTAATAATGTATATATTGAAAACTAAGTGTTTGAGTTTATGCTTGAATGAAGTATTTTATGGTAGAAGTTTGAAAATATTCTAGTTAAGTGTTTTAAGTGTTCTACATGTATTAACTTGGTAATTCTAGCATGTTAAATGTCTAGTTAGTCTATGTGATTTAGAACCCCATGCATGCTAAGTGGAATACCCGAGTATGAATGTATAATTTCGTATATAGTTAGTTGATTGTATTATGTAGTAGAATGGAAGGATTTGGTGCATTCAGAGAATATGGAAAGGGTTCTTAACTAAATTCTTACAGGATTGGCTTTGCAAGGTGAGGGAGTTGCATCTTATTTGCATTTCTCTATTGTATATCGAATATGTTAAATAGTTTTCATGCTATTAATGTGATTTAGCGTATTCTAACAAGATTTGTCAGTTTTATAGTTAATAGAATGAGTTAATGGTTAATGCTTGTTATTTCGCTTCTATTGTGGTCAACTAGTTAATGTGTGAGGACAACCTCTTTTGTTGTCCTTCTTGTGTGTATATCGGCTTATTTTGTTATATTGTTATTATTATTATTGTTTCTTGTGTTATCGAGTCTTTGGTTGCACAACCATATAGTCGGGACGGATGCGATGGGCCTCTCTGGGCGGCAGCGGGCTTGCCAGGGTTGGTGCTCTAGCTCTGTACCCTATTCCCTCACTCGCCTGGTCCGGAGATTGCCAGGGGGTGTTGGGTCGTAGGATATTCGGGGTACATCCGGAGTACACCCACTGGAGTGTTTGGGGATTATGCCGGCACATTGATTGTGATCGTGATCGTGATCGTGATCGTGGTTCAAAAGTTGGAGTGATAAGGGTTATCGATCGTATCCTTTTAAAGTATGGTATTAGAATTGTTATTCATTGTTTATTTATTGTGTTAATTGTGTTAAATTGCTGCATTGCACGAACCCGGTATACTGTCCCCATTTCCCCCTCCCTCACTGAGTATACATTATTGGTATACTCACTCCTCATCATAAATCTTTCAGGTTATAGCCAAAGGAAGTGTAGTTCGTGATCACGTGATAGTTCGTGCTTGAAGAGTGGCCTTACGTGTTATGTGGTTTGAGCTGTAGAAGTTGTAAAGTTTTACTTTCATGAATTGTATATGCTCAATGTAGGAGATAAATGTATTTAAGCTTAACCAGGTCATAGAGTTCTTTGATAACCTAGTCTATGTAATAGCTTAATGTGGTTTGAGTTCAATGCATGTATGGAGTTATGTATGTTTGGACACGGTACTGGTCCATTTATTTGTTGTGTGCAGGTAAACTGTTTGTCCTATAAACAGGGGAAACTCTGTCCGTTTTTTCTCGTATTTCGTGACTTGGGTTTTGGATCGGGTTGTGTTTAGTGGGAATATATAGCTCCTATTTCCGTGAGGGAATGGGGCGTTACAAGTGGTATCAGAGCTTAGTTAGCTCTCAGCCGGGATAGGATCCTCGGTCTGTTGGGTAGTAAACCTTGATTGTATGCTCGTTAAGTGTGTCTCGAAAGTGTGTGCCTGTATGTGAGATTGTGTGCCTTGACTAGAATGTGTGCACCTATGTGATATAGTTATGTGTTATATGCTAAATGTGTGCTAAGTTAAGTGGAGTGGCTAGTTGTGCATTGAATTGACCTTGTGAATCGAATCTACCTCGTGAATTGTTAATTACTTGAATTGTTACTTGTAATATGTGTATTTGAATGTCTTGGATTAAGTTGTGTTATGATTGTCGTGCTTGAATGACTTTGATGAATAAACTGTTTTATAAACTCTTTTATAAACATGCTTGCATAATAGTTTAAAGCATATATGTGTAAATGTGATATCTTGGCATTCATACATGTCCCGTTGAAATAGTAAGAAAGATTTCTTCTTTCCCCTGAAGAGAAGTGATTAGTAGTAGGCTCTTCAAGTTATGTGAATTAGCTGGAATGAGAAGCATTTGATCATCCCTTTATTTGGGAGTTGGTGTTTATAGTTGGAGCTTGGTTATTGGGATTTCCTCTAAGACATTCTTCTATACTCAGCAGTCCTAGATGAATGGATTCTCTGGGGTTTCTGCATGGCTGTTCTCTGAAGCATTCCCTTGGTATTTTCTTATTGGGCATTCTTCTGATATTTCCTTATTGGTGCTTCTTGTTGTACAAAATTCTCACTCAGCAAACAGTGATGGGGCCTCGAAGGTTGGTTTTATATATGGTGCATCCGCTTGATATTCTCATTTAGTTGTCGTCTGGTCGGGATTCTACATTTGGTATTCTACTTGACTATCTTATTAGATGCACAGTATTTTCTTTGACATTCTCATTCGAGCCTTTATTTGGCCTTATTACTTAGGAGCTCTTAAGCAGTACTATTGGGATTTCTTCTTGGGTCTTCCTATGGGCATTCTTATTCAGTGTTCTTACTGTAGCAATCGATGAAGAGTAACCAGAGTTGGACTTCAGTTGATGTCGAGTTCTATCAGAAGAAGAATTGCGAGGACGCAATTGTTTTAAGGGGGGAAGGATGTGAAACCCCGAACTCGGCATGTATTTAATAGTATTGCATTTAATTACATGTTATCTTAAATGCTAGCTGCGAGGACCCGAACGTTCATTACATGTGCATTCATTTATTTTAATAATTATTTGAAAAATAATATGTGCATTTACATGACTTATTTAGTGTTTTAAAATTTAAAATTGCATTTAAAGTTCATTTAAATTGCATCTTATCTACTTTTCACCTTTATTGACCAACTAGGACAAGGTGGAAATTTTTTTGAAATGTTTAATGAAGGGTAAACTTGGGATTAAAAATAAAAATGCAATGTTAGGTTAGTCAAATTTTGGGTCAACTTTGAAATTAAATCTGAACCAATTGGGGAAGAGTTAGGTAGAAAATTATATATGGTTGGAAAGCTCTACGAGTCTAGTTTCTATAGGTTCAAACCGTTCGTGAATTGGAGTTTTCTAGAAGAAGTTATTGCTGTTTTCGTAAGGTGGCGCAGAGCTGATTTTTCTACGCGAGAGTTGACCGAAGCTTTGACCTTTGACTTTCCACTTAAATACTAAATAAGCCAAAACAAAACACAAAATCAGCTTTTCTCCTTCCCTTCCACCCGTGACCAAGCTAAGACCATGAATAGTAAACCCTTGCACATTTTTGCTTATATCTTGAGTTTGGAGTGGAACCAAGGCGCAATTCCAGCATTTTTGAGTTCGTGGTGACGTGTAGCATCTTCCTAGCGGTTTATTTTTCATTTATTTTGCAGAAAAAAGGTGAGGACATTTTCTAACCCATTTTTCAAAAGTCATTATTTATGTTAGATATTGTTAAATCTATGCTTAATACTTGTTATTTAGATGCTAGAGAACACATTTCTTGTTTTATAGCTTGTGTATAGTTGATTTTAGTTGTAGTTGATACTTTGCTAGATATGAATATAAATGTAGACAATGTGTTTGTTTAATGTTCTAAGTGAAGTATAGGGATGTGTTACATGCTAGATTAATGCCCATAGATAGCTCAAATGCAAGAAAACATCAAGAGAATTCAAGTATGCAAAATCTGAATTTCGAAATAGTGCACTGCCCCTGTCTTTCGAAGCTATTTTTACATAGAAAACGTACTCAAAAATTAACGAAATTTACATAGCAGCTAGATTAGGCAGTTTAGAACAAATGTTGATTTCTAGAGCTAAGGCTAATTCTAACGTTTTAGGCCTCCGATTTAGCCATTTTCAAAATGTGTCCTGAAAATCGCTGCTACTGGACAGTTTGTGTAGTAGCACGGAAAAGGTCACAACTTATTGATTTTAAACTGGAATTAAGCTCTGTTTGATTCTAAAATCAACTACACTCGAAGATCTACATTTATATGTAAAAAACCAGAGAATTTGGAATCCAAGAACATAGGTAATGAATTTGATAAATTTAAGGTTCTGTTAGAAGTTTTGTAAATGGGCATGTTTTCATGAAGATCTACTTGCTATGTGTTGTATTCCATATCTATCTTGTATTTTAGAGTTCATAAGTGAGTAAGAGCACTCTTTTGATAGTTTAGAAGGTTTTTATGGTTATTTTCATGTTAGATCAAGGATTAGTTAATAATGTATATATTGAAAACTAAGTGTTTGAGTTTATGCTTGAATGAAGTATTTTATGGTAGAAGTTTGAAAATATTCTAGTTAAGTGTTTTAAGTGTTCTACATGTATTAACTTGGTAATTCTAGCATGTTAAATGTCTAGTTAGTCTATGTGATTTAGAACCCCATGCATGCTAAGTGGAAGACCCGAGTATGAATGTATAATTTCGTATATAGTTAGTTGATTGTATTATGTAGTAGAATGGAAGGATTTGGTGCATTCGGAGAATATGGAAAGGGTTCTTAACTAAATTCTTACAGGATTGGCTTTGCAAGGTGAGGGAGTTGCATCTTATTTGCATTTCTCTATTGTATATCGAATATGTTAAATAGTTTTCATGCTATTAATGTGATTTAGCGTATTCTAACAAGATTTGTCAGTTTTATAGTTAATAGAATGAGTTAATGGTTAATGCTTGTTATTTCGCTTCTATTGTGGTCAACTAGTTAATGTGTGAGGACAACCTCTTTTGTTGTCCTTTTTGTGTGTATATCGGCTTATTTTGTTATATTGTTATTATTATTATTGTTTCTTGTGTTATCGAGTCTTTGGTTGCACAACCATATAGTCGGGACGGATGCGATGGGCCTCTCTGGGCGGCAGCGGGCTTGCCAGGGTTGGTGCTCTAGCTCTGTACCCTATTCCCTCACTCGCCTGGTCCGGAGATTGCCAGGGGGTGTTGGGTCGTAGGATATTCGGGGTACATCCGGAGTACACCCACTGGAGTGTTTGGGGATTATGCCGGCACATTGATTGTGATCGTGATCGTGATCGTGATCGTGGTTCAAAAGTTGGAGTGATAAGGGTTATCGATCGTATCCTTTTAAAGTATGGTATTAGAATTGTTATTCATTGTTTATTTATTGTGTTAATTGTGTTAAATTGCTGCATTGCACGAACCCGGTATACTGTCCCCATTTCCCCCTCCCTCACTGAGTATACATTATTGGTATACTCACTCCTCATCATAAATCTTTCAGGTTATAGCCAAAGGAAGTGTAGTTCGTGATCACGTGATAGTTCGTGCTTGAAGAGTGGCCTTACGTGTTATGTGGTTTGAGCTGTAGAAGTTGTAAAGTTTTACTTTCATGAATTGTATATGCTCAATGTAGGAGATAAATGTATTTAAGCTTAACCAGGTCATAGAGTTCTTTGATAACCTAGTCTATGTAATAGCTTAATGTGGTTTGAGTTCAATGCATGTATGGAGTTATGTATGTTTGGACACGGTACTGGTCCATTTATTTGTTGTGTGCAGGTAAACTGTTTGTCCTATAAACAGGGGAAACTCTGTCCGTTTTTTCTCGTATTTCGTGACTTGGGTTTTGGATCGGGTTGTGTTTAGTGGGAATATATAGCTCCTATTTCCGTGAGGGAATGGGGCGTTACAGACCCCATACAAGAACGGGAGTTGTTGAGAGGTTCCATATTGCCGAGACGAAGGGTAGCACTTCTGTACGTGATTGTAGTATGTTACCTCGTCTTGTCCCCGCTGGATCAAAAAGCACCTATGCACTATTTTTTGGTTCACTGATAAGGAAGATAAAGTTGGGGTGGGAGTCTACGTTGTGATACTCAAGTATGACCAGGGGAGATACATGCTAACTATGGGTAGGAAGCAGGAACCATTATTATATAAATAATTTCGAGGGATTACAGATCTCTTATACTACCATCGATCAACAGAGCGGAACAACAAGAAAAAGAAGTTAAGTTAGAAAGCCGTATGATAGGTAGTAACTATCTTGTATGGTTCAGGGGATAATCGGCGTACTTCGATCAGTAGGGGGGATCTTTGGCTCTATCAAACATACAGAGAATTAGAGGTAGCATTCTACCAATGTCAAGTCATGGACTGGTTTCTTCAGCCCTTTTTCTATGTGTTGGTGTTCTATATGATCAACATAAGACTTGACTTGTTAGATATTATGGAGGTTCAGTGAGCACCATGCCGAATTTCTCTACCATTTTCTTCTCTTCCACTTTGGCCAATATGAGTTCACCTGGTACTAGCAGCTTTATCGCGAAATTTCTCATCTTAGTAGGAGTTTTGCAAAGAAATAGCTTAGTAGCCACATTAGCAGCACTTGGGATGATTTTAGGCATGGCCTATTCCCTTTAGTTATATAATTGTGCGGTTTCTGGGAATTGAAAACCCGATTTCCTCCATAAATTCTCCAATCCAAATGGCAGAGAAGTTTCCATATTTATGCCTTTTCTTGTTGGAGGGGCGACCGTCCGTTAAACTACCAAATAAAAAAAGGGTAAACCAATGGGATCATGACATTGTAGGTACTTGCAATGGGATGGATGCGACTTCCCTTAGTTGGTTTGGGTGGCATAGCCTGTTGCAGAAGTCCCCCATTTTTTTTTATCCAGGGAGCCAAAGCTTGACTTTACTAAACTAATAAAATAAGGCTCACACTAGGGAAAGGACGGGAAGCAATCATGCATGGTACTTCTCGACTCTGTCTCTGAGGGGCAGTTGAACGAGCGACTCATGAATGTTGTCGAGTTGGACAAGCCAATAACTCAAACGCGTTCGGTCTGTTTTTTGAGCAAGAATCACAGCCTTACCTTATCTTCACCATGATACGGACTCCAAGTTCTTATGGCAGAGCAAGAGGAGATTTATAATCAATATGATGATGGGAATGGAACCAGAAGCACGACTGGAGTCTTAGTGGTCCAAGATAATCAAACCATCAGTAAGTATAACGTAAGCATAAGACTTTTTGGTAGTACTGGTAAACCAGATGGCCTCGGCAATGGAATCTGGGATGGAGGACTTCTAGTATCTCTCTAATTCTGGTAAAAGCAAAAGAACCCCTAACCTAATTCAAATGGAGGCTGACCGTTGAGCCCACTCTGTCCTCGCAAGGCGGGCCCCTGTATGAGCTGGAGCTGCCATAGCTTATGGCGTCAGCAATGGGAGGGCCCCAGCAGAGAGAAACGTCAGGATAACGAGCGTTCCGCCCACCAAGCAGGTTGGAGGAGTAGGGGGCAAGTGCTTGGTAGGCCAACAACCCAGTGAACCAGGTGGGGCACTAGAAGAAAAGGGGGCACACTAAGCAAGTACGAGAAATTGGCCCCACTCTACTTTCTTAAAAGCAAGGACCACTACGAGAGGTCAAACCAAAGACTTATAGAAGTCGGGGCTCGTCTCCGGTCAATATTGGATCAAACAATACGGGGCCGTAGCACAAACCTCTTTTTTTATTGATTCAATACAATAGGGGAAAAGATCGTACAGTTCTGTACTGAGATAAACTCTCAACGGATCCTCCGTGCGCTGGGTATACCTCTTCCGTGCATCTTTATCGTGGCGAGAACAGAGCAACAGGGAAAGACCCAATCGGCCGGCCCAGGGATCGAAAGTGACCTTTATTTATTTAAGAAAGAATGGGGAGTGAATCTAACGGCTTCCGTTTTCGTTCTTGGTTTGGTTCGGGCCCCTCTCGATCTTTTTCGTAGTTGAGAAGGGGGAAGGAGTCTAAATCAATGGATAGTAATGAACCATCATTGATGGACGTTGCACATGACACGATCAATTCGACTTAAGGTCTGGCACTAATACAAGTAGTTTACTTTCCTAGTAGCGAAGGAAAAGGGCAGGGCTTTTTTCATAAGTTTAGTGGGCGGGTCTCATGAGATCTATGCTGGCCGTCGGAATCAAATGAAGGTCGAAGGACCATTCGATTCATTAAGGGGCATAGCGGCGCCCTCGCCTAGCGCCTTTCCTAGACCTAGCAGCAAACGAGCAGGTCGTGACTGAATACAGACCGGACCAGACTCTTCTTTGTTTGAGCTGCTCCCACGCACGACCGGACATAGAGCCACTAAGAGCTGGCAGACTAGGCCGGGTGCAGGTTCCAGATCCAAAAAGTCGGGTCTCGATCAGCCTAGTACACCAATTGCGTCGTACGACGGACACTCAAAGACCTGGTGGATGATGGCCCACCTCACCCAAGAGCGCTTATGTCATAGGGGAACTCATGTCTGGAAACAATCCTTATAGTTTGTTTTGATATCCTGTAGGAATAATAAGAATCAAAGTCCAGATTGGTTGGTGAGCCTAGTGATATGAAATTATCTAGCTTGGTTCGGAGAGCACTTGTTGGGTTAAAGATTTTTTTGTTGCTAAATGTTACGTCCTAAATGCTGAACTATTGACCCTACTTCTTCGGATGGGTGTTCACCCCAAAGTGTTCCCGGACTGCATACATACATCCATAAATAACTTAGTGCTGTGAGGCCCGACCTCGATTTGCATGCGATATGTTGCTTCGTGTGCCCTAACCTAGATTTGCGTGCCTTGACTTAGGTTTAAGAGTCGTGTCTCGTTTTATGTGCCTTGCATTGAATTACGTGCATTCATTTAGGGTTGCGTGTATTTGCTTGAGAAAACATGCATTCGTCTCGTATTATGTGCCCTAGACCTAGGTAAGCGTGCCCACACGCTAATCAAGAAAGCATCTTACACGAAGCACTAGATCATTAATTAATCCTACAAACTCCACTAACTAATATTAAAATGCTAAGTCAATGTACTAGAAGACAAAATCTCACAAAAAACTAAACATTCTATTCTTTATTCTTAAGTCTTTTGCATATTCCAAGCACATGCAATAAAATAAGCTCAACCAAGACAAAAATTCAGAATTTTCCACAAGCTTGGCCGACCATGTGAAGAGCTTGTGCATAGTTTGCTATTTCAAAATCAAACCATGCTAAAAGATGATTCAAAATATGCTCTTCAAGACACAAATTCTAAAATTTTGCCAGTCCCAAGGCCGAGACAAGCATGCAACAAATTTTCTAACAATTTCATCTTCCTTTTTGCCTCAAATTCTCTCTCATTCTCGGCCCACTCAATTGCCCATGCTAAGATAATTCAAGTGCTCAAAAGAATGACACAAATCAGAATTTTGCAAGGCCTATAGCCGACCAAATGCTCAAGCTTTCATTTCTTTTTCACATTCTCTCTTTCTCTCATTCATTCTCTCTATCTTTCGGCATTGGCTGCTTCATCACTCTCCCTAGCTTAAGCTCATCATCCTAAGAATCATCAAGACATACAAGATACTAAGGAACTCGACCAAGCAAGCAAGAATGCAAAAAGACATACATGCAAGCTCATAGAGCCTTCATTTCGGCTTAGGTATGTTGATAGCTTCTATTTCATTTTCTTTTTGTTCTAACCACATGCACATACTAAGAACATGGTAACTAAGCTAGAAATTAGAGAATCTCAAGTAATCTCTCGGCCAAGCAAGGAGAAAGTCGATCTTGTGCATCATCAAGAGCTTTGTGCATCTTCATTGTTGTCTTGCTAAGGTGAGGGCTAAAACTCCTTTGAAAAGCTTTCAAAAACCACATGCATGCCTTTAAATGTCTATTTTCACCTCTGTACGTGTGATATATGTGTGTGCATGAGCTTTTGTAAACATGCATGGCAAGATATTTGGCTAGAATGTGAAGATAGGTGAAATCGCGTAAATGGCAGTCTTCTGACTTGTTGTAACGAAGTGAATTTGACCAGGTAAATGATGTTGAAAATGTGTGAAAATTGGTAGGTGACTATTTTTGCCAGTTCTGAGCATTTTTTGTAGAAATAGGACAATGCCAATTTTGACACTAAGGATCCCAAAATAGCAAAACATAGAAAGGTGTCCAAATCTGGAAAATCTGGGAAAATGAAACAGGTTTTTGGCAGTTCACTGCCCTTGTAGAATGAACCAGTTTTAACTTAGTAAATGATGTCCAAAATGCATGAAATTTGGTCGACTACTGGATTTTTCAGTTATGGACATTTTTGTCAGAAATAGACTAAGGCTAAATCTGACCCTAAGGCCCTCAAAAATGACATGTATTGAAATGTGTACAAATCTGGACAGTTTTGCGTAGTCTCACGGTTTTGGCTATAACTCTTGAACCCGAACTCCAAATGATGCGAGGTTTGTTTCTGGAATTAGTTATCTCCTTAAGATTTAATTTGAGATTTTGTTCACTGGAATTGGAGATTATTTGCTTGTCTCAATGATTGTGGGAAAACAGACCATTGCAGTGAGGTTTCATCTAGTGATATGCTTTGAAAATTATTGTAACTTCTCTTGTTGTATTAAATGCTTGGGATTGTGGCACTTGGATGTTGTGTGGACTGTTTTGGATGATTGAGGATGTTTTAATTAATTGATGCATGGCTTGAGTTTAATTACGTGACAACTTGTGGCTTAATCGCATGGGTGAGCATGAATTGAAACCCTAGTGACTAGTAAAACTCGCTAAGTGTTGATCCTATGGATATCGTGTTTAATTACATGATTAGTAGGCTGCCCGTAGTTTCCCTTACAGCCCTAAATGTGATTCCGACAATTACATGCTGACAAGTAGACCTTTCTTGCACCCGGTCCCACGTAGATGTCGTTGCATGTTGTATAATCTTATTATTTGATTGTGTAAACCCTGAAATGAGTTATATGACTTGATTCACATGTGTTACATGGCTGTCCGTTTAATATTCATATAACTCCATGCGTTTTACAAGTGAAATTACCTGTCATAGCATTCCTTGCGTGTTCACTTGTCAACGTGCAATCTTATAACTGCTCGGAGGCAACCTACTTTGTTGTCCTCCTAATGTGATATGTTAAATGTTATAAATGTGCATTGCATACAAGGTTGCAACCTCTCGTTGTGGCATGGTAGCGTTTCACGCACGCTGGGCGACATCGGGCTTGCCGGTGCTACTGTGACTACCATGGTCCAATTCCCTCTCTCGCTTGGCATTCCACCCTCGGAGAGTTGGGTTGTAGGTTTTTGGGGTACATCCGGAGTACACCCAAATGGGAGCGATAAGTGGATTATTGAAGTCGGCTGCAACAATCGTATCGAAATCGATATTGAGAGCAAATGCTGTGACGCCCGAGAATTTGCCATGCATTTAATTACTGTTGCATCCCTTGTTTGTGCATTTACTTCTATGCCTTATTAATTGACTTTGTGACTACTATTCACTCCGTTTTTAAAATGCTTTCTATTAGTTAATTAGCATTTTTATTAAATCATATTAATTGTAAAAGTAGTGGGAAAAATGTGCTTTTGAGCTTAAGACGTTAGGAAGGCTCGTTTAGAAAATAATTTTAGAAGTCAAGTGAATAGTGTTACGTAATAACTTTATAGATTTAATTAGTTAACCAATGTGTCACCCCTTAGACTCGTTTTTAAAGCTTACTACGCGTATTATATTAAACCATTCAAGCGCCAAAGGACCCCACCTCAACTCAAACCCTTATTATATCACACTTTAGCTCATTTATCACAACAAAAAAAAAAAATAAAAGCTGAACAGGACAGAGGCAAACCCGACAGCAGCTAGGGAGAAAAGGAGGAGAATTTTGCTCACCAAGCCTCCCATCCAAGCCTCTCCAAGCCTTGAGCAACTAGTGTAGGGTGTTTGCAAGGTCCCTAGGTGCTTCTACGCGTAGTGGTGAGGGATTTCATGGCTTAATTTCGCATTTTAAAATAATTGCTATTTTCTTGATTTGTTAGAAATGATGTTTAATGCTATTGCAAGGCTCAATTAAGCTTATATATGTTGTGTACACATAGTAGAGACCACTTTTATGCTATTGTTTCATGAATTAAACGGTAGAAATCGATAGTTTGATTCTTAGGGTGAATAGTGACGTTTTTTTTAGGGTTTTGTGTAATTGTTCGAATTGGCTTGAATTAATGCTTCTAATTGATGCCTTAGGTGCTAGTGAAGATAGTTAAATAACCCCGTGCACTTGCATTGCCCTTAAATCGCCTAAAAATGGAAAATAGCCGACTTTAAGTTGGGGCTTTTGGGGTTAATGCGATTCCGGGTGGATTCGGGCTTCAATTCTAGTTTCCTTAAGCTACCTAGGTGCTATAGATGCCTTGATATCCCTTAGTTGAAGCCAGAACAATGTAGTAGTAGTTTAAAGCCAAAAGAGGGAAATTGGGGCTTTCGGGGTAAACGCGAGCATTTGATTGAGTTCGAGGGTTGAAAGGGTACCTTGGGGGTTAGTTAGAAGGTAGGGAGAGTTTCTTTTGAAAATGAAATCATTAACTTGGGTTTGGAAGAGAAATAGTTGTAAAATAAAGGGGTTTAAGTGCAATTTCGTTTGTCTCACAATTCTAAACCCACGGCATGACTTCATGAGTGTTTATATATGATTTTAAATTGATTTGGAGCTTTTGAAATGATTCTATGCTTATATGGTATAAGTTCATTTGTAAACTGCTTATTAACTTCTATATTTGCTTCTATCCTAATTGCAACGAGGTCAACCTACTTTGTTGATCCTCATATGTGTTAATGCTTATATTATTGCTATTAACTTGCCATCGTTAAGTGCATTGCATAGTGGTTGCGCAACCATAGTGTCGGGGCGGATGTGTTGAATATCGGCTGGGCGGCAGAGGGCTTGCCGGTGGATATTCAAACTCCGTACCCTATTCCCTCATTCGCCTGGTCCGGAGATTGCCAGGGGATGTTGGGTCGTAGGATTCGGGGTACATCCGGAGTACACCCACTGGAGTGATTGGGGTTATGCCGGCTTATCGTGATCGTGCTCGTGGTTCGTGGATCGTGATTGAAGACCAGTGAAGATTGGTGTATAGGGGATTGTTGAAATGTATCCTTTTAATTGTGTGGTTATTTAAGTTTTCATTGATTCTTAAATTGTTAAAGTGTTATTGTTGTGTAATTGTGTTATCTGTTGCATTGCACGCCCCGGGACTATATCCCTCACTGGGCAACAGTGGTTGCTCATACCTCGATATCTGTTTCAGGAGACGCTGAGGGTGATCCCCAGCTTGTTGATTTAGTTGAGGAAGAAGAAGTTCAGATCGAGCCTTTACCTTAGTTGCTGTGTCTGAACTTGAGGTGGTTAATGATTTTTGTTGCTTTGTGGAAGACTCCTCTGATTACTTTATGTGCTATTTTGTAGCCCAAGGGCTTTGTACATGCTTGTTGTATAAGTCGAAGATTAGATGGCTGGGTTGTAACTTTGAAAGTCTATGATCTGTAATAACTTTCATTCTTGCCTTATTTCCTTGCATGCTTGTGAGTGGATGGTAAATGTAGAATGCTCTACTCTTTAAGCTGTTATATTGATTTCCTAGAATGTAATGATTATAAGTCTATGATGACAACCAGTTCTTGCATGCTTGTGTGTTTTGGAGATATTGTGTACTATAAGGCTCGGATGGCCTTATAGCTTTATTGTTTAATTAAATTAAGCTTGTATGTGTTGTAGAGACCTTGTTTAAGTGTTTACAGGTTTTTAGAATGTCCACGGTACAGAGGAGACTCTGTCCGTGTGTCGGGTCCGGACTTAACCTTTAGCTTGGGGGTTGGGTCGGGGCGTGACAAATGCTCACCGTATCCTTGAAATGATTGGTAATTGTATCTGTTGCTCAATTTGAGTCTTATACGTTGCGTATCTTATTACTTGTAATACGTGACATGTTTTCAAAAAGGGGTTTTTCGTAACTCAACAGGAAAAAGAGTTTCAAAACGTATTTCTCGTTCCCCCTCGCTGAGTTCATAAGGACTCACCCTCTTTTATCATCTTAGGTGAAGAAGTCCAGGAACAGGTATCCTAAGACAACGTGCCTATTAATGATTCCTTGGAATGATTGCTTGCCCTACGTGCCTTACTTGACTATGGCCATTTTGTGAACGATATGTTGCTTGAAGACTATTTCTTATGTTAATTGTTGTTGTATTGTAAATGACCCCCGTTGTAATTTGGGGTCTCATTTTGGCTTGTACTGATCATAACTAGATAGACACTCTTATGGTCGTTTTTTATGTCGCTACTGGTTAGTATCTATCACAGGCTTATGAAGTACCAGGTAAATGATTAAGTAAAATGAATCTATCCAATCTAAGCAGGTACTCATTGGTAAGCTAAGATCAACAGGTACTTTTGTAACAAGGATTGACAAACAAACGAGACAGAGTTATCATGCTAGGTTGTTAATCAAACGAGACTTTGAGATAACTAATAGGCGTTTTGATTGGTGATAAATAATAATCTTAGTTGGAAATGAATTTGAGATTGAAAGTTTCGAGGCACTTAGAGAATTAGGTCAAACTAAAGAGCCCAATTACAGCCGTTATGCTACCGGTTTTCCGAAGAATTTGTGGAGTTTAGGCTAAACGTTAAGTGTCAAACCTTCATGAACGATTAAGTACGTGAAATGACTTGAATGTTTAGATCACTCCCTAGTCTAACCTCTATAGGTCGGGTTGGGGCGTGACACCTTAGAGAAATGGTATCAGAGCTTAGATTGCTCAAGCTAGGTTTAACTCTCGGACCATGGGTAGAAGCCCTAAGATTATCGGGATGACTTGTTTATGTGTGTTATTGTGTGACAATATCAATTGTGCCTTCTCTGTTTCTATGTGCTTATATGATTAATATGTCTTAATTGTTTCGAGAATTATGTGTCTATATAAAATTGCATGCTGCATACATTATACATTAAATTCTTGTTTGTCATATTCCAATAAATTGTGCATAATAATCTGTGCCTATAGATGGCTGGCCCTAGCACCCGTAATACTAATAGGAGCGGTGAGCCCCAAGATGTGAAACCCCACTTTTCTATCTTATATCGTTTTGCGTCCTTTATCTCGTTTTGCGTAAATTAACCTATCTATGTGCTATGTGACTTAGAATGTGGTAATTTTGATATCAATACTCCTAGAACATGCTAGATGTGCATTCATGAAATTTTCATCAAAAACGGAGTCAGAAATTTTATCATCGATTTTCAATGAATAGTGTTTTCGAAACACGTCCGCTAAAATTTTGAAATTGGTCTTTTTAACCCTTCTAGACCTAGTCCACAGACTTTAATAGACCTGTGTTTGATTAAAACGGTTTTAAAATTGGCTTAAGAATTTATTAGGGTTTTCACACCGACTTTTGCGAAAATTGAGTTTTAAGCCGACTCGGGTGAAATTGTTCGATTGTCAAACTTCTTGTCACCTAAAAATAACCTACTTGAGCTATCTTGGGTGTTGAATAATTGTTTTGAACTTTGGTGATCAATAAAATGCATTTAAAGTCAAGAAAACACTAAAAATACTAAAGTTTCAACTTTGACTTTCATTTAACTTGTTGACTTTCATGCATATATCACCAACACACACTCACAAAGCACAAAAACACCCACAATTTCACACACATTGCCGAGAGGAAGAAGAGAGAAAAGATAAAAGAGTTTTCAAGGTTTTCAAAGCAAATTTTCAAAGAAAAACCTAGTTTTTGTCCGTAGAACTTCGTGCCGAGTTGGATTCCGCTTGTTGGGCACGCATTGCACGCATTCCTAGGCTTTTATCGCATCAAAGGTGAGAGAAAAATTCTGGATCTCAAAACTCATTTTTATGTTTTTGCTCATAACTACATTTTGAACCGTTAGAATGTTAATATGATGTTAGATTATTGCTCCATGCATGCTAGGGATCGTTTATGTGTATTACTGCGAGATTTGAGCCATTGTAGCGAAATTATTTATTTCTGGGTATTTAAAGTTGATAGAATGGCTTTTTGAGGATTATTTTGAGTTGTTGTGGTTGGAATCGATTGCCGTCGATTTCTAAAAGTTTGTTAATTACGTGGTAACGCCGTTATAATGCCGAATTTTTGATTGCAATGTTTGGGTGAAAATCCAGAAATTTCAGCCTAGGTGCCTTGAGGTTTTAGGGTTGTTGGACTTGATTTTGAGGTGTCTTGGTTGGTTTCCGAGAGGGCTAATGTAGTTGATCGAATGGGTGAGTGTTTGAAACTGATTTGGAGTTGTTTGGATTAGTAGAATGTAAGATATGATTATTTAAAGTTTAGGTTATCTTTCTTTAAATTATTGAATTGAGCCTTAGTTGATCGGGTGTGGTTTGAGTGATTGAATTGTGAGTTGTTGATGGGTAAACTAGGGTTTGATTGTGTGTTTAATGCATGTTCGGTTGGATGGCCTACTTTTTCATCTAACTTAGTTATTGTTGTTAAATTGATTATTGGTGTTATTATGATGATAATATGATTATTGATGATGATTGATGATTATTGATTGATGATTGATACCGGGAGGTAGGCAGTTCTGCTAGAATGTCCTCTTGTGAATGATTGATGTTTATTATTATTGTTGAGTCTTTGGTATGTGTGTGCCACCTCTCGGGCAGCATCGGGCTGTCGGGTTGATAACGACATGACTACCAGAAACTGCCTCCAGCTCGCATGACGGAGGTGTCATGGAGGGAGAGGTTATTGGGGTACCTCGGGTGCGTGAGTTTATGGGAGTCACAAGAAGGCTGTTATGATCGTGATGGTGATTGGAGCTACACCAACTAGTGTATCCTTTATTGAATGGTCATTATAGATTATGTGATGATAGTATTATTGATGTTATTGTGTGTTTACTTGCTCAAAGGATTAAATCCAAGGAGCATAGTGAATACTGTAGAGATCTATCGGATCCTCACTGGGCTTATTTTATATAAGCTCACTCTCTATTATTGCATGCTTTCAGGTGTTCTTTCGCAAGATTACGGGTACGTGCCTCCTGAAGAGGAGAATGTGGAAAATGTGCTTTACGTGGATGAGTCTTATGTTCTGGAGTCTTATCCTTGATATTGTATTGTTTTACTATCTTGTAAATTAACTTAGTAGACTTTTATATGCTTTGTAGTTTATAATGTATAAGATGTTGAAAAGATAATGAATTAGTTGATGCTGTCTTAGTAGCCTTCCTTTTGTTTATGATTAGGTTGCTAGATTGGCTCAATATGATTTTGTAATGTATATTAAGGTTCATGTATTATGTTGGAAAGGAGGCATATAACGAGTAATGTCATATTATGATGTATGTTGTTATTTTATTGAGGAGTTGTTTGTTGTATGGTTGTGGAGTTGATGTATGATGTTCTATTGAGGTTGGTTTAGAGCCTCAGTATCCTATTTACTGTCATTGTACTGCCGAAATTCCGTTGCGTCCTGACTGATTATAGGAGGGGTCGAGTTGGGGTGTGACACAAGAGACCAGAGATGCTCATCAAACTAACCCCGACATGGCTATGTTTAATATGATGGTGAATGCTATGGATCATGTGTCGCGAGTGATAGAACGTCAAGATGCACGTGAAGCAAAGAACAACAGGAATGGAGGTAACAATTGGAGAAACAATAGAATGCGGGAATTCCTTGACTTTCGCCCGTCCAAATTTCACGAGGAAGCTGATGATGAAAAGGCAGAGGCTAGGCTGTCCGAGATTGAAAGGATTTTCAGGCCACTTGACAATACTGATGAGGAAAAGGTTGAGTTCGTTGTGTTTTTGTTGCACAGGGATGCTGAGCATTGGTGGCACACCGTGGAGGCGCTTTGGAAAAATGATCATACACCTCGCTTGTGGGGTAATTTCGTTAAGGTATTCAAGGATAAATACGTACCTACAGTTTCCAGGCAGAGGCGAATTGAGGAATTCATGCATTTGAACCAGGGTAACATGACGGCGGCCCAGTATGAGGCTCGTTTTGACCGATTGTCCTGCTATGCTCAATACATGGTCAGTACCCCTAAGGCGAAGATGTGGAAATTTACGAATGGATTAAGGCCAGAAATTCAGGATCAGTTGGCTTTGCTTGACTTTACTACATATTATGCTCTCCTTGCGGCTGCCTCCCGAGTTGAGAAGAGAAAACTTGATAGAGCCGGTTCAAGCCAGCCGAACAAGAAACCATATCAGCCTCCAGGTCAACAGAGAAAATTCCAGACTCAGAGTCGCAGTCAGGGCCAGAGCCAGAACTGACGAGTTAATAACCGTGGCCCGACTAAAGCACCATCAGCCTCTTCTACTCGCGGATCCACAGGTAGTTCACCTACTTCTCAGACTGTCACCTGTTCCTACTGTAACAGGAAGGGTCACACCGAGGCCCAGTGTTGGAGGAAATCGGGACGATGCATAGGGTGTGGCAGTGATCAACACCAGGTCAAGATTTGTCCTAAATGGCAAGGGGGACAAAATCAGATTAAACCAAATGGTAAAGGCAAGACTCCAGTTGTAACGCCCCGATCCCTCACGAGATCGGAGGCTCTAATAGCCATGCTAATCACAACCCAATACCAAACCCAGTCACAAAATTTTAGGAA
The DNA here is from genome assembly GCA_037974665.1 of Ehretia macrophylla. Taxonomy (NCBI): domain Eukaryota; kingdom Viridiplantae; phylum Streptophyta; class Magnoliopsida; order Boraginales; family Ehretiaceae; genus Ehretia; species Ehretia macrophylla. The sequence goes on from CM075767.1 coordinate 46,076,998, forward strand.
AAAACGGACAGAGTTTCCCCTGTACTGTGGACATTCTGAAAACCTGTAAATAATCAAATAAAACCACGAAGCAAAAGGAACAATATCTATAATTGAAATTCAAACTTCAAGGCCATCCGAGCTTTAAGCAACACAAGACAATATAAATACACACAAGCATGCAACAATAGTCCTAAAATCTTTGTCTCCATTCGCTTATCATACCATTCTATGTTAGCAATTAAACATTCTCATAAATTAATGCCAACCATACATCCGTTCATTCACACCCAAGCTTGCAACGTAGCTAGAAGCAGAAGCATAAGTTATTACATGCCACAATTCCATAACACTTGCTACATCCACTTAGCTTTCAAACTTACAACTACTCAAATATATATACATTAGCCCTTAGGCTCCCAAATAGAATAGATAGTAGAACAAATAAGGTCTTCCACAGTTTAGCAGACAATCACTCAAATCTCAAGTAATAGCACACAACAATCAGGTCAATTCCTCCAACTGCATCACCTGAAACATGTTTAGCGAGGTGTGAGCAATCACAATTGCCCAATGAGGGATAAGGTCTACCGGGGACGTGCAATGCAATAGTTAGTACAAATAAAGCCTTTTACAACCAAAGAACAATTAAAACAACAAGTTACCACACATTAAAAAAGATACGATACACTTTGACTTCTGTAACGTCCCGGCTAAGCGAATACCCCGAAGGGCAGAGGCACACCAGCGATGCCATGAACTGAAATCTCAATGTAATAATGACACTGATATCGATAAGCCGGCATCCCCTTATAACTCCAAAATGGGTGTACTCTGGATGTACCCCAAAATCCTACGACCCAACTCTCCCTGGGCGGCATCCCAAGTGAGAGAGGGATTGGGCAACCATGGTAGCCGAGATGGACCGGCAAGCCCGATGCCGCCCGGTTTCCCCGACACTTCCATGCCCGAATGGTTGCGCAACCACGATGCAATGCACTCAATATGATAACAATAGTATAAATCAATAAACACATGGTTGAGGGACAACAAAGTAGATTGGCCTCACACACAATATATAGACAATAAGTGCACATAATCTAAGTACAAGTAAATAAACTATTATGCACATAAGGATGAAGTCTCCCTCACCTCTACCAAGCTCCAAAATGCAAGATTGGCTTCAAATCACCCTCAATCACCAACGCGCGTAGGAACTCTCGGGAGGCTAGAAAACACCTTAAACTACTTGCTCCTTGCTTGTCTTGGCTTGGCTTGAAGATTTGATGAGCAAAATCCCCTCATTCTCCTCCTATGTTGATTCTCGGATTTGCTACAGTAATTTCTGCATCTTCCCTTTTTTTTTCTTTTTTTTGCTTTTTTATGACTTGTTTGTGTTTGGTTGATTATATATTAGGGTGAGTGTATGGTCTAATAAAATGAGCCTAGTTAACTTAAAAACTAGTCTATGATTACAATTTTGTGCTAGCTAACTAAAACATATTGTTCATACGTAACACTATTCACTAGTTCACTAAACTATTTTCTAAACGAAGGTTCCTATTGCTCCTAGCTCAAATGCATATTTTTCTCACTCCTAAAACAATTAATATGATTTAATAAAAATGCTAATTCATTAATATAATGCAGTTGAAAAATGGAATGAATAGTAACTAAGAAAGACAACAAGTAAAGCACACAATTAAATGTGCAATTAATGGATGCAACAGTTAAAAATGTGTACAGTAGAATCTCGGGCGTCACATCCTCTCCCCCTTAAACAAATTGCGTCCACGCAATTCTTCTTCCAAAAGAACTCCGCATCAATTGAAAACCAACTTCAATTACTCTTCATCAGTTGCAGATCAAGAATACCGTATACGAATTCTCGTAAGAACCCATTAAGAAATCCCAGTAGTACTGCCAGCGAATCCCCAAGTAATAAGGCCAAATAAAGGCTCCATTAGAAATGCTACTTAGAAATCCGAATAAGAATCCCACTGGCACAAATACCATAGAAAAGTAGAATCCCAACTAAGTGTGGCGAGAAAATACTAATAAAAGACCCGAGTGAGAATACTGTAGATAATACCATTTAATAAGGCTGAAAAGAATCACATATACTAAGCCTTTCGAGAGATCCTGACAAAAGAATACCAAGAGGAGTCCCGATAAGAAAATACCAAGAAAATGTTCCAGAGAACCGTCATATAGAAATCCCTAAAGAAGCCACTCATTTAAGACTGCTGAGCGTAAAAGAACACCTTAATAGAATGCTAATACCACCTGTAACACCCCGATCCCTCTCGAGACTGGGAGTTCTATCAATCAATCTAATCGCAACCCAATTCCAAACCCGAGCATAAAATTTAGGGAAAGACGGACGGAGTCTCCCCTGTTTCTAGGCAAAATGCAAACCTGCAACAACATATAAGTGGACCAACACCGTGTCCAACCATACAAACACCTCAAGGCCATCCAAGCCTTGGTTCTCATCAAGCGAACACAAGTAAATATACATTTCCAGTTTGAAAGCTAACCTATCTCTTCTCATCTTTGACAAGTACATTCATGCTTGCCAATTAAACTATACAAACCTATTGTATAAAATAGACTATCATACCATTCTAATAAACCTAGTTAAACTTAAATTACATTCCTTTTAACATTAAACACATACATTACATGAAAATATTAATCTTTGCATCTTTGAAAAGTCAAGCCACATAGCACGCAAGGCAACTCTTCAAGCACGATCTTTCACATAACCACGAACTTTCCAGCTAACATGGTATTTCCTGAAATGTGGTGGTGAGGAGTGAGTATACACAACACGTATATTCAGTGCGGGCGAGACAGATATCGAGGTGGAGAGAAAGAAGATCGTGCAATGCAAATAGGTATAGTTAAGCAATATAATCAATAAGAAAGCTTTCAATATAAACGACAATACAATAAACAATTAAGGAAAGCATTAACACAACCATTCAAAGTTATACCACACTTTGAAGGTCACAGTTCACTCATACGAGCAATGTACCAAGCGATTCGAATCCACAAGCAATACATCAATCTCGAGCTTGATGTTGACAACGATGACCATAAGCGCGCAACCACCTTATAACATCCATTGGGTGTACTCCGGAAGTACCCCGACACATCTACGACCCAAATCTCCCAAGGCGGCACCCCTAGCGAGAATGGGAATAGGACACGGAGCTAGAGCAACCAACCCTGGTAGCCCGAGACTGCCCAGAGAGGCCCATCACTCACGCGCCTGACACTTATGCAATGCAATACAAGATACAAGCAACAAACGAGCAATAGCACAAAAGTGCAGATTAGTGGCGATAAATGAGATATCAAGCATTTACAATCAATATTAGCAATCAATTAACTTTTCAAGCATGATTATCATTAATATCAACAATAACATCAATCAAACAAGTAATAGCAGTTCAAACACGAAAATAACAAATATCACTATTCAATCTCTAACTTCCAAAGGCAATTACAAGCAAACGAGCTACAGGATTAAGAAACCGATTTCACTACATTCACTTAGGTACTACAAGACACGTTTCTATATCACGAAACCTCACTTTGCCAACCGAAGCCCGAAAGTCCACTTACTGCGTTTGAACTACAACTATGCTAACCGGTCACTCAATCAACACCACGACAATGCCAAAAGTGCTTCCATGCCCTCAATAGCAAAACCCCCAACTCAATTCGAGCACGGTCAACTTTTGGTCAAACGGCCCCTTTTCGTTTCTTTGTCTAATTTCCAATTTTAACAAAGGCCGATCCGTTTTTATTGCACATTTTATCTTTCTATCATTAATGGCACCTATCCAAATCAAGAAATCGCAATTTGGATAAAAAATCCAAAATTCTAGGGTTTTACTATTTGAAATCACTATTTATTATTCTTCTCCAATTTCAAATTTGCGTTTCTAGCCATAAAAATCGCTAAATAACTAACAAGCAATGCTCTACGAACCCTAAGGAAGTTATTTCAAGCAATAACAGGCATTATACCGCAATAAATATCAAATCTGAAAAATTGAATCAAAAATCAAATTCAAATAAAAATGCACAAAAACGTGAAAACCTTCACAGAGATTGAAGACCAAGACCTGCAAGGACCCGAGCCACGATCCTCGTCCGATTCCACGCAAGATTGAAGAAGAAAATGCAAAAGAAAATTTTTTCTTTCTTTTCCCTTGAGTTTCGGCCATAGGCTGATTTTTTTTGCCTTGTTTTATTTTTTTTTCTTTTCTTTTGTCTAAAAAGATGACACAAAGGGGTAAAATGGTCAAAGGCTAAATGCTTGGTCAAAAATCAAGTTAAAAATGGTCAAATTAGCTTATTTTGATGCCATTTAATCTAATTCAAGTTAAAACAATGCAATTTTATTGAAAACCAACTAAAACTAGCTAAATTAAACTAGAAACACTATTCACAAAATCCGAGAAATATTTTTCTAACTCTCATTTTTGAAATGCTACGATCGAACGGTCAATAAACTATCGCTAATCAAATGATGAGCAATAATATAAAACTATAATTTTTGAAAAGTAGAATAGTAGAATAGTTTAAAATTCACTCCGGCTCGGAGTTACTTTTCTCATTTAATTGAAAACCGAGTAATTTTAATGCAAGACAATTAAAACCGATTATTAAAATAATCAAAATAATAAAAATAATCAATATTCATTTAAAAATAATTAATTTAACTATTTCTAGAATATTTTAAAGAATTATGAAATTAATGCTAAGATACGAATGAACAAGTAAATATAAACATGTAATCAAGTGCAATTAAATATTAACATTTAATATGACACTTAATTAAATACAAGAGAATAAATTCAATTACTATAATTAATAGAAATAGGTAATAATCTTTTAATTAAGGGGGGTGGAATGTGGTAACACAATCCCACATCGGAAGATTTGGAAGTGAGAGAGCTGGATATAAGGGCTTGGGTCCTTGTATCAGCCACGAGGCCTTCTCACGTGGGTATTGGTCCCGTTGTGGCTTGCCTGCGTGGGGAACAAAACCGTGAGAGTATTGGTGCCCATGTGGCCTTGCTCAAAGCGGATAATATCGTGGATGCGTACTATGATACCTCTACGAGGCCTTTTCCCGTGGGAGACCACAGGAGAAACAAAGCCGTGAGGGCCCTGTGCCGGCGGGCCAGGGATTCCCAATAGCGGACAATATCGTGGTAGTGACAACTCGGTGAGACTCTGTGTGGGCTCCACGTGGGGAGTCGGGTCGTTACAAATGGTATCAGAGCCAGTCTTTCCTTGTGCTCCTACCCGCGAGGGCACGGGGATCCTTAAAGGGGGTGGAATGTGGTAACACAATCCCACATCGGAAGATTTGGAAGTGAGAGAGCTGGATATAAGGGCTTGGGTCCTTGTATCAGCCACGAGGCCTTCTTACGTGGGTATTGGTCCTATTGTGGCTTGCCTGCGTGGGGAACAAAACCGTGAGAGTATTGATGCCCATGTGGCCTTGTTCACAGCGGACAATATCGTGGTTGCGTACTCTGATACCTCTACGAGGCCTTTTCCCATGGGAGACCACGGGAGAAACAAAGCCGTGAGGGCCCTGTGCCTGCGAGCCAGGGATTGCCAATAGCGGACAATATCGTGGTAGTGACGCCTAGGTGAGACTCTGCGTGGGCTCCACGTGGGGAGTCAAGTTGACTCCCCACGTGGAGCCCACGCAGAGTCTCACCTAGGCGTCACTACCACGATATTGTCCGCTATTGGCAATCCCTGGCTCGCAGGCATAGGGCCCTCACGGCTTTGTTTCACCCGTGGTCTCCCACGGGAAAAGGCCTCGTGGCTGATACAAGGACCCAAGCCCTTATATCCAGCTCTCTCACTTCCAAATCTTCCGATGTGGGATTGTGTTACCACATTCCACCCCCCTTAAGGAGCCCCGCGCCTTCGCAGGCACGAGCACAAGGGAAGACTGGCTCTGATACCATTTGTAACGACCCGACTCCCCACGTGGAGCCCACGCAGAGTCTCAACGAGCCATCACTACCACGATATTGTCTGCTATTGGCAATCCTTGGCCCGCAGGCATAGGGCCCTCACGGCTTTGTTTCTCCCGTGGTCTCCCACGGGAAAAGGCCTCGTGGCTGATACAAGGACCCAAGCCTTTATATCCAGCTCTCTCACTTCCAAATCTTCCAATGTGGGATTGTGTTACCACACCAATTCTTAGAGTTCAGGCCTGAGCTTATGCTATTGAGTGCAAGGAGCTTCCTGAGGAGACCACTATTGTTGAAGGTACATTCTTGATACTGAATCAACCTGTTAGGGTGCTAATTGATCCAGGTGCTACTCATTCATTTATTATTCCCTTATGTGTGCAACGTGTGAAACTACGAGGTATGTTTTCCTTACGAAGTAGAAGTTGGTACTCCGATGGGTTATAAACTTGTTACTCGCTCAGCTTGTAAAGCATGTAAAATCCAAATTAAAGATAGGGAATTCTCAGCCAATCTTATTGTATTATACCCTTTCGAGACTATGAAGTCATCTTAGGGATGGATTGGTTGGCAAAGTATCATGCCCAACTAGATTTTCGGACGAAGATTGTAACATTCCAGATACATGGTCAACCAATATTGGAGGTAATGGGTCGAAGAGACTTCACCGGGAGTTCCATCATTTCATCTACGAAAGCAGTGAAGTCCTTGAGAAAAGGATGTAGTGGATACTTAGCTTACCTCATCAACAAGCCGTCAGACAAAGCTAAGTTGGAGGACATGTAACAACCCGATCCCTCACGAGACCGGGAGTTCTATCAATCAATCTAATCACAACCCAAATCCAAACACGGGCAAAATTTTAGGAAAAACGGACAGAGTCTCCCCTGTTTCTAGGCAAAAAGCAAACCTGCGACAGTATATAAGTGGACCAATACCATGTCCAAATATTCGACCACCTCAAGGCCATCCGAGCCTTGTTCTCAACAAGCAATCACAAGCAAATATAGATTTCCAGTTTACAGACTAACCTACCTCTTCATAACTTTTACAAGTACATTCATTCTTGACAATTAAACCATTCTAACTTATTTCATAAGTTAGACTATCAAATCATTCTAACTCTTTTCCTTTGGACCTTACAAACATGCATTAAAGTTAAGCTATACTAACTAGATACATAATCTAACTTATCAAACTACTTCAACAATCTAATGAAACTTAAATTACATTCCTTTTGACATTAAATACATACAATACATGAAAGCATACATCTTTGCAACTTCGACAACTCAAGCCATATAGGCACGCAAGACAACTCTTCAAGCACGAACTTTCACGAAATCACGAACTTTTCAGCTAACATGACATTTCCTGAAATGTGGTGGTGAGGAGTGAGTATACACAACACGTATACTCAATGAGGGCGAGATAGATATCGAGGTGGAGAGAAAGAAGATCGTGCAATGCAAATAGGTACAGTTAAGCAGTACAATCAATAAAAAGGCATTCAATATAAACAACAATACAATAAACAATTAAAGAAAGCATTAACACAACCAATCAAAGCTATACCACACTTTGAAGGCTATGGTTCACTCGAGCGAGTAATGTACCGATCACGATTCCGATGACTTTAACGATGACGCGCCGGCTCACCCACCTTATAACTTCCGTTTAGAGTACTCCGGACATACTCTGTCAATTCTACGACCCAAAGCTCCCTAGGCGGCAACCCAAGCGAGAAAAGGGAATAGGACACGGAGCTAGAGCAACCAACACTGGCAACCCGAGGCTACCCAGAGAGGCCCATCACTCACGCGCCTGACACTATGCAATGCAATACAAGATACAAGCAATAAAAGAGATAAAAAGCATTTAAAATCAATAAAGTAACAAGAATAACACTAACAAGCATTATCAACAATTGATATACCATTCAATCATAACCAACTTTAACAAGCATAACAAGCAATATTAAGCAATCTATAGGCATTAAGCTATGAAAACACACAAAATCACAAAATGACCCCAACTTGTAAAACGCTACTACTTTCAAATGAGCCACGAGTTTTGGAAATCGACTTCACCAATCCTCCTAGGTCACTATAAGGCACGTCTAAAGACCCTAAAACCCTACTTAACCCTAGAATTCACGCAAAGCCCTGATTTCTCCCTTTGCTCGTTTGAACTACAACTACCTCAATCGATTACCCAACCAATGTCACAACTGCACCAAAAGTGCTTCCATGACGTACCTCAACAATGCCTTCACGCAAACCGAGAAAATTCCAAACTTGACCAAAACGACCCCAACTTTCATTAAGCCTTTTTCTCCGTTTTTTCCATTACACAATCTAATTAAACCATACATTTAGGCATTCTAGCATATCTAGCACCTTCCTACATCAACAAAACGCGTAACGGAGCAACTTCATCGAAACGGGGATTTACTATTCATAATTTACTATTCATTAATCAATTTAAATTGCAATCTCAATATTGAACCGCAGAAAATGTTAAAAAGCTATAAATACATTTTCTACAATTGCTAGGGAACATTCTTTAAGCCTCAAAACGATTAAAATAACAATATACGGATAAAACCCAAAAATCAAAGTTAATACACAAAATATTCAAATGCGCAAATAAACATGAAACCCTCACCTTAGATGCTCCTAGATGCTAGGAAAACCTCATAGGATGCCTCGGAAACCATCCTGCACAAGTTCCCGCGAAGAAATGAAGATTTGAAGTTGAAATTTCTTTTTTTTCTTTCCTTCTATTTTCGGCCAGCTTGTGGTCTATTTTCAGCTTTCTTTTTTTTTATTTTGCTAATATTATGCATATAAGGTGACACAAAGTCAAATGGTCAAGGCCTCTTGGTCAATGCTAACTTAAACTTGGTCAAATAGGCTTATTTTATGCATTCTGAAGCTAAAACAACTATCACAAATCAAATTCTAGTTAAATACATCTTAAAATACCAAAATTAAAACACTAAATACTAGTTTTCACTATTTGCTGAGGACTAGAAATCATTTCCTAACTATCACTCTCGATATGCTATGCACTTTGCGTCAATAAAAGAATAGCAATTAAATCTCAAAGTGTGACGCCCGAGATTTAGCCATGCATTTAATTACTGTTGCATTCTTTGTTTGCGCATCTCTTTCTATGTCTTATTAACTGCCTTCTTAAGTTACTATTCACTTCGTTTTTAAACTGCATTCTATTGGTTAATTAGCATTTTTATTAAATCCTATTAATTGTAAAAGTAGTGGGAAAAATGTGCATTTGAGCTAAAGGCGTTAGGAGAGCTCATTTAGAAAATGATTTTTGTAGTTGAATGAATAGTGTTACGTAACTAACTTAGAGATTTAATTAACTAGCACACATGTTTCACCTTAGGCTTGTTTTTAAGCTTACTACGCGCATTTTAGAAGCCACTTAAACACCCAAGCTTGACCCCACCCAACTAAACACCTTAAATATCAACTAAGGCTCATAAAACACAAAACAAAAGGAAAAAAAAAGAGTGCAGAACACTGTAGCTGGGCCGAGAGCAAGGAGAAGAAGAAAAAAAGAAGATTTTGCTCATCAACTCTCCAAATCAAGCCACTCCAAGCCTTGAGCAACTAGTGTAGGGTGTTTGCACGCTTCCTAGGTGCTCCTACGCGCATTGGTGAGGGATTTTATGGCTTATTTTTGCATTTATAAATAGTTGTCAATTTCTTGATTTGTTGAAAATGTGATCAAATGCCATTGTATTAATTATCTATGCTATTATACCATATATATGAATGCTAGAGAACATATTTGAGCCATTGTTTCGCAATTTAAACGGTTAGAATCGTTAGTTTGATTTTTAGAGTGAATAGTGATGTTTTTCTAGGGTTTTGCGTAATTGCTCGAATTAGCTTGATTCAATGCTTCTAATAGATGTCTTAGGTGCTAGTGAAGGTAACCGAATAGCCCCGTGCACTTGCATTGTCCTTAAATCGCTAAAAATGTAAAATAGTCGACTTTAATTTGGGGCTTTCGAGGGTAATGCGAATCCGGGTGAATTCAGGCTTCAATTCTAGTATCCTTAGGCTACCTAGGTGCTATAGAAGCCTTGATATCCCTTGTTTGAAGCCCGAACAATGTATGTGTAGTTTAAAGCCATAAGAGGGAATTTAGGGCTTTCGGGGTAATCGCGGGCATTTGAATGAGTTAGAGGGTTGAGAGGGTACCTTGAGGATTAGTTAGAAGGTTGGGAGAGTTTCCTTTGAAAATGGAATCATTAACTTTGGTTTGGAAGAGAAATAGTTTGAAAAACAAAGGGGTTTAGGTACAATTTCGGTTGTCTCACACTTCTAAACCCATGGCATGACTTCTTGAGTGTTTATATGTGATTTTAAATTGATTTGGAGCTGTTGGTATGATTCTATGCTCATTTTGTATATGTTCCTTTGTAAACTGCTTATTAGCTTCTATAATTGCTTCTATTCTAATTGCATCGAGGTCAACCTACTTTGTTGATCCTCCTATGTGTTAATGCTTATATTATTGCTATTAATTTGCCATTGTTAAGTGCATTGCATCGTGGTTGCGCAACCATAGTGTCAGGGGCGGATGTGTTGAATATCGACTGGGCGGCAGAGGGCTTGCCGGTGGATTTTCAAACTCCGTGCCCTAGTCCTTCATTCGCCTGGTCCGGAGATTTCCAGGGGATGTTGGGTCATAGGATTATCGGGGTACATCCGGAGTACACCCACTAGAGTGTTTGGGGATTATGCCGGCTTATCGTGATCATGCTCGTGGTTCGTGGATCGTGAATAAAGACCAGTGAAGATTGGTGTATAGGGGATTGTGTGAAATGTATCCTTTTAAATGTGTGGTTACTTAAGTTATCATTGTTTCTTAAATTGTCTAAGTAATATTGTTGTATAACTGTATTATCTGTTGCATTGCACGCCCCGGGACTATATCCCTCACTGGGCAACAGTGGTTGCTCATACCTCGATATATGTTTCAAGAGATGCTGTGGGTGATCCCCAGCTTGTTGAGTTAGTTGAGGAGGAGGAAGTTCTGATTGATCCCTTACCTTAGTTGCTGTGCCTGATAACTTGAGGTGGTTTAATTCTTTGCTGCTTTGTGGAAGGCTCAACTGTTTATTTTATGTCCTATTTTGTAGCCTAAGGGCTATGTATATGTTTGTTGTATAAGTTGAAGACCAGTTGGTTGTGGTGTAGCTTTGAAAGCCTATGTACTGTAATAACTTATGATCTACTTCTATTCGCTTTGCTTGCTTGGGAGTGAATGGCTTAAAGTAGAAATGTTTGACCTTTCAATTATGTTTAATTGATTTCCTAGAATGTAATTATTATAAAACTATGTTGATAACAAGTTCTTGCATGCTTGTGTGTTTCGGAGCTATTGTGTACTATAAGGCTCGGATGGCCTTAGAACTTTGTTGTTTAATTAAGAAAAGCTTGTATTGTATTGTTGGGACTCTGTTTGAGTGATTACAGGTTTTTAGAATGTCCACGGTACAGGGGAGACTCTGTCCGTGTGTCGGGTCCGGACTTAACCTTTAGCTTGGGGGTTGGGTCGGGGCGTGACATTTAAGTGGTATCAGAGCTATAGATTGCATGAAGCCAGGTTAAATTTCTCGGTCTGTGGGTAGAGATTTGTTATGTGACTTTGTGAATACATGAGTCTTCGATTTTGATTTGCCTAAGTGAAATTTGAATTAGGAATGAACATGCTAGCATAGAAATAGAATATCAAGAGTCTAGAATGTCAAGTATGATCTAGTGATTTACGTGTACTTCAAGAATGTGGAATATTTATTTGAACTTCTATGTACTTGACTTTATGTGAATCTAATTGGACTTTTCTTTATGTGTTTACTTATAAATTGCATATATACATATATATACGTGTCATAACACTTTGCATTCTAGCTATTCGAGATGGGGCCCCGCCGTCGTACTGAAAATCCGAATGTTAGTGGAGAACCCGAGGGGGTTCATGGGCAAGAAGCTGAGGTGGCCGAAAATGCACCGCATGTTCAAGAACCGAGCACTGCACAGATCTTGGCCACGATGGCTACTGCTATGAACACTATCGCCCAGTTTGTTACACAACAGGGTCAGCCAGGGGTCGTCGGAGGCAATCAGGCTGCGAGAGCCGGAGGTAGTGGCCCTACCGGAGGGAATCTGTATGATCGGTTTATACATCATGGGGCCTGTACTTTCTTTGGGGAACCGGACGATATGAAGGCTGAGATGTGGCTAAGGAAGTTTGAGAGAGTGGCAGCAATACTTGAGTGCCATGATGACAGGAAGATTACTTATGCCACTTTCCTTCTCAAGGGTGATGCTGAAGATTGGTGGCATACCGTCAGTGAGAAATGGGAAGCCGAGGGGGTTCATCATTCATGGGCCGACTTTGTCCGAGAATTCCGAGACAAGTACATATCGGTGGTTGCCTGCGAGAGGCGTCAAACAGAGTTCATAAACTTGAAGCAGGGAAGTATGACGGTAGATCAATACGAGGCTACTTTTACCCGGCTTTCCCGTTATGCACCAGCTTTGATTCAGCCGGAGGACATGAAGATCCAGAGGTTCATCCTGGGTTTGAGGAGGGATATTATGCTGAACTTGTCTGCAAATGATTTTCCTAACTAGGCTGCAGTAGTCCGAGCCGCCTCGAGATATGAGAAACGCAAGGCCGATGTGTTAGCCGAGACCAGTCAATCGAGTAAACGGTTTCAGTCTTAGAGTCAAGGGTACCAGGGGCAGGCTGTATCAGTTGGGCAGAGTTCACAGCCAAGGCAGACTCAGAGTTATACAGGGCCTACACAGACTCAATCACGACCAGTTCAGAGTCAGACTCAGAGTCAGTTCCGTCCAGCAGTATCCCGTTCGCAGCAGGGTAGTTCAGCTACCTCTACTTACAGAGCTCCTTCGGGAGGCACTGTTGCAAGACATCACCAGCAGTGCAGCTTCTGTCAGCGCCAGGGCCACACTGAGGATGTTTGTTGGAAGAAACAGAACAAGTGTATTGGATGTGGCAGTGATCAGCACAGGGTTAAGGACTGTCAGAAATTTAAGAACCCTAGGGGTCAGACATCAGCTTAGAACTCTCAGACCAGGGCACCAGCTGCAGCACCACCACCGCGAGGCCAGGCCCGTGTATTTGCTTTGGATGCTGAGGAGCTTCCGGATATAACCGCTGTGGTAGAAGGTATTTTTCTTCTTAATGATCAATCAGTTAAGGTTTTAATTGATTCCGAGGCTTCGCCTTCTTTTATTACTCCTACTTGTGCACAAAATGCTAAATTGAAACATGATAAACTGTTGCATGAGATTGTGGTTTATACTCCTATGGGTCCGAAGTTTGTTACTAGATCTATTTGCAGAGCATGTAGTATATTTATTGAGGGTCGTGTTTTTCCTGCTGATTTGATTATCCTACCCTTCAATGACTTTGAAATTATATTGGGGATGGACTGGTTAAGTAAATATTATGCCCAACTTGATTGTAGAAAGAAGATTGTGTATCTAGAAATACCTGACCAGCCTATACTTAAAATAGTTGGTAGTAGAAAATCTACGGGAACTCCTATTATTTCTTCTATTAGGGCATCTAAATTATTGAGCAAGGGTTGTGAGGCTTATCTTGCATATTTGATTAATCAACCTAGGGATCAATTGAAATTGAATGATGTACCTATCGTGAGGGAGTTTCCGGGGGTCTTTCCTGAGGAATTACCTGGGTTACCGCCTGATAGAGAGATAGAGTTCATGATTGATTTATTGCCGGGGACTTCACCTATCTCTAGGACTCCATACAGAATGGCTCCACCTGAGTTGCAGGAATTGAAAGTTCAATTGCAAGGCTTGCTTGAGAAGGGATTCATTCAGCCGAGTTCTTCGCCTTGGGGTGCGCCAGTCCTATTTGTTAAAAAGAAAGACGAATCTCTTCGCCTATGCATTGATTATCGGGGTCTTAATCAGGTAACCATAAAAAATAAATATCATTTGCCTTTAATTGAAGAGTTATTTGATCAGTTGCAAGGTGCCAGGGTATTCTCTAAATTTGATCTAAGGCAGGGCTATTATCAACTGAGGATTAAGAAAGATGATGTTCCTAAAACTGCTTTCAGAACTCGATATGGCCATTATGAGTTTGTTGTCATGCCGTTTGGTCTTACTAATGCTCCTGCCGCATTCATGGATTTAATGCAGAGGGTATTCCGTCCATATCTGGACCAATTTGTGGTCATATTCATTGATGATATTCTTGTCTATTCTAAATCTGAGGCGGAACATGAACAGCATCTCAAAATTGTGTTGCAGACTCTTCAGGAGCATCAATTGTTTGCAAAGTTTAGCAAATGTGAATTCTGGCTTAAGCAACTTGCTTTTCTGGGCCATATTATCTCGCAGGATGGTATTTCTGTTGATCCAGCAAAGATTGAAGTTGTGTTATCTTGGAAACGACCTGAAACTGTAACAGAGATTCGTAGCTTCCTTGGTTTAGCTGGGTATTACCGGAGATTTGTCAAGGATTTCTCTAAGATTGCAGGGCCTTTAACTCAACTTACTCAGAAGAAAACAGTATTTGACTGGAATGATAAATGCGAGGCCAGCTTCCAGGAATTGAAGAAGAGATTGACTACAGCTCCTATCCTTGCGTTACCTGAGGGTTATGATAATCTGGTGATCTATAGTGATGCTTCGAAGGAAGGTCTGGGTTGTGTATTGATGCAGAATGGCCGGGTTATTGCTTATGCTTCCAGGAAACTGAAGCCTTATGAACTCAACTATCCGACTCATGATCTTGAGCTTGCAGCTATCATTCTTGCATTAAAGAAATGGCATCATTATCTCTGGGGCAACAAGTTTGAAATCTTTACAAATCATAAGAGCTTGAAATAACTGTTTTCACAAAAAGAGTTGAACATGAGGCAGAGGCGTTGGCTGGAATTACTTGAGGACTATAACTGCACTATTAACTATCTTCCGGGCAAGGCCAATATTGTTGCTGATGCTTTGAGTCGAAAGGCTACTGTTGCTAGCTTGATTATCAAGAATTGGGAATTCATGGAAGAATTGTGCTTATGGAAGCCTAGTACTTCAAATTCTGGTATTCAATTTGCAAGTTTGCAGATTCAATCTTTGTTATTATCCAGGATTCGAGAAGCCCAACAAGCTGATCTTCAATTGTTGAAAGTCTTAGAGAATTCTAAAGGGGGAGAGTCGGATTTCAAACTGCACGACGATGGTATTCTCAAATTCAAGGGTAGAATCTGTATTCCGAATGATCCAACTCTAAAGAAGGATATTCTTGCTGAGGCACACAGTTCTAGATATACTATACATCCAAGAAGTACGAAAATGTATAAAGATTTGAAGCAGAACTTTTGGTGGAATAATATGAAGAGAGAAATTGCTGACTATGTTGCTCGATGCCTTACTTGTCAGAAAGTTAAAGCAGAACATCAGAGACCTGCAGGGTTGTTGTAGCCTTTGGCTATTCCTGTTTGGAAATGGGATCATATTACTATGGATTTCGTATCAGATTTACCGAGGTCTTCGAAGGGTAATGACTCAGTTTGGGTTATTGTGGATAGACTGACCAAGACTTCTCACTTTATTGCTAAAAAGAAGTCTGATTCTCTTGATAAACTGGTAGAGTTGTATATTGAGAATGTTGTCCGACTTCATGGAATTCCAAAGAGTATTGTGTCAGATAGAGATCCCAGATTCACATCGCAGTTCTGGCAGAAGATTCAGAAAGCTTTGGGCACGACTTTGAATTTCAGTACAGTTTATCATCCTCAGACAGATGGTCAATCCGAGAGAACTATCTTAATCCTCGAGGATATGTTGCGGGCTTGTATTCTGGACTTCGGTAAGAGTTGGGAGAAGTACTTGCCACTCGCAGAGTTCGCTTATAACAATAGTTACCAAGCTACTATTGGTATGGCACCTTATGAGGCACTTTATGGGCGTAAATGTCGGTCTCCTCTCTACTGGGATGATGTTGGTGAGATGAAGACTATCGACCCTACTCTCTTACCTGAAATGAACAAAATGATTGATCATGTGCAGCTTATCAGAAAAAGAATGCTTACAGCACAGAGCCGGCAAAAGAGTTATGCAGATAGACGCCGTCGTGATCTGAAATTTACTGTAGGGGATCGAGTATTTCTGAAAATTTCTCCTCGCAAGGGTTTGATTCGGCATGGTAAAGGAGGTAAACTCAGTCCTCGATATGTGGGACCATTTGAGATAACTGAAACTGTTGGTGATTTGGCTTACCGTCTAGCTTTACCTCCCAGTCTGGGCAGAATTCATGATATATTCCATGTTTCTATGCTTCGGAAGTATCAGCCAGATCCCTCTCACATACTTGAGCCGGAACCGCTAGAGATCAGTGAAACTTTGACCTACACAGAGAAACCTCTTCGAATTGTTGATCAGAAAGTTCAGGAGCTGAGGACTAAAAGAATTCCGATGGTTAAAGTTCTGTGGGATCATCACGGAGTGGAGGATGCGACGTGGGAAAGAAAGGATCAGATGCGGGAACGGTATCCAGAGTTATTCGCCGAATCATGTAAGAATTGTGTGGACGCAATTAGTTTAAGGGGGAGAGGATGTGACGCCCGAGATTTAGCCATGCATTTAATTACTGTTGCATCCTTTGTTTGCGCATATCTTTCTATGTCTTATTAACTGCCTTCTTAAGTTACTATTCACTTCATTTTTAAACTGCATTCTATTGGTTAATTAGCATTTTTATTAAATCATATTAATTGTAAAAGTAGTGGAAAAATGTGTATTTGAGCTAAAGGCGTTAGGAGAGCTTGTTTAGAAAATGATTTTTGTAGTTGAATGAATAGTGTTACGTAACTAACTTAGAGATTTAATTAACTAGCACACATGTTTCACCTTAGGCTCGTTTTTAAGCTTACTACGCGCATTTTAGAAGCCACTTAAACACCCAAGCTTGACCCCACCTAACTAAACACCTTAAATATCAACTAAGGCTCATAAAACACAAAACAAAAGGAAAAAAAAAGAGTGCAGAACACTGTAGCTGGGCTGAGAGCAAGGAGAAGAAGAAAAAAAGAAGATTTTGCTCATCAACTCTCCAAATCAAGCCACTCCAAGCCTTGAGCAACTAGTGTAGGGTGTTTGCAAGCTTCCTAGGTGCTCCTACGCGCATTGGTGAGGGATTTCATGGCTTATTTTTGCATTTATAAATAGTTGTCAATTTCTTAATTTGTTGAAAATGTGATCAAATGCCATTGTATTAATTATCTATGCTATTATACCATATATATGAATGCTAGAGAACATATTTGAGCCATTGTTTCGCAATTTAAACGGTTAGAATCGTTAGTTTGATTTTTAGAGTGAATAGTGATGTTTTTCTAGGGTTTTGCGTAATTGCTCGAATTAGCTTGATTCAATGCTTCTAATAGATGTCTTAGGTGCTAGTGAAGGTAACCGAATAGCCCCGTGCACTTGCATTGTCCTTAAATCGCTAAAAATGTAAAATAGTCGACTTTAATTTGGGGCTTTCGAGGGTAATCCGAATTCGGGTGAATTCGGGCTTCAATTCTAGTATCCTTAGGCTACCTAGGTGCTATAGAAGCCTTGATATCCCTTGTTTGAAGCCCGGACAATGTATGTGTAGTTTAAAGCCATATGAGGGAATTTGGGGCTTTCGGGGTAATCGTGGGCATTTAAATGAGTTAGAGGGTTGAGAGGGTACCTTGAGGATTAGTTAGAAGGTTGGGAGAGTTTCCTTTGAAAATGGAATCATTAACTTTGGTTTGGAAGAGAAATAGTTTGAAAAACAAAGGGGTTTAGGTACAATTTCGGTTGTCTCACACTTCTAAACCCATGGCATGACTTCTTGAGTGTTTATATGTGATTTTAAATTGATTTGGAGCTGTTGGTATGATTCTATGCTCATTTTGTATATGTTCCTTTGTAAACTGCTTATTAGCTTCTATAATTGCTTCTATTCTAATTGCATCGAGGTCAACCTACTTTGTTGATCCTCCTATGTGTTAATGCTTATATTATTGCTATTAATTTGCCATTGTTAAGTGCATTGCATCATGGTTGCGCAACCATAGTGTCAGGGGCGGATGTGTTGAATATCGGCTGGGCGGCAGAGGGCTTGCCGGTGGATATTCAAACTCCGTGCCCTAGTCCCTCATTCGCCTGGTCCGGAGATTGCCAGGGGATGTTGGGTCGTAGGATTATCGGGGTACATCCGGAGTACACCCACTGGAGTGTTTGGGGATTATGCCGGCTTATCGTGATCGTGCTCGTGGTTCGTGGATCGTGAATGAAGACCAGTGAAGATTGGTGTATAGGGGATTGTGTGAAATGTATCCTTTTAAATGTGTGGTTACTTAAGTTATCATTGTTTCTTAAATTGTCTAAGTGATATTGTTGTATAACTGTATTATCTGTTGCATTGCACGCCCCGGGACTATATCCCTCACTGGGCAACAGTGGTTGCTCATACCTCGATATATGTTTCAGGAGACGCTGTGGGTGATCCCTAGCTTTTTGAGTTAGTTGAGGAGGAGGAAGTTCAGATTGATCCCTTACCTTAGTTGCTGTGCCTGATAGCTTGAGGTGGTTTAATTCCTTGCTGCTTTGTGGAAGGCTCAACTGTTTATTTTATGTCCTATTTTGTAGCCTAAGGGCTATGTATATGTTTGTTGTATAAGTTGAAGACTAGTTGGTTGTGGTATAGCTTTGAAAGCCTATGTACTGTAATAACTTATGATCTACTTCTATTCGCTTTGCTTGCTTGGGAGTGAATGGCTTAAAGTAGAAATGTTTGACCTTTCAATTATGTTTAATTGATTTCCTAGAATGTCATGATTATAAAACTATGTTGATAATAAGTTCTTGCATGCTTGTGTGTTTTGGAGCTATTGTGTACTATAAGGCTCGGATGGCCTTAGAACTTTGTTGTTTAATTAAGAAAAGCTTGTATTGTATTGTTGGGACTCTGTTTGAGTGATTACAGGTTTTTAGAATGTCCACGGTACAGGGGAGACTCTGTCCATATGTTGGGTCCGGACTTAACCTTTAGCTTGGGGGTTGGGTCGGGGCGTGACACAAAGAATTTAAGAAAATATAATTTATGAAAAGTAACATAGTTCAAAATTTACTCCGGCTCGGAGCTACTTTTCATTTAATTGAAAACCGCGCATCAAGGTGCAAGAAAAATAAAACTGATTAACATAAATATGAAAATAAAGCTACAAATGAATGTTTAACTAAAATTAAACACATAATTCAATGCTAACATTTAAGATGCCACTTAATTAAATGCAATTAAATGCCATTAAATGCATGCCGAGTTCGGGTTATCACAGGAGATGCCAGTGATTAAAGATTATGCGGATGTGGTTCTAGAAGAATTGCCCGGTTTACCCCCAAATCGGGAGATCGAGTTCATTATAGAATTACTGCTTGGCACCCACCCGATATCTAAAGCTCCCTACCATATGGCACCAGCCGAGATACAAGAACTGAAGGACCAATTGCAAGGATTGTTGAAGAAGGGGTTTGTTCAACCAAGCTCTTCTCCGTGGGGCGCACCAGTCCTATTTGTAAAGAAGAAAGACGGGACGTTGAGGCTATGCATCGATTAGTGAGGATTGATCCAAGTGACCGTTAAGAATAAATACCCACTTCCACTGATCGACGAGTTGTTTGATCAACTTCAGGGAGCCAAAGTGTATTCGAAGCTCGACTTGAGGCAAGGGTACTATCAGTTGCGAATCAAAAAGGAGGATGTGCCTAAAACGGCTTTCAGGACGAGATATGGGCATTATGAATATATGGTGATGCCATTTGGGCTAACTAATGCCCCTGCAGCTTTTATGGACTTGATGCACAAGGTGTTTCAACCCTACTTGGACCAATTTGTAGTGATCTTTATCGATGATATTTTGGTATACTCGAGATCCGAGGCTAAGCATGAACAACATCTGCGATTGGTATTGCAGAAACTTCGAGAGCATCAATTGTATGCAAAGCTTAGAAAATGCGAATTTTGGTTGCAGCAGATTGCATTCTTGGGGCATATCATATCCCAAGAGGGAATAGCAGTGGATCCAGCAAAGATAGAAGTGGTGTTGTCTTGGAAGAAGCTGGATAATATTACGGAGGTTCGGAGTTTTCTTGGTCTAGCCGGCTATTATCGGAGGTTCATGAAGGATTTCTCAAGGATCGCAGGACCGCTTACAAAGCTCACTCAAAAGAAAACAAAGTTTGTGTGGGATGACAAGTGTAAGAACAACTTCCAAGAATTGAAGAAAAGATTGACTACTGCACCCATTCTTGCATTGCCTGAAGGGAGTCAAGGCTTTGTAATCTATAGCGATGCTTCGAATGAAGGACTGGATTGTGTGTTGATGCAAAATGGTAGAGTGATTGCGTATGCGTCTAGGAAGCCCAAGCTGTATGAATTGAACTACCCGATGCATGATTTGGAGTTGGCGGCTATTGTGTTTGCACTCAAGAAATGGAGGCACTATCTGTGGGGTAATAAGTTCGAGGTGTTTACTGATCACAAGAGCTTGAAATACTTGTTCTTACAAAAAGAGTTGAAAATGAGGCAAAGACGGTGGATGGAGCTTTTTGATGATTATAACTGCACAATCAATTATGTGCCCGGTAAAGCAAATGTAGTTGCAGATGCCTTAAGTCGGAAAGCGAGCATGGCAAAACTGGAAGTTAAGGTGCAGGAGTTGTTAGAGGAAGCTTTTTTGTGGAAACCACAATTGACTCAAAAAGGGTTACTATTTGCCACTACACAAGTTCAATCGACCTTGTTGTCTGAATTATGAAAGGCTCAACACAAGGACCAACAGTTTCAGAAGATTAAAGAAAGCAACACATATTTCAAGTTTCATGATGATGGTATTTGGAGGTTCAGGAATCGAATTTGTGTTCCCAATGATCCAGAGTTGAAAAAGAAAATTTTTGAAGAAGCCCATAATTCAAGATGTACTATTCACCCCAGCGGAACAAAGATGTATTGGGATTTCAAGCAACACTATTGGTGGAATAACATGAAGAGAGAGATTGTGGAGTTTGTGGCACGGTGTTTGACTTGCCAGAGAGTCAAGGCAGAACATCAACGACCAGCATGTTTACTTCAACCGTTGGAAATTCCTCAATGAAAATGGGAACATATAACTATGGACTTTGTCATGGACCTGCCTAGGTCACAAAAGGGTCATGATGCCATTTGGGTCATTGTGGATAGATTGACCAAGTCAATGCACTTCTTACCGATGAACAAGGGGGATAGTCTTGAGAAATTGGGAGATATGTATGTGGCGGATATTGTAAGGTTGCACGGGATGCCTGTGAGTATTGTGTCGGATAAGGATCCTCGTTTTACTTCCCGATTTTGGAAGAGACTGCAAGAAGCTTTGGGAACGAAGTTGAGTTTCAGCACGGCTTATCACTCTCAGACTGATGGATAATTTAAGAGAACTATCCAGATTCTAGAAGATATGCTGAGAGCGTGTGTTTTAGACTTTGGGAAAGGTTGGAAGAAATATCTGTCTCTAGTGGAGTTCGCTAATAATAATAGTTATTAAGCCACTATCGGGATGGTCCCATTTGAGGCATTGTATGGATGTAAGTGTCGATCCCCAATTTACTGGGATGAAGTAGGTGAGACGAAGACTTTTGACCTGACCCTTCTACCTGAACTTATGAAGACTGTTGATAATGTCCACCTCATCCAGAAACGGATGCTTACCGCCCAAAGCAGGTAGAAAAGTTACGCAGACCGACGGAGACGGAGTCTAGAGTTTGAGGTCGGCAACAAGGTGTTCTTGAAGATATCACCTTGGAGGGGACTGATTAAACATGGTAAGGGTGGAAAGTTGAGCCCGAGGTTTGTAGGACCATTTGAGATAATTGAAAAGGTTGGTAAATTGGCGTATCGCCTGGAACTACCCCAAAACCTCTCCAATATTCACGACGTCTTTTATGTTTCAATGTTACGGAAGTATCACCTTGATCCATCGCATATCTTGGAGCCAGAGCTGTTGCAGCTTCGGGATAACTTGTCTTATGAAGAGAAGCCCATTCGGATCCTAGACCAGCAAGATTGGGAGTTGCGCAACAAATCTATACCGATGGTGAAAGTGTTATGGGATCACTATGGAGTTGAAGAAGCAACGTGGGAAAGGCGAGACCAGATGAAGCAACAGTATCCAGCATTATTTCAAAGGTAATATTGAATTTCGGGACGAAATTCTTTTAAGAAGGGAAGGATGTGAGGCCCGACCTCGATTTGCGTGCGATATGTCGCTTCGTATGCCCTAACCTAGATTTACGTGCCTTGACCTAGGTTAAAGAGTCGTGTCTCGTTTTATATGCCTTGCATTGAATTACGTGCATTCATTTAGGGTTGCGTGCATTTACTTGAAAAAATGTGCATTCATCTCGTAGTGCGTGCCCTAGACCTAGGTAAGCGTGCCCACACGCTAATCAAGAAAGCATCTTACACGAAGCACTAGATCATTAATTAATCCTACAAACTCCACTAACTAATATTAAAATGCTAAGTCAATGCACTAGAAGACAAAATCTCACAAAAAACTAAACATTCCTATTCTTTATTCTTAATTCTTTTGCATATTCCAAGCACATGCAATAAAATAAGCTCAACCAAGACAAAAATTCAGAATTTTCCACAAGCTTGGCCGACCATGTGAAGAGCTTGTCCATACTTTGCTATTTCAAAATCAAACCATGCTAAAAGATGATTCAAAATATGCTCTTGAAGACACAAATTCTGAAATTTTCCCAAGCCCAAGGCCAAGACAAGCATGCAACAAATTTTCTAACAATTTCACCTTCCTTTTTGCCTCAAATTCTCTCTCATTCTCGGCCCACTCAATTCCCCATGCTAAGATAATTCAAGTGCTCAAAAGAATGACACAAATCAGAATTTTGCAAGGCCTATAGCCGACCAAATGCTCAAGCTTTCATTTCTTTCTCACATTCTCTCTTTCTCTTATTCATTCTCTCTATCTTTCGGCATTGGCTGCTTCATCACTCTCCCTAGCTGAAGCTCATCATCCTAAGGTTCATCAAGACATACAAGATACTAAGGAACTCGACCAAGCAAGATAGAATGCAAAAAGACATACATGCAAGCTCATAGAGCCTTCATTTCGGCTTAGGTATGTTGATAGCTTCTATTTCATTTTCTTTTTGTTCTAACCACATGCACATACTAAGAACATGGTAACTAAGCTAGGAATTAGAGAATCTCAAGTTATCTCTCGGCCAAGCAAGGAGAAAGTCGTTCTTGTGCATCATCAAGAGCTTTGTGCATCTTCATTGTTGTCTTGCTAAGGTGAGGGCTAAAACTCCTTTGGAAAGCTTTCAAAAACCACATGCATGCCTTTAAATGTCTATTTTTACCTATGTACTTGTGATATATGTGTGTGCATGAGCTTTTGTAAACATGCATGGCAAGATATTTGGCTAGAATGTGAAGATAGGTGAAATTGCGTAAATGACAGTCTCCAGACTTGTTGGAACGAAGTGAATTTGACCAGGTAAATGATGTTGAAAATGAGTGAAAATTGGTAGATGACTAGTTTTGCCAGTTCTGAGAATTTTTCATAGAAATAGGCCAAGGCCAATTGTGACTCTAAGGACCCCAAAATGGCAAAAACACGAAAGGTGTCCAAATCTGGAAAATCTGGGAAAATGAAGCAGGTTTTTGGCAGTTCACTGTCCTTGTAGAACGAACCAGTTTTGACTTAGTAAATGATATCCAAAATGCATGAAATTTGGTAGGCTGCTGGATTTTTCAGTTCTGGACATTTTTTGCCAGAAATAGACTAAGGCTAAATCTGACCCTAAGGCCCTCAAAAATGACAAGTATTGAAATGTGTACAAATCTGGACAATTTTGCGTAGTCTCACGGTTTTGGCTCTAACTCTTGAACCCGAACTCCAAATGATGCGAGGTTTGTTTATGAAATTAGTTCACTCCTTAAGCTTTAATTTGAGATTTTGTTCACTGGAATTGGAGATTGTTTGCTTGTCTCAATGATTGTGGGAAAATAGACCATTGCAGTGAGGTTTCATCTAGTGATATGCTTTGAAAATTATTGTAACTTCTCTTGTTGTATTAAATGTTTGGGATTGTGGCACTTGGATGTTGTGTGGAATGTTTTGGATGATTGAGGATGTTTTAATTAATCGATGCATGACTTGAGTTTAATTACGTGACAACTTGTGGCTTAATCACACGGGTGAGCATGAATTGAAATCCTAGTGACTAGGAAAACTCGCTAAGTGTTGATCCTATGGATATCGTGTTTAATTATATGATTAGTAGGCTGCCCGTAGTTGCCCTTATAGACCTGCACCCGGTCCCACGTAGATGTCGTTGCATGTTGTATAATCTTATTATTTGATTGCGTAAACCCCGAAATGAGTTATATGACTTGATTCACATGTGTTACATGGCTGTCCGTTTAATATTCATATAACTCCATGCGTTTTACAAGTGAAATTACCTGTCATAGTATGCCTTGCGTGTTCACTTGTCAACGTGCGATCTTAGAGCTGCTCGGAGGCAACCTACTTTGTTGTCCTCCTAATGTGATATGTTAAATGTTATAAATGTGCATTGTATAC
The DNA here is from genome assembly GCA_037974665.1 of Ehretia macrophylla. Taxonomy (NCBI): domain Eukaryota; kingdom Viridiplantae; phylum Streptophyta; class Magnoliopsida; order Boraginales; family Ehretiaceae; genus Ehretia; species Ehretia macrophylla. Next base: position 46,101,718 of record CM075767.1, read on the forward strand.
AAGGTTGCAACCTCTCGTTGTGGCATGGTAGCATTTCACGCACGCCGGACGGCATCGGGATTGTCGGTGCTACCGTGACTACCATGGTCCAATTCCCTCTCTCGCTTGGCATTCTACCCTCGGAGAGTTGGGTTGTAGGTTTTCGGGGTACATCCGGAGTACACCCAAATGGGAGCGATAAGTGGATTATTGAAGTCGGCCGCAACAATCGTATCGAAATCGATATTGAGAGCAAAGCTCACCGTATCCTTGAAATGATTGGTAATTGTATCTGTTGCTCAATTTGATTCTTATACTTTGCGTATCTTATTACTTGTAATACGTGACATGTTTTCAAAAAGGGGTTTTTCGTAAGTCAACCGGAAAAAAAGTTTCAAAATGTATTTCTTGTTCCCCTCGCTGAGTTCATAAAGACTCACTCTCTTTTATCATCTTAGGTGAAGAAGACCAGGAACAGGTACCCGAGGACAACGTGCCTATTGATGATTCCTTGGAATGATTGCTTGCCCTACGTGCCTTACTTGACTATGGCCATTTTGTGAACGATATGTTGCTTGAAGACTATTTCTTATGTTGCTTGTTGTTGTGTTGTAAATGACCCCCGTTGTAATTTGGGGTCTCATTTTGGCTTGTACTGATCATAACTAGATAGACACTCTTATGGTCGTTTTTGCTGTCGCTACTGGTTAGTATCTATCGCAGGCTTATGAAGTACCAGGTAAAGGATTAAGTAAAATGAATCTATCCAATCTTAAGCAGGTACTCATTGGTAAGCTAAGATCAACAGGTACTTTGTAACAAGGATTGACAAACAAACGAGACAGAGTTATCATGCTAGGTTGTTAATCAAATGAGACTTCGAGATAACTAGTAGGCGTTTCGATTGGTGATAAATAATAATCTTAGTTGGAAATGAATTTGAGATTGAAAGTTTCGAGGCGTTTAGAGAATTAGGTCAAACTAAAGAGCCCAATTACAGCCGTTATACTGCCCGTTTTTCAGAGAATTTGTGGAGTTTAGGCTAAACGTTAAGTGTTAAACCTTCATGAACGATTAAGTACGTGAAATGACTTGAATGTTTAGATAACTCCCTAGTCCATCCTCTATAGGTCGGGTTGGGGCGTGACAAGTGCAACATGGCAAATTTCTTTGAGAGGAATTAACAAAGAAAAGAAAAAGATCGGCTAAGAGCTGAGCCATCTTCTCCCCCCTTCCTCGTAGATTAACTCTTTCTTTCCCCTTCAATTTGTGACAGCTACTTATACGTGCCATCCCCGCTTTCTCCTTGAATGTGTAAGGAAGTGCCTATTCATGTGCAGTTCCTTGTTTCAAAATGGATATATTATATTAGACCCTAATCTCGTATTCTTTCTAAGAAAGTCTAACCTCTTGCAATGGGCGGAATCGACAAAAGAAAGAACCAAAGTCCTTCTTCTTTTCTTGCAACATCCGATTCGTTCACAGCTGATTGATTCAATAGCAGCTGCTTCTAGAGCAAGCAATTGACATCCATATCAAATCCTCCTGAAGTTTGATGCTCAACAAGAAAGTCAGAAGAAGTACCACAATACTATTCCTATTGATAAGACATTAATAATTGCATTGCCTTAATACGAACAGTTTTATCAGTCTTAGAAGGGAAGATAGTTGGCTAGGGAATGGGCATTAAAGTCCTGCCCCCTTTTCCGCTTAACACACCAAAGATAGGAACTATTAGGATTGAATCTGCCTCTTCCCTTTTTCCTTGAAGAAGCCTTATTACTACATCTATCTATTAATTAAGGTAAGAAAGTCATCAACGAGTTACGAACTCAGACATTAACGTCTAATAGGAGCTAATCAAGTCCTTGTTTGCGTAGTAAATGGTTTTGATGGAATACGGTGTTTGGGAAAATACGGTCTTTGACAGGAATAGCCTTTATCTTCTCTACCGGTAGTGGTGTAAGAAATGATGAACGTCCAACCCCAAAAATGATTGAATGAGATCACTTTCTCCCCACATTCCACTCGTTCTTCCTTAGCTGCTTTTCACTCTTTCAAAGGTGGCTCAGAAGAAAGTCTAGTGGAGCATGGTTTAGAAGGTAGGTTACCTGCTCGTAAGAGGCAGTCTATGTTAGTTAGAGGAAAGCCTTCTCCTCAGAAGGATAGGCAAGGTTTTATGAATTATCCTAGCATGGCTTATAAGATAAGGCTAAGCGAAAGCAAAGTGGGGGACCTTTTCCCCTTTGTAATGTAATGAAGGTTTGGTCTTCAGTCTACCATTCCAAGGTAAATGCCTGGCTATTCAAAGCTAGCATGGTAAGGAGACGGTGAGTGAAAGTGAATCGGTTAACAAGACTGAGGAAGATGCCTAGCTAGTTTTATCCCAAAGCAGAGCCTCGAAAGGAGGCTGCAAATGCTGCTGGAAGAACAGTAAGCTACGGCTAAGAGGCCAAGCTCCGAAAACTCCAGTGCACTCCTTCAAGTCCCATAGCTTCTTCTCAAGCAGCAAATGGAAGAAGGAAGAAATGGAGATGTACCGTTATCCAGCCTATCTTGGTGAACTAGAAGTGAGAAGGACTGGGTGAATTCAAGAGTGCTTTTCTTTTGCTTTTGTGCTGCCATCAATTGAATCTATTACACCCGCTAGGCTGTTAGTCGCAAAGAAGAAATGGGGGACCATCTTGATCTCGAACACGAAATGAGCTCTCTCGCGGTCCCTACTGCTTATGGGACTGTGATCGAATCTACTCGAAAAACTAGTAGATGAAATGGTAATGTATATGGAAGCGAACGAAGGGAAGCAACTGGGAAAGAGACTGTAATCACTGCCGAGAATAAACATGTTGTGCTGGGTGACTGGAATCCTCTGAGGTCAGTTGAACAGGCTGACAATTGGTAGAAAATGCTGAGCAAAGGTACTGGCTTGAAGAGTGAGGCTAATCCGTAACATCAACTGCAGAAGAATGAGGTTCGAGTTGATGAACAGGAGAATGTCACTATACATCTCCATCATCATTCTCCCCCGGGACTGATTAATTAGGTTAAGGAAAATATAAGGCGACTCCATTAAAGAGAGCATCCAAGGATACATCGAGTCTCTTGGATTTCATGTCATAGCATCTATATCCAAAATGGGCATATCCAAGAAAGACACAAGGCCTTGGGGACAATTTTTCTCTTAATTGCGCAGGAATATGAACGAAGCACGTGAATTCAAACACTCGCAAATGACTATAGTATTGCCCGAGTAAGGATTTCGTAAGGTGCTGCTGTAGCTATTTCCCTATCTCTTCCCCCAATGAGGAGAGAGATGTCCCGTCCCTTCTTTATGCACATCCATATACATAGCCAGACACAAAGGTGTACAATCTGGTAAAAAATATGCGGTTCTTTAAGTTCATTCACTGACGGTTCTCTTACTTGTTGTAGTAGCCGGCGAAGGCCAACCGAGATAGGAGAAAGAATGGCTTAGGAAACGACCGGTTCCGAGCAGACTCGTGGAGCTGCAGCTTGGATTATTGTAGAATAAGAGGAACCGTCTTAGGAAATGACTTAACTTAAAAGACATATGCCTTCGCTGCGAGGTGAGGGAGCAACATGTCTGGTCTTGCGGTGCACTCATTCCCATTACGAGATGATGCCCCAGCTTGACTCGAGACCAATACTCTTTATAACTCGCACCAAATAGTGGCACTGAGCGACTGGAGATTGATTGAAAATGCAACCCAGCCACCCCTCCCCTCCCCTAGCCGCCTACCTACTCGTGTTCGTAGCTCGATCGGAGGTCAAGACTGTGGTCCGGAAGAAAAATAGAAGTTGTCTGTCTCAAGTGATACGTGAATTGCTCAGTAGGGCTTTGCCACTACCGTAGCTGGCAAAAATAGCTTAATGGTAGAGCATAGCCTTGCCAAGGCTGAGGTTGAGGGTTCAAGTCCCTCCTTCCACTCCTGGCTTCGTCGTTTAGTGGTAATGAGTGGAGTACATAAGCCCCTTTAGAGATAGGGGCGAGCAGCAAGCAGTCCCTTGTAGAGGGTTCCAAACCTATCAACCTAAGAAGAGAGGGGCAAGCCAAAACCTACTCCTAACAAGTTGCTGGCTTTTCATAAGCTGTTGTACGCTTGCGCACTTCTCTTTTTCAGTAGGCTTCTTCAAATATCCCAAAAATGTAGGGGCTATAACTAGTTGTAGCTAGCTAGCGAGCTAGCGTTTTCCCTTACTATACAAGGGGCTGCTAGTTGTAGTGCGTAGTGTACTAGTGAATAGGAAAAGCGAATTGAGATTCCTAATGACGGATGGAGGTTGATGATAGAACATGTTCAGTGCCTCACCCTATCTTCTTCGTCGAAGACTGAAAATGTTAGGAATCCTATCGATAAAAAAGAGGCATAAGCATTGCCCCTCGATCCAATCTGTCTTCCCTGGCCTCCCAAACATACTCTTGATACGAAAGAAAGCTCCCGCCATAGAGAAGAGATCTAAAGTCTGGGTCCCCTCGATTACCCTTCCTTGAACCTGAATTGGTTGAAAGAGATGAACCCGCACCACATTTTATAACCTTCGAATCGAAACCCCCAACTAGAGATGGAATTCTAGAACCTAAGCAACTCAGTTGAGAGCTCTATGACTGGTTCAAGAGAAGGTCTACCAATGATTGATAGGCCATTCCCCCTTATCCGTCTCTTGATCCCTCATTCCCCTAATATGTTGTTACTAATTCATTCAATGCATAGATTGCCCCTTGTCTTATTAGCGCAGGTGTTCATCAATGATGAAAGTCGCTGAACTTAAGACTCGACTTGAGAAAGATAGGCCCCCGGGAGGGCTTTTAGGGGCTGGGGAAGACGGGTGGATTATAGAGCTAGGGGCAAATCGAAGGTTTGTCCATCGGGATTGGCATGGAAGAGCCTCAACTGGGCTAGCATTGATGAACAAATGATAAAATCAAAACTTCTCCCATTGCATCATTAACTGGTGTAGGATTAAAGATTAGGTCCAAGATTCGAGTCAAATAGACCTCCTCTCTCATCCCAGGGTGAGGCAAGGAATTCAATCAAATCTTTTATGCCAACCTAAACTAATTACTATTTTTGGAAAAGAAGGAATGCAGGGAACAACTCTTTCCTTTCCACTGGTTCTTGAAACTATCAATCCCCGCTTCTCCCACTCGTATCGGTTCTGCATTAGATGATGAGCCCTTATGCAAATTTTCTCTTTTATTAGAGCTTGATAGGTAGGCTATTAGATTGAGTCGAAAGCCTACCAACGTATAAAGGTTTTGATTTGAGCGAGAACCCAAATGGAGGAAGCGAGAATATCTTGATCGAAAGCTCCACTGTTTTGAATAGTGAGAAAAACTTTTCCAAATTCGATCAAATCGATCAAGAGTCTCATCATCTGTTAGGTGGGCCAACTGACCGACCGAGTTGGGCTGGGCGTCCATGTCACAAAAACTTTCTAACGCCAAGAATCCCATTATTAATCGAATCGAGGTGAATCTATTTCATTGGCAAACGAAAAATCTATCGTTTTAACATTTAGAAAAAAAAAACCTAGAAAAGAGAAAGAGTCACTAAGACAAGAGCTAGGTAAGCAAGCAAGAAGGAAAGGTGCAAAAAGGCGAACATCTCCATTGAGTAACTGTAACTGCTATGGTTAACAATCAACAGTTCTTAACCAACCCTTTCTCGCCGAGCTTTATAAATCTTTAAGAGAGAATAGGGACTAAGGTGGACCTTCGCTTCAAACAAAATTGGACCCGGACTTTCTTTCTTCTCTTGCGGAGCCCTGAGAATGTCACTGGCGGCAAGTTAGTACAGTTCTCCTGCTGCTGATTTGGCCCTGTGTTAATTCAGGAGCCTTCTTCTTTAGTCTAGGATTCTAAATGATAATCAAATCAAAGGTATGAAGTAACTCGATTGATAAGAAGAGGAATGGAGTTGGCTGGGCAAGAACAAGAAGTAGTCGTCGTCCGACGGTCGGTAGCTCTACTAAGCGAAGAACTGCTCGTTGCCTTTTCTTTGCAAATAACATATGCAGGTAGCCTAGGAGAAGAGAAGCAAGCTACATCCGCGTACCTCCCATATATATCTATAGGCAGCAATAGTAAGAGCTAGGTTGCATGGTAACTGTATTGGCGGTCGGGGCCGGCGCTACGCGTTCTATCTAGGTTCCCCTATTATGTATGCCCCACCTTATATAGAAGAAGGGGAACCTCTTCAATAGAAGAACCCGTGTGAGTGGGAAGGGATTGAATGATTCATTCATCGGATATGTCTTCTTTCGTGATCCATTTCATGTCAACTTTAATTAGTTATCAAAATACCTACTTTACAAAGGGAACGTCGTCACCCGGGAACCGTAAGGTTCCCAATAACCGGCCGCATCGGCCCGGTAATCTTCGTCACCTGCAACCAACCCTTTATTATGTCTTTCTTTCTGAAGGGCTTTCAGTGAACTATTGAAGCTATTAGTGTGCTTGATCAGACAAGTACCAAGGGCTTTCGATGGACGCGGAGCCAATGAGTTCAGTCGAACAGCGTAACGAGTATAAGGTTATAGAACATAAGCCTTTGCCAACTTTGATAGGTATAGCATTGCAAGAAAATAGAGCAGAGAGCTTACAGTTTCTTTCTATTAGAGTGGCGAGCTTGCTGTAGTTGGTCCTAAAGGGAGAACCCTGCTGCTTACTTGCTATATCCTCGCATCCTTGCACAGCTTGACTCGTTCTTCGAGGCCCGCTTCCCCTTTCCCCCTCTCCCCGTTCCTACTGTCCATATAGAGTATAGCCAAGTGGTAAGGCATCGATTTTTGGTACCAGCATGCAAAGGTTCGAATCATTTTACTCCAGATTATGAACACCCGATCGGATCTGTCAAGAACGAGCTGACGACTACAGGGGTCCCTGAGCCCAGTTTGTTGCAAGCGAAAAGTTTAACTTTTTCTTACTTTGCTAAGAGAAGGGAAAGACATCCTTCCAACTGTGGAATTGAACACAAGACTAACTTCGGCCAGGTTCTTTCATCAATCTCCTGGCCCTTGCAACATTCCTTGTTCCGTAAATCGGTCGTTGGTTGATCTGATTAGACCCCGAACATGCAAGAGCCCGGCTCGGGAGGAATGCATGGTTCCCTGGCGCTTCATGGGATGGATGTTCGCAGTCCTCCTCCCTCTAATCTAACCCTACCTCGCTCGCTCAGGCCTGTTAGTACAATAAGAGAATAAGGGGGTTAATTTGCTTGCTTGTGTAGGCAAGGACCGCTCGTTTAGGGCGCACCAGAAGAGCTTCGAGTGACTTGATTCTTTTCTCTTTGATAGCCCTAACAAGTCACTCGAAGCTCTGCCCTTTGCTTTGCCTCGTGCTGTCTTCCTCCAGTTGCCCCTACCCAATAGGCCGAAAAGGTTGCAGTCAACTCCCGTTCCCGTTCTCATCAAACAAAAGACTACCATACACACTGCCGGCAAGCTACCCTCGCCTACCTCATCTATAGGCATTTCTATATGCCTACGTGTCTCCTGACTGTAATGGTTGGGCTTGGCTCTACTCTTAGGTTGTGCTACGTGAGCCTCCAAGCAAGCGAAGGTTTTCGAGGTTAAAGGTATGAAGTAACTGGACTGATAAGGAAAGGAAACCCTTTCTCTTTCATATTAAGTCCTCCTAGGTGCGGCTCACTTGGTGTCAGATCTGCTCGATAGGTCACTTAATAGTCTTTTGCAGAGTACCCCCTGTTTTAGTGAACCCTGGGAGTTGTCGGTGGCTTAAAGATCTGTATTCCAAAGGTTTACCGAGGTGAAACTTTTGGCAGGTATTATACTATTTGTAGTTTCTCTACTTCAGGCTCTTTCGAGGGCCTTTGTTTGAGGTGATGTTCTATAGTTTGATGGTTACCTCAGTTCCCCTCTCCCCTTCCCTGGTAGCTAGGATAGAGTTCTATTTTTTCTTTCTTTCCTTCCGTTCAGGGGCACTCTAAAGGCTTTAGAACCTTCAGAACTGGTTGATAGTCATCTAGTCAGTCCCTCTCGCTCTTTGATAGACATCTTTTAGTTCTCTGTCTCATCCGACAAACAACTTTAGGTCCTTATTCTGTGTCCTATCCTTCTTTGTGGATTCCCGGTTTCTGAAGGAATAGCAGCTTGTGTCTCTGGCTCTGGGAGAACTTTACCTATAGCTAACTGTTAGAGTTTTACTTTAAGATAGCTCAGGTAGGCACTCTTCTTTGGAAAGAGGAGTTGCTTGCCTTACCACACCAACCACCTTTGCCTTGGAAGTTCTAGCAATGGCTAGCTAGCAAGGGAAAATTTGATAGAAAATTCATATTCATTAGATAAGAGATTGTGGATCTGTTTTTAGTGAGAACAACTAGATTGGGACGATCAGGTTGGTTGAGGGCAGCAGCACACCAATAAGTGGATTGTCGTTCTTGTACTCTTTGGGTAAAGGGCAGAAGCACTTTTTCCCTCTCACTAGTCCTTAAAGGGGTGGGGCAAGTGGTTCAAACCAAATATCCAACAGCCGCTTTGCTTAACGGCTACCCGTTTTCGACAGAACTGAACTCTTAGACTGGCTGAAAGGGAAAAGGGAAAGGTTATAAGGCATTTTTCACTCGTTTACGGGACCTGTGTCAAAGGAAAGGATTATTGTACTCTCTTACTCGAATGAATTGACATTTGTGGATGGTTGTTCATTCGGGATTCTTCTATCTATATTTAGAACTACTGGATCAACTTGTAACACCCCGATCCCTCTCGAAACCGGAAGTTCTATTAATCAATATAATCGCAACCTAATTCCAAACTCGGGCATAATTTTTAGGGAAAACGGACGGAGTGTCCCCTGTTTCTAGGCAAAATGCAAACCTGTGACAACATATAAGTGGACCAGCACCGTGTCCAACCATTCACAATTCCCCAAGGCCATCCGAGCCTCAGTTCTCAACAATTAAACACAACAAGTATATATACATTTCCTAGTACCCAGACTATTCTAACTCTTTCCTTTAGACAATACAAACATGCATTGAATCCAGAACTTACTAACCTATACATAAAACTTAAATGACTTTTCTTTACACATTGATTATATACATCTCATGAAAGTAAAATCTTTACATCTTTGACAACTCAAGCCACATAGCACGCAAGGCAACTCTTCAAGCACGATCTATCACATAACCACGAACTTTCCAGCTAACATGGTATTTCCTGAAATGTGGTGGTGAGGAGTAGATATCGAGGTAGAGAAAAAGAAGATCGTGCAATGCAAATAAGACAATTAAGCAATATAACCGACAAGTAAAGCAATGAATATAAACAACAATACAATAAACAATTAATAAAAGCATTAACACAACCATTCAAAGCTATACCACACTTTAAAGGCTATGGTTCACTCATACGAGCAATGTAGCATTTCACGAGCAATACATCAATCTCGAGCTTGATGTTGACAACGATGACAATAAGCACGCAACCACCTTATAACTTCCACTGGTGTACTCCGGATATACCCCAACACATCTACGTCCTAAATCACCCAGGGCAGCATCCTTAGCGAGAATGGGAATAGGACACGGAGCTAGAGCAAACCAACCCTAGTAGCCCGAGACTGCGCAGAGAGGCCCATCACTCACGCGCCTGACACTATGCAATGCAATACGAGATACAAACAATAAACGAGCGATAGCACGAAAGTGCAGATTTATATCAACATTCAATATATCAAGCACTTACAATCAATAATAGCAATCAATTAACTTTTCAAGAATGATTATCATTAATATCAACAAGATTAACAATTAAACAAGTAATTAGCAGTTCAAACAAGAAAAGCTACAAATAATATTATTCAATCTCTAACTTCCAAAGGCAATTACGAGCAAACGAGCTACGGGATTGGGAAACCGTCTTCACTACCCTCCTCCAGGCACTACAAGGCATGTTTCTATGACACGAAACCTCACTTTCCCAACCGAAGCCCGAAAGTCCACCTACTGCGTTTGAACTACAGCTATGTTAACTGGACACTCAATCAATGCCACAACAGCGCCAAAAGTACTTCTATGCCCTCAATAGCAAAACCCCAAACTCAATTCAAGCATGGTCAACTCTTGGTCAAATGGCCACTTTACGTTTCTTTGTCTAATTTCCAATTTTAACAAAGGCCGGTTGATTTTTATTGTACATTTTAACTTTCTAGCATTAATGGCACCTAACCAAATTAAGAAAACGCGATTCGAATCAAAAATCCAAAAATCTAGGGTTTTACTATTTAAAAACACTATTAATTATTCTTCCCCAATTTCAATTTGCGTTTCTAGCCGTAAAAATTGCTAAATAACTAACAAGCAATGCTCTACGAACCCTAAGGAAGTTATTACAAGCAATAACAGGCATTATAATGCAATAAATATCAAATATGAAAATTTGAAACAAAAATCAAATTAAAATAAAAATGCACAAAAACGTGAAAACCCTCACAGAGATTGAAGAACAAGACCCGCAAGGACCCTAGCCATGATCCTCGTCCAATTCCACACAAGATTGTAGAAGAAAATTGAAGCAAAATCTTTTCTTTTTCTTCCCTTTGAATTTCGGCCATGGGGGGGACAAAATGGGAATTTTGGGATTTGTTTTTGAGTTGATTTTGCCTTGTTTTTGTTTTATAAGGTGACAAGGGCATTTTGGTCCTTTTGCAAAGTCAAGCTTAAGTGAAAATATGGTCAAACAAGCTCATTTAATTAGCATTTAGTCTAATTCAAGTGAAAATAATACAATTAAATGAAAAACAACTAAAACTAACTCAATTAAGCTAAAAATACTATTCATTAAATCAGAGAAATATTCTTCTAACTTTCATTTTCGAAACGCTACGATCAAACGATCAATAAACGATCACTACTAGAATGATAAGCAATTAAATACTAACATTTAAGATGACACTTAATTAAATACAAGAATATAAATCCAATTACTATAAATAATAAAAATAGGTAATAATATTTTAATTAATCAATATAAAAATTATTCGAATATTTTAAAAAGAAATATCAAAATAATACTTTAAATAAATAGATTAAGCAAAATAATCAATTAGTTAAATACAAGGAAATGAAACCGAGTATTAAATATAATAACATAGTTAATACTTATTTAAAATAATTAATCCAAGTATTAGTTGAATACTTTTAAAAGAAACATAAAATAGTGCGTAATGGATGATTTAACTAATTAAACACTTAATTAAATGCAATCAAATGCTATTAAATGCATGCCAGGTTCGGGATATCACATCCTTTTTCCCTTAAAACAATTGCGTCCTCGCAATTCTTCTTCCAATAGGACTCAGCATCATATGAGATCCAACTCTGATCACTCTTCATTGGTTGCTGAGCAAGACACTGAATAAGATACTCGTAGGAAAATCCAAATAGAAATCCCAACCAAGAATACCAAGAAAATACCAACTAAAGACTGAAGCAAGGATACTGTAGATAAAATTAACATCATATATTAATGACAAGAAGGATGCCGAAGAAATACACCACATACGAATCTCCAGTAGAAGTTCAACAAGTACCAAATAAGGAAGTCAAAGGATAGCCAGAGTAGATGCAGCACATATAAGACCAAACTTCAAGACCTCATCACCATTTGTCGAGTGCAAACTTTATACAACTTACCACCAAGAAAGCCCAAAGTATTCCACAGCATACCGTAAGAAATATGAGATAATAAGTCTGAACAAGATTCCAAGTGTAAAACTTCCAATAAGTGCCATCAAGGAAAATACTAGTAGAATGCCTACTAAGAATTCCAAAGAATACCGTAAGTGGTACTATACAACAAGTATGATAGGAATTCCAAATACCAGACCTACTGAGGAACACTAAAGAAAATACCCGAAAAAATGCTCCAGTAAGAAAGTAGCAAGGATTGCCCAATAAGTAAGTACTAGATAAATGACCACTAAGAATTCTATAGTATGCCATTGAAGAATTTCCAATAAGGAATGCCAGTAACACACCAATAAAGACCGAGACACATATGCCATAGATAATACCATGCAGTAAGTCCGATTGGAACCCCAATAGCCAAGTCTACCAAGAAGTGCCAACAGAAGTTCCAAAGAATACCCAATAAGAAAACCAAAGAATGCTCAAGAGAACAACCAAATAGAACCCCAAAAGAAAGCTACTCTTTCACAACTGTTAAGCACAGAGGATGACCTTAGAGATTCGCCAATAACCGAGCTCCAAAAGCAAACACCAACTCCCAAATAAAGGCTAGTCAAATACTGCTCATTCCTGTCAATCCATATAACTTGGAGGGCCTGCTACTAACCACTTCTCTTCAGGGGAAGGAAGAAGTCTTTCTTACCATTTCAACAGGACATGTATGAATGCCAAGATATCACATTTATACATATATGCCTTAATCTATTATGCAAGCATGCTTGTAAAACAGTTTATAAGACAGTTTATTCAACAAAGTCACTCAAGCACAACAATCAAGTCAAGCACAACATAATCAATTCAAATCACGGCACAACCAATTCAAGACATTCCAATACACACATTACAAGCAATATTTCAAGCAAATAATAATTCACAAGGTTGATTCGATTCATGATGCCAATTCGATACACGAGTAGTCACTTTACTTCACGTAACACACATTTAACACATATCACATAACTATATCACATAGGTACACACATTCAAGTCAAGACACACAATCTCACATACGGGAACACACTTTCAAGACACACTTAACAAGCACACATCCAAGGGTTACTACCCGACAGACCGAGGACCCTGTCCCGGCTTATGAGCTAAACAAGCTCTGATACCACTTGTAACACCCCAATACCTCTCGAGACAGGAAGTTCTATTAATCAATCTAATCGCAACCCAAATCCAAACCTAGGCATAATTTTTAGGGAAAACAGACGAAGTCTCCCCTATTTCTAGGCAAAATGCAAACCTGTGTCAGCATATAAGTGGACCAGCACCGTGTCCAACCATTCACAATTCCTCAAGGCCATCCGAGCCTCGGTTCTCAACAATTAAACACAACAAGTATATATGCATTTCCTAGTACCCAGACTATTCTAACTCTTTCCTTTAGACAATACAAACATGCATTGAATCCAGAACTTACTAACCTATACATAAAACTTAAATGACTTTTCTTTACGCATTGATTATATACATCTCATGAAAGTAAAATCTATACATCTTTGACAACTCAAGCCATATAGCACGCAAGGCAACTCTTCAAGCACGATTTATCACATAACCACAAACTTTCCAACTAACATGGTATTTCCTGAAATGTGGTAGTGAGGAATGAGTATACACAACACGTATACTCAGTGAGAGCGGAACAGATATCGAGGTGGAGAGAAAGAAGACCGTGCAATGCAAATAAGACAGTTAAGCAATATAATCGACAAGTAAAACAATCAATATAAACAACAATACAATAAACAATTAATAAAAGCATTAACACAACCATTCAAAGTTATACCACACTTTGAAGGCTATGGTTCACTCATACGAGCAATGTACCATTTTACGAGCAATACATCAATCTCGAGCTTGATGTTGACAACGATGACAATAAGCGCGCAACCACCTTATAACTTCCACTGGGTGTACTACGGATGTACCCCGACACATCCACGACCCAAATCACCCAGGGCGGCATCCTTAGCGAGAATGGGAATAGGACACGGAGCTAGAGCAAACCACCCCTGGTAGCCCGAGACTGCTCAGAGAGGCCCATCACTCACGCGCCTAACACTATGCAATGCAATACGAGATACAAGCAATAAACGAGAGATAGCACAAAAGTGCAGATTTATATCAACATTTAATATATCAAGCACTTACAATCAGTAATAGGAATCAATTAACTTTTCAAGCTTGATTATCATTAATATCAATAAGATTAACAATTAAACAAGTAATTAGCAGTTTAAACAAGAAAAGCTACAAATAACACTATTCAATCTCTAACTTCCAAAGGCAATTACGAGCAAACGAGCTACAGGATTGGGAAACTGTCTTCACTACCCTCCTCCATGCACTACAAGGCACGTTTCTATGGCACAAAACCTCACTTTCCCAACCGAAGCCCGAAAGTCCACCTATTGCGTTTGAACTACAGCTATATTAACTGGACACTCAATCAACGCCACAACAGGGCCAAAAGTGCTTCCATGCCCTCAATATCAAAACCCCCAACTCAATTCAAGCACGGTCAACTCTTGGTCAAACAGCCCCTTTACGTTTCTTTGTCTAATTTCTAATTTTAACAAAGGCCGGTCGGTTTTTGTTCTACATTTTATCTTTCTAGCATTAATGGCACCTAACCAAATCAAGAAAATGCGATTCGAATCATAAATCCAAAAATCTAGGGTTTTACTATTCAAAAACACTATTTATTATTCTTCCCCAATTTCAATTTGCGTTTCTAGCTATAAAAATTGCTAAATAACTAACAAGCAATTATCTACAAACCCTAAAAAAGTTATTTCAAGCAATAACAGGCATTATAATGCAATAAATATCAAATATGAAAATTTGAAACAAAAATCAAATTCAAATAAAAATGCACAAAAACGTGAAAACCCTCACAGAGATTGAAGATCAAGACCCGCAAGGACCCTAGCCACGATCCTCGTCCAATTCCACGCAAGATTGTAGAAGAAAATTGAAGCAAAATCTTTTCTTTTTCTTCCCTTTGAATTCCAGCCATGGGGGGGACAAAATGGGAATTTTGGGTTTTGTTTTTGAGTTGATTTTGCCTTGTTTTTGTTTTATAAGGTGACAAGTGCATTTTGGTCCTTTTGCAAAGTCAATCTTAAGTGAAATTATGGTCAAACAAGCTCATTTAATTAGCATTTAGTCAAATTCAAGTTAAAACAATGTAATTAAATGGAAAACAACTAAAACTAACTCAATTAAGCTAAAAACACTATTCACTAAATCCGAGAAATATTCTTCTAACTTTCATTTTCAAAACGCTACGATCAAACGATCACTACTAGAATGATAAACAATTAAATACTAACATTTAAGATGGCACTTAATTAAAGACAAGAATATAAATCCAGTTACTTCAGATAATAAAAATAGGTAATAATCTTTTAATTAATCAATATAAAAATTATTCAAATATTTTTAAAAGAAATATCAAAATAATACTTTAAATAAATAGATTAAGTAAAATAATCAATTAGTTAAATACAAGGAAATGAAACCGAGTATTAAATATAATAACATAGTTAATACTTATTTAAAATGATTAATCCAAGTATTAGTTCAATACTTTTAAAAGAAACATAAAATAGTGCATAATGGATGATTCAACTAATTAAACACTTAATTAAATGCAGTCAAATGCTATTAAATGCATGCCGGATTCGGGGTATCACATAACTACTCTAGCTTTTGGCCTTTTGAACTAGTGGAACCCTAAAGTCACTCGCCCGTTCAAACTCTTTTGTCCATCCCATCTAAAACCCTTTTTCAGTGAATCCGGGGACAGAGACCTAGTTGTTGCTTTATTTAAACAACTAAGATAAGGTCTAAGACCGTCTCTTCTCTTCCACATCCTCATTCCTCCTTCTTTCCAGATACTTAGCTTCTAATGCTACGGAACCAGCTTTCTCACTCAATCATTTCAAATTAATATGGCTTTCTCACTATCACCAAGCTCCCACATGCGATGAACTGTTTCCGACTTCTTTATTCGATTTGTAGCCATACCGTATAGAGTGCAAAATTCCTTTTAATGGGAGTAGCTATATTCAAGCAAGCATTCCAATGAAATGATCCTTTCACAATGGGCTCTGCCCAACACTGGGACTGACTTACTTTATACAAAGAGAGGAAAAACAACAATCCAAGCTCTTTTTTAATCGGATATTGGATAGGCTAAGCTAGGTAGAGCCCGCTCTCTATGCTTTTGCTAAACTTGTCAAACCAGGGGGCCTTTTGGGGAATTTTTCAGAATGATAGATTATGGAATAACATTTTCTAAGGTTGAAAGGGATGGCATGGGTTAAGCATCTGACTCTGGACGTTCGAGCTCAGTTATTTAATAAGGGTCTTCCCCTACTAATTAATTAGGAATCCTTTTTATAAATCTCCTCTTTAGAGTTCCCTCTAACCCTACCCTTTCTGAATGGTACACTTTAAGACGTTCAGAATGGAAGAGGAGTAGTCGTCGATTGATTGAAAGCGTATTGGATCCTCAGTTGATTGAAAATTGACTTTTCTTTTCTGATCGAGCGAGGTCCCTTTTGGGCTATCTCGTGTCACGTGTGGAGAGTATCTATCAAACTTCGAGGGGTCAAGTACTCTAACCGCCGCCCTTAATGGCCAAACCATATAATCAAGAAGATTGGGTTCTTCATGCTGAACAAAGCGAAAGTTTTCCATTAGGTTCTTAAATGCCTTGATGATCTCCTCATTTCTTTTGATTTTTCTTTTTTTTTTCTTTTCTAATGGAATAATATCAAAGCGGAATAAGAAGAGGGGGTCCTCTCGTAAAGTGTTTTCATGGACACTCATATCAATGAAATCCAGTTCATTGGAATATTTTTCAAATTCTTTCGGCAAAAAAAAGCCTATTGATCTTCAGGTCTTATCTCGCCCCCATACTGATCGAGTAGGTAGGAGAGTGCGTATTCTTTGTGTGCGGAGGTGCAAAATTCATCCTGGTCCATACATATCACACAATTCTCTTTTTTTTTTTAATACGGAGGTAGAAATCTCATGCCGGAGGAATTCGGGGGGAAAGGGCCTTTGGTTCATGTCCCTTTTGAGTATGTAATCTACGAGTTTGACTGAGGTTTAGTTGTACTATATCTCGGGTACTTGATTGAGTTGACTAGCTTTTTGAGGAAGAGTGCTTCTCTGCCTCTTCATGCAGCCCCAAAAGGTGGCTATCAATCGCTCTTCGATCAAGTTCTCAATTAAATTTCGTAAGGGCAAGCGAATCAACCTTTTTTGGAGTGGTCCCGACTCTCGTATTGCTTCTGGAAAGGACTGGGCCAAAAGGAGGACGGGCACCCTTTTTTGTATATTCCATTCTTTTTCCAAGAAAGACTTTTCTCTATTAAGAACTTGTAAAAGGCTATTCAAATAGGTCTCACTTTCTTCTTTTTTAACTGAAAGTGGTCAAAGACCCAAAAATCGTCTTGATTAGAGGCTCCGGACAAAGAATTGAGACTAGAATCAGCGAAATGGATATGTAGGACTCTCTTTAAAGAAAGAATGATTTTTTTTGCTTGCTTTTTTCGCCCATATATAATGAGATTCTTTGTTGACTGAGGCCTATGGAAAGAAAGTAAAACCGCAAGCCAGTCGAGAAGGGCATAATACTCTAATCGAAATTCTAACTCGTATTCCTCTGGCCAGCCATAATGCTCAAGGGAGGTGCGAACCCTTTCCTCCAGTTTGGAAACTAAAGGGAGAGAGGGCTCAGCTTGCTCGTTCCCAGCAATAAGAGATTGGATGGAATTCAGCTCTTCCGACATGGGAAAAGATTCAGTGATCTCAGGGATGAAAATGTTTCCTTTATTCATTTTCTTCTTCTTTTTTAAAGTTGCGATTTCAACGATTTGGTCCTTCGTGTATCTCTCCCAGACCTCTGTTATTTTCGTGTCACCTGAAGTAAGAAAGTCACACATCCACCCCAGCTCTTCGCAAATTGGACCTTCATGTTCCCTACGACTTCCAGAAAGGCCTTTTGGATGTGCCTAAGTGCCGTGACCTTGAAGCACTCGTGTTTTCAAGGGCCAGATGGGATCGGAAAGCACCATCCTGCCTTTCCACCGCAATCACCATGGCGGTATAGCGGAAGATCTTTCTCAGGCGAGCGATCTCACTAGAACTTTCAAGGGGGGGCCTTGAAAAAGAATGAGAGGATTGAAGATGCTCGACCAATAGGGAGAGGAATGGAGTACGGATCTTTTTTAGTGTCTTTCGCTGGGGAAAGCAAAGAGGGGTGACTTTTGGATGAAGGCGTCGTCCGCTGATCTTGAGGTTGGTGGGCAAGTAAGGGGAAGAACTAATACTTGTGGATAGCACGCGAATACTCCTTACTTAGGCTTTTCCCCAAGAAGAGCTAATGCTACTTACTAAGAGACTTTCGTTAGTGAGGAGAGAACTATATGCTTTAGCCCAAAGACAGAGTCAGGGATTATTAAGTTATTCTATTCTACATTCGCTGATTCATAAAGCCATACATATATTGCTTTTAATCCTTTCGGCAAGAAGTACTACTAGAATAACGGTTTCAGTTCTTTAAAAGACTTTAAAGCCAGTGGCACTCGTGCGCCTATGTATAATAAGTAAGTGAGAAAGTCTTGTCATCACGTTCCGGCTCAGCTCGCATTCTTTTTTGCTCATCCATTGGAAAAAATATCTTCTCTCAACTTCTTAAGCGGTAGGAATTTATGACTCTTTTTTTGTGTTGGTTGATTCTTTTTTGGAGCCCATGTCTATTTACTATTAATAGCCTTTCAACGGGTCCCCTTAAATCAAATGCAAGAATTTTCCTTTTTTCCCGAGTAGATTCTCTTCTTTTCAATTGCTCATAACAAAAAGAATTGACTGGCTCCTTTCCATTCCTCGGCCTTCGGGGGAGTCTAAGCTACTGCCCGTGAATATCCCACTTGCCTTAATGAGTAGCTATTTCTTTTCTCATCTTTTATTCCTCATTTCCTTCTTCTTATGAATCCTCCCAAATCATAAGTTGAGCAGCGATGTGGGGACGAGGATGCCTTTTTTAATTAGCCAATGTCAAGACCTACAACAGAGTCCTACCATGTTACGGGAGAGCACCTAACTTGCTTGTTGACACGTGAGGGGAAACAGGAGTCTGAGGTGGCAGGATTTACCATGTTAGCCTTATGGTAGTGATGGTTGGTCCCACTACTCCTTCGAGTGCCTTTTGTGCTTAGCGTGAGAAATAAGTGCTTCTACAACGAATGTGCTAAAACCTAAAACTAGGCGAACTTACTTTGGAAACTTAAACGAATCAATTCCCACTAGACCCATTCTTCTGACTGCGCTAGCATCATCAGATATGACAATAGAGATTCTTCCAACTTAGGGCTCCTTCTACTCTAAACTATTGTGTGCCTATTTGGAGCTTTTCACAGTCAATGTCAAATGTTTGTTGATGGCAACATCGGCATGCGTTATACAAGACTTTAAGCGCACCTGAACTACTAATAGTCTCTCTAGTTACGGGGTTGCGCTTAATAGTCAATCAATTCATTTTTTTGTAGTTTGATGCTTTGTATCGTACACTTGTTATATTTGTTTATATAGTCTAGTGTGTGAAGTCTAACCAATGGAAAGAGCCTATGAATTAGTTCCAAGAAAGCGGCCATTCACGTCAAGGTCCGAAGGAGATGTAGTTTCTTGTACTTTTCTTTGATTCGTCGAGATTGGGCTGGTGTTCCGTGTACCTTAGTACAAGATCAAAAAGAATGCATTGGATGGATGCCCGGGCATTGAGAAGGAAGGATGCTTTCAGAGGTGAAAGGCTATGGGGAAATACCGTCTATGATCGATAGATCTCCGATCGGGAAACCGTATCCAAGCTCCGTGGCTAGTCTGCGCTCTTTGGAATTTTCAAACTTAGCGAACTAAAACATCTAAGTAACGAAAGGAAGGGAAATCAATCAAGACCCCGTTAGTAGCGGCGAGCGAGAGTGGATTGGGGGTTTGAAGAAAAACAAACACGTCGGGAAAGCCAAGCCCTTCAATGAAAGTGTTCATTTCTTTTTCGCCAGGTTTCATTCGATTTGTTATGGATTGGATGATGGAAGAACCAGCAAGCTACGACTTCAAAGCTTACCTTATTATTATGAGAATGATACTTGGCTTTTTTTTATAGATTAAGGGGTTGAGTAAAGGGGGCGGAGGTCGAAGAGTAAAGCGAGCCGCGCTAGCCTATTATGTTTTTCAGTAGCAAGCTACGGTCTAAGGACCCCCTAACATAGGTTAGGGCGAAAACATCAAAACAAAGATGGGTTCCAAACCTTTATTTAATAATAAGGTAAGCTTTCAAGCCTCTGCCCTTTTTCTAGAATGAGCGGGCGCAGTGAACTGTAATTGTGAAAAGATTGGAAGATTTGGCCAAAGAAGGTGATAGCCTTGTAGATTCGTTCCCATGGTTCGATCCTTCCCAGTAAAATGCGGCATGTTCGAATTCTGATTGCTTTTACGTGAGAAAGGGGGACCATCCTCTACGCCTAAGTATTCCTCAATGACCGATAGTCTACAAGTACCGTGAGGGAAAGGTGAAAAGAACCCTATTTAAGGAGTGCAATAGAGAACCTGAGATCCGATGTGAACAATCAATCAAGGAGTAGAGCTTAGAGCTTGACTTTTTATTAAAGCGCACTCATTCTAACGGCGTACCTTTTGCAAGATGGGTCAGCGAGGAAATGGGAAGAACGGCTTAAGCCATTAGGTGTAGGCACTTTCAAGAGGTAGAATCTTCTCGTTCTTCCTATTTGACCTAAAACCAATCGATCTAGCCATGAGCAGGTTGAAGAGAGCTATAACAGGCCTTGGAGGACTGAACCCACGTATGTGGTAAAATACAGGGATGAATAGTGGATAGGGGTAAAAGGCCAAACAAGATCGGATATAGCCGATTTTTCGTGAAATCTATTTCAGTAGAGCGTATGATGTCGATGGCCTGAGGTAGAGCACTCAATGGGCTAGGGTGGCCCCATTTCGCCTTACCAAACCCAGGGAAACTCCGAATACAGGCCGTCATCATTTGTACAGACAGACTTTTTGGGTACTAAGATCTAAACTCGAGAGGGAAACAGCCGAGATCGTACGCTAAGGTCCTTAAGTAATCACTGAGTGGAAAAGGACGTGATCGAGCGATGACAACCAGGATGTGGGCTTGGAAGCAGCCATCATTTGAAGAAAGCGTAATAGCTCACTGGTCTTGCTCTATGGCACCGAAAATGTATCAGGGCTCAAGTGATTCACCGAAGCGATGAGACCTTGAAAGCTGCTTTTTCAAGTGTCAGTAGCTAAACGATTTGTCAATCAGGGAAGGTTTTTGGTTACAAGACCTGGAGATATTAGAAGTGAGAATGCTGACATGAGTAACGAGAAATCCAGTGAAAAACACAATCGCCTGCCAGTGGAAGGTTTTCTGCGTTCAGTCAATCTACGCAGAGTGAATCGGTCCCTAAGGAACCCTTGAAAGGGCTTCCATCCGATGGGTACACGAAAGTGACAAAGTTGCTTTGACTATAGAACCATGCCTATATGTTGGAGCGAATTGGATGATCGGGCCGAGGGCTGCCCCCTCTTCCCCTCACTCTCCTTTTCCTAAGCTTAATGCCCTTGAGTCATAAAAGCCTTTCTGACTAGGCCTGGCCCGGTCGCCCTACGCGAGCTTCAAAAGGCAAAACTCTCATCGTAGTTTAGTGACCTATCTTCAGTAGGGGCATTTAGTCTTTTGATTAGAGTAGGGGTCACGAGAGAGCAGAGCGTACCGCCCTACCATAGTCATGAGTCTGTTTATAGTCACGACTGTTGTCATAGTCAACAAGGTTGAAACTTCCAGGAAAAAAACATTGAATTGGGAGGGTGATCCTCCTAGTGAACTGACCATACCCCAAACTAACACAGGTGAACAAGTAGAATATACTAGGGCGCTTGAGAGAACCATGTCGAAAGAACTCGGCAAAATGACCCAGTAGCTTCGGGAGAAGGGGTGCTCTCGTATCTTTTGATTAGGAAAGCGGCACATACCAGGGGGTAGCGACTATTTATTAAAAACATAGGAGTCCACTAAGTGGTAACACGATGTATAGAGTCTGACACTTGCCCGGTACTGGAAGGTCGAAATGAGAAGTGTTATAAGCTTTGAATTGAAGCCTCGGTAAACAGCGGCAGTAACTCTAACTATCCTAAGATAGCGAAATTCCTTGTCGCATAAGTAGCGACCTGCACGAAAGGTATAACAACTGCCCCGCTGTCTCTAACATGGACCCGGTAAAATTGAATTCTCCGTGAAGATGCGGAGTACCAATGGCTAGACAGTAAGACCCCGTGTACCCTAACTATAGCTTCGCAGTGACAACCGTGATCAAATATATAAGATAGGTGGGAGGTACTGACATACAAAGACCAATCCTGAAAGACCACTCTTTCGTCTAAAGATGCCTAACTGCTACACCTATCATTCAGGGAGAGGCGGGACACTACGAGGTGGGTAGTTTATCTATGGCGGATGCCTCCTAAAGAGTAATAGAGGTGTGTGAAGGTAGGCTCAAGCTAAGATTCTGCTCGTGACCGTAATGGTATAAGCCTGCCTGACTGTGAGATCGACTGGTCGAACAAAGATGAAAGTTGGCCATAGTGATCCGAGAGTCCTGTGTAGAAGGGCTCTCGCTCAACGGATCAAAGGTACGCTGGGGATAACAGGCTGATGACTCCCAAAAGCTCTTATCGACGGAGTCGTTTGGCACCTTGATGTTGACTCATTACATCCTGGGGTTGAAGAAGGTCTCAAGGGTTTGGTTGTTTGCTGATTCAAGTGGTACTTGAGTTAGGTTTAAAACATCATGAAACAGTTCGATTCCTATTTACTGTTGATGTTAAAAGGAGAACTACGATGAGCCAACCCTAGTACGAGAGGACTGGGTTGGGCCAACCTATGGTGTACTGGTTGTTATGCAAATAGCGGCGCCGGGCAGCTAAGTTGATGTGGAAGAACTACTACACCGTGGAAAATCATTCTTTATACAAGTTCTCGAACAAGGTTTTTGAATAGAACATTGATAGGCGAGAGGTATAAGCACCGCGAGGTGTGAAGTGATCTCGTACTAAACGAAACAACTTTCACTTTCCATAACCAAAATAAAAGAAATTCAACCTATTCCTGCAATTGCGGTCAGTCTCACTACCTCTTTTAGTTGCTGCCCCCTACTTGCTCATTCGCAATTACTACCACAAGAAAATTGCCATTATATCTAAAAAGGCTTATGAACTCCACGACTCTTTTATGTTATGGGGTCTCAAAGACTAAATTTAGCTACCAACCCTAGCAAGAAGAAAAATCCAAGTCTTCTTTCTCTAATAATAAGGTAAGCTTCATAGTTCCAACCTATACAAAGGGCAATCGCCACCGCTTACTAAGCGTTGGTTCTATCCCGGCCAAGAAACCAAAGTCGGGGACCTAGGTGGGAATAGTAAAAGAAAGAGAAGGGGAAGAAACGAGGTAGAGGAATTGGTCAACTTATCAGGCTCATGACCTGAAGACTGTAGGTTCAAATCCTATCCCCGCCTAAGAACTTGAGATGATGGGGGAGCTGGCAGCCCGTACGTCGTCGAAGCGGGAGTGGCGGGGAATGACTAAGCTCAGGCCAAGAGCTAGGGCTAAGTGCTCGAGTTACGATTGTTGACTCGTAATTTGAAGATTCCTGTGACCTGACCTTTCTCAATACCAGGAAGCATCAAACATCATAGGTATACAAATGAAAAGAAGGTTCAACCATTGACGAGAGAAAGATATCGAGCAGGCTAGTACCAATTCCTCCACATCAATAGCAAAACAGGACTTTCGGCCAGTTAAACCATTTGAGGTAGGTTTTTACCCACCTTGTCTACTTGAATTGATCTTGGCAAAGTCGGGAGGGGATTAAAAATCATTATTGAAGGTGAACAGCCAGAACTAGAATAAGAATGAAAAGGCATAGTATAACATCTTTTTCGTGATTCAAACCGGGAAATTAGGGCATCATATAGTAAAGCCGGAGTCAAGACGGAATTGTAATTTACATTGCCTTAGCTCAGCCTATTCAACTCATCTTATGTGCTTTTTAACGAACTCTATCTCAAGGACTCTAGTCAAAGACAAAGAAGAAGCTAATGACGAGTGCGGCTATTGCTTATTCAAATAGTCACAATGCCAATTTCGAGCTTAAGTTAAGCACGGGAAAGCAAATTCACAGTCAAAATGAAGAAAGAGATCAGGAACAAGCTTAACACATGCATTTCAGACTAGACAAGGTTGGGAGCATGGGAAAGATTCTTATGGTGTGATAGAAGGTTATATGTTTCAGGTACGTAGCCCCAGAAAGGAGGCTCCATACCCGAATACAGGCGAAAGCTTTCTATTGCTTTCTTTCATTATTTACACTGTGAATGTAAACTCCTAGCTCTCGTAGTCAGAGTAGCAATAGCAAGCGGTAGTTTACTCGTGCGAATAAGGGGTTTTTGTCAGACTCCTGTAGCCCACATCAAGACTATGTTATGCTTTCATAGCTTTGGGCAAGGCAGTACTGGTACTCAGTCGATCTTGCTGATGCCTCTTTCGACTTTAAGGCAAATAAAGGACTGGCTTAGTAAGGTTTGAAGATGCTTGACCGATAGGGAGAGGCTGGATGGAATTCAGCTCGACTGATAAGTAGATGAAGGTAGACGCTTGACCTATAGGGAGAGGGTGGAAGATGCTTGACCGATAGGGAGAGGAATAGAGTTGGCTACTAAGCCAGGGAAGACCTCATCCAGAGGGAGAACCAATTATTTTGGTTTAAGATCACGTATGAGGAGGGCATTAATAGCCCCCTTAACATACGGATCCAGCAGTAGACCCCGACCTAACCATAGGCAAAGGGAAGTGAGGCCTTAGTGTACATTGCCCACAATCTTACAATCTTTAGATTGCGGGAATGTGCCAAGCGTGAAAGAGATCGGTGCCCTACTCCAGCTAGACGAAACAAGGTCGAAAAGCGAGCGCAGGAAGACTTCATATGAACGGCCATCGCCTTAGGTGTTGAGCGTTCAAACAAGATTTAGCAGATACTAGGATAATCGACAGTAAGACCACGAACCATGAATCTCTTAGCAAACTCGGCAGAGCCCGTATGGGAGATCAGGGACTTTTGATAGGATATATCAACCCCAAGATCCCCTAGAGATGAGCTATACACCAAGGCCACCTTCTCATCTGCAATCACAACATTGTCCCTAGGACAATGTAATCCTGGAAGAGTCGACCCAGATATACTTGTTCTGCTGCCCACCACACGAATATGTGGTAGGAGAAGGCAAAGAGAGGCCACGAAGCATAATAGCCAAGGGGCTAACCGACAACAAATGAGACGGTGGTAAACCGCTTTACAAATGGTACCTCGAACTTATTCATAACTAGAGTGGAATTCACTAGATGCGAAAGATCGGATTTCCCATCCTTAGCTAATAAGGAGAACGAGAAATGTGAAATAGCTGGCCTATGCCTATTCGTAGCCTACCCGTTTATCTCTTGTGAAACCTTTGCCCAGGAGCTCAAGAAACCACTCTATTTTCTCCGTTCCATTATGGCCTTGCCAAATGCTACTCATTTTCGGTGGTAGTATGATTAGAAAACCTTCCTCTATTCCTCAGCCTCCAACTAGTCACGTGCCTCTTCCATCCATTATGTCCTCGCTCTCAACGTAAACTACCCACCGAAAGGAATATTGAAGCAACCTTTCGCATAGCCCTTTCTTGGGAAATTGAATCAGGAACTGGTACACAAGACAATAGGGACCTAACCGCTGCATCTCATGCCCTGAGCTCTTTTTGGGGGTTGTATTTTTTTTCTTTTTGGAATATTGTTGATATTTCCCGAAAGCACATGAAATTTCCTCTTATTCGATCTTATTGGCATAGCCTGGAGAGTTAGCGGATGCTGATCTGGTAGTGTCAAATAGGCAATTCTCAACAGCTTCAATAGCAGAGATTATAGGACATGAAGATAGGATAAAGATGGTAGGATGAAGTCGTCTATAAAAAACCTTTGGTAAGAGAAGACAAAGAAGTAACTAAGGGAAGAGACCTTTACCATTTCGCTTCTTCCGTTTTTAGGGATTCCACCAATAGAACAAAACCCGAGGGGAATGAAATGAGTGACCCTCACTCGGATTAGGGGCTAACCTTGAATGTTGATGTGAGCCGGCAAGATCGGGTAGAGAACCTAATGAGACCCTATATGAAGCTCGGGTGCTTCATGTAGAAAAAGACTGAAGCCAGTCTAGTTCACTTCATGATGCGAGGACTTACACACCCCAGGGAAATTGGATTTTCCCATGCTGGGTCGCACGGTGTTCCTCATAGAAGTTACTCCCTTTTTATGTAAGGGTAAGAAAAAGAAGGAACCCACTTACCCACTTTCGCATTTTTCAGAAGTTTACATCTAGTGAATGAGGTTGCATTGGATCGGACAACTTTTAGCTCCTCTTTTGCTTGCAAGCTCTCAACATATGTGAACTCTTTCGACTCTTCATTCTTTGCTGTGAAAAAGAATAGGTTGTTCTCAAGTGTAAAGAAGGAGCTGCTAGTAATAAGTGAGAAAACAAACAAGGGATTGAGCACGAAAAAGTTTTCTTGCTCAGGTACTTCTTT
This sequence comes from Ehretia macrophylla, assembly GCA_037974665.1. Taxonomy (NCBI): domain Eukaryota; kingdom Viridiplantae; phylum Streptophyta; class Magnoliopsida; order Boraginales; family Ehretiaceae; genus Ehretia; species Ehretia macrophylla. Next base: position 46,128,144 of record CM075767.1, read on the forward strand.
CTATTAGCCTTCCTTGAAGCAATCGGAGAAATAGAATACGAATGCGAATATGGGGTTCTAGTCGATTCCTTTATTCAGGCAAACTTGCTTTGGCATTTCTTCTATCAAATATTACTACCGGGCATAATAAACTCGAACGAGAAGGCTCAAGTGGGTACAACATGATTGGGTTAGCTAGACTCATTGCGCCGAAAGAAATAAGTTATTCTAGTCGCATTAGTTCGTGACTTAGTCTTAGTAGCAGGACTATGGTTGACTTGATCATTTATACCGTAATTCCACTGTCCGTTCAAGGGAAGTATCAACAAATGATCCCGGTGCATTTGACTTTTGAATATGTCTTTGCTTTTTTGTGCATTCAGCTTTTGTTTGGATCTCTATATCAGGAAAGTAGGCCATGAAAGTAAGAAAGAAGGTAAAAGACTGAATCCGCTATATAAGGATTTTTACTCTCCAAGAAAGCCAGATATGCAACTGACTCTTATCCATCCGAGACAGAAAGCAAGTCTTCTTACCGCCGCTCCTTTGGTGCACGTATGATAAATAGAATAGATCACGCATCTAACTATGAATTTTATAATAGAAGAGAGAGAATAGCCAGTACTACTTCCTACTTTAATGATGTTCTTGCTCCGCTCTTTATTCATCGGGATTTTGTTAGTGTTCATATGGGGCCAAAAAGGGCTTTTTGAAGGCAGAATTAACACCATCTTGCAATCGACCTTCTCAAACCAAGTTCACTAACGACGTCAAATACCATACCAGGAAATCGAAGATGGACAGACAAATCAAGAGACAATGGACAGTTAATTAAAACCGTCGCCCCGTACCTTCCCTTGTTGCAATAACGAGAGATGTAGTAGTAGCAGTAGCAATAGGATAAGGCATGCCTAGTAAGGAACTGAGATATGGGGCCTCTTTCTTTGGGGGCACCAATAAGGTTGAATTAGAAGAGGACAATGCAAATCATTCAACTGAAAGAAGAACACAATTTATAAGAGGGAATTTTGCCTATCTAGAGCTGGAAGAAGCGATTCAATTCTTAATGCCTCAAGATCGGCAATAACTAGCATATATAATATTTGATCGATCTTCTTTCTCAGGCACTTTCGAAATAGTGAATTAGAAAAGGTTGTTAGTTCGACTGCCACAGAATGAGGGGCAAATGCTATTGAATGGCCTGTTCGAGAAGAAGCTACCTTTGTTTGCGACTAGGTGCCTTAAGCGGAATAGGAGGTTGAATCAATAGTAAGAGAATAGGCATCAAATGCGCAGTTAGCCTTAGGAAGAATGCACGAATAGGATGCACGAGGTGCAAGAAGAAGGGCAAAGGCATTCTATCTTTAGAATAAGAGGCATATGCCAGAACAAGAGGAGTTTGATGTGGCATTAGCGGTCTTACCTACTTATCTGCTATTGGATTTAGGCTCTTTGAAATATCTGTGGGAACAACGGAGTACTAACTATAAGGATTCCCCCAACATGGGACCTTTGGCACTTTGATAGAATAGGTTATGTATGCAAAAGAAAAAGAAGAATGAAAGGACACTGTAGGGTGGATTGGACAAATGAGATATTTTTCCTCCTATTTAGACATAACGCTGCCATTGAAGGAAAAAAGAGATTCAGCTTAGTGGAAATCGAACTAGTAGCAGAGTGAATTCATAGTGAATCAGTAGCCAAAATCCTCAGAACCAATCCCTCTAGGGCCTACGAATGAGAATCTAACTCACAGCTTTTTTCGAGTAAGAGAAATAGTAGTGACAGGAAAGCACAGCTTTTACTTTCCCGGGATCTCTCCTTATTGCATTTAGTGGATGTGTTACTGCCACTATGCTTAAGGCATGGAATTGATTTACCTACTTTCATCCAAGCGCACTATGCCTTCAGTTGCTTTAGGAAAGTGTATCACTCTTGCCGATTTTTTTTGGCTTTTGGTTTTAGAGTTGCCTCAGGAGCGGGAGTGTATAAGGATAAGTATGGCTCATTTGTCTTCTGTTGAGAATGGTCTGCTGACTCACATTTATTGATGCGGCATTAGCGGTCTTAGCTTTGACTTGGCAGTAGGAAGAGTCTAAAGGCCTAACCCTATTACTACAGTGGGAGGAAGAGAAGTAAGAGCTGCAGGCGATAGGGAAAGAAATTCCCGATTCAAGTCTTAGAGGAAGGGTGGCTACTCTCTCTTTTGAGATTGTCAGAGCCAGGAGTTGAAGAGCTAACCATAGGTAGTCCTTATGTGGACAAGAAAGGGGTAGACTGGAATAGCGGACAAAGTGGAATATGACTCACTCGGAAAGAAGAGATCAGCGCTTTGGTTACTAGTGGGCTCGAGAGACCCCGTAAGGCAGGCTCTAATTTGACTAGCTTTTTGCTGGAACGTGGCTAATTTAACATAAGATCGTAGTCTCAATCCTAACCACAGTGAACAGAGGATTTGGCCTAATTATCTGCTAGTTGTCTGGCTGATAAGCTGGGCATCTAAAGAACATAAGATCCGAGTTACCACCAGGCATAAAAGTAATATTGTCAACTAGGAAAATTGGCACAACCAGATATCTCAAACATTGATAAGGGAAAAATCAGGCTTTTATTAGGATGATATTCCTTTCATTCGAATAGCAAGGCTTGCTAACTAGCAGGATCGGTTATGCCATAAGTAAAAAAACTTTCAAGCACCTTCAGAAGATTAAGGCACAACTCCTAATTCACTAATTCTCACAACAGTTAGTCGATCGGGAACACCTAACTAAGACTTGCACCATTGGGCAACCTACCGGACAGGGTCACTGATGTATGGAAACTATAAGAAAACAATGGTCACTCCTAGTTTGAGTCGTCGAAGGCAAGGCAGTGAGTGAAGGAAGAGGAAGAGAAAAACAAGATACTAAAGGATGAAAAGCAAGAAGCAGAGCTTTACGAAGTGAGCAGCAAAGTAGTTTACACCTTGCTAATGACATAAGTAAAGACACTAGCTCCAAAGCCCCTAGATAGTAATACGTAAGAGGAAGGTGACTAAATAACTATGCTACTATTCGCACCCCAACCAAGAACCGATTACTGGAAATCCTACTAAGGGCAGGCATTAGGATCAGCAACTCACTCTTTGGAGAATTGTATTGCTGCATGAAGGCACTCGCAGCATTGACTGAAAATTTGGTAGACCAAATAATAAGCTAAATGGACAAGAAGAAATCCCTTCCCTCATACCACATTAGCACTTAAGCTCATAACATTTTTGGGGGAAGAAAGACTCACAAGGCGGTTCGGCGAGGTGCATAACGAAATGATTTATCAAATTTGAAGGGACTGCTGGTAATCTATGATAAGGGCTTTAACCGTCTTCCTAAAGAAAGAGGCGTCGAGGCGACCACTAAAACACACTACACCTCTATGAGGGGGCTTTAATTGGGCTTCTTCCTGAAGATATATTAGGTGTTAAGACGATCACAACCTGTGAAGACAAATAAATGAGGAGGATAGGCAAGCAGAGATTAAAGTAGAGAGCTAACCTAAACACAAGAAAAGATCTATTAAAAGAAGGGATTCGGGGAGGGAATGGGATGAATGAGTACAAATAATGAGTGTCACATAGTAAAGAGCAAGAAGACTTATTTATGTTTCAAGCAAAATTTTTCCAAGGCTTCGTAGGAAAGATGCATTGGAAAAGGCTCTTTTAGGATGGGCAAGATTTTGATTGTAAAGAGAGGAGATGAATGGCTGGTTCGTCAGGACGACCACTAGCCACCTACCTATATGTTTGTCTCTGCTATGCTATGAAACTATTAAGGTAATCCGGTAATTTGTATTTGACATACCCTAGGTTGAGTTAGCCTCTATAGGACTTGAGTATGGGAGCTTTACAATACCTCACCGTCACCAGACCTTTGATATAGCCTCTTTGATTAGGCTAGCTATTAGCTAAAGTTGAACGTCAAATCGATTCCCGAAAGAAGGAAGAGGGCTCTTATATATTCTAGTTGGAGAAAAAGACTCTGCAAATACATCAGCTTAACCTGAAATAGACTTTTCTTTTGTCGTGGACCTGCGTTCCATTGTTTTTCCAGGTACTTTCATTTAGATTGTATCGCTTTAGCGAAAGATCTAAAGTAAAGTAACAATTTCATTATTTAACTCAGTGGTAATCTGTCTCCTTCTCAGTTGCTATTCTCGGCCTAGAGACCAAGAACCTCTTTGAGGACCTAGTGGTTCCCGGTGGAGGAAGGTGGCGCTTGCTTTTATCGAACTTTTGGCTCAACTCTTAGATACTTCACATTCTTATTTGAAATAAAAAAAAGTCGGTAGAGCAGAAAAGTCGGTCTCTGGTAGAAGAGGAATCCTATAAATCATAATAAATCATAATTGAATGGTAAGGAAGACTGAAATGTCTAGATCAAAGGAAACGAATAGGGGAATCACAACACTATGGCCATACCTATGATTGATGGAAACCGCGCCTCTGGTACTGAAATTCCCATGAAGATTGAGAGAACTTAGCCTTCAACAAGGGAATGGATGACACCACGATTCTTACTGATTTGGAAACTTGATTTCTCCCCGAAGATTGTTCTTTTGAAGAAGCCGGTTGACTACTTTCAACCAGACAAAATCATTTGATTGACCGGCCGACCTTAGGCTTGAAAGCCCTACTCCTACTCTAGTTTGACGAAATGGACGTTTGGATTCCCACAATGTACAAACCTCCTATGGAGGATCGACTGAAAGTGCCATCAAATATTTTTTAGGAGCCTTTGAACAGGAATTTGGCAAAAGAATTGCGTTCGCTGGCTTTTCACTCAAGATAAGGCTAAGGAAATCAATCTAGGGTTACATAAGAAGAATGCCCGAAATCGACACAAAGACTTCCGTTCAATACTTGAGTTGGACCAAATCTCTGTGGTTACTATATCAAATCGATCCGCTAACACTACTGGCACTCTAAAAGAGAGACCGGAATCATCTAGGAATTTCTCTAGATTTTCCATGCTTAGCTTCACAAATCTTGTTCAAACACAACCATCTTTGGTACTCTCTGGAACTAAGTACATGGTTCTTCTTTTAAAGAAGAAAAATTGACTTCTGGCAAAGGAACTTCTGCCAAAAAGTGAAAGAATTTGCAATCCCTAGCTTTCCACTTAAACAAATGAAGTAGATCGACCAATATCCATTGCAGAAGGAATCTCTTCAACAACAGCAGCCAACAATTGAAAGAAAACATTGACACTCAATGTTGTAGAAGGGGATTTGTCAGTCAATGATTAGACTTGTTGCCCTAAGGTGTGAAAGCCTGGAAGAATCTTATGAATACCTGAAGCTCGAAATGTCAATCGAAATCATCTAGGAATTTCTCTTGATTTGCTGTCTTTTGCTCTAATAGGCGAAATCAATCTTCCTTCCAGCGAACTCTATACACAACATGCCTTTATTTAGAGTTTTCCCAGCCAATAGTTTGAAGTCAAAAATAATACTGGATCAAATCTTAGTTGATTCTATCCATTAGATAGACTAGCCTCGGGAAAGATAAGAGGAATGAATCCCATAATAGTCAAGTAAGAAAAGAAAGCTCCTATGTTTTTTTTTTATTAATAGGAGTGGGTATTCCTTTTTGATTTGAGAACTTTTTCTTTATTCAATCTTGAATTGAAAAGGGTGGGCTGCCACTGGTCTTTCTTTCCCTAGAAGAGTTTGTCTTCTAGAAAAGGAGAAGTGGGCCAGTACTAGGAATCCAGGGTTTCGGGTTCTTTTCCCAGTTTCACTTTGATATTCAAACTTGAGCTCAGCCCAGTTTGTTATTATTAGATTTTAGTTTTGGCTTTTATGAAATTACACTCACTCCTCAAAGGAGAGGAAAATTGAAACACAATTCTTTTTCTTTCATTTGAAGTCGGTTGAAGCCCAAGCATTTGGTGTCAACGGTTCTGCCACTCCTGAATTAGATGATGTCTCCTAAGCCTTTCAGTCCATTACCATTGAACAAGAGTGAGTAGAGATGGCAGTGTCACTGGTTTTGAATTTCCTTCCTTAGTCCCAAAGCTTTCTGGAAGAAATGCCGCTGGTATTGAATTCCTTCATTTAAGGAAGACTAATATAGAGGCTTTTTTCGTAATCAGATGTGAGTGGGTCTTGGAAAGAGGTGAGTCTCGCCTCATCGGAGGTGGTCCCCGATCTCCTAAGCAAATGTTATTGTGTCCTCTCTCCTAGGAGAAAGAGAAAATCAAGATAGAATGCTGATCCTCAAAGATGAGAAGCGGCTCGCATCACTCCCTCCGCAGGATGCATTTTTTCCCTTCACAAGGGTGGGTCTGCTAATGGAACCTTTTACTTTCCACTCATTGTAAGAAAATCCAATCGTCTCGGGGATTACTACTTTGCTCTTCCTATCCCTATGACAGACACTCGTACATTCTGGTTTCTAGTCTTTCCCACCTAAAAAAAAAGGTAACAATTGTTGGTGTCCGCTCATAGCTTGTTTTTCCTCAATTTGTATATCACTCTGATCTCTTCTTTCCTACTCTACACAAATATATCCAGTTTTAAGGGTGAAGTCCACTTTCTCATCCAATGAGCAAGCAGGCTCCATGGGTTAGGAGGCTATATTTAAGTGATAGGGGCCCTCATTTCATGTAACACAAAGGAAAACAGTTGCCATTCACGTTCACTCACTCAAGTTTGGGATGCAACGAAAACGACTGAAAGCATATATCTGGAATATGAGTCAGGTGTGGAATCGCCCACCAAAATAGAGAATCTAGTTCTTTCTCCCGAGCCACAGGCTAAGTCTTTCATTTCAAACACATCCTAGTTGGCCTTCCCCGATGACCACTTACAAGAATAAGCGCTATGGCGAATGGGAACACAACCAGATAGACATTCTGCCCATATACCTCAAAGAAAAGGCAATCGTCGTCTACTCTACGACTTAGAAGATAGAGAATCATTTTTCTGATAGACAGAAAGAGAAGAAAAGTAGTATCCCCTTAAGTGGCTTCGGGCCTGGTTACACAGGAAAATAGAAGTAGCGCTCTACCCGCTAGGTTCAATTAAATCAATGAATTTGATTCCCACTATCCCGGTAGGGATACAGACTATCAAGTCGACCTTTTGAAGAGATTTGCCTTACGATAGAAGGTACGCTACGTAGATAGACCGATGGACATTCATTGGCTTGACCGTAGCGACACGGATTCCCACTTATGCCACCCTAACATCCAGAGGAAGAAAAACCGGTATCAGGGCATGAGAATGACTTTCTCCTATAACAAAGGACATTTAGTAGCGAAAAGTATTGACACTTCTGCCTTCTAGGCTAGAACCCTCAAAGATGGAAGAAAGGACAACCTAGCTCAACTGATTGATTGGTACCGTAGCCCCGCGTGTGCGGTGATGGGCAAGGCAGCCTAAAGAAGAAGATGCTGATAGCGAGTGATTCACTCCTAAAAGTCCATCATACTCTCTTTTCGTGGAAGATGGGGTAGTAGGTCTTTTCTTGTTCTTAGGGGGCGGAGGGTTTTCCTAAGAAAATAGAAGTGTTGGCAATCATAAGGGGATTGTTGCCTATTCCCCGTTCAAGGAAGGGTAAGAAAGATAGTCCAGGAAGACTAATTGAGAATGGGCCCATGGACCAAGATATCGATCCAGCCCAGAGTCAGGTAGGGAAATCTGGATGAAAGGGCAAATTCCTTTGATTCTTGCTTAGCTGACTAAGGGCGGATGGGGCAGGCAAGGAAAGTGGCATTGCTATAGGTTTGATTCATCAATGTCGGTATCTCAGTTAGAGATTTCTTTTGTCCTAATACCCCTTGGCGGATCTTGCATTTTACCTAGAATGGCCCCATATACCCAATTGAGGTTTGAAGATACTCGACCGATAAGGAGAGGAAGAGTTTAGTTTCCCTTTCATCGAAAACATTTCAAAAGGAGTATGTGACTAGAAGCTTCTTCAAAGCCCTCAGGCATGGGCGGTAGGTGAGGGTCTGAAGGAAAAATTACATGCAAAATCTAGCACCATCACAAGAGATATAAGACTGGAGACGAGGACACTTTTACAATTGGCTAGATCTCTGTTCATAGAATGCCCCTTTCTAAACTCCCAAAGTAGGCAGGGTCCAAGTTAATTTGCTGGTCATACATCGATCATAGAAGCGATTTCCTTCATAGCATGGCATCTTCCCTTCTTCCTTGATTAGTCAGTAATTGTCATCAATAGTAAGATGAATCAACTCTCCTCAATGATATAACTAGGAATGTAGAATACCAAGACATTTATTTAGATCTTGCTTCCGTCTAGTGGATCCCCCTAACAGAGGTTGAGATTAAGAGCCATATTTCGTAAATTATTAATAAATAAAAGGCTCTGAGACTGCTACTTAAGGGCCTTCTCCTAGGCATTCTCTTAAGCTTAAAAGCAAATTCACCGCTTAAGCCCCGAAATGCTCTTGTTAACTGGCCTAAAAAGGCCTGGAAATGGCCATAGAAAGAATACATTCATTTGGTAGTGGGGCTGAAAAGATAGGGAGAATCAGTGAAGAGAGATCTTTTATCTTATTTTTTTTGGGCAAATCCCTTGTTTAAGGCCTCGAGACTGAGTACGAAAATGAAAAGGGCGGGCGTGAGAGAAAGAGTTATGATAAAGACATCTAGTCTAATTGCTTATGCTTCTGCCAAAAAGGTCCTTACCCTTGAATCGAATCTTTAGGGAAATAAACCATTCCCCAGCTAAGACTAAAAGGATGAAAGTCATGATAGAAGAGTCAGGGAAAGTTCAACTACTTCTATTGGCTTGAAGCCTAGTTTTTCCAATTTATCCACTTACCGGCTTGCTTGTGACCCTACTAGAGGTAAAAGCGTAAGTGAAAGGGATTGCCTTGGTCTCATTACCATCCTTACAACTATTGAATCAACAACACATGAATGTCCAGAATCAGCAAGATTCCCAACATGTATCGCAGGTGCCGCATTGAAGGACTGATCCGCTACACGGCTAATATTTGTCCACTAAACCAAATCTGAGACCAAAAAGCCTAAACCCTCACTCAGTCTTAGAAAGTTGTCAACAATTGTTGGGTGAAGACGATGCAACCAAAGAGGTGTTCTCAATCGAAAAAGTTTATCAAACCCTGTAAAATTGGCATAGATCTACTCTTGTGGTTCTGTCTTGTCCTTCCACTCTTGACCTACGGGCCTTCTTGCTTAATATAGCTCTTGGAGTTGCGTTAGTGTAAGGAAGCCAATCGGCTATAGTCGAATATATTGGGAGAAGTAATCAGTCTTGTTCTTGATTGTCGCTACTACTATATATATAAGGTTGGGCTAATCCCAGTTTTTGGGTCTTCTGTCGCCAATAAGGAAAGGTAACTTAAAGTCCTCTGATGAAGCTCTTTTACAAAGAATCTTATCTTCCTGAGTGAGTTGAGGCCCTAATGGATCTTAGTTCTCTATAATTAGAGCTGGTGATGGCTTTTTCTGCCAAGTCGAATAAAAAGGTCCATACCTTTGAATGTAATCTTTAAGGATATAAACCAAATGTCCTGCCAAAACTATTTTACCCTCTCCATCTAATCTTGATTTGCTATAAACAGACAATAGTGTCAATTGGCTTATTTGATGCTCACTGTCTGAATTTAGGAGTTAACCTGGTCGAGATCAGATGATGCAAGGATCGGATTTGAGAAACTTTCAGGAAATTCACCTCTTTCGGGATCTTCTATGACTCTATTAGCTTCTTTCTTCCCACGGAGGTCACTTCGCTGGCCTAAGAAGGAGCTGTGGCACTTTTTGGATCAATTGCTGAGGAGTAGACGATCTTGGCATAGAGAGATGCGCTTTTTAGCTTGTTATCAGTTTTTAGGTTCTTTCTCTGGTTTCAGGGAATCCCTCACCTAATTCCATATGGGGATGAATCCAATCCTTGGGCATTAACCTCTCTAGGAAGCCGATCCCCTTACATAGCCATAATAGGCAGTTTTTTAGAAGTAGCTGAAGAATTGAATCGGCTGGTATAGAAGAAGCTGCACATGTTTTTTCCTCTATTCTATCAATTCCATTTCTTTTTTATGTCCACATGTCTGCTTTAAAAAGGAAGTCAGGTAAGGCACTATTCTCCTGTTTGAGAATAAACCGCTATTGAATCCACAACTAGTCTTTCTCTTGTGAACGACTCCACTGCAAGAAGAGTGAGCGCTCTTTTCAATATCTGGTGTGCTCGTAGGAGTTAAGCCACTTGACTAGTTGGAGAAAAGGGAAAAAGCTCTTTACCGGCCTTAGCCTAGCTAACTTAGGAGTTCTTCCTGAATGACTTTCTTTCCAAAAACTCAATTCCAACTAGCCGCCTTCATTTTCTAGTATCTGTAGTGGAGGAGGCTTATTAGAGCCAAGGTAGCTTTCTTTAACTGAATGTGTGTGTTAAACTTCCTCTCGAGGGCCTTTGAATGACTTCTTTCATCGTCCTCTCAACGAAGGAAGGCCCTTTGCTTTCTTAACGACCACGAGTTGGTTTTTTAGGTTGGCATAGGCAAGGTCCTTACTATTTTCACACATGACATGAGGACTTCGTTCCTCAGATGTATTTGAACTGGAATGCAAAGCAGAGGAGTGTAACTGCCTTATCGCACTATCTGACTTGTATGTAAAAAGCATTTCGTACTCGCCTTCAACGCGAAAGGTGTGCTCTAATGGCAAAAAGCAAGAAAAGATAGGCCAGCCGGGAAGCAGGATAGAAGTTGTACACTTGTCGCACCTTCAGCCATTCTAAGAGTGGAAAGAAAGTCTTTGCCTAGATACTAAGAGGACAAGTGAAAGAGCTATCGTCGAAAGTTTCTCATTTACACCTTCTAGCTTCAATCAAGAAAGGAACCTTGAAAAAAGTATTTCAAAACTTTACATCCATCAGCATGGAAAATAGCCTTGGGGTAAGACAGACGGAGGCAGCCTTGTGAGATCCTATCGGTCGTTAAGGACCTATTCCCAACCAGTCAATCAAGGACAGACATACAAACTTTTTGATCAGTCTTTCTCCGTGTAAAAAAAAAGAAAGAACGCTTGAATCCAGGCCATCTTGCTTTTCTTTTTAAGGTGTTGAGACCCGACTGGAAGCGATAGAAGAAAACTTTCACTTTTCAGGGATACTCTTCTCCCTGTAAGGCATTCCCTTCTAGTAATTCCCATCTTAATAGAATGATAAGAGGGAAAGAGGGCAAAGCAGCTCCTTTTCAAGCGCAAGTCAAATCCAGTGATAAGGCCGTGCATTTCTAGGCCTAAGTCCGGTCATGTTCATCCAATCCAGTATCTTTCTAAGCCCAAGGAAATCCCTACCTTAAGATAATCCCTTTGACCTGGAGTTATCTTCCATCCAGTCTGGTCTTTCTTTTTAAACTCTTACAAGGGCTCCTCATAAGTGTCAGTCCATGAATGAAAGACGGTATGTTAACCCTCGGCAGAAGGAATATTATTTATATGTGACTGCCCTCATACTAAACCTTGAATCTTGGCCTTCTGCTTGGCACGTTATCGGAATAGGGGTAGGAGTTGCTATTTTATCAGCTGGTCTTCCCGCTTTTGGTGCTTCATTGGTTTAGTCAGATACGCGTTCCAATGGTTCGGGGGCACAGGCACGAGCTGGCCTCCTAGTCAGTCTAAGTAAAAAGATAGGAGCTAGTGAAGTGATCAGTTATGGGAAAGGAAAGTCTAAAGCAGAGCGTGAAGTTGTGCCTCTAAGTCAGCTTGGCGAGTTAGAATACTCTTTTTTTTGTAAGATCAAGTGTTAGAATTAGAACGGATTCACCTTTATTAGCTAGTTGAAGATGATTCACCTGGACTTCCATCCTATGAAGTTTTAAATGAATGAAGGAAGCCAAGCATTGAATGACTTTTGGCAATAAAGCCTAGAAGAGGGAGAGTAAGCCATTTAGTTAGTAGGGTTTGGCATTTAATAAGCTGTTTGCCTTGCGGTGAATCTGCTCTTAGTTAGAAAGAATAGGTTGGAACTCTTGTTGCATGGTACGACGTTCTGGTTAGAGAAGAAGCGTTTGAAGATGAGTTTCTAGGCACTTTCCAAACGATCTCCTTCTCAGGATAGAAAGAAATATGCAAGAAAGTCAACTTTACTTTCCAGGCAGTCGAAAGCACTGAATTTGACCGAGGTCAATGCTTTACCCCATAGGGGATTACACCTTCAACCCTAGGTAAACGGCCGTAAGCTCGCTGAAAAGTACTACCGAAGCTACATTTGAGTAGGCGGCATGCCATGAGCTGTTTACTTTACTGTTGTTGACCCACCTAACCTCTAACCCTTATACAAATAGGCCATCTGATCTATTCATATAACAACTTAAAATTCAAAGGAGGGACCTACTTTTTGTTTTCACTTCTTCACGCAGTTCAGAGCTGCCCACGCGTTAGTGAGATCCAACATCTTTAATGCACTTTTTGCTTGCATACCGGTGAGTATTCCCACCAAAAGAATGGAATGCGTCAACAAAAAGGACCGTTTTGAGATGCTTAGAGAAAGCAATAAATAAATGCTCTAGGGAAATCTGCACAACGATATCCTTGTTGAGCATGAGGATATATCCGAGAAAGATGCACGTAGAAGCAAGGGGTGACTCACAAGAGACGGCGAGAAAGAATTTCTAGCCAAAAACATGTGTGAGTAGGAGCCCGGTGAAATGGTGAAGAGCTGGATGAGGGAGATATTACCCCCCTTAAAATAAAATAGAGGTGGCCATAGATGAGAGATGAGAAAACAATCATGATTGCATCGGCCCGAGGGATCGGTCAGAAAATACAACAAGAAATTCCTCTCGTACTACGGCTTATTGTACCCATCCAAAGTTTCGCAAGTTAGAGAAAGCCGTGATCCATGAGTTTCCTCCATTAATCGTTCAATATTGTCTCACCTTTAGGTTAAGCAGAGTCTAAGATATGAAATTCTATATACGAATAGGGTTGGTGGCTGGTCCTCACGTATTTCATCTCCAAGTTAAAGGGGCTTCTTCGAAGGGTGCAGACGTTGATTCCTGCCCCATTGTCAACCATTGTTCATCTAATCCTACTGTTTCTTCCCTATCATACATAAGTTCGGAGGTTTTCGAGTGATATTGAGTTGATTCCATTGCACAAAAAGACTACCTCTCTTTGGAGAACAGAACTCCATTAGCCAATGAATATTTAGGTTGACACTCGGAACCAATCATTGAAGAAGTAGAGTGGGTTCAAACCTGTTATGATCAGCTGAACATACTTGATAGAAGAGAAAAAGTTGTGAGCTATTTGCCATGGGCAGTTCTATCGAAGAAGAATGGCTCGAGCCTAAAACAAAACAAACCCAAGGTATTCACAGCAAGAGAAAGAGGGAGGCATTTAGTAGTTAGTTACTCGCCTATTTAAGGCCCCTTCAGTTCGAAAGCCAATGAGGGACTTCTTATTTGTTAGAGTCCTTCGACCTTGAACAGCTACCGAACTTATTGAATAGTATAGGAAGAGCTTGAGGGGGAGATAACAAAAACTGGTTACTTGTTGCCCTTGCTCCTGGGCTAACCCTCTTTCTTTAAGAAATTAGTCGGGAATGAACTTCTTCCTTTTCATAGCTCGGAATGAATTTTCGTATCGGAAGTGCAAGATTCACTATCCTTTCTTCCGTTAAGGAAGATGCCTTCATCAATCTGGCAAAAAAAATGGTTGTTCGCTTCTTTCTTCAAAGCAGGAAATATGCGCTAAGGGTAGATATTAAATATTTGTTTCGAGCTAATAATATATATTATCTTTCTTTCCTAGGTGACCAACCACTCCTGCCCTTGTACTTTCTTCTATTCTCTTTCGCTAAGTATGGGATTTTCGAAGGATGAATCTAGTGGTGTCCGCAGTTCTGTCGCAGAACGGGGCAGTTTTATTGCCTAAAAAATGTCGGTTCCACCATCCAGCCCTAGCCGGTGCCACAATTAGTATAGTAAAGGCATAAACTTTTATGTATGTGTATGGAAATAATGGCCTGCAATAATGAAAGAATGCACGAACACAAATAATGAGCAGATATGCCCCCATTTATATGTAGGCTCATTTCGTAACGTATTTTTTAATAAAGAACCACGCTCCTAGTTAGTGTAACATAGGTGTCTTTCTCGGTTGATGGATGGGATGAATGCCTATATTGCTTTGTAATGTTATTGTCATGTTGATGCTATATTAAAGAATAGAATCTAAAAAAGTTGCTTAAGACTAAGTCCCATTCTCTATAATTGTCTTTCTCTTACTGTGTAAACGAACTTCAAGTCCTAATTGTACTCGATAGGAAGCGTCACAACCTAGGTTTGGGTTGCCTCCGATGTCAATCTACAGTAATAGTTTTCGGAAGCAGCCTATCTAGTTTTCCAAGGTAGGTTCTATTCACCTAAAGCAATTTGTCTACTTCTTTCGTGGTCACCCTGTTATGTATGTGCAAGCCGAACTACTGCTCTAAAGAAAGACCTTTGGCCGGGTTAACAAATTATGTATATAAGTAGTCAAAGAAGATTGGATAGAATCTAGCCGGACAAATAGGCAATGGTTTTGATTTCCTCGATCTATTCTATGGTGAGTAAAGTGCATATTGCGAGTCAAGAGAGGGATCGGATCAAGATGCCGTGGGCCCACAAAACCTTCGCGCGCACCGACGCACCTAGGAAGGTAACCTGTTCGACGTCAGAACCAATCTCTCCACTTTTTAAGCAATCCGCGCTTGGAAGCAAAGTAGATATAGCTTGTTGTATTTCACGTAGAAGAAGAGCGATCGAAAAACAGGAAGGCCTAGTGAGCCCACTATAATGGCACTGAAATGGGGTCTATAGGACGAGAACCTTACATTAGTTGAGATCCTTTCGTGCCCACGGCATACTGATTTGCTTTTGTTTCCTCGTCGAGATAATGATAAGCAATGGGGATCCATGAAGCCATGATAGAGTTTGCACCTGATTCATACAGAAGGACGATAGCCTTTAGTACAAATTCCTTTTTGTAAGTTAATTATGACCCGACTTTCACCTCCGAAAAGGGAATGAGTGTTGATAGTAAGCATAGTGAATAGTCTACGAACCAGTATACATACTGGCTTATGCATGAATAAAATTAGAAAAGTATAAAACGACTACTACAACTCAGGTATAAGATGCTTTCTCGCTATGGGGTTTAAAGTACCAGTCCTTCTCCATATGAGTCAATAGGGTCCAGAGCAAATAGGCCAGCCAATAAGGGAGTAAGAACGGATGATAGATACTTTATAGATCTTTCTTTACCAACCAAGAATTTCTCCTTCTTTAAGCTAAAACTCCCAGGCCTTTGGGGCATTCTTCTGAGTAAGGGCAAAGCTTGCGAGCCTAGGTCTCTTTGAATCTGATGTCTTAGGAGAAGGAATAAGAGATGAAAACAATGTCTCTTGTTAACAATGACGCGAGCCAACGCTTTTTCCAGTTAGTGTAGTCAGTCCGAGTAATACAGTAGTAAGAATAAGTAAGAAAAGTTGCGTTGGAAGTAGGAAGTAGGTTTAGCTCTTGTGCATTTCTTTTAAGGGTTTACTTGCTTACTTCTTAGAGTAAGGCGAGATCCTTTATCAATGAATTTCTTTCTCGATGCGAAGAATATCCCGAGTCTTAGCCCTTGCGGTTCGAAGATGCTTGATTCCTTAGTCGGAGGGGTTGAAAGAGGGATGGATTGAAGAACTTTCGAAAATGGTAACACAGGGGACTCTCTCGCCTAAAGGGCGTCGTGAGAAAGAGCTGATTCACTAGCTGCCATTCATCCTATGAATGCAAAAAGAAGAGCTGATTCTAGAACAACAAAACCTTGCGTGGATATCTTATACTATTGATCGGACTCTAAAGCATGGGATTCATTCTTCTGCTGCAGCTTTTTCTTGCTAACAACGGATTTGATGCCATCTTATGCATTCCTCCCCCTCCGAGTTAGGACAGAATGAGTGGATATTCTCCTACTGGGGATTCTATGCATCATTCATGTGCAGCACCTTCTATTTCACTTGCAAAACCTATTGCATTTTTCACCTATTTGTCCAAGGCAATGAAAACGGGAAAGGCAATCCAGTAATGCAGTCAAGCAGTTATGGTAGTGGAAATTCTCCCTCTATAGGTCGACAATAGGAAATCCTTGTACAAAATCTCACTCTTGGCAAAATGCCCCCTCGCTAGGTAAAGAAATTGACTTGCTAACAGCCAAAGAAGGGCATTCAATTCTTAGAATATGTCACTTGCCGATACTAGTTCCAGAGCAATAAGGTAAGCTCCTTGCTAGGATGCTAAAGAGATGCCCCTGAGAATCATATCTCTTAATTGCAGACCTTTCGGGGCATATTCCTTTCTACTATAGCATAGGGATAGCACTTCTTTTAAATAGTAAATTTCCCATATACAAAGAATTCAGGGTCAAGAAGTAACTTATCGCTCCATGGGGTGTGACACCTAAGATTTTGTCGTACTTCTTGATTACTGTTGCATCCACTATGTGCACATTTCTTCTGTGCTTTAATTACTTTCTTCTTTACTTACTATTCCTTTCATTTTTCAACTGCATAATATTATTGAATTAGAATTTTTATTAAATCATATTAATTGTTTTAGAAGTGAGAAAAATGTGTGATTGAGCTAGGAACGATATGAGCCTTCGTTTAGAAAATGGTTTAGTGAACTAATGAATAGTGTTATGTAACTTAACTTAGTGTTTTAATTAGCTAGCACTCTTGTTGCACCTTAGACTCATTTTTAAGCTACCTATGCTCATTTTAATAGCCCATATATGCACACAACTTGACCCATTTTAGGTGGCTCAACATATAACCCACCTAAGCTCATAACTTGCAAAACGAAAAAAAAAAGTTGAAAAGTCATGTAGCATACTCGACGACAGCATAGGAGAG
The DNA here is from genome assembly GCA_037974665.1 of Ehretia macrophylla. Classification (NCBI taxonomy): domain Eukaryota; kingdom Viridiplantae; phylum Streptophyta; class Magnoliopsida; order Boraginales; family Ehretiaceae; genus Ehretia; species Ehretia macrophylla. The sequence goes on from CM075767.1 coordinate 46,145,038, forward strand.
GAAGAGAGATTTTTGGCTTATCAATTTACCATTCCAAGCCCTCCCATGCTAGATTCAAGTCATTCTACTAGTGTTCTAGCCTTTCCTTGGCTCCTATGCGCTTTAGGTGAGGGTTTTCATGATTATTTCTGCATTTTAGAAATGTTGCTATTTTCTTGAATTGTTAGAAATGCTATCAAATGCTATTGCAATGCTTATCCATGCTATTTTACATTGTATATAAGTGCTAAAGAACACATTTAAGCTATTGGTTCATATTTTAAAAGGTTGGAATCGTTACTTTGATTATATGAGGTGAATAGTGATGAATTTTTAGGGTTTTGTGTAATTGTGCGTATTGGCTTGCTTCATTGCTTCTAATAGATGCCTTAGGTGCCAATGAAGGTAGTCCAATAGCCCCATGCCCTTGAATTATTCTAAACTTTTCTAAAACGTGAAATAGCTGACTTTTAAAAAGGGGTTTTGGGGTTAATGTTAATCCGGGTTGAATTGGCCTCCACATTTAGTAATCCTAGGCTATTTAAGACCTAACTAAGCTTTGCTAGTTCCCATTTGAGTCTCGATTGAGGTACTTGTAGTACAAATCCAAAAGAAGGAATTTAGGGCTTTCGGGCTAAATGTGGGTGTTTGTGTGATTTCGAGGGTCCTAATGGTGCCTAAGGGGTTAACTAGAAACATGGTATTGGCCACTTGCTAATCTAGAACTATAACATGAGTTTGGAAGGAAAACAGGTTGGGTTACAAAGGGGTTTAAGACCTTGGCATGATTCCTTGTGTGTTTAAATGTAGTTTCAAAGTGTTTTGGAGCTTTTGGTATAGTTCTATGTGAATTTTGAACATACCTCTTTGTAAATTTCTTAATTGCTTATATGAAACTTCTTCTTTTCTAACTGTTTCGAGGTCAACCTACTTTGTTGATCCTCCAACGTGTTATTGTTTATATTGTTGATATTGTCTTGCCATTGTTAAGTGCATCGCATATTGGTTGCGCAGCCATAGTGTCACGCCCCGACCCAACCCCCAAGCTAAAGGTTAAGTCCGGACCCGACACACGGACAGAGTCTCCCCTGTACCGTGGCCATTCTAAAAACCTGTAAACGCTTAAACAAAGTCCCAGCAATACAATACAGCTTTTCTCAATTTAACAACAAAGCTATAAGGCCATCCGAGCCTTATAGTACACAATAATTCCAAAACATACAAGCATGCGAGAACTTGTTGTCAGCATAGTCTTATAACCCTGACATTCTAGGAAATCAATAAAACAACTTAAAGAGTAAAGCAGTCTACAATAACCATCCACTCCCAAGCATGCAAGGAAATAAGGCAAGAATAAAAGTTATTACAGTTCATAGACTTTCAAAGCTACAACCCAACCATCTAATCTTCGACTTATACAACAAGCATATACAAAGCCCTTGGGCTACAAAATAGTACATAAAGTAATCAGATGAGTCTTCCACATAGCAACAAAATCATTAACCACCTCAAGTTATCAGACACAGCAACTAAGGTAAAGGCTCGATCTGAACTTCTTCTTCCTCAACTAAATCAACAAGCTGGGGATCACCCTCAGCGTCTCCTGAAACAGATATCGAGGTATGAGCAACCACTGTTGCCCAGTGAGGGATATAGTCCCGGGGCGTGCAATGCAACAGATAATACAATTACACAACAATAACACTTTAACAATTTAAGAATCAATGATAACTTAAATAACCACACAATTAAAAGGATACATTTCAACAATCCGCATTACACCAATCTTCCCTGGTCTTCACTCACGATCCACGAACCACGAGCACGATCACGATAAGCCGGCATAACCCCAATCACTCCAGTGGGTGTACTCCGGATGTACCCCGAATCCTACGACCCAACATCCCCTGGCAATCTCCGGACCAGGCGAATGAGGGAATAGGGCATGGAGTTTGAATATCCACCGGCAAGCCCTCTGCCGCCCAGCCGATATTCAACACATCCGCCCCGACACTATGGTTGCGCCACCACTATGCAATGCCCTTAACGATGGCAAGTTAATAGCAATAATATACGCATTAACACATATGAGGATCAACAAAGTAGGTTGACCTCGATGCAATTAGGATAGAAGCAAATATAGAAGCTAATAAACAGTTTACAAATGAACATATACAAAATAAGCATAGGATTATACCAAAAGCTCCAAACCAACTTAATATCACATATAAACACTCAAGAAGTCATGCCGTGGGTTTAGAAATGTGAGACAAACGAAATTGCACTTAAACCCCTTTATTTTACATACTATTTTTCTTCCAAACCAAAGTTAATGATTTCATTTCCAAAGGAAACTCTCCCAACCTTCTAACTAACCCTCAAGGTACCCTCTCAACCCTCTAACTCGTTCAAATGCCCGCGTTTACCCCGAAAGCCCCAATTTCCCTCTTTTGGCTTTAAACTACACCTACATTGTCCGGGCTTCAAACAAGGGATATCAAGACATCTATAGCACCTAGGTAGCCTAAGGATACTAGAATTGAAGCCCGAATCCACCCGGATTCGCATTAACCCCAAAAGCCCCAAGTTAAAGTCGGCTATTTTCCATTTTTAGGCGATTTAAGGGCAATGCAAGTGTACGGGGCTATTTGATTATCTTCACTAGTACCTAAGGCATCAATTAGAAGCATTAATTCAAGCCAATTCGAGCAATTACACAAAACCCTAGAAAAAACGTCACTATTCACCCTAAAAATCAAACTAACGATTCTAACCGTTTAAATTGCGAAACGACGGTTCAAAAGTGTTCTCTAGCATTCATATAGATAGTATATTAGCATAGATAACAATTACAATGGCATATAATCATATTTTCAACAAATCAATAAATGAGCAACTATTTAAAAATGCAAAAACAAGTCGTGAAATCCCTCACCACTACGCGTAGGAGCACCTAGGGACCTTGCAAACACCCTACACTAGTTGCTCAAGGCTTGGAGAGGCTTGGTTTGAAGAGTTGAAGAAGAAAAATCTCTCCCAAAGCTGCTGCAATGTTTCGGCCCTGCTACAGTGCAATTCAGCTTTTATTTTTTTGTTGTTGTGTGATATATGAGCTAAAGTGTGAGATGTTTTGGTTTTATAAAAGGTGGGGTCTAGTTTGGGCATTTAAATGGCTTCTAAAATGTGCGTTGAAAGCTTAGAAACGAGCCTAAGGTGGTAAAATACATGCTAGCTAATTAATTACCTAAGTTAGTTACGTAACACTATTCACTCAACTACTAAAGTCATTTTCTAAACGAGCCTTCCTAACGCCTTAAGCTCAAATGCACATTTTTCCCACTACTTTTACAATTAATATGATTTAATAAAAATGCTAATTAACTAATAGGAAGTAGTTTAAAAACGGAGTGAATAGTAGTCACAAAGTCAGTTAATAAGGCATAGAAGTAAATGCACAAACAAGGGATGCAACAGTAATTAAATGCATGGCTAAAACTCGGGCGTCACATCCTCTCCCCCTTAAACTAATTGCGTCCACGCAATTCTTACATGATTCGGTGAATAACTCCGGATACCGATCCCGCATCTGATCCTCTCTTTCCCATGTCGCATCCTCTACTCCGTGATGATCCCACAGAACTTTAACCATCGGAATGCTTTTAGTCCTCAACTCCTGAACTTTCTGATCAACAATTCGAAGAGGTTTCTCGGTGTAGGTCAAAGTTTCACTGATCTCTAGCGGTTCCGGCTCAAGTATGTGAGAGGGATCTGGCTGATACTTCCGAAGCATGGAAACATGGAATACGTCATGAATTCTGCCCAGACTGGGAGGTAAAGCTAGATGGTAAGCCAAATCACCAACAGTTTCAGTTATCTCAAATGGTCCCACATATCGAGGACTGAGTTTACCTCCTTTACCATGCCGAATCAAACCCTTGCGAGGAGAAATTTTCAGAAATACCCGGTCCCCCACAGCAAATTTCAGATCACGACGTCGTCTATCTGCATAACTCTTCTGCCGGCTCTGTGCTGTAAGCATTCTTTTTCTGATAAGCTGCACCTGATCAATCATTTTGTTCATTTCAGGTAAGAGAGTAGGGTCGATAGTCTTCATCTCACCAACATCATCCCAGTAAAGAGGAGACCGACATTTACGCCCATACAGTGCCTCATAAGGTGCCATACCAATAGTAGCTTGATAACTATTGTTGTAGGCGAACTCTGCTAGTGGCAAATATTTCTCCCAACTTTTACCGAAGTCCAGAATGCAAGCCCGCAACATATCCTCAAGGATCAAGATAGTTCTCTCAGATTGACCATCTGTCTGAGGATGATAAGCTGTACTGAAATTCAAATTCGTGCCCAAAGCTTTCTGAATCTTCTGCCAGAACTGAGATGTGAATCTGGGATCTCTATCCGACACGATACTCTTTGGAATTCCATGTAGTCGGACAACATTCTCAATATACAACTCTACCAGTTTATCAAGAGAATCAGACTTCTTTTTAGCAATAAAATGGGAAGTCTTGGTCAGTCTACCCACAATAACCCAGACTGAGTCATTACCCCTCAAAGACCTCGGTAAATCGGATACGAAATCCATAGTAATATGATCCCATTTCCAAACAGGAATAGCCAAAGGCTGCAACAACCCTGCAGGTCTCTGATGTTCTGCTTTAACTTTCTGACAAGTAAGACATCGGGCAACATAGTCAGCAATTTCTCTCTTCATATTATTCCACCAGAAATTCTGCTTTAAATCTTTATACATTTTCGTACTGCCTGGATGGATAGTATATCTGGAACTGTGTGCCTCAGCAAGAATATCCTTCTTCAGAGTTGGATCATTCGGAATACAGATTCTACCTTTGAATTTAAGAATACCATCGTCGTGCAGTTTGAAATCCGACTCTCCCCCTTTAGAATTCTCTAAGACTTTCAACAATTGAAGATCAGCCTGTTGAGCTTCTCGAATCCTGGATAACAACAGAGATTGAATCTGCAAACTTGCAAATTGAATACCAGAATTTGAAGTACTAGGCTTCCATAAGCATAATTCTTCCATGAATTCCCAATTCTTGATAATCAAGCTAGCAACAGTAACCTTTCGGCTCAAAGCATCAGCAACAATATTGGCCTTGCCCGGAAGATTGTTAATAGTGCAATTATAGTCCTCAAGTAATTCCAGCCAATTCCTCTGCCTCATGTTCAACTCTTTCTGTGAAAACAGATACTTCAAGCTCTTATGATCTGTAAAGATTTCAAACTTATTGCCCCAGAGATAATGACGCCATTTCTTTAATGCAAGAATGATAGCTACAAGCTCAAGATCATGAGTTGGATAGTTGAGTTCATAAGGTTTCAGTTTCCTAGAAGCATAAGCAATAACCCAGCCATTCTGCATCAATACACAACCCAGACCTTCATTCGAAGCATCACTATAGATCATCAGATTATCATAACCCTCAGGTAAAGCAAGAATAGGAGCTGTAGTCAATCTCTTCTTCAATTCCTGGAAGCTGGCCTCACATTTATCATTCCAGTCAAATACTGTTTTCTTCTGAGTAAGCTGAGTTAAAGGCCCTGCAATCTTAGAGAAATCCTTGACAAACCTCCGATAATACCCCGCTAAACCAAGGAAGCTACGAATTTCCGTGACAGTTTCAGGTCGTTTCCAAGATAACACAACTTCAATCTTCGCTGGATCAACAGAAATACCATCCTGCGAGATAATATGGCCAAGAAAAGCAACTTGCTTAAGCCAGAATTCACATTTGCTAAACTTTGCAAATAACCGATGCTCCTGAAGTGTCTGTAACACAATTCTGAGATGCTGTTCATGTTCCGCCTCAGATTTAGAATAAACAAGGATATCATCAATAAATATGACTACAAATTGATCCAGATAAGGACGGAATACCCTCTGCATTAAATCCATGAATGCGGCGGGAGCATTAGTAAGACCAAACGGCAAGACAACAAACTCATAATGGCCATATCGAGTTCTGAAGGCAGTTTTAGGAACATCATCTTTCTTAATCCTCAGCTGATAATAACCCTGCCTCAGATCAAATTTAGAGAATACCCTGGCGCCTTGCAACTGATCAAACAACTCTTCGATTAAAGGCAAAGGATATTTATTTTTGATGGTTACCTGATTAAGACCCCGATAATCGATGCATAGGCAAAGAGATCCGTCTTTCTTTTTAACGAAGAGAACTGGCGCACCGCACGGTGAAGAACTCGGCTGAATGAATCCCTTCTCAAGCAAGCCCTGTAACTGAACTTTCAATTCCTGCAACTCAGGTGGAGCCATTCTGTACGGAGTCCTAGAGACAGGGGAAGTCCCCGGCAACAAATCAATCATGAACTCTATCTCTCTATCAGGCGGTAACCTAGGTAATTCCTCAGGAAAGACCCCCGGAAACTCTCTCACGATAGGTACATCATTCAATTTCAATTGATCCCCAGGTTGATTAATCAAATAAGCAAGATAAGCCTCACAACCCTTGCTCAATAATTTAGATGCCCTAATAGAAGAAATAATAGGAGTTCCCGTAGATTTTCTACTACCAACTATTTTAAGTACAGGCTGGTCAGGCATCTCTAGATACACAATCTTCTTTCTACAATCAAGCTGGGCATAATATTTACTTAACCAGTCCATCCCCAATATAATTTCAAAGTCATTGAAGGGTAGGATAATCAAATCAGCAGGAAAAACACGACCTTCAATAAATATACTACATGCTCTGCAAATAGACCTAGTAACAAACTTCGGACCCATAGGAGTATAGATCACAATCTCATGCAACAGTTTATCATGTTTCAATTTAGCATTTTGTGCACAAGTAGGAGTAATAAAAGAATGCGAGCCCCGGAATCAATTAAAATCTTAACTGATTGATCATTAAGAAGAAAAATACCTTCTACCACAGCGGTAGTGTCCGGAAGCTCCTCGGCATCCAAAGCAAATACACGGGCCTGGCCTCGTGGTGGTGGTGCTGCAGCTGGGGCCCTGGTCTGAGAGTTCTGAGCTGATGTCTGACCCCTAGGGTTCTTAAATTTCTGACAGTCTTTAACCCTGTGCTGATCACTGCCGCAACCTGTACACTTGTTATGTTTCTTCCAACAAACATCCTCAGTGTGGCCCTGGCGCTGACAGAAGCTGCACTGCTGGTGACGTCTTGCAACAGTGCCTCCCGAAGGAGCTCTGTAAGTAGAGGTAGCTGAACTACCCTGCTGCGAACGGGAAACTGCTGGACGGAACTGACTCTGAGTCTGACTCTGAACTGGTCGTGCCTGAGTCTGAGTAGGCCCTGTGTAACTCTGAGTCTGTCTCGACTGCGAACTCTGCCCAACTGATACAGCCTGCCCTTGGTACCCTTGACTCTGAGACTGAAACCGTTTGCTCGATTGACTGGTCTCGGCTAATACATCGGCTTTCCGTTTCTCATATCTCGAGGCAGCTCGGACTACTGCAGCATAGTTAGGAAAATCATTTGAAGACAAGTTCAGCATAATATCTCTCCTCAAACCCATGATGCACCTCTGAATCTTCATGTCCTCCGGCTGAATTAAAGCTGGGGCATAACGAGAAAGCCGAGTAAAAGTAGCCTCGTATTGATCACCCGTCATACTTCCCTGCCTCAAGTTTATGAACTCAGTTTGTCGCATCTCGCGGGCAACTACCGATATATACTTGTCTCGAAATTCTCGGACAAAGTCGGCCCACGAATGATGACCTCCCTCAGCTCCCCATTTCTCACTGATGGTATTCCACCAATCTTCAGCATCACCCTCGAGAAGGAAAGTAGCATAGGTAATCTTCATGTCATCATGGCACTCCAGTATCGCTGCCACTCTCTCGAACTTCCTTAGCCACATCTCAGCTTTCATATCGTCCGGCTCCCCAAAGAAAGTATAGGCCCCATGATGTATAAACCGATCATACAGATTCCCTCCGATAGGACCACTACCTCCGGCTCTCGCAGCCTGATTACCTGCAACGACCCCTGGTTGACCCTGTTGTGTAACAAACTGGGCGATAGTGTTCATAGCTGTGGCCATCGTGGCCAAGATCTGTGCAGTGCTCGGTTCTTGAACCTGCGGTGCATTTTCGGCCACCTCAGCTTCTTGCCCCTGAACCCCCTCGGGTTCTCCACCAACATTCGGATTATCAGCACGACGGCGAGGCCCCATCACGAATAGCTAGAATGCAAAGTGTTATGACAGGTATATATATATGTATATATGCAATTTATAAGTAAACACATAAAGAAGAGTCCAATTAGATTCACATAAAGTCAAGTGCATAGAAGTTCAAATAAATATTCCACATTCTTGAAGTAAACATAAATCACTAGATCCTACTTGACATTCTAGACTCTTGATATTCTGTTTCCATGCTAACATGTTCATTCCTTATTCAAATTTCACTTAGGTCAATCAAAATCAAGGACTCATGTATTCACAAAGTCACATAACAAATCTCTACCCACAGACCGAGAAATTTAACCCGGCTTCATGCAATCTATAGCTCTGATACCACTTAAATGTCACGCCCCGACCCAACCCCCAAGCTAAAGGTTAAGTCCGGACCCGACACACGGACAGAGTCTCCCCTGCACCGTGGCCATTCTAAAAACATGTAAACGCTTAAACAAGGTCCCAACAATACAATACAGCTTTTCTCAATTTAACAACAAAGCTATAAGGCCATCCGAGCCTTATAGTACACAATAATTCCGAAACACACAAGCATGCGAGAACTTGTTGTCAGCATAGTCTTATAACCCTGACATTCTAGGAAATCAATAAAACAACTTAAAGAGTAAAGCATTCTACAATAACCATCCATTCCCAAGCATGCAAGGAAATAAGGCAAGAATAAAAGTTATTACAGTTCATAGACTTTCAAAGCTACAACCCAACCATCTAATCTTCGACTTATACAACAAGCATATACAAAGCCCTTGGGCTACAAAATAGTACATAAAGTAATCAGATGAGTCTTCCACATAGCAACAAAATCATTAACCACCTCAAGTTATCAGACACAGCAACTAAGGTAAAGGCTCGATCTGAACTTCTTCTTCCTCAACTAAATCAACAAGCTGGGGATCACCCTCAGCGTCTCCTGAAACAGATATCGAGGTATGAGCAACCACTGTTGCCCAGTGAGGGATATAGTCCCGGGGCGTGCAATGCAACAGATAATACAATTACACAACAATAACACTTTAACAATTTAAGAATCAATGATAACTTAAATAACCACACAATTAAAAGGATACATTTCAACAATCCGCATTACACCAATCTTCACTGGTCTTCAATCACGATCCACGAACCACGAGCACGATCACGATAAGCCGGCATAACCCCAATCACTCCAGTGGGTGTACTCCGGATGTACCCCGAATCCTACGACCCAACATCCCCTGGCAATCTCCGGACCAGGCGAATGAGGGAATAGGGCACGGAGTTTGAATATCCACCGGCAAGCCCTCTGCCGCCCAGCCGATATTCAACACATCCGCCCCGACACTATGGTTGCGCAACCACTATGCAATGCACTTAACGATGGCAAGTTAATAGCAATAATATAAGCATTAACACATATGAGGATCAACAAAGTAGGTTGACCTCGATGCAATTAGGATAGAAGCAAATATAGAAGCTAATAAGCAGTTTACAAATGAACATATACAAAATAAGCATAGGATTATACCAAAAGCTCCAAACCAACTTAATATCACATATAAACACTCAAGAAGTCATGCCGTGGGTTTAGAAATGTGAGACAAACGAAATTGCACTTAAACCCCTTTATTTTACATACTATTTTTCTTCCAAACCAAAGTTAATGATTTCATTTTCAAAGGAAACTCTCCCAACCTTCTAACTAACCCTCAAGGTACCCTCTCAACCCTCTAAGTCGTTCAAATGCCCGCGTTTACCCCGAAAGCCCCAATTTCCCTCTTTTGGCTTTAAACTACACATACGTTGTCCGGGCATCAAACAAGGGATATCAAGGCATCTATAGCACCTAGGTAACCTAAGGATACTAGAATTGAAGCCCGAATCCACCCGGATTCGCATTAACCCCCAACGCCCCACGTTAAAGTCGGCTCTTTTCCATTTTTAGGCGATTTAAGGGCAATGCAAGTGTACGGGGCTATTTGATTATCTTCACTAGTACCTAAGGCATCAATTAGAAGCATTAATTCAAGCCAATTCGAGCAATTACACAAAACCCTAGAAAAAACGTCACTATTCACCCTAAAAATCAAACTAACGATTCTAACCGTTTAAATTGCGAAACGACGGTTCAAAAGTGTTCTCTAGCATTCATATAGATAGTATATTAGCATAGATAACAATTACAATGGCATATAATCATATTTTCAACAAATCAATAAATGAGCAACTATTTAAAAATGCAAAAACAAGTCGTGAAATCCCTCACCACTACGCGTAGGAGCACCTAGGGACCTTGCAAACACCCTACACTAGTTGCTCAAGGCTTGGAGAGGCTTGGTTTGAAGAGTTGAAGAAGAAAAATCTCTCCCAAAGCTGCTGCAATGTTTCGGCCCTGCTACAGTGCAATTCAGCTTTTATTTTTTTGTTGTCGTGTGATATATGAGCTAAAGTGTGAGATGTTTTGGTTTTATAAAAGGTGGGGTCTAGTTTGGGCATTTAAATGGCTTCTAAAATGTGCGTTGAAAGCTTAGAAACGAGCCTAAGGTGGTAAAATACATGCTAGCTAATTAATTACCTAAGTTAGTTACGTAACACTATTCACTCAACTACTAAAGTCATTTTCTAAACGAGCCTTCCTAACGCCTTAAGCTCAAATGCACATTTTTCCCACTACTTTTACAATTAATATGATTTAATAAAAATGCTAATTAACTAATAGAAAGTAGTTTAAAAACGGAGTGAATAGTAGTCACAAAGTCAGTTAATAAGGCATAGAAGTAAATGCGCAAACAAGGGATGCAACAGTAATTAAATGCATGGCTAAAACTCGGGCATCACACATAGTGTCAAGGGCAGATGTGTTGAATATTGGCTGGGCGGCAGAGGGCTTGCCAGTGGATATTCAAACTCCATACCCTAGTCTCTCATTCGCCTAGTCTGGAGATTGCCATGGGATGCGGGGTCATAGGATTATCAGGGTAAATCCGGAGTATACCCATTGAGGTGATTGGGAATTTGCCGGCACATTGATCGTGGTTCGTGGATCATGGTTCGTGGCCAAAGATAAGAAAATCATGGAGTTTGGGGTTAAGTGTATTGTATCCTTTGATATGTGTGGTTATTTACTATTTCAAATGTACTTTACTTGCTTTTCTTGTTAACTGTTATATTTGTTGCATTGCACATCCCGTTTGGCCTTTATCCCACACTGGGAAATAGTGGTTACTCATACCTCGCTAACATGTTTTAGGAGACGATGTGGGTGATCCCCAGCTAGATTTGGTTGAAGGAGGATAACTGGAGGTTCAAACTGAACCATTGCCTTAGTTGCTATGTCTAGTTGCCTGAGGTGGTTTATGTTCTTGTTGTTTAATGAAGAACTCGTTTGTTTACTTTATGTTCTATTTTGTAGCCTAAGAGCTATGTATATGTTATGTAGTTGCAAGTTGAAAGATAGATGTCGTAGTAGTAGATTTGGAACCATGGCATGTAATAACTTATGTTTCTATATCTAGCTGCTTTGCTTGCTTGGGAATGAATGTTCTGATGTATGTTTGTTTTCAACTTCTAAGATTGTTTCAATGCTATCATGGAGTGGCATGATAAGTGGTTTTGTAAAGAAGTTAAGTTGGATGCATGCTTGTGTGAATCTGAACTACTGTATGTCTTAAGGCTCGGATGGCTTTGAACCTTTGAACTTTAGTTATAAAAGCTTGTCTTGTTATATTGTGGCTTTATTGAGCATTTACAGGTTTTCAGAATGTCCACGGTACAGGGAAGACTCTGTCCGTTTGTCGGGTCTAGACTTAACCTTTAGCATGGGGTTGGGTTAGGGCTTGACATTTAGGTGGTATCAGAGCCTATAGAATGCATGAAACCAGGTTAATTTTCTCGGTCTGTGGTTAGGAGTCTATTATGTTAATGCGTGATTGTATGAATATATGCTTCTTTGATTGGCTAAGGGAAGGATTGAATGGTTAAAGCACAGGCTAGCATGAAAGCGAGAATGTGAAAGGTCTTTTATGAGTTATTGTGTAAAAGTGAAAAGTTAAGAATCAAAAGTGTTTGTAACATATATGCAAAGTCTATGCAAAGTGTTTGTAACTCTGTCCGTTTGTCGGGTCTAGAGTTAACCTTTTACTTGTGTCTTTAGTATGCAAAGTGTTTGTATGATCCTATATGTGATCTTATGTTAACTTATTTGAACTTATTCTTATGTGATTTAATTGTGAATTATACATATGCTTGTCATAATACTTTGGATTCTAGTTGTCTGGAATGGGACCCCGCCGTCGAACTGGGAATCAGGATGTTGATAGAGAACTGGAGGAGGCTCCTGGGCAAGAAGCTGGTATGGCAGGAAATGCACCACAAGTTCAGGAATTGAGTAACGCACATATCTTGGCCACAATGGCCAATGTTATGAATACTATTGCCCAGTTCGTGACTCAACAGGGACAGACAGGGGCTGCCAAAGGTAATCAGGCTGCAAGAGCTGAGGGTAGTGGTACTACCAGAGATAATTTGTATGACAGGTTTTTACATCGTATGGCCTACAGCTTCTTCAGAGAGCCAGATGATATGAAGGCTAAATTGTGGTTGAGAAAGTTTGAAATGGTGGCTGCAATACTCGAGTGCAGTGATAAGAGAAAAATTACCTATGCCACATTTCTTCAGGAGGGTAACGCCGAGCAGTGGTGGCGTACTATTAGTGAGAAGTGGGAAGCAGAGAGGGTTCAACATCCGTGGGCTGACTTCGTCCGTGAATTCCGAGATAAGTATATATCAGTGGTTGCCCGTGAGACATGCCATGCAGAGTTCATAGCTTTGAAGTAGGGAAATATGTCGGGGGATCAGTATGAGGCTACTTTTACTAGGCTCTCCCGTTACGTGCCGGCTTTGGTGCAGCCAGAGGACATGAAAATGCAGAGATTCATCATGGGGTTGAGAAGTGATATTATGCTTAAATTGTCTGCAAATGATTACCCTAATTATGCTGCAATGGTCAGAGCTGCCTCAAGGTATGAAAAAAAAACAAGGCAGATTTGTTGGACGAGACTAGTCAATCGAGTAAGCAGCAGTTCCAGTCATAGAGTCAGGGGTACTAAAGGTAGACTATTTTAGTTGGGCAGAGTCCGCAGCCGAGGCAAGCACAGAGTTATGCAAGGCCTACTCAAACTCAGGCACGACCAGTTCAGAGTCAGAATCAGGGGCAGTCTCGTCCAGTTGCAGCTCGATCTCAGCAAGGTAGTTCAACTACCTCTTCTTACAGAGCTCTTTCCGGAGGCACTGTTGCAAGACGTCACTAGCAGTGTAGCTTTTGTCAACGCTAGGGTCATACTGAGGAAAATTGTTGGAAGAGATTAGGCCGATGTACCGGATGTGGCAGTGATCAACACAAGGTTAAAGACTGCCCGAAATTCAAGAATACTAGGGATCAGACATCTGGTCAGGGTAATCCGACTAGGGCGTCAGCTGCAATACCCGTACCACGAGGTTAGGCCCGAGTATTTGCCGTATATGCAAAGGAACTTCTGGATAGAACTGTTGTAGTAGAAGGTACTTTTCTCCTTAATGATCAGTCGGTTAAAGTTTTAATTGATTTCGGAGCTTTGCATTCATTTATTACTCCTACTTGTGCACAAAATGCTAAACTGAATCATGATAAACTGTTGCATGAGATTGTGGTTTACACTCCTATGGGTCCGAAGTTTGTTACTAGATCTATTTGCAGAGCATGTAATATTTTTATTGAGGGTCGTGTATTTCCTGCTGACTTGATTATTCTACCCTTCAATGACTTTGAAATTATATTAGGGATGGATTGGTTGGGAAATTATTATGCACAACTTGACTGTAGAAAGAAGATTGTGAGATTAGAAATGCCTGACCACCCTGTAATTGAAATAGTTGGTAGTAAAAAATCAACTGGAACTCCTATCATTTCTTCCATTAGAGCATCTAAACTGTTGAGCAAAGGTTGTGAGGCCTATCTTGCATATTTGATTAATCAACCTGTGGACCAGTTAAAATTGAATGATGTACCTATTGTGAAGGAGTTTCTGGGGGTCTTTCCTAAGGAATTACCTGGTTTACCACCCGATAGAGAGATAGATTTCATGATTGATTTATTGCCAGGGACTACATCTATCTCTAGGACTCCGTATCGAATGACTCCACCCGAATTGCAGGAATTAAAAGTTCAGTTGCAGGGGTTACTTGAGAAAGGGATTCATTTAACTGAGTTCTTCACCTTGGGGTGCACTAGTTCTATTTGTTAAAAAGAAAGACGGATCTCTTCGCTTATGCATTGATTATCGGGGTCTTAAACAGGTAACTATCAAAAACAAATATCCATTGCCTTTGATTGAGGAGTTATTTGATTAGCTGCAAGGTGCCAAGGTATTTTCTAAATTCGATCTGAGGCAGGGCTATTATTAGTTAAGGATTAAGTCTGATGATGTTCCCAAAACTGCTTTCATAACTCGATATGGTCATTATGAGTTTGTTGTTCTGCCATTTGGGTTAACTAATGCTCTTGTCGCCTTCATGGATTTGATGCAAAGAGTATTCTGTCCATATCTGGATCAGTTTGTGGTTATATTTACTGATGATATTCTTGTATATTCTAAATCTGAGGTGAAGCATGAACAGCATCTCAGAATTGTATTGCAAACTCTTCAAGAGCATCAGTTATTTGCAAAGTTCAACAAATGCGAATTCTGGCTTAAGCAAGTTGCTTTTCTTGGTCACATTATCTTGCAGGATGGTATCTCTATTGATCCAACGATGATTGAAATTGTGTTATCTTGGAAACAGCCTGAACTGTTACAAAAATCCATAGCTCCTTGGTTTAGCTGGGTATTATCGGAGATTCGTCAAGGATTTCTTTAAAATTGCTAGACCATTGACTCAGCTTACTTGAAAGAAGACTGTATTTGACTGGAATGAGAAATGTGAGGCTAGCTTCCAGGAATTTAAGAAGAGATTAACCATGGCTCCTATTCTTGCTCTACCTGAGGGTACTAATAATCTGGTAATCTATAGAGATGCTTCTAAGGAAGGTTTGGGTTGTGTATTGATGCAGAATGGAAAAGTTATTGCCTATGCTTCCAGAAAATTGAAACCTTATGAACTCAACTATCCGATGCACAATCTTGAACTTGCAGCTATTATTCCTGCATTGAAGAATTGGCATTATTATATTTGGGGTAACAAGTTTGAAATCTTTACTAATCACAATAGTCTGAAATATTTCTTTTCTCAGAAAGAGTTGAATATGAGGCAGAGGCGTTGGTTGGAAGTGCTTGAGAATTATAATTGCACTATCAATTATTTGCCAGGTAAGGCCAATATTGTTGCTAATGCTTTAAGCCGGAAAGGCTACAGTTGCCTGTCTAATCATAAAAAAATAGGAGTTCATGGAAGCATTATGTCTATGGAAGCCTAAGACTTCAGATTCTGGTATTCAATTTGCAAGTTCGCAGATTCAACCCCTATTATTTTTCAAGATTAGAGAAGCTCAGCAGACGGATCCTCATTTGTTGAAAATCTTAGAGAAATCGAAAGGGGGAGAGTCGGATTTCAAATTGCGTGATGATGGTCTTCTTAAATTCAAAGGCATAATTTGTATTCCTTCCGAGCCAGCATTAAAGAAAGAAATTCTTGCAAAGGCTCATAATTCTAAGTATACTATCCATCAAGGTAGTACAAAGATGTATAAAGATTTGAAGCAGAACTTCTGGTGGAACAACATGAAGAGAGAAATTGTTGACTATGTTGCTAGATGTCTTACTTATCAAAAAGTTAAAGCAAAACATCAGAGACCTGTAGGGTAATTACAGTCTTTGGCTATACCTGAATAGAAGTAGGATCATATTACCATGGATTTCGTCTATGATTTTCCGAGGTCTTCGAAGGGTAATGACTCAGTTTGGGTTGTTGTTGATAGATTGACCAAGCCTTCTCATTTTATTGCTAAAAAGAAGACTGATTCTCTTGATAAGCTAGCAGAGTTATAAATTGAGAATGTTGTTAGACTTCATGGGATTCCAAAGAGTATTGTGTCAAATAGAGATTCCAAATTCACATCTCCGTTGTGGCAGAAGATTCAGAAAGCTTTGGGCATGACATTGAGCTTCAGTACTTCTTATCATCCTCAAACTGATGGACAATCTGAAAGAACTATTCTAATACTTGAGGATATGTTACGAGCGTGCATTCTGGACTTCGGTCAGAGTTGGGAGAGATACTTACCTCTTGCAGAATTTGCTTATAACAATAGTTATCAAGCTACTATCGGTATGGCACCGTATGAAGCTTTGTATGGGCGTAAATGCAGATCTCCTTTATATTGGGATGAAGTTGGAGAGTTGACATCTATTGATCCTACTCTATTGCCAAAGATGAACAAAATGATTGATAATGTTCAGCTTATTAGAAAAAGAATGCTTACAGCGCAGAGTCGGCAAAAGAGTTACGCAGACAGACACCGTCGTGATCTGAAATTTGCCATAGGTGATCAGGTATTTCTGAAAATTTCTCCTCGCAAGGGTTTGATTCGGCATGCTAAGGGCGGAAAACTCAGTCCTAGTTATGTGGGACCGTTTGAAGTAACTGAAACCATTGGTGAATTGGCTTATCAACTAGCTTTGCCTCCTAGCCTGGGCAGAATTCATGATGTCTTCCATGTTTCTAAGCTTCGGAAGTATTAGCCAGATCCTTCTCATGTTCTTGAGCCCGAGCAATTAGAGATCAGTGAAACTTTGACCTACACGGAGAAACCTCTTCGAATTGTTGATTGGAATGTTCAAGAGCTGAGAACTAAAAGCATTCCGATGGTTAAGGTTCTGTGGGATCATCACGGGATAGAGGACGCTACATAGGAAAGAGATGAGGAGATCCGAGAGAAGTATCCAGAGTTGTTAGCCAAATCATGTACGAATTGCGTGGACGCAATTAGTTTAAGGGGAGAGGGTGTGACGCCCGAGATTTTGTCATACTTCTAGATTACAGTTGCATCCACTATGTGCGCATTTCTTATGTGCTTTAATTACTGTCTTCTTTAGTTACTATTCATTTCATTTTTCAACTGCATAATATTACTGAATTAGCATTTTTATTAAATCATATTAATTGTTTTAGGAGTGAAAAACATGTATGATTGGGCAAGGAACGATAGGAGCCTTCATTTAGAAAATGGTTTAGTGAACTAATGACTAGTGTTACGTAACTTAACTTAGTGTTTTATTTAGCTAGTACTCTTGTTGCACCTTACACTCATTTTTAAGCTACCTATGCTCATTTTAATAGCCCATATATGCACACAACTTGACCCCACTTTAGCTTACTCGACATATAACTAACCTAAGCTCATAACTTGCAAAAGAAAAAAAAATAAAAGCTGAAAAGTCATGTAGCATACCCGACAACTGCATAGGAGATGAAGAGAGATTTTTGGCTCATCAAATCACTATTCCAAGCCCTCCCAAGCTAGATTCAAGCCATTCTACTATTGTTCTAGCCTTTCCTTAGCTCCTACGCGCTTTAGGTGAGGGTTTTCATGATTATTTGTGCATTTTAGAAATGTTGCTATTTTCTTCAATTGTTAGAAATGCTATCAAATTCTATTGCAATGCTTATCCATGCTATTGAACATTGTATATAAGTGCAAGAGAACACATTTAAGCTATTGGTTCGCATTTTAAACCGTTGGAATCGTTACTTTGATTATATGAGGTAAATAGTGATGCATTTTTAGAGTTTTGTGTAATTGTGCATATTGGCTTGCTTCATTGCTTCTAATAGATGCCTTAGGTGCCAATGAAGGTAGTCCAATAGCCCCGTGCCCTTGAATTGTTCTAAACTTGTATAAAACATGAAATAGCCGACTTTTAAAAAGGGATTTCGGGGTTAATGCTAATCCCAATTGAATTGGCCTCCATATTTCGTAATCCTAGGCTATTTAAGACCTAACTAAGCTTTTCTAGTTCCCATTTGAGTCCCGATTGAGGTACTTGTAGTACAAAGCCAAAATAGAAATTTTGGGGCTTTCAGGCTAAATGCGGGTGTTTGTGTGATTTCGAGGGTCCTAATGGTGCCTAAGGGGTTAACTAGAAACATGGTATAGGCCGCTTGTTAATCTATAACCATAACATGAGTTTGGAAGGAAAACGGGTTGGGTTACAATGGGGTTTAAGTACAAATTTGATTGTCTCACGCTTCTAAGACCTTGACATGACTCCTTGTGTGTTTAAATGTAGTTTCAAGGTGTGTTGGAGCTTTTGGTATAGTTCTATGTGAATTTTGAACATACCCCTTTGTAAATTTCTTAATTGCTTATATAAAACTTCTTCTTTTCTAACTATTTCGAGGTCAACCTACTTTGTTGATCCTCCAACGTGTTATTGTTTATATTGTTGATATTGTCTTGCCATTGTTAAGTGCATTGCTGTGATAACCCGAACCCGGCATGCATTTAATAGCACTTGACTGCATTTGATTAAATGTTTAATTAGTTAAATCAACCAATTTGCACTATTTTAATATTTCTCTTGGAAGCATTTAGTAGTTATATATTGAATAATTAAAAGATTATTACCTACTTCTAATAATTATAGTAATTGAATTTCTTCTCTTGTGATTAATTAAGTGTTATCTTAAATGTTAGTGTTTAATTGTATTTGACTATGTGTTTATATTAACTTTTATTTGTAGCTTAATATTAACTTCATAATTCTTAAAATATTCTAGAAATAGTTAAATTAATTATTTTAAATGAATATTGATTACCTTGATTGTTGTGATTATTTTAATAATCAGTTTTGGTTGTCTTGCATTAAAATCACTCTGTTTTCAAATAAATGAGGAAAGTAACTCCGAGCCGGAGTGAATTTTAAACTATTCTACTATTCTACTTTTCAAAGAATTAAAGTTTTATATTATTGCTCATCACCTTATTAGCGATCGATTATTGACTGTTCGATCGCAGTATTTCAAAAATGAGAGTTAGAGAAATATTCTTCGGACTTAGTGAAAAATGTTTTTAGTTTAATTTAACTAGTTTTAGTTATTTTTTATTTAATTGCATTGTTTTAACTTGAATTAGATTTATTGGCATCAAAATAAGCTTATTTGACTATTTTTAACTAAAGTTTGATTTTGCAAATGACCAAAATGCCCTTGTCATCTTTTAAATAATAAAACAAGGCAAAAATCAATAAAAACATTTTGCAAAATGCCAACCATATCCCTTGCCATGGCCGAATGGTCATAGGGAGAAAAAGAAAAGATTTTCTTGCATTTTTCTTCTACGATTGCATGTGGAATTGCTCGGGGGTCGTGGCTCGGGTCCTTGCGGGTCTTGGTCTTCAATCTCTATGAGGGTTTTCATGCTTTTGTGCATATTTTATGAAATTTGATTTTTGATTCAAATTTTTAGATTTTATATTTAATGTGTTATAATGCTTGAAATTGATTGGAAATGCTTCTTTAGGGTTCGTAAAGCATTGCTTGATAGTTATTTAGCAATTTTTACGGTTAAAACTGCGTATTTGAAATTGGGGAAAAATAATGAATAGTGAATTATGAATAGTAAATAGTAGAATTTTGGATTTCGATCTGAATTGTGATTGATTGATTTGGATAGGTATTATTAATGATAGAAAGCTAAAATGTGAATTAAAAACGGATCGGCCTTTGTTAAAATTAGAAATTAGACAAAGAAACGTAAAGGGGCCGTTTGACCAAAAGTTGACCGTGCTCGAATTGAGTTGGGGGTTTTGTAATTGAGGGCATGGAAGTACTTTTGGCGCTGTTGTGGGGTTGATTCAGTGACCGGTTAGCATAGTTGTAGTTCAAACGCAGTAGGTGGACTTTCGGGCCTCAGGTGAGAAAGTGAAGGTTAGTGACATAGAAACGTGCCTTGTAGTGCCTTAGTGAATGTAGTGAAATCGGTTTCCTAATCCCGTAGCTCGTTTGCTCATAATTGCCTTTGGAAGTTAGGGATTGAATAGTGATATTTGTTGTTTTCGTGTTTGAACTGTTGTTACTTGTTTAATTGGTGTTATTGTAGCTATTAATGATAGTTATGCTTGACAAGTTAATTGAATGCTAGTATTGATTGTAAATGCTTGATATCTCGTTTATCGTCTCTAATCTGTATTGTTGTGCTATCACTCGTTTATCGCCTTGTATCGAGTCTTGCATTGCATAGTGTCAGGCGCGTGAGTGATGGGCCTCTCTGGGTAGCCTCGGGTTGCCAGTGTTGGTTGCTCTAGCTCCGTGTCCTATTCCCTTTTCTCCCTTGGGTTGCCTCCCAGGGAGATTTGGGTCGTAGAATTGATGGTTACTCTCGGGGTATTCCAAACTGAAGTTAAGGTGGTTGCGCGTTTATTGTCATTGTTGTCAACATCAAGCTTGTGACGCCCGAGAATTTGCCATGCATTTAATTACTGTTGCATCCCTTGTTTGCGCATTTACTTCTATGCCTTATTAACTGACTTGTGACTACTATTCACTCCGTTTTTTTAACTAGCATTTTTATTAAATCATATTAATTGTAAAAGTAGTGGGAAAAATGTGCTTTTGAGCTTAAGGCGTTAGGAAGGCTCGTTTAGAAAATAATTTTAGAAGTCAAGTGAATAGTATTACGTAATAACTTTATAGATTTAATTAGTTAACCAATGTGTCACCCCTTAGACTCGCTTTTAAAGCTTACTACGCGTATTATATTAGACCACTCAAGCGCCTAAAGGACCCCACCTCAACTCAACCCCTTATTATATCACTTAAACACACAAAATGCAAAAGAAAAAAAAAAAAAAGCTGGAAAAGCAGGAGCCAAACCCGACAGCAGCAAGGGAGAAAGGGAAGAGATTTTTGCTCAGCAAGACTCCAATCCAAGCCTCTCCAAGCCTTGAGCACCTAGTGTAGGGTGTTTGCAAGGTCCCTAGGTGCTTCTACGCGTAGTGGTGAGGGATTTCATGGCTTGTTTTTGCATTTTTAAATAATTGCTCATTTCTTGAATCGTTGGAAATATGATTAAATGCTATTGTAAATGTTATCTATGCTAATATACTATCTATATGAATGCTAGAGAACACTTTTGAACCGTCGTTTCGCAATTTAAACGGTTAGAATCGTTAGTTTGATTTCTAGGGTGAATAGTGACGTTTTTTCTAGGGTTTTGTGTAATTGCTCGAATTGACTTGAATTAATGCTTCTAATTGATGCCTTAGGTGCTAGTGAAGATAATTAAATAACCCCGTGCACTTGCATTGCCCTTAAATTGCTTAAAAATGGAAAATAGCCGACTTTAAGTTGGGGCTTTCGGGGTTAATGCGATTCCGGGTGGATTCGGGCTTCAATTCTAGTTTCCTTAGGCTACCTAGGTGCTATAGATGCCTTGATATCCCTTGTTTGGAGCCCGGACAATGTAGGTGTGGTTTAAAGCCAAAAGAGGGAAATTGGGGCTTTCGGGGTAAACGCGGGCATTTGATTGAGTTCGAGGGTTGAAAGGGTACCTTGGGGGTTAGTTAGAAGGGTGGGAGAGTTTCTTTTGGAAATGAAATCATTAACTTTGGTTTAGAAGAGAGATAGATCGAAAAACAAAGGGGTTTAGGTGCAATTTAAGTTGTCTCACACTTCTAAACCCATGTCAGGGCTTCTTAAGTGTTTATATATGATTTTAAATTGATTTGGAGCTTTTGGAATGATTCTATGCCTATATGGTATAAGTTCATTTGTAAACTGCTTATTAGCTTCTATCCTTGCTTCTATCCTAATTGTATCGAGGTCAACCTACTTTGTTGATCCTCATATGTGTTAATGCTTATATTATTGTTGTTAACTTGCCATCGTTGAGTGCATTGCATAGTAGTTGCGCAACCATAGTGTCGGGGCGGATGTGTTGAATATCGGCTGGGCGGCAGAGGGCTTGCCGGTGGATATTCAAACTCCGTACCCTATTCCCTCATTCGCCTGGTCCGGAGATTGCCAGGGGATGTTGGGTCATAGGTTTCGGGGTACATCCGGAGTACACCCACTGGAGTGATTGGGGTTATGCCGTGTCATCATGATCGTGCTCGTGGTTCGTGGATCGTGATTGAAGACCAGTGAAGATTGGTGTATAGGGGATTGTTGAAATGTATCCTTTTAATTGTGTGGTTATTTAAGTTTTCATTGATTCTTAAATTGATAAAGTGTTATTGTTGTGTAATTGTATTATCTGTTGCATTGCACGCCCCGGGACTATATCCCTCACTGGGCAACAGTGGTTGCTCATACCTCGATATCTGTTTCAGGAGACGCTGAGGGTGATCCCCAGCTTGTTGATTTAGTTGAGGAAGAAGAAGTTCAGATCGAGCCTTTACCTTAGTTGCTGTGTCTGATAACTTGAGGTGGTTAATGATTTTGTTGCTTTGTGGAAGACTCATCTGATTACTTTATGTACTATTTTGTAGCCCAAGGGCTTTGTATATGCTTGTTGTATAAGTTGAAGATTAGATGGATGGGTTGTAGCTTTGAAAGTCTACGAACTGTAATAACTTTTATTCTTGTCTTATTTCCTTGCATGCCTGGGAGTGGATAGTTGATGTAGAATGCTTTATCCCTTAAGTTGCTTTATTGATTTCCTAGAATGTTATGATTATAAGACTATGCTGTCAACTAGTTCTCGCATGCTTGTGTGTTTTGGAATTATTGTGCACTATAAGGCTCGGATGGCCTTATAGCTTTGTTGTTTAATTGAGTAAAGCTGTATTGTATTGTTGGGACCTTGTTTAAGTGTTTACAGGTTTTCAGAATGTCCACGGTACAGGGGAGACTCTGTCCGTGTGTCGGGTCCGGACTTAACCTTTAGCTTGGGGGTTGGGTCGGGGCGTGACAAAGCTCGAGATTGATGTATCGCTCGTGAAATGGTACATTGCTCGTATGAGTGAACCATAGCCTTCAGAGTGTGGTATAGCTTTGAATGGTTGTGTTAATGCTTTCATTAATTGCTTATTATATTGATTGTTTGTCTTGATTGCTTAATTGTCAGCTATATTGCTTAACTGCCTTATTTGCATTGCACGACTTTCTTTCTCTCCAATTCGATATCTGTCTCGCCCTCACTGAGTATACGTGTTGTGTATACTCATTCCTCACCACCACATTTCAAGAAATGCCATGTTAGCTGAAAAGTTCGTGATTACGTGAAAGATCATGCTTGAAGAGTTGCCTTGCGTGCTATGTGGCTTGAGTTAACAAAGATGCAAAGATGTATGTTCATATGTTGTATGTATTTATTGTTAAGAAGAATGTAACCTAAATTCAGCTAAGTAATTGAGGTAGATTGATAAGCTAGTTTATGTATTCAGATAGAATAGTTTAACTCCAATGCATGTTTGTATTGTCCAAAAGAAAGAGATAGAATGATTTGATAGTCTAACTTATGCAATAGGTTGGTGTAGTTTAATTGCTAAGCATGAATGTATATTTGCTTGTGATTGCTTGTTGTGAACCAAGCCTCGGATGGCCTTGAGGTGGTTGAATGTTTGGACATGGTATTGGTCCACTTATATGCTGTCGCAGGTTTGCTTTTCGCCTAGAAACAGGGGAGACTCCATCCGTTTTTCCTAAAAATTATGCCCGGGTTTGGATTTGGGTTGTGTTTAGATTGATTGTTAGAACTTCCAGTCTCGATAGGTATCGGGGTGTTACAGGTGGTATCAGAGCTTGTTTAGCTCATAAGCTGGGACAGGGTCCTCGGTCTGGTAGGTAGTGATCCTTGAATGTGTGCTTGTTAAGTATGTCTTGAAAGTGTATGCTTGTATGTGAGATTGTGTGTCTTGATCTGAATGTGTGCTCCTATGTGATATAGTTATGTGTTATGTGTTAATTGTGTGCTAAGTGAAGCGAAGTATCTAGTTGTGCATTGAATTGACCTATCAAATTGGCATCGTGAATCGAATTGATCTCGTGGATTGTTATTTGCTTGGAGTATTGCTTGTGATGTGTGTATTGGAATGTCTTGAATTAGCTATGCCGTGATTTGAATTGATTATGTTGTGCTTGACTTGATTGTCGTGCTTGAGAGACTTTGTTGAATAAACTATTTTGTAAACTTGCTAGCATAATAGCTTAAGGCATATGTATAACTGTGATATATTGGCATTCATATATGTCCTATTGAAATGGTAAGTAAGTCATCTTTCTCCCTTGAAGAAAGTGGTTCACAGTTGGCCTTCCAAGGTGTATGGATTGGCAGGAAATAAATGGCATTTGACTAGCCTTAATTTGGGAATTGGTGTTTGCTTTTGGAGCTCGGTTATTGGCAAATCTCTATGGTCCTCCTCTGTGCTTAATAGTTGTGAAAGAGTAGCTTTCTCTTGGGGTTTTATTTGGTTATTCTTTGGAGCATTCTTTGGTTTTCTTAAGGGGTATTCTTTGGAGACTTCTGTTGGCATTTCTCGGTGGATTTGGCTATTGGGATTTTAATCGGCCTTACTGCACAGTATTATCTATGATATATGTCTCTCGGTCTTTATTGGTGTGATACTGGCATCCCTGATTGGAGCATTGTTATTGGAGCATTGTTCGGGAATTCTCAGTGGCCAATTATTTAATATTTACTTATTAGGCAAACTTGGCTACTTTCTTATTGGAGCATTGTTTCGGATATCTTCTTCAGTGTTCCTCAATAGGTTTGGTATTTGGAATTCCTATCAGACTTATTGTATAGTACTACTTATGGTATTCTTTGAAATTCTTATTGGGCGTTCTATTGGTATTTTCCTTATTGGCAAGGTTGTATGAAGTTCTCACTTGGCAAACAGTGAAGAGGCCTCAGAGTTTGGTTTTGGTATCTTGTTCACCAGTTCGGTGTTTATACTTGGAGTTTTCGTCCATCTGGGACACTATGTTTGTTATTCAACTTGGTTGTCTTATTGGGCATATTGTATTTTCTCTGCTATTTCCTTTGACATTCCTCTCAGCATTTGATAGCAAAACTCTGAATCTAATTGGTTGTCCCATGGGGTTATTATTTGGAAGGCTTCTTTGGAACTTTGGAAGTATATTTGAATGGGTTTCTTAGTATTTTCTTCAGCACTCTTAACAGGGAATTCTTCTATGAAATTCATGACCAGCGGGGTAATTCTTTGGACCTCTAGATAGAACCTTTGATTGAGTCTTTATTTGGCTTTTTGCTTGGGGATTCTCGGGCAGTAATAGTTGAACTTCTACTAGAGATTCTTGTATGGGGTATTCATTCGGTATTCCTCTTATCATTAATATGTGAAGTCATTTTATCTACAGTATCTTTGCTTTAGTCTTTATTGGTATTATCTCAACGTGTCTGGTTGGAATTTATTCTTCTTCGGTATTCGTATCAACAGGATTCTTGTACGGTATCTACATTTGACCCTTTATTCGGCATTACCACTTGGCATTTCTAGTTGAACTTTCCTATTGGTCATCTTGATTAAATACTTGTTCAGTAGCTAATGAAGACTAGTCAGAGTTGGATTTCAGTGGATGCAGAGTTCTATTGGAAGAAGAATTGCGAGGACGCAATTGTTTTAAGGGGGGAAGGATGTGATAATCCGAACCCGGCATTCATTTAATAGCACTTGACTGCATTTGATTAAATGTTTAATTAGTTAAATCAACCAATTTGCACTATTTTAATATTTCTCTTGGAAGCATTTAGTAGTTATATATTGAATAATTAAAAGATTATTACATACTTCTAATAATTATAGTAATTGAATTTCTTCTCTTGTGATTAATTAAGTGCTATCTTAAATGTTAGTGTTTAATTGTATTTGACTATGTGTTTATATTAACTTTTATTTGTAGCTTAATATTAACTTCATAATTCTAAAAATATTCTATAAATAGTTAAATTAATTATTTTAAATGAATATTGATTACCTTGATTGTTGTGATTATTTTAATAACCAGTTTTGGTTGTCTTGCATTAAAATCACTCGGTTTTCAAATAAATGAGGAAAGTAACTCCGAGCCGGAGTGAATTTTAAACTATTCTACTATTCTACTTTTCAAAGAATTAAAGTTTTATATTATTGCTCATCACCTTATTAGTGATCGATTATTGACTGTTCGATCACACTATTTCGAAAATGAGAGTTAGAGAAATATTCTTCGGACTTAGTGAAAAATGTTTTTAGTTTAATTTAACTAGTTTTAGTTGTTTTGTATTTAATTGCATTGTTTTAACTTGAATTAGATTTATTGGCATCAAAATAAGCTTATTTGACAATTTTTAACTAAAGTTTGATTTTGCAAATGACCAAAATGCCCTTGTCATCTTTTAAATAATAAAACAAGGCAAAAATCAATAAAAACATTTTGCAAAATGCCAACCATATCCCTTGCCATGGCCGAATGGTCATAGGGAGAAAAAGAAAAGATTTTCTTGCATTTTTCTTCTACGATTGCGTGTGGAATTGCTCAGGGGTCGTGGCTCGGGTCCTTGCAGGTCTTGGTCTTCAATCTCTGTGAGGGTTTTCATGCTTTTGTGCATATTTTATGAAATTTGATTTTTGATTCAAATTTTTAGATTTGATATTTAATGCGTTATAATGCTTGAAATTGATTGAAAATACTTCTTTAGGGTTCGTAGAGCATTGGTTGATAGTTATTTAGCAATTTTTACGATTGAAACTGCGTATTTGAAATTGGGGAAAAATAATGAATAATGAATTATGAATAGTAAATTGTAGAATTTCGGATTTTAATCCGAATTGCGGTTGCTTGATTTGGATAGGTGTTATTAATGATAGAAAGGTAAAGTGTGAAATAAAAATGGATCGGCCTTTGTTAAAATTGGAAATTAGACAAAGAAACGTAAAGGGGCCGTTTGACCAAAAGTTGACCGTGCTCGAATTGAGTTGAGGGTTTTGCAATTGAGGGCATGGAAGCACTTTTGGCGCTGTTGTGGTGTTGATTGAGTGACCGGTTAGCATAGTTGTAGTTCAAACGCAGTAGGTGGACTTTCGGGCCTCGGGTGAGAAAGTGAAGGTTAGTGACATAGAAACGTGCCTTGTAGTGCCTGAGTGAATGTAGTGAAATCGGTTTCTTAATCCCGTATCTCATTTGCTCGTAATTGCCTTTGGAAGTTAGGGATTGAATAGTGATATTTGTTGTTTTCGTGTTTGAACTGTTGTTACTTGTTTAATTTGTGTTATTGTAGCTATTAATGATAGTTATGCTTGACAAGTTAATTGAATGCTAGTATTGATTGTAAATGCTTGATATCTCGTTTATCGTCTCTAATCTGTATTGTTGTGCTATCGCTCATTTATCGCCTTGTATCGAGTCTTGCATTGCATAGTGTCAGGCGCGTGAATGATGGGCCTCTCTGGGTAGCCTCGGGTTGCCAGTGTTGTTTGCTCTAGCTCCGTGTCCTATTCCCTTTTCTCGCTTGGGTTTCCTCCCAGGGAGATTTGGGTTGTAGAATTGATGGTTACTCCCGGGGTATTCCAAACTGAAGTTAAGGTGGTTGCGCGCTTATTGTCATCGTTGTCAACATCAAGCTCGAGATTGATGTATCGCTTGTGAAATGGTACATTGCTCGTATGAGTGAACCGTAGCCTTCAGAGTGTGGTATAGCTTTGAATGGTTGTGTTAATGCTTTCATTAATTGCTTATTATATTGATTGTTTGTCTTGATTGCTTAATTGTCAGCTATATTGCTTAACTGCCTTATTTGCATTGCACGACTTTCTTTCTCTCCAATTCGATATCTGTCTCGCCCTCACTGAGTATACGTGTTGTGTATACTCAATCCTCACCACCATATTTCAGGAAATGCCATGTTAGCTGGAAAGTTCGTGATTACATGAAAGATCATGCTTGAAGAGTTGCCTTGCGTGCTATGTGGCTTGAGTTAACAAAGATGCAAAGATGTATGTTCATATGTTGTATGTATTTATTGTTAAGAAGAATGTAACCTAAATTCAGCTAAGTAATTGAGGTAGATTGATAAGCTAGTTTATGTATTCAGATAGAATAGTTTAACTCCAATGCATGTTTGTATTGTCCAAAAGAAAGAGATAGAATGATTTGATAGTCTAACTTATGCAATAGGTTGGTGTAGTTTAATTGCTAAGCATGAATGTATATTTGCTTGTGATTGCTTGTTGTGAACCAAGGCTCGGATGGCCTTGAGGTGGTTGAATGTTTGGACATGGTATTGGTCCACTTATATGCTGTCGTAGGTTTGCTTTTCGCCTAGAAACAGGGGAGACTCCATCCGTTTCCCTGAAAATTATGCCCGGGTTTGGATTTGGGTTGTGTTTAGATTGATTGTTAGAACTTCCGGTCTCGAGAGGGATCGGGGTGTTACAATTGCATATTGGTTGCGCAACCATAGTGTCAAGGACAAATGTGTTGAATATCAGCTAGGAGGCAGAGGGCTTGCTAGTGGATATTCAAACTCCGTACCCTAGTCCCTCATTTGCCTGGTCTGGAGATTGCCAGGGGATGTTGGGTCGTAGGATTATCAGGGTACATCCAGAGTATACCCATTGAGGTGATTGGGAATTTGCCGGCACATTGATCGTGGTTCGTGGATCGTGGTTCGTGGCCAAAGATAAGAAAATCATGGAGTTTTGGGTTAAGTGTATCGTATCCTTTGATATGTGTGGTTATTTTCTGTTTCAAATGTACTTTACTTGCTTTTCTTGTTAACTGTTATATTTGTTGCATTGCACGTCCCGTTTGCCCTTTATCCCTCACTGGGCAATAGTGGTTGCTCATACCTCGCTAACATGTTTAAGGAGACGATGTGGGTGATCCCCAGCTAGATTAGGTTGAAGGAGGAGAATCGGAGGTTCAAACTGAACCATTGCCTTAGTTGCTGTGTCTAGTTGCCTGAGGTGGTTTATGTTCTTGTTGTTTAATGAAGAACTCATTTGTTTACTTTATATTCTATTTTGTAGCCTAAGAGCTTTGTATATGTTATGTATTTGCAAGTCGAAAGATAGATGTAGTAGTAGATTTAGAACCATGGCATGTAATAACTTATGTTTCTATTTCTATCTGCTTTGCATGCTTGGGAATAAATGTTCTGATGTATGTTTGTTTTCAACTTCTAAGATTGTTTCAATGCTATCATGGAGTGGCATGATAAGCAGTTTTGTAAAGAAGTTAAGTTGGATGCATGCTTGTGTGAATCAGAACTACTGTATGTCTTAAGGCTCGGATGGCCTTGAACCTTTGAACTTTAGTTATAAAAGCTTGTCTTGTTATATTGTGGCTTTATTGAGCATTTACAGGTTTTCAGAATGTCCTCGGTACAACAGTGACTCTCTCTGTTTGTCGAGTCCAGACTTAACCTTTAGCGTGTGGTTGGGTCGGAGCGTGACATGGGGGTAACTTGTCTTATTCCTTATACTATTTCTCCTTGCTCGAGCCAATAGAAGTAATCGTCTTCAATAGGATGGCTTGATGGACATGTTCCGAAATTCTCCCGAACAGTCTTCTTCTTCACTTGCTAAGAGAACCCTATTCTTCCACAGCTTGGCTTGTATTCGATGCTTCTGATCCAATTCCTTCTCATCGAAGATGTCTAGAATCTGTTCATACTAAGACCAGGAAGGACGCATCTAACAACTACTCACGAGATGGCAAAGCAAAGGTAATCAAGGCAATTGGCCTACTCGAGACATTGAATAGTGTCATTTTATGTTATGAGCTCCTTCTCAAGCAGCAAGAGGGCATTCTAACAAAGCAAAAAGAACATTTGTGCGGGGATATCTAAACTATTGGATTAACCGCAAAGAGAGGAAATAGATTAGAAGAAAGAATCATCGTTGATTGGGAGAAAAACACTATAGAGGTTTGAAGATGCTCGACCGATAGAGAGAGGAATGAAGCTAGTATTTGCTTCTTTCGTATCCTGGACTTAAGAAGGAGCGCCGGGCAGCTATGTCAATCAATGCCTTTCCCATAAGGCTTTACGGTAAATCCATCGATTGAGCTTTCTCTCACCTAATTACAAGTCGTCTTCTATGAATAATAAACGTTCTATTTATAATCGTCCCAGAGAAAAGGCATTATTCACGCCCATTTTTAAGATGTTCTAGTGTCGAATAGAAGCGCAAGAAGAGTTCTAACAGTCTTCATATTTGAAAAAGGGGAAATAGTCTTCAAATAGTCAATACTGGTTGTAACCTTTAGCAACAAGGCGTGCTTTGTAACGATCAAAACTACCATCAGATTTCAACTTCACACAGTATACCTACTTGCTGCCAATCAGCTGTTTGCTAGGTGGTAGAGGAATAAGGTCCCATGTATGGTTTTCTTTAATAGCATCTAACTCCTCGGCCATGGCATCTTTCCAACACATGCTCTTTTGGGAATCTTGAAAAAAGAATTTCCTCTTTATTAATTTCCCTCGTTGATTGGGATTAAGCAATTCATAGATTTGGAAAAAGGCGAAAGGTTATTTCAATCTGATAGCATGAATTTTGCATATGGCATTTCCACGTGCAGCCTCGGCAGCCACACAACTTACATAGCACAGGCAGCATACAAGCAAAGAGCATCGCCAATGAACAACCAACGACCCTTACTCAGAGGAGCAGAAACAAAATGACCACAGGGTCATCAACTAAATCAAATGTAAGAGTTAGCAAATGAAGTTGAGTATCCCGCAAGTAAAAAAATTCAATGATGAGATGCTGAATTGTGTGCGCACCAGCACCATCGCAAAACCTATATTTTAAAAAAAATAATAGGAGAGGCTGGATGGAATTCAGCTCGACTGATAAGGAAAGGAAGGTAGACGATCGACCTATAGTTTGAGCATCTTTAAACCATAACACTTTCCCGTCGAATCAATAGACCCACGTCTGATTCTAGAATGACAATGGTTACGCTCGGCTTATGACCCAACAAGCAAGGGCACTAACGCAAAAGCCCTTGCACATTAGCCCGCACATCTGTTTTCTTGCTAGGCTAAGTGAACACTCCATCCTAAAAAAGTTAAGGGGCCCACCTCACCACTACTCTTCCCTTTATCATGGAAGCCACCAATGCACAGGCGGCTCGCTCAGTGCTTACGAATGAAAAAGTGTTTGTCGATTAGGTATGGGATATCTAATCCACTAGAGGGCCTCTGAAAGGGGTTTATAGTTGATCACTAAACTTGGCATTCCCCTTTCTTGTTCATTTATGTTATTGACGTATTTTGCAGTGCTAGACTCTTACTTGGCCTAATTAGGCCCTTCTTTAAGAAATTACCTACTTATTCCTAATTCAACCTTCTTAGATCTTCGGGCATCTAAACTCTTGATTTAGTATTGATGTTTTTTTTCGTCGAAACCCTTGCGATAAGGTAGACGAAGTGCTTCCCACCTATGATGTTCCCTGTATCTTCATTGTATTAATTGACCTAAGTTGTACCCTGACTGCTGGTTGGGGCTCGGCCTCCGAACCGTATGTGGGATGAGTTTCTGCCTTATACAGCTCGGGCCAAAGACCAATAGAAGTTTAGGAGAGATGGGGAAACCTAGCAGCTGCCGTTCGGGGCATGGATAAGCTTGCTTCTTCACAAGCTTATCCCCCCCAAAAAAAATTGACCCTGTAGCGCTAGCACTTCGTGTTGTTTCTATTCCATCCCATTCCATTCCGGCATAGGTGGCGAATACTAATCTAATAAGTGAAGTAGTTGTCATCCGACCAATTGGCTCGGACACCAGACTGCCCGTACCTGCCTATTTTGTCTCGCCCTAAATGGGATGGCTCTCTTACTTACGCTATGCCCTGACCCGAGTCCCCACGTCCGTTTTTCTCTGCTCGCAACCCAAGAAGTTGGCTTTGACAAGACAACATTAGGGCCGTCCTCTTCATTCTATGCTGACCCTAGCCCGAGCTAGCTTTTTGGGAAGCCCATTCCTACCGAGTTCACGGCCCGACTGGCCTACCAGCGGTAGTGGGAATTCCCCTATTCCCTGGTCAAAGACTTGGTTGGATACGGGATCTACTCCACGAGGAGCAGTACAAACATAGATGATATCATCACGACCTCTCTTTTCGTACTGCTAGGGATGCTTAACGCCACTTCGTCAACTGGCTTTACCTGTGTTTTCGTGTCTCTCAATGTGGTCAGCACTAGGTGTTTCCGAGCAATGAGACTTATACCCATTCTCATTAGTTCATCTAAAGTTCCTTACCCTTATGCACGAATTATTGAATAAGCCATCTTCTTATCGAGGTTAAGGAGTCAACTGAGCATCTCAGCGGCGGGATTGCATACCCAGATCGAATTAGAGTTCACGTCGCCCGCCCTGAACAAATAGGAAGCATGGGCCACAGGTTACACATAAGCTACTGGGTCGCACGACAGAAGAACACCCAACATAAAGATGCACACTCCTCCATGTGAAATATTCATCTTCATTGGAGCTTTTTGGTAGTAGTCGTGACCAACAGCCATCAGCTATCGGCTTGTTGGTAAGGTGAGTGCTTCAAGCTTGATTTCTGGTGGCGCACCCCCCACACAAGCACCGACCGATGAAGGGGGGACGGGGAAAGCTACAGGCCCAAAACCTTTGTCATTTCATCGTTGCTCATTCCCGTTAGGCTGAAGTCTTTGGCCTTTTCTTCTCTGCACCCGTTCACGCTTCGCTAACCTATCGCTTGGTAAAAAGAAGAAAGTACGAAAGAATAGTAAACGGAGCACACCGCAGAAAGATTCTAAATATGAGAAGTCCCCCTTGGATTCGAGAAGAAGGAAATAAAGAACGGGAACGAAACGAAATAAGGCATTTCTTTCTCTAGTTTTGGATGAGCTTCTCTAAAATATGTCTGGTAATAGAATAGGGCGGTTTGCTCTTACCAAGACTCTACTTTTGGCTCCGTGTGTGGAGCGTATGAATTTCCTAGAATATAGATAGACCAAAAGAGGGAATGAAGGGATAAGAATATGAATTATAGTACCATTAGAATAAGGGGCACTTGTGGGAACATCTCTACTGACGAACCATTTCAATAGTACGGGTGCTGTTGTGCCACGAGGCATGACCATGGAAGTAATGAAAAAGAAAAATTTATGTAGTTGGACCATTTGTTCTATCTGTTCGAGTTTTGCTTCTTGTCAGAAGATGAGGGGCTAAAAATGAAAGTGCTTGCAACACATACCGAAATGGTACTAATTAAGTCGACCATTAATGACTAGTTCAAACACCAGGAGTGGTCTGATCCTTTATTTGATCAGACCTCTTTTAGAAACAAGAAACAAAAGCAAACTCTCATAGTTCGGAGCCTAGCTCCAACTACTTCTTCGTAAGTGAGATGAGGTACTTCTTTCGGTTTGAATAGTGGGTCACCCTTTTTTGTTTAAAGTAGCCATAACTTTGGTCGTAGTCTGTTTAAACACATAAACCTAGTCCACTTGCAGCCATGTTGATCAAGATGACTAAGTTTAATGACTTTACCAATCACTCGCCCTTGTATTAGAAGATTCTCTCACCTTGTGGTCGACATTCCATTCCCCTTAGTTGTTGGTGCTCGTTCTATTTTGATTTGAATAGGCCGGGTCTCCCAAAGTACATATGGCCAGCCCTTCGGGTGTCTCGATGATACAAATAAAGAAAAGACAATTTTTTATCACATCCTTCTCACTTAAAGCCCATCCTTACCAAAGGAGGAAATAGAATTGAATAATCTACCTTATTTCTCCTTTCTCTTGATTCCCCCCGACAATCAAGCTATACTTCCTTCTAACAAGTGGCTGAGAGTTAGCAAACAACCTTGGCCTCTTGACAGGAGGTTCACTATCCCCCTCATTTCTGGTTTAGCCACGGTATAGCACCTTCACTCGAAGCTACGATCAGATCTGATTGGATCTGGTTCTATCTGACCCAACCCCGGAACATAGAACGGCTGGCCTCTTTAGACGGTAGAATGGGGAGAGGGGGAGTCGTGCCCATTCTCTCTCTGGGCACGAGCAGGAATATCAAAAAAATTGCAGACCGAATACATGTACATGATGTAACGACATATTCAAAAATACGTGATCCAATTTGATTGGCTACCTGTAGAAAGAGTTTACTGACCACATAACAATTCATTCTTATGTGTAGTGCGTGGGACCATGTCTCCCAAACGATCATAGTATGATCGCTCACCTAATATCAAATCAATGGGTAGATCTCACTTTCCTTCCCCCATACCATAACCAAAAGGGATAGCGTATCCACAGAAGAGAGAGTACGGGCCTTTGCCCTTAATTTAGTTTAAACGTGGCTCGAATGCCTTTATTCTATAGGCTGTGTTAAGCATGCTTCTTTGACAAAAAAACAAACTCTTTTTCCATGACAACAGTCACCACAATAAAGGGCAGGGCAGTAAGCTCGCTATCAACAATAGGTATTCGAGCCTTTGTAAACTCCTTGCTTGTGTCTTGACTTTGTCAACGTTACTAAGGACTGGGGTGAGCGAAATTCAGTAGAGGCTCGAAGAGGGGTTTATTAAGCGAAGGGCCAAAGGCGGCTTTGCTATCCATCCTTCTATACCACCGAAGGGTGGCAGGAAAAGCTACAAGGAGATAGTGCGGCTTTCTTTATTCTCATGGCAGAGTAAGGGGCTGTGAAACCCCAGTTTTCATCTTTACCTCGATTTGCATGTCTTTACCTCGATTTGCATGATTTGACCTGTTTATGTGTTATATGAGTTAGAATGTGCTAAATATGTGATTTATATTCCTAATACATGCTATGTGAGCATTCATGAAATTTTTATCAAAATCGGCATCATAAATTTTATCGACGATTTTTGCGAATAGTGATTTGAACACCTGTCCGCTAAAATTTTTACAGGGGTGTTTTAAACGTTTTAAAACCTAGTCCTCGGGAATTAATATACCCATATTTGATTAAAATAGATTTGGAATCGGTTTTGGAATTTTAAAGGTTTTTACACTTTCTTTTACGAAAATCGAGTTTTAAACCGAATCATGTAAAAATGTTTGAATCTAAAACTTCTTGTCACCTAAAAATAAACTACTTAAAATAGTATAAGTGTTGCATAAATGTTTTGAGCAAAAATAGTCTAGGAAATGAATTAAAAGACTAGAAATACTAAAAACTAACAAAGGCTTCAACTTTGACTTTTTCCATTTTGTTGACTTTTACTCATATAACATCAACACACACTAAATTAGCACAAAGACACCCTCAAAAACCACACACATGGCCGCGACTTTGTAGAGAGAAAAGGAAGCCATTTTCAACATATTTTCAAGTAAAATTTTCTTAGAAAACCTAGTTTTTGTCTGTGGTTTTGCGAATCGAGTTGGATTCCGCTTGTTGGGCACGCATTGCACGCATTCATAGCCTTCTTTCAGATCAAAAGTGAGAGAAAAATTCTAGATCTCAAATGTCATCTTTTATGTTTTTGCGTATAATTGAATTTTGAACCGTTAGAAAGTTGAATTGATATTATATCATTGCTCAGTGCATGCTAAGGATTTTATATGCGTTTATATATGATTTGAACCGTTTTAGCATGAATTTTTATTTTCGGGTATTAAAAGTTGAGTTGTTGGCTATTTGTTGAATACTTTCAGTTGTAGTGGTTGGAATCGATTGCCATCGATTTGTAAAAGTTTGTTAAATATGGGGTAGTACCGTTGTAATGCCAAAATTTTGATTGTGATGTCGGTGTGAAAGTCCAAAAATTTCAGACTAGGTGCATTGAGGTTTTAGGGTTGTTGGGCTTGATTTGGATGTATTTTGGTTGGTTTCCAAGGGGCTAATGTAGTTGATTGAGTGAGTAAGTGAGTGATAGGAACTGGTTTGGAGTTGTTTGGATTAGTAGAATATAAGTTATGATTATTAGAAGTTTAGGTTGTCTTTCTTTAAAATGTTGATATATGCCTTTAGATGATCGGGTGGTGTTTGAGTGATTGCATTGTGACTTGTTGATGGTTAGATTAGGGTTTGGTTGTGTGTCTAATGCATGTTAAGTTGGGTGGCCTACTTTGTCATCTAACTTAGTTGTTTAGTTGTTAATTGATTAATTGATGTTGTGTTGTTATAATGTTATTAATTGATTGATGATTAATTGATTATTGATTATTAAATATTGAATATTGATTATTGATGAATCGGGAGATAGACAATTCTTCTAGATTGTCCTCCTGTGAATGATTGATTATTGTTATTGATTGAGTCTTGATATGCGTGTGCCACCTCTCGGGCGGTATCGGGCCGTCGGATTGAAAACGGCATGGCTATCAGAGGCTACCCTTATCTCGCATGGGCGGAGATGCCATGGAGGGCAGGGCTAGTGAGGTACCTCGGGTGTGTGTGTCATGGGGGTGATAATTTGGAGCTACACCAACTAGAGTATCCTTTATTGAATGGTCATTATAGTTTATGTGTTTATATTGTTATTGATGTTTATTGTGTGTTTATTGCTCAAATGATGATTTCCAAGGAGTACAGTAAATACTGTCAAAGATCTATCGAATCCTCACTAGGCTTGTTTTATATAAGCTCACTCTCAATTATTGCATGCATTCTCCGGCCGTTTCTTATCCCAAGCCAAGAAAGCTACGAACCTCCGAAACATTCTCCGGCCGTTTCCAAGACATCACTACTTCAATCTTAGTGGGATCTACAAAAATACCGCTCTGTATGATAACATGGCCAAGAAAAGATATGCGTTGTAGCCAAAATTCACATTTGTTGAACTTTGCAAACAACTGATTCTCCTGTAACTTTTGTAAGACAAGTCGTAGATGTTGCTCGTGCACCGATTCAGACTTAGAATAAACCAAGATATCATCAATAAAGATCACCACGAACTGGTCCAAGTACGGCTGAAAAACCCGATGCATAAGATCCATAAATGCTGCCGGTGCATTAGTTAATCCAAAGGGCATAACTACAAACTCATAATGCCCGTACCGAGCCCTGAAGGCAGACTTCAGAACATCCTCCGTGCGAATCCGAAACTGATAATACCCTTGTCTCAAGTCAAACTTAGAGTAGACTTTGGCTCCCTGAAGTTGATCAAACAACTCATCAATCAAAGGCAAATGATACTTGTTCTTGATGGTCACTTGATTCAAACCACGATAGTCAATGCACAATCTCAAGGTACCATCTTTCTTCTACAAAAATAAAACAGGTTCTCCCCATGGTGAAGAACTCTGTTGAATGAAACCCTTCTCTATTAACTCCTACAACTAAGTTTTCAGCTCCTTCAACTCAGCTGGTGCCATCCGGTACGCTGATTTAGAAATATGTTGAGTACCGGGAATAAGATGGATTACAAACTCCACATCTCTCTCTGGCTATAATCCTAGCATGTCCTTGGGAAATACATTGGGATATTCCCGAATAATAGGTACTTCCTCCAACTGTAGCTTATCAGATGGCTTGTTGATCAAATAAGCTAGATAACCCGAACACCCCTTACTCACCAACTTAATGGCTTTAGTTGATAAGATAACAAAACTCTTCTTAGCACCCCAGTTCCTTGCTACCTCAACTACTGGCTGATCTGGCAACTGAAACCATACTACCTTCGTTCTCGGTCTACCAGCCATTCTACTAATCAAAGAGTTAGCACAGGTTATAGCACGTAAACAGGCTATAGACAATTATTAGCAAATAAACAACAACCCACATAAAACACATAAATCACTTAAGTATCAATCACCTAAACAAATTGATCACGTAATCACATAAGCACTAAATCACATAATCACTTAATCATTTAATCATATTAACACATAGTTCACTTTTCTTTCACTTCATACATACTTTCATGCTAAGACCATTACCCACATTCCGAGAATACCCCGGCTGACAGCTAACATGTGCTCTGATACCACTTAAATGTCACACCCCAACTCGACCCCACCTACAATCAGTCCGGACGCAACGGAATTTTGGCAATATAACAACAGTAATTAGAACGACGAGGCTCTAAACCAACCTCTTCAGAGTACCATACAACCAAACTCCACAAGCATACAACAATCAACCCCTCAATTAAGTTAGCAATGTACAACATAACCATATTATACAATTATCATTCCTTCAACAATCCGTTCATAGTTATACGCTTCCGTTCCAACTTCATACATAAACTATACATACATTTCAAAATAGATTTTAGACCAACTTAGTAATCTAAACATGATCAAAAGAATGACTACTAAACCATCATACATAAGTCTTTAAGTTAAAGTAGGTTTATAATACATCATAAAACATCAACTACAAACAATCTCATGGCAATGACTCCTGCACATAAGACTCATCCACGAAAGGTGCATTTTCCTCTTCAAGAGGCATGTACCCGTTGTCTTGCTCAACAATATGAGACCACATATTTTGCTTTATCTCGATTTGCATGCTTTACCTCGTTTTGTGTGAATTGACTTGTTTATGTGCTATATGGCTTACAATGTGCTAAATATATGATTAATACTCCTAATACATGCTAAGTGCGTATTCATGAAATTTCATAAAAAACAGAATCAGAAATTTTATCGTCGATTTTTATGAATAGTGATTTGAGCACCTGTCCGCTAAAGTTTTCACAGGGGTGTTTTAAACATTTTAAAACCTAGTCCTCGGGTATTAATAGACCCATGTTTGATTAAAATGGATTTGGAATCGATTTTGGAATTTTAAATATTTTTACACTTTCTTTTGCAAGAAAATGAGTTTTAAGTCGACTCGGGTGAAACTATTTTAATGTAAAACTCATTGTCACCTAAAATATATTGTCTAGAATTAATTTAGTTGTTAATTTAATAGTTGAGCAAGAAATAGTCATAAAATTAATTAAAAGACTAAAAAAATAGAATTAAAAGACTAAATAACTACTTTGACTTTCTTTTAATTTATTTGACCTTAGCTTATATGTATCAACACACACTTGCAAAGCACAAAAACACACTCAACCTTACACACATGGCCGAGAGCTTCAAGGGAGAAAAGAAAAAGAAATTTCAAAGGTTTTCAAAGTAAAATTTCATAGAAAAGGCTAGTTTTTATCTGTAGTTTTTTGTACCGAGTTGGATTCCGCTTGTTGGGCATGGATACCTAGGCTTGTTTTGGATCAAAGGTGAGAGAAAAATTCTATATCTCAAAAGTCATTTTTTAAGTTTTTGCTTATAATTGCATTTTGAACCGTTAGAATGTTAATTTAAAGCTATATTATTGCTCAGTACATGCTAAGGATCGATTATATGTATTCTTGTGAGATTTGAACCGTTGTAGCATAAATTTTTTTTTCCAGGTATTTAAAGTTGATAGTTTGGCCAATTGTTGAATATTTTAAGTTGTAATGGTTGGAATCAATTACCGTTGATTTTCAAAAGTGTGTTAATTACGTGGTAGCGCTGTTATAATGCCGAATTTTTGATTGCGATGTTTGTGTGAAAATTCAAAAATTTTAGCCTAGGTACATTGAGGTTTTAAGGTTGTTGGGCTTGATTTTGATGTGTCTTGGTTGGTTTCCTAGAGGGCAAATGTATTTGATTGAATGGGTGAGTGATAGAAACTAATTTGGAGTTGTTTGGAATAGTAGAATGTTAGATATGATTATTTGAAGTTTAGGTTGTCTTTCTTTAAAACGTTGAGTTATGCCTTTAGTTGATTGGGTGGTGTTTGAGTGATTGAATTGTGAGTTGTTAATGGTTAGACAAGGGTTTGATTGTGTGTTTAATGCATGTTAAGTTGGATGACCTACTTTGTCATCTAACTTAGTTGTTTATTGTTTAATTGATTACTTGATGTTATATTGATGAAAATATGATTATTGATTGATTATTGATGAACCGGGAGATAGTCAACCTTTTTCCTCCAGTGATATGATGTTTATTATTATTCTTGAGTCTTGTTATATGTGTGCCACCTCTCGAGCAGTGTCGGGCTGTTGGGTTGATAACGGCATGACTACCAGAGGCTACCCCCAGCTCACATGACGGAGGTGTCATGGAGGGAGGGGCTAGTGAGGTACCTCGGGTGTGTGAGTAATGGGGAGTTATAAGAAGAACGGTTGAGATCGTGATGGCGTTTGGAGCTACACCAACTAGAGTATCCTTTATTGATTGGTCATTATAATTATATGTTTATATTGTTATTGATGTTTTATTGTGTGTTTACTGCTCAAAGGATCATTTCTAAGGAGTATAGTAAATACTATTAGAGATCTATCAAATCCTCACTGAGCTTGTTTTATATAAGCTCACTCTCTATTATTGTATGCATGCAGGTGTTACGGATTCTGACTATGGGTACGTGCCTCTTGAAGGGGAAAATGTGCCTTTCGTGGATGAGTCTTATGTGCAGGAGTCATTGCCATGAGATTGTTTGTAGTTGATGTATTATGATGTATTATAAACCTACCTTAACTTAAGGACTTATGTATAATGGTTTAGTAGTCTTCTTTTGGTCATGTTTAGATTACTAAGTTGGTTTATAATCTATTTTGATATGTATGTTAAAGTTAAGGTATTGTGTTGGAACGGAGGCGTATAACTAAGAATGATTATTGTATAATATGGTTATGTTGTATGTTGTTAACTTAATTGATGAGTTGATTGTTGAATGGTTGAGGAGTTTGGTTGTATGATATTCTGAGATATTGGTTTAGAGCCTCTGTGTCTTAATTACTATCGTTATACTGCCGAAATTCCGTTGCGTCCTGACTGATTGTAGGTGGGGTCGAGTTGGGGCGTGACATTTAAGTGGTATCAGAGCACATATTAGCTGTCAGTCGGGGTATTCTCGAAATGTGGGTAATGGTCTTAGCATGAAAGTATGTATGAAATAAAAGAAAAGTGAACTATGTGTTAATATGATTAAATGATTAAGTGATTATGTGATTTAGTGCTTATGTGATTATGTGATCAATTTGTTTATGTGATTGATACTTAAGTGATTTATGTGTTTATGTGAATTGTTGTTTATTTGCTAATAATTGTCTATAGCCTGTTTACATGATATAACCTGTGCTAACTCTTTGATTAGCAGAATGACTAGTAGACGGAGAACGAGAGGCAGGCCCGAAGCAGTTGACGAGGTTCCGGGAAATGTGGCACCGGGCAGAGAAAGGGATGATGATCGCTTCGGTGCAGCTATGGATTGGATAGCTGAG
Source organism: Ehretia macrophylla (assembly GCA_037974665.1). Lineage (NCBI taxonomy): Eukaryota > Viridiplantae > Streptophyta > Magnoliopsida > Boraginales > Ehretiaceae > Ehretia > Ehretia macrophylla. The sequence continues at coordinate 46,186,360 of CM075767.1, forward strand.
GTTATGGCCGGTCAGGCACAATTGCTAGCAGGGCAGGCTGCCCAAGCTCAGACTTTGCAGGCACAGTTACTGAACGGACAGGGTGGATACCACGGGCGTGGTACACTGAAGGAGTTCTTAGGGTACTATCCACTGAGGTTTCAAGGGGAACCAGATGATCAAAAAGCTAAGGCATGGATTAATAAAGTGGAGAAAATATTTGACCCTATGGATTATACTGATGAAAGAAAGGTTACCTTTGCTGTTTATTTGTTTGTAGATGAGGCAGAGGAGTAGTAGCGCACGATAAAATCTATTTGGGAGACCCAGGGTATTCCGTGTGTCTGGGATACCTTTCTGAGAGCTTTCCGGGCGAAGTATGTCCCGAAGATTGCACAGGAGAGGAGAGAGGCCGAGTTTCTGTCCTTAGTTCCGGGAGATACTTTAGTGGTACAGTATGAGACCACATTTACTAGATTATCCCGGTATGCATCGGAGTTTGTGGCTGACGAGGAGCGCAAGACTCGTAGGTTTGTGCGGGTTTGAGGCCCGAGATTCAGGATGTGATGGCCCTGAATCAGTATGATATACTTACTGAGGCCTTTGATGCAGCTTCTAGGTTAGAGAAGAGAAAGGGGGAACAGATGGTGTCTAGTCAGCCTAGCAAGAGGCCCTTCCAGCCGCAGGGTCAGCAGGGAGTGTTTAGGCCTCCCGTACAACAGGTTGTGTACAGGCCGCCAGCTCAGCAAGGTTCTTTCAGGCCGCAGGGTCAACAGAGTTATTATTGACCACAGTTTTAGTAGAGGTCCTATCAGGTTCAGTCCTAGTACAGGCCAGCCCAGTCTCAGGGTCAATATAGGCCTAGTATTGTGAGACCTCAACAGCAGGCTGGTACAGCTGCTTCTTCAGCTTCTGGTTTTTCCAGGGGCAGTGTCAGTGCATCATCATCGCAGTGTACTTACTGCAAGTGCCAAGGCCATGTGGAGGCCGACTGCAAGGTGAAGATAGGGGCGTGTTTGGGTTGCGGTAGCAATCAGCATAGGGCGAGGGATTGCCCTAGATATCAAAGGACTGAGGGTCGGGCAGTGACTCAGGGTTATCAGGGTCAACCTACTGGTGGTGCACCTCAGCAGCAGCGGGTTCAGGCTCGGGCCTATGCATTTGACTTGGAGGAGATGCCTGAGGAGACTGCGGTTGTGGAAGGTAATTACCTTATACTTGATCAACTTGTTAAAGTATTGATTGATTCTGGTGCTATGCATTCTTTCATTACTCCTGCTTGTGTGCAACGTGTTAATGTGCAACCTGAAAGACTGCCTTTTGTGGTTGAGATTAGTACCTCTTTGACTGATAAGTATGTGACTGGCTTAGTATGTAAGGATTGTAAAATACATGTTAAGGGGTATAATTTTTCTTCGGACCTTATCTTATTTCCTATCCGGGGGTATGTTGTTATCTTGGGTATGGATTGGCTTTCTGAGTATGATACACAGTTAAACTGTAGAACAAAGGTAGTACAGTTTCGTTTACCAGATCTGACAGTAGTTGAGGTAGTAGGGAACCGGGGTACTAAGACGAGTTTTGTTATCTCATCAACTAAAGCTGTTAAGTTGGTCAGTAAGGGGTGTTCGAGTTATCTAGCTTATTTGATCAACAAGCCATCTAATAAGCTACAGCTAGAGGAAGTACCTATTATTTAGGAATATCCCAATGTATTTCCCGAGGAGTTGCTAGGGTTACCGCCCGAGAGAGATGTGGAGTTTGTGATCAATCTTATTCCCGGTACTCAACCTATTTCTAAATCAGCGTACCGAATGGCACCAGCTGAGTTAAGGAGCTGAAGACTCAGTTGCAGGAGTTAAAAGAGAAGGGTTTCATTCAGCAGAGTTCTTCACCGTGGGGAGCACCTGTTTTATTAGTGAAGAAGAAGGATGGTACCTTGAGATTAGGCATTGACTATCGTGGTTTGAACCAAGTGACCATCAAGAATAAATATCCTTTGCCATTGATTGACGAGTTGTTTGATCAACTTCAGGGAGCCAAAGTCTACTCTAAGTTTGACTTGAGGCAGGAGTATCAGCTTCGGATTCGCACGGAAGATGTTCCGAAGTCTGCCTTCAGGACTCGGTACAGGCATTATGAGTTTGTGGTTATGCCATTTGGATTAACTAATGCACCGACAACATTTATGGACCTTATGCATCGAGTTTTTCAGCTGTACTTGGACCAGTTCGTGGTGATCTTTATTGATGATATCTTGGTTTATTCTAAGTCTGAATCGGAGCACGTGCAACATCTACTGCTTGTCTTACAGAAGTTACAGGAGCATCAGTTGTTTGCGAAATTCAGAAAATGTGAATTTTGGCTGCAACTTATATCTTTTCTTGGCCATGTTATCACACAGAGCGGTATTTCTATAGATCCCACTAAGATTGAATCGGTGATGTCTTGGAAACGTCCAGAGAATGTTTCAGAAGTTTGTAGCTTTCTTGGCTTGGCGGGTTATTACCGTAGGTTTGTCAAGGACTTTTCTAAGATTGTTGAGCCACTTTCTAAGTTAACTCAGAAACATACTAGCTTTGTTTGGGATGAGGAATGTGAGAGTGGGTTTCAGGAGTTGAAAAAGAGATTGCCTACCGCTCTAGTACTTGCTCTACCAATGGGGACCGATAATATGGTTATCTACAATGATGCATCCAAGGAGGGCTTGGGATGTGTACTTATGGAGAATGGTCGGGTTATTGCCTATGCTTCCAGAAAGTTGAAACCATATGAGGTGAACTATCCGACTCATGATCTTGAGTTGGCAGCTATTGTTTTCTCACTAAACAAGTGGCGTCATTATCTGTGGGGCAGTAAGTTCGAGATTTTCACTGATCATAAGAGTCTTAAGTATTTATTCTCATAGAAGAAGTTGAATATGTGTCAGCGGAGGTGGATGGAACTTCTTAGGGATTATAATTGTTCTATCAGTTATCTGCCTGGGAAGGCAAATGTTGTGGCAGACGCTCTTAGCCGTAAGGCGAGTGTTTCTTGTTTGGTTGTCAAGAAGTGGGAGGTTCTTGAGGAATTCACTTATTGGAGACCGGAGTTGACTCAGGTTAGGGTGATATGTTCACATCTCCGTATTCAGCCTTTATTGTTGTCTCAGATCAAAAAAACTCAGCAACTTGATGTTTAACTTCAGAAGATCAAGGATCAGATCACGGATGATCATACTAACTTCAAAGTGCACGAGGATGGTATTCTTCAGTTTCGGAACATGGTTTATGTTCCCGATGAACCGGGTTTGAGGCGAGGTATTCTGGAGGAGGCTCATAATTCTAAGTATACTATTTATCCTAGTGGAACCAAGATGTATCGGGACTTGAAGCAACATTACTGGTGGAATAATATGAAGAGAGAAGTTGCTCAGTTTGTGTCTAGATGTTTGACTTGTCAGCGAGTGAAAGCCGAGCATCAAAGACCTACAGGTTTGCTTCAGCTCTTGGCTATACCACAGTAGAAATGGGAGCATATTACGATGGACTTCGTCACTGGTTTTGTAACGACCTGACTCCCCACGTGTAGCCCACGTAGAGTCTCACCGAGCCGTCACTACCGAGGTATTGTCCGTTATTGGAAACCTGGCCCGCAGGCACAGGCCCTTCACGGGTTTGTCCCTTCGAGGATCTCTCCTCAAAAGGCGCCTCAGCTGATACAAGGGACCAAGCCCTTATATCCAGCTCTCTCACTTCTAAATCTTCCGATGTAGGATTGTGTTACCACAGGTTGTCCTAGAATACCGAGAGGTAATGATGCAGTTTGGGTTGTCGTGGATCGTTTGACGAAGACAGCTCACTTTATTTCGATGCGGATGGGAGATAAAGTTGCAAAGTTGACGGATCTTTATTTGGATCAGATTGTTAGACTTCACATGATTCCATCTAGTATTGTCTCAGATCGAGATCCTCGATTTACTTCTCGCTTGTGGGAGAAACTTCAGGAGACTTTGGGTACTTAGCTTAACTTCAGTGCAACATATCATCCACAGATCGACGGTCAGTCCGAGAGGACTATTCAGATTCTGGAAGATATGCTCAGGGCTTGTGTTCTGGACTTTGGGAAGAACTAAGAGAAACATCTGCCACTTGTCGAGTTTGCCTATAACAATATTATGGAGCTACTATTAGGATGGCACCTTTTGCAGCTCTTTACGGCCGTAAGTGTCGTTCATCTTTGTATTGGGATGAAGTAGGGGAGATGAAGACTATTGATCTGACTATTATGCCAGAGCTTCTAGAGAAGATTGAGAATGTTCAGTTGATCAGGCAGAGAATGCTTATGGTGTAGAGTAGATTCAAGAGTTATGCTGATAAGTGTCGTCGGGGTTTGGAGTTTGCGGTCGGGGATCGGGTTTTCTTGAGATTGTCTCCTCGTAAGGGGTTTGCTCGTTATGGTAAAGGTGATAAGCTGAGGCCGAGATTTGTAGGGCCGTTTGAGATTACAGGCAAAGTTGGTAAGTTAGCATATCGGTGGCTTTACCGGAGAATTTCTCTAATGTCCACGATGTATTTCATGTGTTTAATTTGCAGAAATATAATCCAGATCCTTCTCATATTCTTGAGCCAGAGCCGTTACAACTTCGTGAGAGTCTAACTTATGACGAGTGACCGATTCGTATTCTTGATCAGATGGAATGAGAGTTGATGTCGAAGAAGATTCCGATGGTCAAAGTATTATCGAAGCATCACGGTATTGAGGAGGCTACTTGGGAGAGGCGAGATCAGATGCAGCAGCAATACCCAGATCTTTTCCGTTCAGCAAGTAAGAATTTCGGGGATGAAATTTCTTTAAGGGGGAGAGAATGTGAGACCCCATATTTTGCTTTATCTCGATTTGCGTGTTTTATATCATTTTGTGTGAATTGACCTGTTTATGTGCTATATGACTTAGAATGTGCTAAATATGTGATTAATAGTCCTAATACATGCTAAGTGTGCATTCATGAAATTTTCATCAAAAACGGAATCAAACATTTTATCGTCGATTTTTGTGAATAGTGATTTGAGCACCAGTCCTCTAAAATTTTTACAAGGGTGTTTTAAATGTTTTAAAACCTAGTCCTCGGGTATTAATAGACCCGTGTTTGATTAGAACAGATTTGGAATCAGTTTTGAAATTTTAATGATTTTTACACTTTCTTTTGTAAGAAAACGAGTTTTAAGTCGACTCAGGTGAACCTATTTTAATGTAAAACTCTTTGTCACCTAAAATATATTGTCTAGAATTAATTTAGTTGTTAATTTATAGGTGACCAAGAAATAGTCATAAAATGAATTAAAAGACTAAAAAAATAGAATTAAAAGACTAAATAACTACTTTGACTTTCTTTTAATTTATTTGACCTTAGCTTATATGCATCTGCACACATTTGCAAAGCACAAAAACACACTCAACCTCACACACATGGCCGAGAGCTTCAAGGGAGAAAAGACAAAAAAAATTCAAAGGTTTTCAAAGTCAAATTTCATTGAAAAGGCTAGTTTTTGTCCGTAGTTTTTTGTACCGAGTTTGATTCTACTTGTTGGGCATGCATATCTAGGCTTGTTTCGGATCAAAGGTGAGGGAAAAATTCTAGATCTCAAAAGTCATTTTTTATGTTTTGCCTTATAATTGCATTTTGAACCGTTAGAATGTTAATTTGAAGTTATATTATTGCTCAGTGCATGCTAACGATCAATTATATGTATTCTTGTAAGATTTGAACCGTTGTAGCAAGAATTTTTATTTTTTGGTATTTAAAGTTGATAGTTTGGCCAATTGTTGAATATTTCGAGTTGTAATGGTTGGAATCGATTGCCTTCAATTTCTAAAAGTTTGTTAATTATGTGGTAGCGCTGTTATAATGCCGAATTTTCGATTGCGATGTTGGTGTGAAAATTCAGAAATTTCAACCTAGGTGCATTGAGGTTTTAGGGTTGTTGGGCTTGATTTTGATGTGTCTTGGTTGGTTTCCAAGAGGGCTAAAGTAGTTGTTCGAATGGGTGAGTGATAGAAACAGATTTGGAGTTGTTTGGATTAGTAGAATGTAATATATGATTATTTGAAGTTTAGGTTGTCTTTCTTTAAAATGTTGAGTTATGCCTTTTGATGATTGGGTGGTGTTTGAGTGATTGAATTGTGAGTTGGTAATGGTTAGACTAAGGTTTGATTGTGTGTTTAATGGATGTTAAGTTGGATGGCCTACTTTGTCATCTAACTTAGTTGTTTATTGTTTAATTGATTACTTAATGTTATATTGATGAAAATATGATTATGGATGAACCGGGAGACAGTCAACGGAAAAGGTTGTCCTCCTGTGATATGATGTTTATTATTATTGTTGAGTCTTGGTATGTGTGTGCCACCTCTCGGGCAGCATCTGGCTGTCGAGTTGATAATGGCATGACTACCAGAGGCTACCCCTAGCTCGCATGACGGAGGTGTCATAGAGAGAGGGGCTAGTGAAGTACCTCGGGTGTGTGAGTAATGAGGAGTTATAAGAAGAACGGTTGAGATCATGATGGCGTTTGGAGCTACACCAACTAGAGTATCCTTTATTGATTGGTCATTATAGTTATATGTTTATATTATTATCGATGTTTTATTGTGTGTTTACTGCTCAAAGGATTATTTCCACGGAGTATAGTAAATACTGTTAGAGATCTATTGGATCCTCACTGAGCTTGTTTTATATAAGCTCACTCTCTATTATTGCATGCATGCAGGTGTTACTGATTCTGACTACGAGTACGTGCCTCTTGAAGGGGAAAATGTGCCTTTCGTGGATGAGTCTTATGTGCAGGAGTCATTGCCATGAGATTGTTTGTAGTTGATGTATTATGATGTATTGGATCCTCACTGAGCTTGTTTTATATAAGCTCACTCTCTATTATTGCATGCATGCAGGTGTTACTGATTCTGACTACGAGTACGTGCCTCTTGAAGGGGAAAATGTGCCTTTCGTGGATGAGTCTTATGTGCAGGAGTCATTGCCATGAGATTGTTTGTAGTTGATGTATTATGATGTATTATAAACCTACCTTAACTTAAGCACTTATTTATAATGGTTTAGTAGTCTTCTTTTGATCATGTTTAGATTACTAAGTTGGTTTATAATCTATTTTGATATGTATGTTAAAGTTAAGGTATTGTGTTGGAACAGAGGCGTATAACTAAGAATGATTATTATATAATATGGTTATGTTGTATGTTGTTAACTTAATTGAGGAGTTGATTGTTGAATGGTTGAGGAGTTTGGTTGTATGATATTCTGAGAGGTTGGTTTAAAGCCTCGGTGTCTTAATTACTATCGTTATAATGCCAAAATTCCGTTGCGTCCTGACTGATTGTAGGTGGGGTCGAGTTGGGGTGTGACAAACAATACCTGTAAGCATGCAATAATTGAGAGTGAGCTTATATAAAACAAGCCCAGTGAGGATCCGATAGATCTCTAACAGTATTTACTATACTCCTTGGAAATGATCATTTGAGCAGTAAACACACAATAAACGCCAATAACAATATAAACACATAAACTATAATGACTATTCACTAAAGGATACTCTATTTGGTGTAGCTCCAAATGTCATCACGATCTCAACCAACTTCTTATCACCCCCATGACACACACACCCGAGGTACCCCACTAGCCCTGCCCTCCATGGCATCTCCGCCTATGCGAGATGGGCGTAGCCTCTAGTAGTCATGCCGTTATCAACCCAGCAGCTCGATGCTGCCCGAGAGATGGCACACACATACCAAGACTCAGCAATAAAATAAACATTCACATCACAGGAGGACAACCTTTTTCGTTGACTATCTCCCGGTTCATCAATAATCAATAATCAATAATGCATCAATCAATTAATAACATTACAACAACACAACATCAATTACCCAATTAACAACTAAACAACTAATTTAGATGCCAAAGTAGTCCATCCAACTTAACGTGCATTAAACACACAATCAAACCCTAATCTAGCCATCAACAACTCACAATTCAATCACTCAAATGCCACCCGATCATTTAAAGGCATAATTCAATACTTTAAAGAAAGACAACCTAAACTTCAAATAATCATATCTTACATTTTACTAATCCAGAACTCCAAATCAGTTTCTATCACTCACCCATTCAATCAACTACATTAGCCCTCTCGTAAACCAACCAAAACACATCCAAATAAAGCCCAACAGCCCTAAAACCTCAATGCACCTAGGCTGAAATTTCCGAATTTTCGCACCAACATAACAATCAAAATTTCGGTATTACAACGGTGCCACCCCGCATTTTACAAACTTTTACAAATCGACGAAAATCGATCCACCTATTACAACTCAAAATAATCAACAAATAACCAAACTATCAACTTTAAAAAACCGAAAATAAAAATTTATGCTACAAAAGTTCAAATCTTATAAGAATATATATAATCGATCCTTAGCATGCACTGAGCAATAATATAACTTCAAATTAACATTCTAACGGTTCAATATTCTATTATACGCAAAAATACAAAAGATGACTTTTGAGATCTAGAATTTTTCTCTCACCTTTGATCTGAAACAAGCCTAGATATGCGTGCTATGCATTCCCAACAAGCGGAATCCAACTCGGTACAAAAAACTACGGACAAAAACTAGCCCTTTCTATGAAATTTTGTTTTGAAAACCATGAAAATCAACTTCTCTCTTCTCCCTTGAAGCTCTCGGCCATGTGTGTGAGTTTGAGTGTGTTTTTGTGTTGTTTCATTGTGTGTTGATGCATATTAAGTAATGATCAAACAAAAAAAATGCAAAGTCAATGTAGTTTATTTAGTCTTTTAATTCTATTTTTAGTCTTTTAATTCATTTCTTGCTCAACTATTAAATTAACTCCTAAATTAATTCTAGACATTATGTTTTAGGTGACAAAGAGTGTTACATAAAATAGTTTCACCCGAGTCGGCTTAAAACTCGTTTTCTTGCAAAAGAAACTGTAAAAACTTTTAAAATTCCAAAATCGATTCCAAATCTGTTTTAATCAAATACGGGTCTATTAATACCCGAGGACTGGGTTTTAAAACGTTTAAAACACCCCTGTAAAAATTTTAGCGGACAGGTGTTCAAAATACTATTTACTAAAACCGGCGATAAAATTTCTGATTCCGTTTTGGGGCGTCTTTGGCTTTATTCGTCTTGAACATGTGAGAGGATCCGAACGAATTCTGCTTTTATTTCCCTCGTATAGAGCACAGAGTTACTTACGTTACAGTCGTCAGCAAGCAGGCTGAACTCTAGGCGGCTAGGAAGGCTCACTAGACCAGTAGCCATACCAAGAATGAATGTGTAACGATGGTGATTCCACACCAGGCTCAATACATAATTGAATGTAGAAAGAGGATCCTAAAGAAAAAATGAGTCCATGATCCCTTTTTAGAATGTATAAGGGGAGGTTGAATTCTAAACCTTTTCTCTTGAGTATACCTATTACCAAAAAATGGACGTCACTTTGGGACTCATGCGGATAGCCGCCCCGCGTGGCTAAAAGTAAGCCTTTTTTTATTTAAATCTCAAAGGTATATGTGAAATTTTGAACAACCATTTCAATATTTTCTAAGAAAGAGAAATCCTAAAAAATCCGTCAATAAATGACGAACTCCATTATACAGATGATAGGACAGGGCTAAGGCAGTAATCTCGACGGAGATTAGGATGAGCTTTAAAATCGGTCGGGCATCTTCCACCCTCTCCCTATAGGTCGAGCGTCTAACTTCCTCTCCTTATCAGTCGAGCGGAATTCCATCAAGCCTCTCCTTACAATTCAAGAGTGAAAGCTATGAAAGGCTCTTATCTTATTCTTCCTAGAATATTAGAAGGAGATCTGACTTCTTAGAAGGAGATGAGCTACCTAGATCTGTGTATGTATGGGTCTCGGTAATTGAAGAGAGAAGAAAAGATGGAGTCGCCACCTAAGATTGAGTATGGAAAAACCTTATGATTTATTCTATAAAATGATTTTTTGTTTGAAAAGTGATTCTATATTAGGAGTGAATCCAACTAATGAGTTTTAACCAAAGAAAGGTTAGGTCCGGGGGTTCAGTTACGCTATAGGGAAGGGCTTAGGCAGCCTTCGCACCGAAGGCTTGGTACCACCTATTCCTAAGATGAATTGGCTATTAATTAGATTGAGTCCCATGCCTGTACGGACACATAAAGCATACGTCTTAGATGCTACCTGTAAAAAGTTAGATATTGAAAATCCTGCAAACACATATTAGCATTCGCATACAGATAACACATGAGAGTTTAGAAATAACACATATTAGAAAAGGTGTTTGATGGATAAATTAGTTTATATAGTGGATTATCTTTGGGAGAGAAAGCCCATCCATATCCATTATGTCCCTCTTAGCCAGTTGCGTGACAGCTCTCATCTTTCCTGGTTTGTTAGTTTTCAGAATAAACGATCTATACATAGAATCCAATTTCAAAGTCGAGTTTGAGACTGCTTGACTTCTTGCAATTTACCTTCGGGAATTTTTTTCTTATAAACTGCTTTCCTGTCCTTACAGGGCATTATCATCTTTTAAAGGAAGAATCAATAAGCACCTACCGGTAGTGGTGAATACTGAGACCATGAATTCTATTAGCGGGTTGGATCATCGAAGAATGAATAAATTCCTATCTCTAGTAAGATCACCCATGAGGGTTCATCAACTCATTTCATAGTCAGATATTGATCACAAAAAGTACAATTTGAACTTGTCACCAGCCTCATCTAGCTTTTCTAGCTTCACGGCTGATCCCTCACCAGATGCTTAGTTAGAGCCATTCTCGTTGTGCTTTGATAGACTACTCAGAAAGAGTCTTTAGGAGATACATTCTCCGCTTCGGTTTGCCTTTGGAAGCTCTATTTTGATACCTTAGTGGACTACTTGTTTGAAGCCTTTCAATATCTTGTTCTCAATGACCAGATCTCACACTTTCTTCCTCACCCACCTACCCTCTTTACCAGGTCTTTTGTGTCACGCCCCAACTCGACCCCTCCTATAATCAGTCAGGATGCAACGGAATTTCGGCAGTATAACGACAGTAAATAGGATACCGAGGCTCTAAACCAACCTCAATAGAACATCATACATCAACTTCACAAACCATACAACAAACAACTCCTCAATAAAATAACAACATACATCATAACCATATTATACAATAAACAGTCCTCGTTATATGCCTCCGTTCCAACATAATACATTAACCCTTAATATACAATACAAAAACACATTGAGCCAATCTAGCAACCTAATCATAAACAAAAGAAAAGTTACTAAAACAACATCAACCAATTCATTAACTTATCAATATCTTATACATTATAAACTACAAAGCAGATAAAAGTCTACTAAGTTAATATACAAGATAATAAAACATGTACGACATCATGGATAAGACTCTGGAACATAGGACTCATCCACGTAAGGCACGTTTTCCACATTCTCCTCTTCAGGAGGCACACACCCGTAATCCTGCAAAAGTACACATGTATGCATGCAATAATAGAGAATGAGCTTATATAAAATAAGCCCTGCGAGGATCCGATAGATCTCGAGTAAGGTCTACTAAACTCCTTGGAATAATCCTTTGAGTCAGTAAACACACAATAACATAAATAATACTATCATCACATAACTATATAACCATTCAATAAAGGATACTTTATTTGGTGCAGCTCCATACGCCATCACGATCTCAACCATTCTTCTTATAACTCCCCATTACTCATGCACCCGAGGTACCTCACTAGCCCCTCCATCCATGACACCTCCGTCATGCGAGTTGGGGGTAGCCTCTGGCAGTCATGCCGTTATCAACCCGACAGCCCAACGCTGCCCGAGAGGTGGCACACACATACCAAGACTTCATAATCATCATCAATCATCAATCAATCATCATTTATTCATCATTGATAGCATCAATTATCATTTAAGCAACAATAACTTAGTTAGATGACAAAGTAGGCCATCTAACCGGACATGCATTATATACACAATTAAGCTCTAAATTACTCATCAACAACTCACCATTCAACACTCAAACACCACCCAATCATCTAAAGGCATCGTTCAAGAATTTAAAGAATGACAACCTAAACTTCAAAAATTCATAACTTACATTCTACTAACCCAAACATTGCCAAATCAGTTTCTATCACTCACCCATTCAACCTACTACATTAGCCCACACGGAAATTCACCATAACACTTCCAAATCATGCCCGATAACCCTAAAACCCTAGGATATCTTGGCTGGATTTTCCGGACTTTCCCACGAGCAATGTAATCGAAAATTCGGCATTACAACAGCGCTAACACGTAATTATCAAGTATTTAGAAATCGACGGCAATCGATTCCAATCAACACAACTCAAAATAATCAACTTTGAACAAATTAATCAAATTTAAATACCCAAAAAATAAAAATTATGCTACAACCGATAAAAACTCGTAGTATTACAACTAAATGATCCCTAGCATGCAAGGAGCAATAATCTAACATTAGATTAACATTCTAACGGTTCAATAATCATTTATACGCATAAACACAAAATATGAGTTTTGAGATCTAGAATTTTTCTCTCACCTTTGATGTGTTTTGATGCAAGAAATGTGTAGAATGAATGCCAAACAAGTGAAATCAAGCTTTGAATCACTCAATTCGGCTTTGAAATGCAAAATCTATGAGAAAAATGCTTTGAAAATGCCTTCATCTTTCTCCTCCAAGGAGCCACGGTTTTGTGTGTGTTTTTGGTGGTGTTTTGCTTTGTTTTTAATGTGTGTTGATCATATATTAAGCAAAGGTCAAATAAATAAAAGAAAGTCAAAGTGGAAACTAATTATTTTTAGTGTTTTCTTGACTTTAAATGCATTTTCTTGATCACCAAAGTTCAAAACAATTATTCAACACCCAAGCTAGCTCAAGTAAATTATTTTTAGGTGACAAGAAGTTTTACAATCAAACAATTTCACCCGAGTCGGCTTAAAACTCGATTTTCGCAAAAGTCGGTGTAAAAACCTAATAAATTCTTAAGTCGATTTTAAAACTGTTTTCATCAAGCATAGGTCTATTAAAGTCCGTGGTCTAGGTCTAGAAGGGTTAAAAAGACCAGTTTCAAAATTTTAGCGGACGTGTTTCGAAAACACTATTCACTAAAAATCGACGATAAAATTTTTTATCCCATTTTTGATGAAAATTTCATGAATGTACATTTAGCAAGTATTAGGAGTATTGACATCAAAATTATAACATTCTAGGTCATATAGCACATAAACAGGTCAAATGCACGCAAAACGAGGTAAAACACGTAAATCGAGTTAAAGCAGAAAAGTGGGGTTTCACATTCTCCCCTCCTTAAAACAATTGCGTCCGCGCAATTCTCGAACTGACAGACAATTAAATCCTCAATCGTTACACTTAATAATACTTCTCTTAGTTCTCATTTATCTCTTAGTTCTCATTTATCTCTTAGGATGACACCTAACCAAAGACCTCAAAAGAACAAACTCTGTTGACTGCAAGTTGATGATCATAATTCCAAGACAATCTTCAATTCATAATTCTCTCCTACCTCATATCATATTGCATATGAAAGAAATCGCAACTCCAAAGTCTTAGCATGACACCACTAATTATCAATCATCTCATACTACACAAAAGAGCTCTATGAACACCCCAAGGGTTTAAAAACTCATTCACGATAACATGAATGATTATTGATCAAGGAAATATTTCAAAAGTGACATTTGTCAGAATATGGCTCTTATGAAATTTACAAGGAAATACGAATATGAAAAATCATATTCGAGCCAACAATCAAGTGAACAGGAGGTCAAACAGGTTAGAGAATCAAGACGTTAATAGTTTAATAAGGAAGCATGATAACTAAGATAAGAAATGTCTCAGCACCTATCAGTTAAATAAGTACGAACAAAGGATGATGACGAGTCAAAACAGTGCTGAGTATGTTGAACAAAAATTCCTGAACAAGTAGATATTTCAATTCTCGATAATTGTTGAAGGAACCAACAAGTAAGTTGTACTTAAGGCGAAATAAAATTAAGAGATAAGAGATAATTAATTCAATAGAAAATATGAGTGTCAAGATAATGAGTATCTCAGCACGCAATAACCAAAGAAGTATAAAAAGAAAGGACAATGCTTAGTATATTAAATGAGCAATTACAAACAAAGTAATGGTAAGGATTTAATAATAAAACAATAGGATTAACAAGGATCAACAAGAATGACAATGATGTACTTAGGTAGGGAGTACATCAAGCAAGTGAAATTCGAATAAGTAAAATGGTATACCCACAGAGAGATTACTTTCAAACGAATAGTAATAGGATGAAATAAAATACTAAAACAAATGGCTGGAGATATAGAATGAAATGTATAAGTCTCAAACCTTAACTCCAATAAGCGACATTGCTATAAGAAGCAAATATGAATGTTAAGAATAGAAGCAATGTCAAATGAGTATAGGATCCATTAATCCAATAAGCAAAACTTTCAAGAAACAATTGATATGCTAGAAAAGTGTAACTCTCTCTCAAATAAGTGAGAATAGAGTCAAAGATAATAATAAGACCGATAGAATTATGAAGTACAAGAAGGGTGTCCCACTTACACACTTAAACACCAACAAGTCAAATCCTACAATCTATCTTCCTCTAAAACAAGACACTAAGGAGATCTAGAGAATCTAAGGAGTCATAACAATCACAAAACAAGATAAATCACTCCAAAATTTTACATTCCGTACCAGGCCAATCACTAAACAAGATAAATCACCGATTACCCAACATGATTCACTAATGAAGACTCCAAAATTTGATAACACAATACAGATTCATATTAACCCATTATAACACAAGAGAATCCCCAATCAACAATTTAGAAAGTCACACCACCTAGAACTCAAAAGCTTGACGTAGGCAAGTAAATGTTCAGCCATCGAAATGCATTCTTATTTCCTCAAATTATTCTATCTCCCAACAATTACATCTTCGAATAAAGTAACTTTAGTCAGGAATTACTCCAATTGTCTCCAAGGTTTAAAGATCAAAACTCCAAAATATCCATTAATAATATAGCAATCCCAAATAGTAGACATATTCACATGTTATACCACACTTCATTCCATTCACAAATATACATCACTAATTCGTCAAATAAATTCATTCTAAAATAACCTCAAGGCAGTATAGTCTGAGTTGAGACTCCAAAAGTGTCTAATGATAACGTCACGGAAACCTCAACTTATGATCCATCTCCAAGTAATAACAAGTTAAACATGGCAACAAAAGTAATTATAATCATCAAGATACATTGCTATTTCCTCGAACAACTTCATTCTCGCTAAAGGAACATCAAGATCAATCCACTAAAACGAAACTAAAATCCATAAACATAACAATTAAAATCTCACTGATAAACTACTAGAATAATAATAATTCAAAATCATGGTCTATCTCTATTTCCGAAAGCTCTTACAACCACCCTAGACATTAAAAGGTCACTCACGAGTTAAAACATGTATGCAACTATATCATATTAAAGACAAGTATAACGTAATGCGCAATTATCATACAATGCAACATTATCACATAACACACAATTCAACATATAAGAAGTCAACATCACATAAACAGGTTATATCACAGAAGTAAGTTATAAACAATTAAAGTCACATAAGCAACAAACTTCACATAAGACAAGTTGATCACGTAACTCACATTGGTCACTTAAAGTACATTGAGCACCTAAAGCACGTTGTTTCACATAAGCTAGTTATAAATAATTAAAAGCACATAAACAACTTACTTCACAAAAGGCACAAAATCACATAAAACACAATTGTCACATAATACACATTAATCATAAAATGCGTATTAACTACAACACATTGAGTACGTATAGCACGTTATCACATAAAACATATTGACCACATTAGTTCACTTAACACACAAGGCATACTGGTCACATAGAAAGTTAGACACATAAGTAAATTAATCACATAAACATATTAACATATGTTTCACTTTTCTTTCACTTAATACATACTTGTATGCTTAGACCACTACCCACATTCCGAGGATACCCCGGCTGACAACTAAACATGAGCTCTGATACCACTTAAATGTCACGCCCCAACTCGACCCCTCTTATAATCAGTCAGGACGCAACGGAATTTCGACAGTATAACGACAGTAAATAGGATACCGAGGCTCTAAACCAACCTCAATAGAACATCATACATCAACTTCACAAATCATGCAACAAACAACTCCTCAATAAAATAACAACATACATCATAACCATATTATACAATAAATAGTCCTCGTTATATGCCTCCTTTCTAACATAATACATTAACCCTTAATATACAATACAAAAACACATTGAGCCAATCTAGCAACCTAATCATAAACAAAAGAAAGCTACTAAGACAACATCAACTAATTCATTAACTTATCAATATCTTATACATTATAAACTACAAAGCAGATAAAAGTCTACTAAATTAATTTACAAGATAATAAAACATGTACGACATCATGGATAAGACTCTGGAACATAGGACTCATCCACGTAAGGCACGTTTTCCACATTCTCCTCTTCAGGAGGCACGTACCCGTAATCCTGCAAAAGTACACCTGTATGCATGCAATAATAGAGAATGAGGTTATATAAAATAAGCCCAGCGAGGATCCGATAGATCTCGAGCAAGGTCTACTAAACTCCTTGGAATAATCCTTTGAGTCAGTAAACACACAATAACATAAATAATACTATCATCACATAACTATATAACCATTCAATAAAGGATACTCTATTTGGTGTAGCTCCATACGCCATCACGATCTCAACCATTCTTCTTATAACTCCCCATTACTCACGCACCCGAGGTACCTCACTAGCCCCTCCCTCCATGATACCTCCGTC
The DNA here is from genome assembly GCA_037974665.1 of Ehretia macrophylla. Taxonomy (NCBI): domain Eukaryota; kingdom Viridiplantae; phylum Streptophyta; class Magnoliopsida; order Boraginales; family Ehretiaceae; genus Ehretia; species Ehretia macrophylla. The sequence continues at coordinate 46,203,352 of CM075767.1, forward strand.
ATGCGAGCTGGGGGTAGCCTCTGGCAATCATGCCGTTATCAACCCGACAGTCCAACGCTGCCCGAGAGGTGGCACACACATACCAAGACTCCATAATCATCATCAATCATCAATCAATCATCAATCAATCATCATTTATTCATCATTGATAGCATCAATCATCATTTAAGCAACAATAACTTAGTTAGATGACAAAGTAGGCCATCTAACCGGACATGCATTATATACACAATTAAGCTCTAAATTACTCATCAACAACTCACCATTCAACACTCAAACACCACCCAATCATCTAAAGGCATCGTTCAAGAAATTAAAGAATGACAACCTAAACTTCAAAAATTCATAACTTACATTCTACTAACCCAAACATTGCCAAATCAGTTTCTATCACTCACCCATTCAACCTACTACATTAGCCCTCATGGAAATTCACCATAACACCTCCAAATCATGCCCGATAACCCTAAAACCCTAGGATGTCTTGGCTGGATTTTCTAGACTTTCCCACGAGCAATGTAATCGAAAATTCGGCATTACAACAGCGCTAACACGTAATTATCAAGTATTTAGAAATCGACGGCAATCGATTCCAATCAACACAACTCAAAATAATCAACTTTGAACAAATTAATCAAATTTAAATACCCAAAAAATAAAAATTATGCTACAACCGATAAAAACTCGTAGTATTACAACTAAATGATCCCTAGCATGCAAGGAGCAATAATCTAACATTAGATTAACATTCTAACGGTTCAATAATCATTTATACGCATAAACACAAAATATGAGTTTTGAGATCTAGAATTTTTCTCTCACGTTTGATATGTTTTGATGCAAGAAATGTGTAGAATGGATGCCAAACAAGTGAAATCAAGCTTTGAATCACTCAATTCGGCTTTGAAATGCAAAATCTATGAGAAAAATGCTTTGAAAATGCCTTCATCTTTCTCCTCCAAGGAGCCACGGTTTTGTGTGTGTTTTTGGTGGTGTTTTGCTTTGTTTTTAATGTGTGTTGATCATATATTAAGCAAAGGTCAAATAAATAAAAGAAAGTCAAAGTGGAAACTAATTATTTTTAGTGTTTTCTTGACTTTAAATGCATTTTCTTGATCACCAAAGTTCAAAACAATTATTCAACACCCAAGCTAGCTCAAGTAAATTATTTTTAGGTGACAAGAAGTTTTACAATCAAACAATTTCACCCGAGTCGGCTTAAAACTCGATTTTTGCAAAAGTCGGTGTAAAAACCCTAATAAATTCTTAAGCCAATTTTAAAACCGTTTTCATGAAACATAGGTCTATTAAAGTCCGTGGTCTAGGTCTAGAAGGGTTAAAAAGACTAGTTTCAAAATTTTAGCGGACGTGTTTCGAAAACACTATTCACTAAAAATCGACGATAAAATTTCTGATCCCATTTTTGATGAAAATTTCATGAATGCACATTTAGCAAGTATTAGGAGTATTGACATCAAAATTATAACATTCTAGGTCATATAGCACATAAACAGATCAAATGCACGCAAAACGAGATAAAACACGTAAATCGAGTTAAAACAAAAAAGTGGGGTTTCATATTTTGCCCTAAAATTCAATGAGACAAGTCCCCTCTTGCATGATTGGCAACAAACAACCAACCCTGAGACCACTGCTCCCCCTGTGTATATGTAAACACAATAAGGAATTGAAAAGCGGCAAGCGCCATATATTCACCATTGGGAACTACGTTAATCAAAGGTTGTTACACCCCTTCCATGTTTGGGTGGTCAAGATCTTAAGACGTCTCCCCCAAGATGGGACTTTTAATTAACCAAACACAGCCTCTTGATCGACTAGTTGCCAGTAGGCACTGTTTCTCCTTTGACTTATAGTCGGCCACTGATTGTTTTCGTCTTTCTATTTGAGGTGCCTTTTGTTAAACGAAGGTTCTCTCAAGTATGCTTTGTGGCAGGGCAGCCGTTGGGATATCACGGTTCTTGGCCTATTTTCGGGCTATTACACCATATATTAGTGTGGTGGTGTGCGAAACAAGTGCACCTTGGTGTACGCTGTACATTGTGCTCAGTGATGATGTTGTCTTTGTCGATTAGGAAGTCACCAAAGTCTATGAATCTGCTCTGGGTAGATTAGGGGAGGGGTAACAATAAGTTATCAAAAGTGCTTGATCCCCCATTCTGGTTCTGTTGAGTTTGCTAAATGCTTCAGGGTTATGGAATTAAGAAACGATTTATCTTCTATCTCAATTCGGAGTTTGTTAAACTCCCACCATCCATGTGGATCCATGGCGGTTCATATGAAGTACCATTTCAAGCGATTTTATACCCTGTCTCGGGTGGCTGATGCTAATTACTGTGTTTTGGCACACTTGGACCATCACCGGTCAGCGCACTATGGGCACCTCTGGGCGATGTAGACTAAGATGGAAATATCGTTCAATCTTTGGATGGGGTGGGACCGTCTTCTCAATCTATATCAAAGTGGTGTAATCATCGACTTCCTGTGATAACCCAAACCCGGCATGCATTTAAGGACATTAAATTGCATTTAATTAAGTGTTATCATAAATGTTAGCATTGAATTATGTGTTTATTTTTAGTTAAACATTTATTTGTAGCTTTATTTTCATATTTTGTTAATCGGTTTTATTTTTCTTGCACCTTAATGCTCGGTTTTCAATTAAATGAAAAATAACTCCGAGTCGGAGTAAATTTTGAACTATGTTACTTTTCAAAAATTATATTTTCTTAAATTCTTTGAAGTTTAATTGTTTTTCTTTTATTGTCGCAAAGTGCATAGCATATCGAGAGAGATAGTTAGGAAATGATTTCTAATCCTCAGCAAATAGTGAAAAACTAGTGTTTAGTGTTTTAATTTTAGTAGATTAGTTGTTATTAACTGGAATTTGATTTGTGATAGTTGTTTTAGCTTCAAAATGCATAAAATAAGCCTATTTGACCAAGTTTAAGTTAGCTTTGACCAAGGGCTTGACTTGTTGACTTGTTATCATCTTTTATAAGTTTAAATTAACAAGGAAAATAAAGGAAAAAAGCTGGAAAATAGAATGAAAGGGCTGAAACATGGAGAGAAGAAAAAAAACCTTTCAACTTCAAACTTCAATTTCTTCGCGGGAGCTTGTGCGGGGTGGTTTCCGAGGCAACCAGCGTGGTTTTCCTAGCGCCTAGGAGCGTCTAAGGTGAGGGTTTCATGTTTATTTGCGCATTTGAATGTTTTATGTGTTAACTTTAATTTTTGGATTTTATCCGTAGAATGTTATTTTGATCGTTTTGAGGCTTAAAGAATGTTCCCTAGCAATCGTAGAACATGTATTTATAGCTTTTTAACATTTTCTGCGGTTGAATATCGAAATTGAAATATAAATTGTTAATTGAATAGTAAATTATGAATAGTAAACCCCCGTTTCGATGAAGTTGCTCTGTTATGCGTTCTGTTGATGTAGGAAGGTGCTAGATATGCTAAAATGCCTAAATGTGTGGTTTAATTGGATTGTGCAATGGAAAAATGAATAAATATGTCATGGTGAAAGTTGGGGTCGTTTAGGTCAAGTTTGGCATTTTATCGTTTTGCGTGATGGCATTGTCTCGAGAGGCCATGGAAGCACTTTTGGTGTGATTATGGCGTTGGTTGGGTGTTTGGTTAGGGTAGCAGTAGTTCAGATGAGCAAAGGGGAAAATTGGGGCTTTGCGTGAATTCTAGGGTTAAGTAGGGCTTTGGTGTCTTTAGATGTGCCTTATGGTGACCTAGGAGGATTGGTGAAGTCGGTTTCCAAAACTCGTGGCTCGTTTGAAAGTAGTAACGTTTTGAAAGTTGGGGTCATTTTGTGATTTTGTGTGTTTTCGTAGTATAATGTCTATAGAATACTTAATAATGCTTGTTATGCTTGTTAAAGTTGATTATGATTGAATTTGTATATCAATTGTTGATAATGCTTGTTGGTGTTGTTCTTGTTACTTAATTGATTATAGTTGCTTATTGTGTGCTTATTGTATCGCATGTTATTACTGACTTGCACTTCAGTGCCTTGCTCGATTATCGTTTATATCTCGTATTGCATTGCATAAGTGTCAGGCACGTGAGTGATGGGCCTTTCTGGGTAGCCTCGGGTTGCCAGTGTTGGTTGCTCTAGCTCCGTGTCCTATTCCCTTTCTCGCTTGGGTTGCCGCCCAGGGAGTTTGGGTCGTAGAATTGACAGAGTATGTCCGGAGTACTCTAAACGGAAGTTATAAGGTGGGTGAGCCGGCGCGTCATCGTTAAAGTCATCGAAATCATGATCGGTACATTGCTCGTTTGAGTGAACCATAGCCTTCAAAGTGTAGTATATCTTTGAATGGTTGTGTTAATGCTTTCTTTAATTGTTTATTATATTGTCGTTATATTGAATGCCTTCTTATTGATTACATTGCTTAACTGTACCTATTTGCATTGCACGATCTTCTTTCTCTCCACCTCGATATATGTCTCGCCCTCACTGAGTATACATGTTGAGTATACTCACTCCTCACCACCACATTTCAGGAAATGTCATGTTAGCTGGAAAGTTCGTGATTTTGTGAAAGTTTGTGCTTGAAGAGTTGTCTTGCGTGCCTATGTGGCTTGAGTTGTCAAAGTTGTATAGATGTATGCTTTCATGTATTGTATGTATTTAATGTCAAAAGGAATGTAATTTAAGTTTCATTAGATTGTTGAAGTGGTTTGATAAGTTAGATTATGTATCTAGTTGGCATAGCTTAACTTTAATGCATGTTTGTAATGTCCAAAGGAAAAGAGTTAGAATGGTATGATAGTCTATCTTATGCGATAAGTTAGAATGGTTTAATTGTCAAGCATGAATGTACTTGTAAAAGATGTGAAGAGGTAGGTTAGTCTTTAAACTGGAAATGTATATTTGCTTGTGATTGCTTGTTGAGAACAAGGCTCGGATGGCCTTGAGATGGTTGAATGTTTGGACATGGTATTGGTCCACTTATATGCTGTCGCAGGTTTGCTTTTTGCCTAGAAACAGGGGAGACTCTGTCCGTTTTCTCTGAAAATTATGCCCGGGTTTGGATTTGGATTGTGATTAGATTGATTGATAGAACTCCTGGTCTCGAGAGGGATCGGGGTGTTACACTTCCTAAGGAAGGAGATGAGGCCCAGGGATTTTCAAGTAGTCCTATCCCAGATCAGATAAGTTGTACTAGTGTAGGCTTGCTTCGTATAGGCTACACAAGCCAGGGATGAAAGATTTTCTTGAGTGGTCTACCCTTAGATCATGGATACAGAGTTGGTTGTAATACTACCATTGGTACTACGATACAACTTTGTCACGTGTCCATTGAGGAATTCTTCAAGGCCCCTGTCATCAATCGAAAATGGAAGATCAATCGCACTGATCCTTTGTTGGTGCATTTCGGTCTTATGTGGAAGGTTTATGACATGGTAGCAGTGAGGGGTCTTGATTTCATGGTATCTATCTTGGAATCAAGACCTAGACTAGGTAAGAAAAGTATAGGTTTTTATCCCTCTACCCTGGGGCAAGGACCTAATTCTATATAATATGATTTTTTCCATTAAAATAATCAGACGATTAAGAAACTCTCCGATCAGAGATGTACAAGTCGTCTAATGAATGGCATAGTCCAACACTTGTTGATGATCACATACTTCCATCATGGGCTTTCACTCACAGTCATAAATAGGCATCTCTCTCAATGATGACTCCCACTTAAGTAATATCCACCACTAGCTTCTGGAACACACCTACAACTATTTCCTAAATGCTATGCTTTCTGGGCTAAAGACTCGATAAAAGCAAAGATAAAAGCAGGGATTGACATAACTAAAAGCGCACATGCATGAGCATGAGATTGATGCCCTGATGGCTGGAAGACGAATTCTCCTTCGTACCCCCGATCTGGCTGGTTCTATTTTCATGCTTCATATTGTCGCCTTCAAAATCGATGCTTAAGTCGATCCACTTGCATTGGTGGTCTTTCTCTTCCCTCATCGCATGCATTTCGCTTCGACCAAGGTGTTTTTAAGCTGGCTTCTTTCTTTGATTGTCCGGTAGAGTAGATTCCTTCCCTCGATCTGGTCGTCTGTAACAATCAGATCTTTCACTTTCTTATATAAAGTTACTTTGGTACAGGACAAAGAAGAGTGGAGCAGACTCATGCCTTAGCCACTTGGCTACGGTTCCGGCTTAGAAATAGTGAAATATATTTTCATTGACCAAGCCTGAATGGGTTGCTCCTGCTCTTGGTCACCAAGGAAAATGGGGTGACAAAGAGATGCTACTTCACCTGGGTTGGTTGGCTTGGTCCAACCAAGAAAGGCATGGGAGTCTTTGGGCATTGCTTGAGTTAAGTCAAGCTTAGACCGACTTAAGTCAAGACTGGTTATCTCTCTCTTTATACGCAATATCATTTTTTAAGTCGAAGACTGACTACTTATTTCTGCTCGTAGTTCCTCTCCTATTAGTGTAATGATACGGATACTCCTCTATGCAAATGTTATGGCTTTCAAAAGATGAGTAAGAGGCGACCGATTTGTCTAATCTTATTCTACCGGTAAGTGAGATAAGAAGTCTTTCTCGAGCTTGGGAAGGTATTGTACGCACGGGGTTCCACCTATTAGGAAGTCTCATCTTAGGGATTAACTTAGGGAAAAAATCACCTTACTCAATCACACCTCTTACCTAACTAAAAGAGCCATTCCTTATTTCCCTCTGTTCATTTACTCTGAACAAAACTTTTTTTACTGTAAAAAAAATCCTACTAAGAGAATGAACTCTTACATGGCCTACGGGAACTAGAAGTCCAGACAAGGAAAGATTTCATATCCAATACTTCTCTTCTAACAACCGTCCTAACAAACATACTACTGCAATGATTGGACCGATGGAATTGGAAAAGAAAGACCAGATTTATTTATATAGGATACCACTAGAACTGAATGACTATGTTGCCCAGAATTCAAGGAAGGAGACCGTACCGTGCTACCAATCGTGCTAAGAAATGTGCAATCAAGCATGATTTCATTTTCTTTCTTTAGGTTAGGTTTGTATAACAAAAACAACCTATTTAGCTTATTATTGCAATTAAAAAAGCCGATTCTCGTAAAGATAATATTCGATAGCACAGGAAAGAGAAATTTTGGAATCTCTTGACTTCACCGCTACGCACATACTTTTCTTACTCCAAGAGCGAAAAGAACATCATATCATCGGTTATACTATACGAAGATATAGGAGTAGTAGTACATGCTAAAGCTAAATGTTGTATCCTCCTCGACACGTGAAAGCTAAAAATAGTCTACTAGATATGCCAAGTAAAGCAGTGCCAAATACAGATGAAAGACTTTAATCTCCTTTTGAGATAAGTCAATTCCTTATTCAATCCTCCGCCAAGGGGTACTTCTATTGAAGCTTTAGAGAATCCAGGTCCAGCGGAAGACTAAGTAAGATACGATATAAAGTCCAATCAATCTCTTACAACAGATAATAGAGGGCTCTGACCTGACCATAGTTAATCAGTCTATTGTTCTGGTTCTATATAGTCTAACCCTAAAAAGAGAAGACTATTCTTTGTTAGCCTGGTCCAGGTGTGGAATATATTTCCCATCTAGTATAGTAGCCCTACTCTTCTGACAAGAGCAGTTACACCTTTTCCTAAAGCCCTTACTAAACCACCTAGAAGTAGTCTGGTTTGATATGACCTGGACTTTGCCTAGCTACCATGGAAAGCATAGTCAGAAGAGCTAACAAAATAGCCATGTTACTCTCGGACCTTACCTTAATAAGGGAAGAACTTAGGCCTTTATTAAAAAGAAAAAACCCTAAGATAAGCTAAGTTGGCTTGATGCAGGAAATGGAATCATAGCAAGAAAGAAGGCTAGGAGAGATAACATACTTTCTTTTCTTCTTTGGTCTTTCTACCCGTAGATGACTAAATTGCCTTTCCTTTCGAACTGAACCTCTCGCTAACTACATTGGATTATTTAAAAAAATAATACTAGCTGAAAGAGTGGATTCCTTCCATAAACTAAAGAATTTATTTACTTTCAGCCAGTATCATTTAGCTTGAGACACGTATTCTTTTTTGATTATAGATATCATCGTTCAAGCAGAAGTGTGATACCCCGAACCTGGCATGTATTCAATAGCATTTAAAGTTCATTTAAATTGCATTTTATTGACCTTTCACCTTCTTTGACCAAACTAGTTGACTTTTCATCTACATTGACCAACTAGGACAAGGTGGAAATTTTTGAAATGTTTAATAAAGGGCAAACTTGGGATTAGAAATAAAAAAATGCAATGTTAAGTTAGTCAAATTTTGGGTCAACTTTGGAATTAAATCTGAACCAATTGGGGAAGAGCTAGGTAGCAAATTATATATGGTTGGAAAGCTCTATGAGTCTAGTTTCTGAGGCTTCAAACTGTTCGTGAATTGGAGTTTTCTAGAAGAAGTTATGGCCGTTTTCGTAAGGTCGCGCATAGCTGTTTTGGTTTAACGGGTTGACCGAATCTTTGACCTTTGACTTCTTGTCATTTTTTTTTTCTAAATAAGCATAATGCAAACGAAAAAAAAAGAGAAGAAAGGCTTGAAACCATGAGGAAAAGAAGGAGAAAAAAAAAAGAAAATTTCAACTACAAATCACCAAATCTTTGCGTGAGCTTGCACGGGGTGGTTTCCGAGGCACTCTACGAGGTTTTCCTAGCATCTAGGAGCGTCTAAGGTGAGGGTTTCATGTTTATTTGCGCATTTGAAAATGTTGAACATAAACTTTAATTTTTGTGATTTAACCGTAGGTTGTTATTTTGTTAGTTTCGTTGCTTAAAGAATATTTCCTAGCAACTGTAGAACGTGTATTTATAGCTTTTTAACATTTTCTGCGGTTGAATATCGAATTTGAAATATAAATTGTGTAATGAATAGTAAATTATGAATAGTAAACCCCCGTTTTGATGAAGTTGCTCCGTTACGCGTTCTGTTGATGTAGGAAGATGCTAGATATGCTAGAATGCGTAAATGTATGGTTTAATTGGAATGCGTAATGGAAAAATGGAGAAAAACGGCTTAGTGAAAGTCAGGGTCGTTTAGGTCGAGTTTGGCATTTTCTCATTTTGCGTGTTGGCATTGTTTCGAGAGGCCACTTTTGGTGTGATTATGGCGTTGGTTGGATGTTTGGTTGGTATAGTTGTAGTTCAAACGAGCAAAGGGGAAAATCGGGACTTTGCGTGAATTCTAAGGTAAAGTGGGGTTTTGGGGTCTTTAGACGTGCCTTATGGTGACCTAGGAGGATTGGTGAAGTCGGTTTCCAAAGCTCGTGGCTCGTTTGAAAGTAGTAGCGTTTTGAAAGTTGGGGTCATTTTTGGAATTTTGTGTGATTTCATAGTATATTGCTTATAGAATGTTTATAATGCTTATAGAATGTTTATATTGCTTATAGAATGCTTATAATGCCTATAGGATACTTGTTATTGATTGATAAGGTTAATTGGTGTTGTTCTTGTTACTTGTTTGATTGTAAATGCTTGTTAATGCTTATTACGCTTGTTAGAGTTGATTATTGATTGAAATGTTTATCAATTGTTGATAATGCTTGATATCTTGTTTATCGCTCGTTTATCGCCTTGTATCGAGTCTTGCATTGCATAGTGTTCAGCGCGTGAGTGATGGGCCTCTCTGGGTAGCCTCGGGTTGCTAGTGTTGGGTGCTCTCGCTCCGTGGCTATTCCATTTCTTGCTTGGGTTGCCTCCCAGGGAGATTTGGGTCGTAGAATTGATGGATACTTCTGGGGTATTCCAAACTGGTGTTATAAGGTGGATGCGCGCTTATTGTCATCGTTGTCAACATCAAGCTCGAGATTGATGTATCACTCGTGAAATGGTACATTGCTCGTATGAGTGAACCATAGCCTTCAGAGTGTGGTATAGCTTTGAATGGTTGTGTTAATGCTTTCAGTAATTGCTTATTGTATTGATTGTTTGTCTTGATTGCTTATTTATCAGTTATATTGCTTAACTGTCTTATTTGCATTGCACGACTTTCTTTCTCTCCAACTCGATATCTGTCTTGCACTCACTGAGTATACGTGTTGTGTATACTCACTCCTCACCACCGCATTTCAAGAAATGTCATGTTAGCTGGAAAGTTCGTGATTTCGTTAAAGTTCATGCCTGAAGAGTTGTCTTGCGTGCCTATGTGGCTTGAGTGTCGAAGTTGTAAAGATATATGCTTTCATATGTTGTATGTATTTATTGTTTAAAGAAATGTAATTTAAATCTAGCTAGGTAGTTGAGGTAAATTAATAAGCTAGTTTCTGTAATCAGTTAGCATAGCTTAACTTCAATGCATGTTGTAATGTCCAAAGGAAAAGAGCTAGAATGGCATGATAGTTTATTTTATGCAGTAGCTTAGTATGGTTTAATTTTCAAGTTTGAGTGTACTTGTCAAAAATGAAAAGAGATAGGTTAGCTTTTAAATTGGAAATGTATGTATACTTGCTGAGTTTAATTATTGAGAACCGAGGCTCGGATGGCCTTGAGGAAGTTTTGTATGGTTGGACACGGTGGTGGTCCATTTATATGCTATTACAGGTTTTACATTTCGCCTAGAAACAGGAGAGACTCCGTCTGTTTTCCCTGAAAATTTTGCCCGGGTTTGGATTTGGGTTGTGATTAGATCGATTGATAAAACTCCCGGTCTCGAGAGGGATCGGGGTGTTACAAGAAGACTAATAAGACTTTTTCTCATTGAACAGTCGATTCTCTAAGAGGGGATTTGTTCACTGCCGAGTCTGTCAAAGAGCTTGGCTTAGGTAAGCATGCAAAAGTAGTCTCCTTTCACGACCACTTTCCAGTAGAGGGATATTTTTTCTTATTATTCCCTTCCCGCCTTCTCTCTTCCATCCCACGGTCAAGCTCTCGGCTTGGACCTTGCTTACCTTTCTCCCCCCGCTGCTTGCTGATCTTGCTCCTGAGTCATCTCTTTGCCTTTAGTTGGAACTCTTATCAAACTGACGAGTTGGTTAATCAAAGATTCTTTTATTACTCTGGGAAGGTAATATAAGTGTAATAGATAGCAGACATTCGATTTATCTCCTTTAAAGCAGTTTTTTATAAGAACTGTAAGAGCTTAATTTTCCTTCAATGCCTACTTCTAAGACTGCACGACAGGGATTTGTTAAGAGTTCAAATCGGTTGCAGTTTGACTATGTATCTTCTTCCCTCACTAAAAAGCGAAAGATCTTACACAACCATTCAACTATTAAAAACAACTTATTCTTAATGATTCATAGACTAAACTGCATTCAAAGAAGTGGTAAAGACTCCTCTAAAACTAAAAGGAAGAATTGAAGGGCAATAAGATAAAGCATATATGCCTATTTAGCCTATTGACTGCTTTACATAACTAATGAATGGCATAGAAAAACTCTATTCCATAGCTTCTACTTGTCCTCACTTGGAAGGCTATGAGACAGATTCACAGTAAGCACAACTCTTGCTTATAGCCCCTTGACTTGACATCTCTTCATGCTTGGCACACTAAGATAGGAAGGATTCAATTCAATAAAAAAAATGAAACTTCTTAATAAGACTTATTCTGCCTAAGGTCATAGAAGGGGGAGGAAGATCTATCCCTAGGAGCTAAGAAAGATAGACTAGATGGAGAATGCTACTACTCCAATTGCCTATTATCCCCCTTATCCGTGCTTCGACTTGCTATAATGATTTGTCCCCCTAGACAGGTATTTCTTCGATGCCCTTTCTATCTTCAAAGGTAGAAAAAAGGTTAAGGAAGAGCAATGCTTACCTTACCTTACAATTCAAATTAAAAAAATGAGTAGATTGGTCCATTGGGAGCTACTACTTTCCTCTTAGTTCAAATGCTTGGAAATCTGAAACTGTACTTGAACTTGAAAGAATGGGCAATTAAAGTAAAGCATGGCATGGAAAATCCTAGTATAAAATAGAGCGTGTGAAACCCCACTTTTCTATCCTGTCTCGTTTTGCGTGTTTATTCTCGTTTTGCGTGAATTGACCTGTTTATGTGCTATATGACTTAGAATGTGATAATTTTGATATTAATACTCCTAGAACATGATAAATGTGCATTCATGAAATTTTCATCAAAAACAGAATCATAAATTTTATCGTCGGTTTTGGTGAATACTACTTTTGAACACCTGTCTGCTAAAATTTTTACAGGGGTGTTTTAAACATCTTAAAACCTAGTCCTCTATTATTAATAGACCCATGTTTGATAAAAATTGATTTTAAAACAGAATAATAATTTAAATAGACTTTTCGGGCGAAAAGTAGCGTTTTTTAGCCAAATAGTAATTTCTTCTAAACCCGATTCTTGCATTGACTTTTGTTGACCTAGTATATATTAATATAAATGTATTTATATGTGGTATTAAATGATTTTAGATTAATTATGCATTCAAAAGACATTTGAAAATAAATAATATGACTTTTCACCTTCTTTTGCAAAAAATCGAGTTATAAGCCGACTCGGGTAGAATTGTTTGATTGTAAAATTTCTTGTCACCTAAAAATAATCTACTTGAACTATCTTGAGTGTTGAATAATTTTTTGAGCTTTGGTGATCAAGAAAATGCATTTAAAGTCAAGAAAACACAAAAAAAATGCAAAGTTTCAACTTTGACTATCATTTAAATGGTTGACCAACAAGCTTATATCACCAACACACACTCACAAAGCACAAAAACACCCCAAAAACACACACAAAACCGTGGCTCCTTGGAGGAGAAAGATGAAGGCATTTTCAAAGCATTTTTCTCATAGATTTTGCATTTCAAAGCCGAATTGAGTGATTCAAAGCTTGATTTCACTTGTTTGGCATCCATTCTACACATTTCTTGCATCAAAACACATCAAAGGTGAGAGAAAAATTCTAGATCTCAAAACTCATATTTTGTGTTTATGCGTATAAATGATTATTGAACCGTTAGATTGTTAATCTGATGTTAGATTATTGCTCCTTGCATGCTATGGATCATTTAGCTGTAATACTATGATTTTTTATCGGTTGTAGCATAATTTTTATTTTTCGGGTATTTAAATTTGATTAATTTATTCAAAGTTGATTAAATTGAGTTGTGTTGATTGGAATCAATTGCCGTCGATTTCTAAAAGTTTGTTAATTACGTGGTAGCGCCGTTGTAATGCCGAATTTTTGATTGTGATGTTCGTGCCAAAATTCGGAAATTTCAGCCATGACATCTTAGGGTTTTAGGGTTATTGGGCATGATTTGGATGTGTTTTGGTTGGTTTCCAAGGGGGCTAATGTAGTTGATTGAATGGGTGAGTGTTTGAAACTGATTTGGAGTTGTTTGGATTAGTAGAATGTAAGATATGATTATTTGAAGTTTAGGTTATCTTTCTTTAAATTGTTGAATTGAGCCTTAGTTGATTGGGTGTGGTTTGAGTGATTGAATTGTGAGTTGATGATGGGTAAACTAGGGTTTGATTGTGTGTTTAATGCATGTTTGGTTAGATTGCCTACTTTGTCATCTAACTTAGTTGTTTGTTGTTTAATTAAATATTGATGTTATATTGATTGATTATTGAGTACGGGAATCGGGCACTTTTGTTGCTGATCTCCTAGATTATTGATTGATTATTGAGTATGGGAATCGGACACTTTTGTTGCTGATCTCTTGGTTTATTTATGTTAAGTCTCATTGTTTATCTTAAGTCTCATTGTTGTGAGCTTTGATATTGTTGTGTCACCTCGGGAGGCATCCTGGGCTGCGGGCACAGTTATCATGACTAATCCATATCTCGTATGGGCGGAGAGGCCATGGGGTGTGGGTCTAGGTTAAGGTACCTCAGGAATTGTGTCATTGAGTTTGGAGGAGTTGTTGAGCATGGAATTGGTGTACGGAGCTTCATCAGTAAATGTATTGTATCCTTATTATGTGTTTTTAGTTATTACTATTATTGCATTTATAATGATTATTGATGTTATTGTGTGTTTACTGACTCAAAGGATTATTTCCAAGGAGTTTAGTAAACCTTGCTCGAGATCTATCAGATCATCGCTAGGCTTATTTTATATAAGCTCACTCTCTATTATTGCATGCTTACAAGTGTTACAGAACAGATTACGGATACGTGGGCCTCAGGAAGCTGAGAATGTGCTTTATGTGGACGAGTCTTGTGTGCCGGAGTCGTTGCCATGAATTTGTCTTAGCTGTTGTAATATGTCATATTGTATAGCTTACTCAATTATAAGACTTATGTATGATGGTTTAGTAGTCTTTCTTTTCATCATGTTTAGATTACTAAGTTGGTTTATAATCTATTTTGAAATGTATGTATAGTTTATGTACAAAGTTGGAACGGAGGCGTATAACTATGAACAGATTGTTGAAGGAATGATAATTGTATAATATGGTTATGTTGGATGTTGTTAATTTAACTGAGGAGTTGGTTGTTGAATGGTTTGTGGAGTTGGTTGTATGATTTTCTGAAGAGGTTGGTTTAGAGCCTCAGTGTCCAAATTACTGTCGTTATACTGCCAAAATTATGTTGTGTCCTGACTGATTGTAGGTGGGGTCGAGTTGGGGCGTGACAGAGCGTGAAACAATAAAAAGGAAATCCCGATAGTAAATGAAGTTATCTTTCCTAGTTAAGTTTGTCATTACCATTAGTTGGGAATGAACTAGATTTAGTTGCTTGTACTGGGGATTGGCTTAGCAAGAAGATTAAGATTGGATATGATTTTAATCGAGGAAATTTGTTCTTACTTTATAGTGAATAGTGAAGTGAAGATGGACTTATTAAGTGCCTAAGCGCAATGAAAAGACTGGAATTGACGGATTTGGCATGCCTAGCTTTATGGTCAATCAAATAGATAGAGTAGATACCAAATCTCATTCCTTATGAATTGCATGGTTCATTCCAATTCCAGTCTTTAGTAAGTCAAGGCATTCGAGAAGCAGAAGATTGATCCGTTCTTTGCAACATCCAAGGTTAGGGAAGCTTTGGGATCGAACTCTAAGAAAAGAACGAGGGTAAGACATGAATTAAGCATGGGAACTTCCTTTATGTCTAAAGCAAGGTTTGTACTTGGATCGAACTCTCGGGTTTGGGGCATTTTGTCTACCTTGGTTGACCTCAGGAGAGAAAAGGATCATCAATCAGTCTGAGCTATGGTTCCATTCCTTGTTGATGTAATACCCGAGCCCGGAATATGAATTTTCTTTGTTTATTATTTTGAAAATTATATTTCCTTAAAATCTTTGTGAATTAATTGTTACATTCTCGCCGACGCAACGTGCATTGCATTTAAGGAGCGATAGCTAGATAACGATTTCCAGTCCTCAGCAAATAGTGAAACTAGTATTTAGATGACTTAAATTTTATATTTTAAATATTGCTAGCTTTAATTGAACTTACCATAGCTGAAACGGCTTTAAAACGCGCGAAATAGGGGCCTTTGACCAAGTTTTAAGTGGTTTGACCTTGGACCTTTGACCCTTTGACCCTTTGACCTTTTGACCTTTAATTAAGCAATTAATTAAGCAAAATAAGAAAAAAAATAGCAGCAAACAGCAGCAGCAGGCCGAGAGCTTTAGAGAGGAAAAAAAAAAAACCTTTCAACTTCTATACGTTCAATCTTCGCGAGAGCTCGTGCGGGGTGGTTTCCAAGGCAACCAACGTTGTTTTCCTAGCGACTAGGAGTACCTAAGGTGAGGGAAGCATGTTATTTGTGCATTTATACGTTGTGTTAGTTAACTTTATCAATTTTTAGATTTATCCGTAGATCGTTATTTAAAGCGATTTGATGCTTCTAGAATGTTCCTTAGCATTGGTAGAACATGTATTTATGGCTTTGTAACATTTTCTGCTGTTAAATGTTGTGATTGCAACTTGAATTGTGATATGAATAGTACCTTGTGAATAGTAAAACCTTGAAACGTTGAAGTTGCGCTGTTATGCTTTCTGTTGATGTAGAAACGTGCTAGGTATGCTATAATGCTAAAATGTGTGGTTTGTTTGGGTTGCGTAGTGGAAAAAAAATGAGAATTAAGCCTTTGGGAAAGTCGGGGTCGTTTAGGTCGACTTTGGCATTTTCTCGTTTTGCGTGTTGGCATTACTTCGGGAAGCCATGGAAGCACTTTTGGTGCGATGATGGCGTTGGTTGGGTGTTTGGTTGTTGTAGTTGTAGTTCAAACAAGAAAGGGGGAAATCGGAGATTTGCGCGAGTTCTAGGGTGAAGTAAGGTTTCGGGGTCTTTAGACGTGCCTTATGGTGACCTAGGAGGGTTGGCGAAGTCGGTTTCCAGAACTCGTGGCTCGTTTGGAAATGGTAGCATTTTGATAGTTGGGGCCGATTTGTGTTTTTGTGTGTTTACTTGTCTTTATGTTTATAGAATGCTTAGAATTACTTGAATTACTTGTTTGAGTTGTTTTGGATTGAATTGCTTATCAAATTGCTGCTATTGCGTGCGAGAGTAACCTACTTTGTTATTCTCCCACGTGTGGTTTATCGCTTGTTTATTGCTTGTTTATTGTCTTGTATCGAGTCTTGCATGGCATAGTGTCTCGCACGTGAGTGATGGGCCTCTCTGGGTAGCCTTGGGTTGCTAGTGTTGGTTGCTCTAGCTCCGTTGCTATTCCCTTTCTCGCTTGGGTTGCCTCCCAGGGAGATTTGGGTCGTAGGATTGATGGATACTTCCGGAGTATTCCAAACTGGTGTTATAAGGTGGTTTTGGGCCGGCGCGTCGTCATCGAATTCGTGTTTGAAAGTGGTTCGTGAAAAGAGTATCGTATCCTTTGATTGAGTGTTTGCAGCTTTAAATACTTGCCTTGCTTTATTGTTGGCTTTGGATGTATCTTTATATGTTTTGTATGTATTGCTTGGCTAATTGCATTGCATACTCCTCTCATCTCCGTCCTTGAGACCAATTGCCCTCGCTGAGCAATAGTTTTTGCTCATTCCTCTCTATACTATGTTTTTACAGGAGTAGTTGAGGCAGACCCTCTCGAGGTAATTGAGGAGGAGGAGCAGGTGGAGGTGTTTCCGTGATAGCACTTACCTGCTTTGCTGGTGGTTGGTTACCAGTTTTGTGTAAACCTTGCTGTTATGTATATTGCGTGAGGAACGCTTAATTTTGAGGCTTGTAGCCTTGTATATATATTTTCTAGTTGAGATCTTTATTAGTCTTATGTTGAAATGGATTAAAGTTTGTAAGTTGTAAACTTATACTCGGATGACTAGTGAAGAATGCATGCTAATGGCTAATGGTTTAGTGGCATAAGTACTTGTGTAGTATGCATATCATTTTGGTTTGGAAAGTTGGATAATAAGAAATGTATGTTTTATAGGAAGTTGGCTTGTTTGAATTGTTTTATGGCTTTCGCAAGTGTTATGATGGTTTTAGGGTTTTCGGATTGTCCGCGGTACAGAGGAGACTCCGTCCGTGTGTCGGGTCCGGGCTTGGCCTTTTGCGGGTTTGGGTCGGGGCATGACATCTTTAGGTGGAATCAGAGCATGATAGTCTTGCATGAGCCAGGATATGATTCTCGGTCTGTGGGGTAAAGGTCTAAAATGCTAAAGTGTTTATGTATGATTGCTAAGTGAAAATAAAATGTTCTAGCATGACTTTGTGAACTTTGAATGTTTATGTGTTCAAGTGAAATAGTTTGGCAAGTTAAACTTGTCTTATGTGAATTGTGTGATAGAATGTTGGATTGTTACTAATTTGAGTGTTATCCAATCTTATGTGTTATATTTCTGTCTATAAACTGCTTTTAAATGTTGCCAGCTATTGTGAGGTGCTACTATGCCACCACGCCGTGGTACTCAAGGTATAGGATCAGATGAAGAGGCAGCAGAACAGGG
The DNA here is from genome assembly GCA_037974665.1 of Ehretia macrophylla. Taxonomy (NCBI): domain Eukaryota; kingdom Viridiplantae; phylum Streptophyta; class Magnoliopsida; order Boraginales; family Ehretiaceae; genus Ehretia; species Ehretia macrophylla. The sequence goes on from CM075767.1 coordinate 46,221,236, forward strand.
TCAGCAGCCGTTGCCTGAGCAGTTTATGGCTACCATGACTACTGCAGTAGACCGGATCACACAGGTACTACATGAGCAGAGGCAGGACCGGATTAATCCCCAGGGTAATCAAGCTAATCCTGGTGGTCAGGGGTACAGAGTTGAGAATAACCAGCTAGAGAAATTTCTGAGGCACGAGCCGGGAAAGTTCTTCGGGGAGCCGGATGATGAGGCGGCCGAGAGATGGATTAATCGAGTTGAGAAAATTTTCACCGCTTTGAGGTACACTGATGAGGCAAGAATAGACTATGCATCATTTTTATTTGAGGGTGATGCAGAGCAGTGGTGGAATACTGTTAGACTGAGGTGGGATTGTGAGGATGTTCCACACTTATGGGATGATTTTGTAAGTGAGTTCCGGGACAAATATATTCCCGAGATGGCAATGGAGAGACGGGAAGATGAGTTTGTGGCCCTGAAGCAGGGAAATATGACTGTTGCACAATATGAGGCTAGGTTTGTTAGCCTGTCGAGGTATATGCCCGAGTTGGTACGGCCAGCTAGGAGGATGATACATAGGTTTGTCCGTGGGCTGAGAATGGACATACAGTTGCATTTGACTGGACAGACCTACACTACTTTTCCCGAGGCATTTCAGGCAGCCTCGAAGTTTGAGAAACGGAAGGCTGAGATGATAGCTGAGAGTAGTCAGCCGAGTAAGAAACAATTTTTGGGCCAGAGTAGCCAGAGTCAGCCGAGACAGTATCAGGCTTCTGCACAGGGTCCTCAGCAGCGTTCGTATCAGCCATAGTAGCAGATTCAGGCTAGACCAGCTGTGACCAGACCTCAGCAGGGAGGTACAGTTCCTACCCCTGCCAGAGCCCCAGCTCCTACAGGAAACACTGCGGTTAGGCAAAATCAGCAGTGTGATTATTGTAATCGACCAGGGCATATTGAGGCTAACTGCTGGAGGAAGAGAGGGAGATGTACGGGTTGTGGCAGTGATGAGCATAGGGTGAAGGATTGCCCTAAATTTAATAATGTTCAGGGCCGTGGTGGAGGGCGAGGTGGTCAGAATAGGGTTGCAGGTGCACGACCAGCACAGAGAGTACAGGCTAGGGTCTTTGCACTGGATGCAGAGGAGCTGCCCGATAATACAGCTATAGTGGAAGGTACTTTTCTTCTCAATACTCAGCCAGTTAAAGTTTTGATTGATCCTGGAGCTACACATTCGTTTATAACTCCTGCATGTGCACGATCTGTGAATGTTTGCATTGATAATTTGCCTCATGAAGTTGAAGTTAGTACTCCTTTGGGTGCAAAATTTGTTGCCGAATCTATTTGCAAATCTTGTGATATATGTATTGAGAACCGTAAATTTCCTGCTGATTTAATTATATTACCATTCCGTGACTTTGAAATCATTTTGGGAATGGACTGGTTGGGAAAGTATTATGCACAGTTGGATTGTAGAACAAAGATCGTTTATCTTAAGGTTCCTGACCTACCGGTACTAGAGATTATTGGGAACTGCAGGGCTGCCCGCATTCCACTTTTATCAGCGATCAAGACTTCTAAGTTGTTGAATAGGGGTTGTGAAGCCTACTTAGCCTATTTGATCAATCAGCCTGCTGATAAGTTGAGTTTGAATGAAGTTCCGATTGTTAGAGACTTCCCTGGTGTATTTCCTGAGGAATTACCGGGTTTACCACCGGATAGGGAGATTGAGTTCGTGATTGATCTTGTGCCAGGCACTGCGCCAATCTCTAGGAGTCCTTATAGGATGGCATCGGCTGAACTTCAGGAGTTAAAAATTCAGCTTCAGAACTTGCTTGAGAAAGGGTTTATACAACCTAGTTCTTCACCGTGGGGCGCACCTGTGTTGTTTGTGAGAAAGAAAGATGGCACGCTACGGTTATGCATTGATTACAGGGGACTTAATCAAGTCACGATTAAGAATAAATACCCCTTGCCGTTGATTGAAGAATTGTTTGACCAGTTGCAGGGTGCGAGTGTTTACTCCAAATTTGACTTGAGGCAGGGTTACTATCAACTTAGAATTCGGAGTGACGATATACCAAAGACGACATTCAGGACTAGATATGGCCACTATGAATTTGTTGTTTTGCCGTTTGGATTGACGAATGCACCAGCCGCATTCATGGACTTGATGCAGAGGGTTTTTCGGCCTTACCTTGATCAGTTTGTCGTGATCTTCATTGACGACATTTTAGTGTATTCGAAGAACGAGGCTGAACATGAGCAACACTTGAGGATTGTGCTTCAGACTTTGCAGGAAAATGAGATTTTTGCTAAATTCAGCAAGTGTGAGTTCTGGTTGAACCAGATATCTTTTCTAGGCCATATCATTTCAGACCGAGGAATTTCAGTGGACCCAGCTAAGATTGAAGTTATTTCATCTTGGAAGAGACCTGAGATGGTGCCAGAGATTCGGAGTTTTCTTGGATTGGCAGGTTACTACCGGAGATTTGTTAAAGACTTTTCTAAAATTTCTGGACCTTTGAGCCAGTTAACTCGGAAGAAAGTTGCTTACAATTGGGATGCCAAGTGTGAATCCAGTTTCCAGGAATTGAAGAAGAGACTAACTACAGCTCCTATACTAGCTTTACCTGAGGGAACAGAGAACTTTGTTGTCTACAGTGATGCATCTAAAGAAGGATTGGGCTGTGTTTTAATGCAGAATGGTAAGGTGATTGCCTATGCTTCTAGGAAATTGAAACCTTATGAAGTCAATTACCCTACACATGATCTTGAGTTAGCTGCAGTTGTGTTTGCATTGAAGAAGTGGCGTCATTACTTGTGGGGTTGCAGATTTGAAATATTTACTGACCACAAGAGTCTCAAGTATTTGTTTTCACAGAAGGATCTAAATATGAGGCAGCGGAGATGGCTAGAGCTATTGGGTGGTTATAACTGTTCTATTAACTATGTGCCAGGTAAGGCAAATGTTGTTGCTGATGCTTTGAGCCGAAAGGCTACTGTTGCAAGCTTGATTATCAAGGACTGGGAGACTTTGGAAGAAATTTGTTCATGGAAACCAGAAGCTACTGAGGTAGGGATTCGATTTGCTAGTTTACAGATTCAGTCAGGGTTGCTAGCACAGATCAGGGAGGCTTAGAAGACTGATCCTCACATCTTGAAGATCCAAGAGAAAGCTAAAGGGGAAGAGTCAGAGTTTAAATTACATGCAGATGGCATCTTCAGATTTAGGGACAGAGTATGTGTTCCTAGTGATCCGACTTTGAAGAATGAGATCCTGTCCGAGGCACATAATTCGAGGTATACGATTCACCCGGGCAGTACTAAGATGTATAGAGATTTGAAGCAACACTTCTGGTGGAACAATATGAAGAGGGAGATTGCTGGGTATGTATCCAGATGTTTGACTTGTCAGAGGGTTAAAGTTGAGCATCAGAGGCCAGCCGGACTTCTACAGCCGTTATCGATTCCGCAATGGAAGTGGGTACATATTACAATGGACCTTGTGACCGATCTTCCTAGATCTCCGAGAGGATGTGATTCTGTTTGGGTTGTTGTGGACCACTTGACTAAAGTTACACATTTTATTCCCGTGAACAAACAGGATAGCCTTGATAAGCTAGCTGAATTGTATGTTGCTAATATTGTGAGATTGCATGGAGTACCACAGAGTATAGTGTCAGATAGGGATCCCAGATTCAGATCTCGTTTTTGGCAGAAGTTGCAAGAGGCCATGGGAACTAAGTTGAGCTTCAGTACTGCATATCATCCGCAAACTGATGGCCAGTCTGAGAGAACCATCAGGATCTTGGAAGACATGCTTCGGGCATGTGTGCTTGACTTTGGGAAGAACTGGGAGAAGTTTTTGCCTTTAGCGGAGTTCGCCTACAACAATAGTTATCAATCTACTATAGGTATGGCTCCCTACGAGGCGTTGTATGGTCGGAAATGCAGATCCCCATTATATTGGGAAGAGGTTGGAGAGATGAGAACAGTTGATCCGACTGTCTTACCTGAGATGATTAAGATGGTAGATAATGTTCACCTTATTCGCCAGCGTATGCTTACAGCTCAGAGTCGTCAGAAGAGTTATGCAGATAAGCACCGTCGGGATCTTAAGTTTGATTTGGGAGATTGGGTGTTTCTTAAGATTTCTCCACGGAAGGGATTGATTCGGCACGGTAAGAGCGGGAAGCTTAGTCCCAGGTATGTGGGTCCGTATGAGATCACCGAAAAGGTAGGTCCTTTGGCTTATCGATTAGCTTTGCCTCCGAGCTTGTCGCGACTGCATGATGTGTTCCATGTGTCTATGTTGAAGAAGTACCATCCAGACCCTTCACATGTACTTGAACCAGAGTCTTTGCAGATTGAAGAGAAGTTGTCCTACGAAGAGAAACCGATTAGAATTGTGGATCGAAAGATTCAGGAGCTTCGCAGAAAGAGTATTCCGTTAGTGAAGGTTCTGTGGAATCATCATGGGTTTGAGGAAGCGACTTGGGAAAGAGAGGACCAAGTTCGGGATCAGTATCCGGAGTTGTTTGTTGACCAGGTAAGAATTGCGTGGGCGCAATTGTTTTAAGGGGGAGAGGGTGTAATACCCGAGCCCGGAATATGAATTTTCTTTGTTTATTATTTTGAAAATTATATTTCCTTAAAATCTTTGTGAATTAATTGTTACATTCTCGCCGACGCAACGTGCATTGCATTTAAGGAGCGATAGCTAGATAACGATTTCCAGTCCTCAACAAATAGTGAAACTAGTATTTAGATGACTTAAATTTTATATTTTAAATATTGCTAGCTTTAATTGAACTTACCATAGCTGAAACGGCTTTAAAACGCGCAAAATAGGGCCCTTTGACCAAGTTTTAAGTGGTTTGACCTTGGACCTTTGACCCTTTGACCCTTTGACCTTTTGACCTTTAATTAAGCAATTAAGCAAAAAAAGAAAAAAAATAGCAGCAAACAGCAGCAGCAGGCCGAGAGCTTTAGAGAGGAAAAAAAAAAACCTTTCAACTTCTATACGATCAATCTTCGCGAGAGCTCGTGCGGGGTGGTTTCCAAGGCAACCAACGTTGTTTTCCTAGCGACTAGGAGTACCTAAGGTGAGGGAAGCATGTTATTTGCGCATTTATACGTTGTGTTAGTTAACTTTATCAATTTTTAGATTTATCCGTAGATCGTTATTTAAAGCGATTTGATGCTTCTAGAATGTTCCTTAGCATTGGTAGAACATGTATTTATGGCTTTGTAACATTTTCTGCGGTTAAATGTTGTGATTGCAACTTGAATTGTGATATGAATAGTACCTTGTGAATAGTAAAACCTTGAAACGTTGAAGTTGCGCTGTTATGCTTTCCGTTGATGTAGAAACGTGCTAGGTATGCTAGAATGCTAAAATGTGTGGTTTGTTTGGGTTGCGTAGTGGAAAAAAATGAGAATTAAGCCTTTGGGAAAGTCGGGGTCGTTTAGGTCGACTTAGGCATTTTCTCGTTTTGCGTGTTGGCAGTGCTTCGGGAAGCGAGAGAAGCACTTTTGGTGCGAATATGGCGTTGGTTGGGTGTTTGGTTGTTGTAGTTGTAGTTCAAACGAGAAAGGGGGAAATCGGGGCTTTGCGCGAGTTCTAGGGTGAAGTAAGGTTTCGGGGTCTTTAGACGTGCCTTATGGTGACCTAGGAGGGTTGGCGAAGTCGGTTTCCAGAACTCGTGGCTCGTTTGGAAATGGTAGCATTTTGATAGTTGGGGCCGATTTGTGTTTTTGTGTGTTTACTTGTCTTTATGTTTATAGAATGCTTAGAATTACTTGAATTACTTGTTTGAGTTGTTTTGGATTGAATTGCTTATCAAATTGCTGCTATTGCGTGCGAGAGTAACCTACTTTGTTATTCTCCCACGTGTGGTTTATCGCTTGTTTATTGCTTGTTTATTGTCTTGTATCGAGTCTTGCATGGCATAGTGTCTCGCACGTGAGTGATGGGCCTCTCTGGGTAGCCTTGGGTTGCCAGTGTTGGTTGCTCTAGCTCCGTTGCTATTCCCTTTCTCGCTTGGGTTGCCTCCCAGGGAGATTTGGGTCGTAGGATTGATGGATACTTCCGGAGTATTCCAAACTGGTGTTATAAGGTGGTTTTGGGCCGGCACGTCGTCATCGAATTCGTGTTTGAAAGTGGTTCGTGAAAAGAGTATCGTATCCTTTGATTGAGTGTTTGCAGCTTTAAATACTTGCCTTGCTTTATTGTTGGCTTTGGATGTATCTTTATATGTTTTGTATGTATTGCTTGGCTAATTGCATTGCATACTCCTCTCATCTCCGTCCTTGAGACCAATTGCCCTCGCTGAGCAATAGTTTTTGCTCATTCCTCTCTATACTATGTTTTTACAGGAGTAGTTGAGGCAGACCCTCTCGAGGTAATTGAGGAGGAGGAGCAGGTGGAGGTGTTTCCGTGATAGCACTTACCTGCTTTGCTGGTGGTTGGTTACCAGTTTTGTGTAAACCTTGCTGTTATGTATATTGCGTGAGGAACGCTTAATTTTGAGGCTTGTAGCCTTGTATATATATTTTCTAGTTGAGATCTTTATTAGTCTTATGTTGAAATGGATTAAAGTTTGTAAGTTGTAAACTTATACTCGGATGACTAGTGAAGAATGCATGCTAATGGCTAATGGTTTAGTGGCATAAGTACTTGTGTAGTATGCATATCATTTTGGTTTGGAAAGTTGGATAATAAGAAATGTATGTTTTATAGGAAGTTGGCTTGTTTTGATTATTTTATAGCTTTCGCAAGTGTTATATTGTTTTTAGGGTTTTCGGATTGTCCGCGGTACAGAGGAGACTCCGTCCGTGTGTCGGGTCCGGGTTTGGCCTTTTGCGGGGTTGGGTCGGGGCGTGACAGTTGAAGTCAGCCTTGCTTGAAAATGAGTAAGTGGAAATCGAATATCTAAAGTAGATCCTATTCTTGATGGATTAGAAACCTTACCTTTGCGTGATTCCATGCTTGACTTTCCCGATAGCAGAATCGATAGATGTTCCCACGGAGCGGTAACTATCGAAAATTAGACTTCATTTGAGCAAGCAAGAAGCTGGTAAAGACTAATTATGAAGTGAAATAACCCGAGTAACCAGTTAAAAGAGAGATTGTCGATACTTCTCAATTGGTAAAGGGTGAATAGGAGAGAAAGTGCTTTTATCTTTACTAATATTTGTGGCAAAAGTCAAAGTACATAATAGAGTCCTATTTATCCTTTTACAAAGGCTTTCTATCCCTAGTCATACTGGTCAAGCGAAAAAAAAAGGGACAAAAGGCTCATCAATAGTGTATTCTATTCGCTCGCCAACTTCATAAGATTTGTACACTCATTGACATTCCATTTGGGTCTAATGCGTTTTGTTTTCCCAATCGATATTCCTATGATTTCTACACCAGCCCCTACATGTACTACCGAAAATGGACCTACTAAAGTTCCTACACTAGGTAGGAATTCCGACTGAACCTACGACTACAACAGCTGGTTTTGTATTTGATCGTACACTCGTTCAGTTGGTTAATGCAAGAAATGCTACTAAGCCTTGTTTTTAATTGTTAATGGTGATGTATGTAGGGAGAATCCAACACCAGTAGAAGTAGATCCTGCCTAAGTGGTTGATCCATTTCACTGAGGAGCAGGAGGGGCAAAGCCGCTGTAATACCCCAATCCGTCACAAGACCGGGATCCCAATCCCAAAACCCCAGGCACGAAAATTTTGGGGAAACGGACGGAGTCTCCCCTGTTTATAGGACTAATAAAAAAAAAACCTGCAAGCAACAAGTATAACCACAATACAACACCCCAACTTCAATTGTCTAACTTTTCCTAGTCTCAAGGTCATCCGAGCCTTAGACAAAACATAACCATACAAGCATGCAATAAAAAGGCAATAAAATCTATCTTTAGCTATTACATGCCAACTATTTTATCAACCATATAAGTTCTTAATTTAATTTATCATCCAACAAGTCGTACAAAATACATACAAGACTTCAAGGGGTTTTAAAACAGAACAAAAATACATTATGTTTCATCTTCACAAACAGCTTCCAACCACATCAAGATAAGCAACCAACAACACGGTACACAAGGTAGTTGTTCTAACTGCACCTGAAACATGTTAAAACAAGGAATGAGTAACCAAAGTTACTCAGTGAGGGAGGTGATGTAGTAAACCAGGGTGTATTTTCTTGAGATGCAACAAGATAAAAACATTAATAATACAAATAAACAAGTTAATTAGACAAGTATTTAACCACGTATAAAAAGGATACGGTTCCACTTCAAGTCTTCAATCTCGAACCACGAGCCATGAACCACGAACTTCACACAATTGACGGCAAACCCTTACTCCAACAAGTTGGGATACTCCGGATGTATCCCGATCCTACGACCCTTTCTCCTGAGGTAGGTCCATGCCCAGCAGGTGAACCACGCCTCTGGGGTAGTGGAGTATGCCTCAGCGAGAAGGGAATAGGCACCATGGTAGTCGAGGGAGCACGACAAGCCCGACGCCGCCCGTGTTTCTCGACGCTACCATGTCCGAAAAGGTTGCGCAACCCGACACGAATTCTAGAATTCACGAGATAATATCAAACAAATACGAGTAACCACGAGATAACAAATAAATGGTACATGAAAACTTTATCAATTAGTTAAATCATATAATCTAAAAACAATTAACTAAACTAAGATGCACATAAGGGTTAAAGACTCCCTCACCTTAGAAAAGCCAAGAATCCATTCCAATTGCACCAAATCTTCTTTAATTACCACTCAAGACCCTTACCTAAATACAACAACTTTATTTAACTTAAGACAACTCAACTATTTCTAAACAAGTTATCTTGCATGCCATAATCACATTTTATACTTTAATTTAACACATTATCCAAGTAATCACTCAAGTAGCCAAGTATTCCAATCATAATCATAACTTCACACATACAATACAATTTACAAGTAATATAAACAATATAACAAGATATAAGCATGTTCACTCTACATAACACATTCGAGATCTCATGATAGCAAGTTAATAAAAAGTCAGGAGGTTAGCAAAGTAGGATAACCTTACCCACGTATCAATTTATAACTCAAGTAATACTAAATATAACAATTATAACATGTATACCAATTCAACTATTTAGCTATGCTACAAGTTCAAGAAATTCTCAAATAATCCAACAAATCTCTTAACAGAAGCTTATCTTATTCAATTCAGTTACAAATTCTATTGACCTCCAAACTGACTAATTTTTGTGTAGAAACGTAGCTCTTCGAGTGTAGATGATTTTAGAATCAAACGGTGCCTAATTCCGAGTTAAATTTCTCAAGATACAACTATTTCCGTACGACTACGCATAACTACCCTGCACCAGCGATTTTCAGGACAGATTTCAAAAATGGTTAAATCAGAAGGTCAAAACGTTCGAACTAGCTTTAGCTCTAGAAATCAACATTTGTTCAGAACTTCCTAATCTAGCTACTGTGTAAATTTCGTTAATTTTTGATCATGTTTGCTATGTCCGAAAGGCTCCAAAAGTCGGGTATAGTGCACTGATCCAAACAGAACACATACACACAAGCACACTTGAGTCCTTTTGCTATTTTCTTGCTTGACTAACATGTTTTAGACTCTAACACTCCTAAGAGCTATTAATCAACAACTTCTAAGCCTAACTAGTCATCAAAGTCTCAAGAATTCAAAAGAAACACAAAGGGGTTGAATTCATTTAAGCAAAACTACTTGAAATTCTTTGTTGATTCCTTGCTCATAAGTCATATTAAGCATGTTTCTAACATATACACTTCATTCATGCATTTAAACAAACACTTTGTCTACCATTTTACATTTAACTAACTAAACTTTATTCTATCAATAAACTATCATAAAAACTTCAAATGCTAGCAAAAGAACACTCCTACAACATTATGAACTCTAATACACAAGCTAGATATGTAAAAGAACACATTACCACTTTTGTCTACTTTGAAGCAAACCTATAAAAAAAAATAAGAACTTGACAGCAACTTAAAATAAGAAAATTTTCATCTCACATTCATAGCAGACTCAAGTTAAAGATAACATTTAATAAGCCAATAAATAACCACTTCACAATTAACTTACATTCTAACTAAACCACTACACAATTAAACTAACTCTTCAATCTAAAATTAAATCATAAACTTAAAGAATAGATGCTACACCAAAACCCTTGTCTTCACTTCCAATCCACTTAGCATTCAAGATAAATATTAGATCTAAATCACATGCATTTATAGTTAAACAATCATTTTCATGTAGGTAGTATGACATTCAAGCTAATTATCTTATTTGAACAAGAAACACAACTCGGTTATGAACTAGTAACCAAAATAATAAAGCAACATAATATACACTAACACTTAAACCTCAATTTCCAGTTTTAACTAACATGAACCTCTTAGTCTCTACAACAAATATAACACAATAAACAAGCTAAAGTTAAGTATGAGGCCTAAAATCTCCATTTTCTCCTTTAAGTTCAATATGCCGAAACTAGTTTTAGCCAAGGTTTAGTTAACTAAAGTATCTAACTATCCTCAACTACATTTATAGAACCTAAACCAAACATTAAACTAGTATTTAAGGCTCTAATTGTATTAATTCTAATGGGCGCATACAAAGAGGTATAAAAATCGATGTCCTCGGAATTCGATAAATTTTAACGTGGTACCGTTTTATCAACCCAACATCACATATCTATCATTAGATTAAGGTTTTGAGCAAGATTTAAAGGGCCTGAGTGAATAGTGCCCCATTAAACGAACTTTAACTAATTGATCTTTCATTTCAAACATTTCCAACCCATTCAAGGCTCTAATCTAAGTTTAATAACTCCTAAATCACATGTATATAGCAACAAATTAAACTAGATACAAAGATTTTACTATTCACATTTTTTACTATTCATCACCTTCTACAATGTAACATTCATCATTCTAGCCATTCAAGATGTCAACTAACTTCAGAAGAGTACTCTACAATATCAATAAGAGATACTACAAGCATCTATGAGCAAAGATATAGTAATAATCAACAATTATAAAAATTCAAGTTTAAACCCTAGAAATTTAAATGCATATAACATGAAATCTCTCTCACATACCAAGTTGTAGGAGCTTTGTAGTACTCTAGGATACCTCAATCTACCTCCAAGACCAAGCTAGAAGATCCAATTGGCAAGATTTGAGGACATTTTCTCTTCTTCTTCTTTTTCTCATGAAAATTGGCCCTAAGGCCTTTTTTTCCCTCTTTTGTTTTTTTTTTTCCTTGCTTGGTTTAGCTTATAAAAGAAAAGATGACAAGGTCAATGGGTTTGGTCAATGGGTTGGGTATTTGGGTCAAATTGTTGTAATTGGATCAAATAATAAGCAAATGGGTTATTGAAATGTTAAATTAAAAGCTAAAAATAGTATTCATTAGAGAACACTAATCCAATTTTTATTCAACGTTCCCGAAATGCTATGCACGCAAACTCAATGAACGTATGACACATAAATGATAAGTAAGTAAGAAAAAATATAAAATTCAGAAAAAGAAGCAGAAAATTTTCATTTCCAGACTTGAGTTATTTAAGCAATTAATGTAAAAAAATAATAATAATAATGAAATCTAACACTTAAATACAAAATAATAAAATATAATAATTTTAATATTAAAATAGTTACCCTATTTAATTTTACTAAACTCTATTTGCACGTATTTCGAAAATATAACAAATAGTGCAATTAATGAATGCATTGAATTAAGTTATTCACTAATCATAAATAAACTTTTAAAGTAACACATAAAACACATAAATATATGCGAATATGTACTGTATACTATATGCTGGGTCTGGGTCATCACAGCCGCTGTTCTTGGGAAAGTACTATCCAGGTCCACATCTCCACCTGTATCATCCTCATAATATGGTCTATTAGGGAATTAGGAAAAGCTAGCTAACTACGTCCGTGCTTGTTTGCCCAAACTGTGATATTCCCCCTCTTCTTCTTCCTATTACAAAATCAAGAGAACTTGTCCCTATCACTTTTTCTTTTTTGTTCGAAAGAATATAATGTCAGTTTTTTTTTAGTCTCGGTTGATGCGTAAGGGTGTGGTAGCCCGGAGCGATGGTTGTTTGCTTGACCGACTTAATTGACGGCCATCATTCCAGGGATCAGGGATCTTGAATGAACTCGACTTGGTAGCCCGTGAGGGAGGGGAGGGGCTAAAACTAACTTAATCCACTATCTGAACCAAACAAAAGGCTTCATCCCTACTGCCGCAAGAGCCGATGAGAGGCGTATGGGGGATCCTCCGATCGACCCTTTGTTTTTACGGTCGTGTTTTTACGTTATGAGGTCTTCTGAGCTCTCTTTTTTTTGTAAATAATGGCCGAGCATCTTCAAACCTTACCCTCTTTCCAATCAAATCTATTCTAAGGTGTCCGGAGGTAGGGGAAAGAAATGAGGGATTGATCGACCAACTTGAACAGATCCATAACCTACTTCCATCTGTCCTAAATAAGGGAATTAAATGGGGTATAGTCGAACTGAACTGATTGATTCTAAGGTGGGTGATAAGCAGCGGTATCCATATCAAGCCTACCATCTCTGTGGATGCTATGTTATCCAAACTTCTAACATCAATGATTATCTTTGCACTGGCCAATTCCGACATAGATTTGGAATACAGCCTTCCGTCTTCTCCTCCTTTCTACTGACGTGGCTCACATTGCCACACAATCTAACGACAATGAAACTATCTCCTCTCTTAAGCTTCAGAACCCCCGCTATGTTTCTGACTTAAACTTACCTTTAGAGCTTCTCGAGCTCTAGGCTCCACAATGTTCACTCTTCTATCTTCAGTTGGTCTATTCTGTAGTTCCCCAGCAGCATTCGTCCGTCTGAACATTGGAATAGTAATGAGCAAAATGCCCCACTCATCTACATTCATAATAGTTACCGGATCTCCTCTGCAGAAAGCTTTGCTGGCCTCACGCTCCAAACCAATGGTGTCTCGAGGTTCTCCTTGAAGCTGTCTTGGTACTCTCCCACTTTAAGGAGTTTGTAAAAAGGCTCACGTTTTTTGGCTTCCTATAAACCCCTCCTAGGTTGTGGCAACTTCTTACTCCTCCTGAGTTGTCTTGCCGTATCTAAAATGGCTTCGAACATCTGGCTTCACCACTGCTGGCTGCTCTCTCCTTCTTCGGTACTTCCCAGTCCACAACAGACCTAATCTTCTCTTGATCCATCTGAATGACACCATTGCTAATCCAATGGCCAAGAAATAGCACTTTCGTCTGAGTACTCTTTCACGTATAGCCTCTTTTCATGCAACACCTAGAAGACTGTGAAACCCCACTTTTCTATCTTATCTTGATTTGCGTGCTTTACCTCGTTTTGCATGAATTGACATGTTTATGTGCTATATGACTTAGAATGTGTTAAATATGTGATTAATACTCCTAATACATGCTAAGTGTGCATTCATGAAATTTTCATCAAAAACGAAATCAGAAATTTTATCGTCGGTTTTGGTGAATAGTATTTTTGAACACCTGTCCGCTAAAATTTTTACAGGGGTGTTTTAAACTTTTTAAAACCCGGTCCTTGGGTATTAATAGACCCGTGTTTGATTAAAATGGATTTGGAATCGGTTTTGGAATTTTAAAGATTTTTACCTTTTTTTTTGCAAGAAAACGAGTTTTAAGCCGACTCGGGTGTAATTGTTTAAATGTAAAACTTCTTGTCACCTAAAAATAAACTACTTGAGATATCTTAGGAGTTGCATAATTAGTTTGAGCAAGAAATAGCTAAAATGAATTAAAGGACTAGAAATACAAAAAAATGCTAACTTTGACTTTTACTATTTTATTTGACCAAGCTTATTTATGCATAATATATCAATATTGCTCACAAAATAACTCAAAACACACTAATTTCTCACTCACATGGCCGAAACTCCATAGCCTTCCTTGAGGAGTTTTTCAACATTTTTTCAAAGCAATTTTTTCATTAAAAGTTGCAATTAAAGGCCAATCTTCATCAACCAAAGCCTGATTCCACCTCTTGAGCATCTTTCTAGCTTTATAACACATCAAAGGTGAGAGAAAAATTCTAGATCTCAAAAGTCATATTTTATGTTTTTGCTTATAATTGCATTTTGAACTGTTAGAATGTTAATTTGAAGTTATATTATTGCTCAGTGCATGCTAAGGATTGTTTATGTGTATTACTACGAGATTTGAACCATTGTAGCGAAATTATTTATTTTTGGGTATTTAAAGTTGATAGATTAGCCATTTGATGAATAACTTGAGTTGTTATGGTTGAAATCGATTGTCGTCGATTTCTAAAATTTTGTTAATTACGTGGTAACGCAGTTATAATGCCGAATTTTCGATTGCGATGTTTGGCGGAAAATCTGGAAATTTCAGCCTAGGTACCTTGAGGTTTTAGGGTTGTTGGGCTTGATTTTGATATGTCTTGGTTGGTTTCCGAGAGGGCTAATGTAGTTGATTGAATGGGTGAGTGTTTGAAACTGATTTGGAGTTGTTTGGATTAGTAGAATGTGAGATATGATTATTTGAAGTTTAGGTTGTCTTTCTTTAAATTGTTGAATTGAGCCTTTAGAATATTGGGTGGTGTTTAAGTGATTGAATTGTTAGTTGTTAATGGTTCGACTAGGGTTAGATTACGTGTTTCATGCATGTTAAGTTAGATGGCCAACTTTGTCATCTAACTTAGTTGTTTGTTGTTTAATTAAATATTGATGTTATATTGATAATTATTGATTATGGGAATCGGGCACTTTCGTTGCTGATCTCTCGGAATATTGATTGATTATTGAGTACAGGAATCGGGCACTTTCGTTGCTGATATCTCAGAATATTGATTGATTATTGATTATGGGAATCGGGCACTTTCGTTACTAATCTCTTGGTTTATTTATGTTGAGTCTCATTGTTGTGAGCTTTGATAATGTTGTGTCACCTCGGGAGGCATCTTGGGCTGCGGGCACAGTTGTCATGGCTACTCCCTATCTTGCATGGGCGGAGAGGCCATGGGGTGTGGGTCTAGGTCAAGGTACCTCAAGATTGTGTCATTGAGTTTGGAGGAGTTGTTGAGCATGGAATTGGTGTATGGAGCTTCATCAGCAAATGTATCGTATCCTTATTGTGTGTTTATAGTTATTACTATTGATGCATTTATAATGATTATTGATGTTCATTGTGTGTTTACTGCTCAAAGGATGACTTACAAGGAGTATAGTAAATACTATTAGAGATCTATCGGATTCTTACTGGGCTTGTTTTATATAAGCTCACTCTCAATTATTGCATGCATACATGTGTCCTTTCGCAAGATTTCGGGTATGTGCCTCCAAAAGGAGATAATGTGCTTTATGTGGATGAGTCTTATCTGCAGGAGTCTTTGCCATGAGATTGTTGTAGTTGATGTATTATGATGTATTATAAACCTACTTTAACTTAAAGACTTATGTATGATGGTTTAGTAGTTTTTCTTTTGATCATGTTTAGATTACTGAGCTGGTTTATAATCTATTTTGAAATATATGTATTTTGAAATGTATGTATAGCCTATGTATTATGTTGGAATGGAGGCACATAACTATGAAAGAGTTGATGAAAGAATGTTTAATGTATGAAGTGGTTGTGTTGTATGATGTTAATTTTATTGTGGTATTGGTTGGTGATTTATGGAGGTTGATGCATGTTGTTCTTAAGGGTTGGTTTAGAGCCCTGATGTTCATGTTACTGTCGTTATGCTGTTGAAATTCCGTTGTGTCTTGATTGATCGTAGGAAGGGTCGAGTTGAGGCATGACATTTAGTGGTATCAGAGCTTGATTAGCTGTCAGCCGGGGGTATCCTCTGAATGTGGGTAGTGGTCCAAGCATGCAAGTATGTATGAAGTGAAAGAAAAGTGAATTATGTGTTAATATGGTTAAGTGATTATGTGTTATAACCTGTGCTAACTCTTTGATTAGTAGAATGACTAGAAGACTGAGGACCAAAGATAGGCCTGAGGTAACTGATGAGGTTCCGAGAAATGTGGCAGTTGGCCAAGTTAGGAATGAAGATCGTATAGGTACAGCTTTTGATAGGATGAACGAGATCATGGCTAGTCAGGCACAGTTACTGGTAGGGCAGGCTGCCCAAAATCAGGCATTGCAGAATCAGTTGTTGAATGCACAAGGTGGGTACCACGGTCACGATACACTGAAAAAGTTTTTATGGTATTATCCACCGCAGTTTCAGGAGGAACCGGATAATAGGAAGGCTGAGGCGTGCATTAGCAAGGTGGAGAAGATTTTTGACCCTCTTGATTCTACCGATGAGCGGAAGATCACTTTTGTCGTGTACTTGCTGGATGATGAGGCAGAAGAATGGTGGCGCACAGTGAGACCTAGCTGGGCGACTCAGGGTATTCCATATGTTTGGGGTACCTTTCTGTTAGCTTTCCGGGCAAAGTATGTCCCAAGGATCGCGAGGGAGCGGAGAAAGGCAGAGTTTCTAGCCTTAGTGCAGGGAGATGCTTCAGTGGCTCAGTATGAGGCTACTTTCACTAGGTTATCCCGGTATGCACTAGAGTATGTGGCTGACGAGGAACGTAAGACTCGTAGGTTCATGTTGGGGTTGAGGCCCGAGATTCAGGATGCGATGGCCCTGAATCGGTATGACATACTTACAGAGGCCTTTGATGCAGCTTCTAGACTGGAGAATAGAAAGGGGGAACAAATTGTATCTAGCCAGCCTAGCAAGAGGCCATTTCAGCCTCAGGCTTAGCAGGGAGTGTATAGGCCTCCTATACAACAGGTTATGTGCAGGCCGCCAGTGCAGCAGGGTTCTTTCGGACCGCAGGGTCAGTAGGGTTACTATCGGCCTCAGTTTCAGCAGGGGTCTTATCAAGCTCAGCCGCAGTACAGGCCGGCCCAGTCTCAGGGTCAATACAGGCCTAGTGTTATTAGACCTTAGCAGCAGGCTGGTTCAGCTGCTTATTTAGCTTCTGGTTCTTTAGGAGGCAGTGTCAGTGCTCCGACGCTACAGTGTGTTTATTGTAAACGTAAGGGCCATCTGGAGGCCGACTGTTGGAGGAAGGCAGGGACGTGTATATGTTGCGGCAGCAACCAACACTGGGTGAGGGATTGTGTAATACCCGAGCCCGGAATGTGGAAATTTCTTGTTTATTATTTTGAAAATTATATTTCCTTAAATTCTTTGAGAATTAATTGTTACTTCATTGCCGTCGTAACGTGCATTGCATTTAGGGAGCGATAGCTAAAGAACGGTTTCTAGTCCTCAGCAAATAGTGAAACTAGTATTTAGATGACTTAAATTTTATATTTTAATTGTTGTTAGCTATAATTAATCTTTCCTTAGTTAAAATGGCTTTAAAGTGCACAAAATAAGGCCATTTGACCAAGTTTTAAGTAATTGACCAAGCCTTGGCCAACTTTGACCTAACTTGTCACCTAATAAGCTTTTAACTTAGCAAAATAAAAAAATAAAAAAAACCAGCTAAAAATAGAACCTTGTGCTGGCCGAAAATATTGAAGAGAAAAAAAATCATTTTCAACTTTCAAAACTTCCAATCTTCGCGTGAGCTTGTGCGGGGTTGTTACCGAGCCATCCAGCGTTGTTTTCCTAGCGACTAGGAGTGCCTAAGGTGAGGGAAGCACGTTATTTGCGCATTTAAATGTTGTGTATGTTAACTTTGTAATTTTTAGATTTTATCCGTAGATTGTTGTTTAAAGCGTTTTGATGCTTCTAGAATGTTCCTTGGCAATTGTAGAACGTGTATTTATAGCTTTTTAACATTTTCTGCAGTTAAATGTTGAGATTGTAGTTTAAATTAGTTGTTGAATAGTGTTTTATGAATAGTAAACCCTTGGAACTATGAAGTTGTTCCGTTATGCTGTCTGTTGATGTAGAAATGTGTTAGGTGTGCTAGAATGCCTAAATGTGTGGTTTTTTTTGGTTGCGTAATGGAAAAAACGGGAATTAAGCCTTGGTGAAAGTCGGGGTCGTTTAGGTCGAGTTTGGCATTTTCTCGTTTTGCGTGTTGGCATTGTTTCGGGAGGCCATGGAAGCACTTTTGGTGCGATTATGGCGTTGGTTGGGTGTTTGGTTGATATAGTTGTAGTTCAAACGAGCAAAGGGGGAAAACGGGACTTTGCGTGAATTCTAGGGTTAGGTAGGGTTTCGGGGTCTTTAGACGTGCCTTATGGTGACCTAGGAGGATTGGCGAAGTCGGTTTCCAGAACTCGTGGCTCGTTTGGAAATGGTAGTGTTTTGATAGTTGGGGCCGATTTGTGTTTTTGCTTGTTTTCTTGATTTTATGCCTATAGAATGCTTAGGGTTGCTTGAAATACTTGTTTGAATTGATTTGGATTGAAATGCTTATCAATTGTTGCTATTGCGTGCGAGAGTAACCTACTTTGTTATTCTCCCTCGTGTGGCTTTATCGCTTGTTATCGCCTTGTATCGAGTCTTGCATTGCATAGTGTCTCGCGCGTGAGTGATGGGCCTCTCTGGGTAGCCTCGGGTTGCCAGTGTTGGTTGCTCTAGCTCCGCTGCTATTCCCTCTTCTCGCTTGGGTTGCCTCCCAGGGAGTTTTGGGTCGTAGATTGATGGATACTTCCGTGGTATTCCAAAATGGTGTTATAAGGTGGTTTGGGCCGGCGCGTCGTCATCGAATTCGTGTTTGAAAGTTGCTCGTGAAAAGAGTATCGTATCCTTTGCATGAGTGTTTACAGCTTTAAATACTTGCCTTGCTTTGGTGATGGCTTTATTGGTATCTCTATATGATACTTGTATGTATTGCTTGACTAATTGCATTGCATACTCCTCTCATCTCCGCCCTTGAGACCATTTGCCCTCGCTGAGCAATAGTTTTTGCTCATTCCTCTCTATACTATATTTTTACAGGAGTAGTTGAAGCAGACCCTCTTGAGGTAATTGAGGATGAGGAACAGGTGGAGGTGTTCCTGTGATAGCACTTCTTTGCTTTCCTGGTGGTTGGTTACCAGATTTTGTGCGAGCCTTGCTTGATATGTATATTGCTTGGATGTCGCTTAATTTTGAGGCTTGTAGCCTTGTATGTATTTTCTAGTTTGAGGCCTCAACGGTCTTAAGTTGTATAAGTTGAAAGAATGTAAAGTTGTAAACTTATACTCTTGTGACTAGTAAGGAAATGCATGCTAATAGCTAACTGTTTAGTGGCATAAATACTTGTGTAGTATGCATGGCATTTTGGTTTGGAAAGTTGGTTAATAAGAGGATGTATGTTTTCAAAGAAAGTTGGCTTGTTTGAATTGTTTTGTGGCTTTCGCAAGTATTATGATGATTTTAGGGTTTTCGGATCGTCCGCGGTACAGAGGAGACTCCGTCCGTGTGTCGGGTCCGGACTTGGCCTTTTGCGGGGTCGGGTCGGGGCGTGACAGATTGCCCTAGGTATCAGGGTTTTACGGGTCAACCAACAGTCCAGGGTTATCAGGGTGGACCTGCAAGTAGTACACCTCAACAGCAGCGGGCTCAGGCTCGGGCCTACGCAGTGGACTTGGAGGAATTGCCAGAGGCGACAGCAGTGGTGAAATGTAACTTACTTATTCTCAACCAATTAAATATCATATCTCCTTGAGTGCAACGTGCTAAAATGTGAGTAGAGAGTTTGCCTTATACGATTAAAGTTAGCACGTGCATCATATCAGTTGGCGACTGAGTAGTAAATGGCGCTGAGGTATATGGAATTCCGATTAGGGGTCAAGCTACTTTATGAGTATACATTGATTATTGGGATTCTTATTTGGTGATTTTATACGGCATTCTGCCTCGAGATTTCTGTATGGAGATTCTTATTCAGCATACTTCTTTGGACATCATCTATGGTATTTTCTATGCGGTATTCTTATGTGGAATTCTGATACGGTATTATCCGGAGTTCTTACATTGGGATTATTATTTGGTATTCTCGCTTGGTGATCTTGTTGAAGCTCTTACTTGGTATTCTTGGTTGATGCTCTATTACGGGATCTATGTTTGGCATTTTCTTCAGCAATTATTTGAGATTCTGATCTGGAAGTCTTAGTCGGTGTTCTTATTCAACGTTCCTATTCAAGCTTCTTGTTCGGTATTCCTAGTTGGCATACTTAGTTCGTACTCAGAATTTGATTTTCGGTCTTTCATTCCGTATGTTTGAGCCAGCAGTACTTGAGTGAAGAATTGTGAGGACACAATTGTTTTAAGGAGGGGAGAATGTGAAACCCCACTTTTCTATCTTATCTCGATTTGCGTACTTTATCTCGTTTTGCGTGAATTGACCTGTTTATGTGCTATATGACTTAGAATGTGTTAAATATGTGATTAATACTCCTAATACATGCTAAGTGTGCATTCATGAAATTTTCATCAAAAACGGAATCAGAAATTTTATCGTCGGTTTTGGTAAATAGTATTTTTGAACACCTGTCCGCTAAAATTTTTACAGGGGTGTTTTAAACATTTTAAAACCTAGTCCTCGAGTATTAATAGACCCGTGTTTGATTAAAACGGATTTGGGAACGGTTTTGGAATTTTAAAGATTTTTACACTTTCTTTCGCAAGAAAACGAGTTTTAAGCCGACTCGGGTGTAATTGTTTAAATGTAAAGCTTCTTGTCACCTAAAAATAAACTACTTGAGACATCTTAGGAGTTGCATAATTAGATTGAGCAAGAAATAGCTAAAATGAATTAAAGGACTAGAAATACAAAAAAATGCTAACTTTGACTTTTACTATTTTATTTGACGAAACTTATTTATGCATAATATATCAATATTGCTCACAAAATAACTCAAAACACACTCATTTCTCACTCACATGGCCGAAACTCCATAGCCTTCCTTGAGGAGTTTTTCAACATTTTTTCAAAGTAAAGTTTTCATTAAAAGTTGCAATTAAAGGCCAATCTTCATCAACCAAAGCTTGATTCCACCTCTTGAGCATCCATTGAGCATCTTTCTAGCTTCATAACACATCAAAGGTGAGAGAAAAATTCTAGATCTCAAAAGTCATATTTTATGTTTTTGCTTATAATTGCATTTTGAACTGTTAAAATGTTAATTTGAAGTTATATTATTGCTCAGTGCATGCTAAGGATCGTTTATGTGTATTACTACGAGATTTGAACCATTGTAGCGAAATTATTTATTTTCGGGTATTTAAAGTTGATGGATTAGCCATTTGATGAATAACTTGAGTTGTTATGGTTGAAATTGATTGCCGTCGATCTTTAAAAGTTTGTTAATTACGTGGTAACGTCGTTATAATGCCGAATTTTTGATTGCGATGTTTGGGTGAAAATCCAGAAATTTTAGCCTAGGTGCCTTGAGGGTTTAGGGTTGTTGGGCTTGATTTTGATATGTCTTGGTTGGTTTCCGAAAGGGCTGATGTAGTTGATTGAATAGGTGAGTGTTTGAAACTGATTTGGAGTTGTTTGGATTAGTAGAATGTAAGATATGATTATTTGAAGTTTAGGTTGTCTTTCTTTAAATTGTTGAATTGAGCCTTTAGATGATTGGGTGGTGTTTGAGTGATTGAATTGTGAGTTGTTAATGGTTAGACTAGGGTTAGATTACGTGTTTCATGCATGTTAAGTTGGATGGCCTACTTTGTCATCTAACTTAGTTGTTTGTTGTTTAATTAAATATTGATGTTATATTGATAATTATTGATTATGGGAATCGGGCACTTTCGTTGCTGATCTCTCGGAATATTGATTGATTATTGAGTATGGGAATCGGGCACTTTCGTTGCTGATCTCTCGGAATATTGATTGATTATTGATTACGAGAATTAGGCACTTTCGTTGCTGATCTCTATGTTTATTTATGTTGAGTCTCATTGTTGTGAGCTTTGATAATGTTGTGTCACCTCGGGAGGCATCCTGGGATGCGGGCACAATTATCATTGCTACTCCCTATCTCGCAAGGGCGGAGAGGCCATGGGGTATGGGTCTAGGTCAAGGAACCTTAGGATTGTGTCATTGAGTTTGGAGGAGTTGTTGAGCATGGAATTGGTGTATGGAGCTTCATCAGCAAATGTATCGTATCCTTATTGTGTGTTTACAGTTATTACTATTGATGCATTTATAATGATTATTGATGTTCATTGTGTGTTTACTGCTCAAAGGATGATTTCGAAGGAGTATAGTAAATACTATTAGAGATCTATCGGATTCTCACTGGGCTTGTTTTATATAAGCTCACTCTCAATTATTGCATGCATACAGGTGTCCTTTCGCAAGATTTCGGGTACGTGCCTCCAGAAGGGAATAATGTGTCGTATGTGGATGAGTCTTATGTGCAGGAGTCTTTGCCATGAGATTGTTGTAGTTGATGTATTATAAACCTACTTTAACTTAAAGACTTATGTATGATGGTTTAGTAGTTTTTCTTTTGATCATGTTTAGATTACTGACTTGGTTTATAATCTATTTTGAAATGTATGTATAGCCTATGTGTTATGTTAGAACGGAGGCGCATAACTATGAAAGAGTTGATGAAAGAATGTTTAATGTATGAAGTGGTTGTGTTGTATGATGTTAATTTGATTGTGGTATTGGTTGGTGATTTATGGAGGTTGATGCATGTTGTTCTTAAGGGTTGGTTTAGAGCCCTGATGTTCATGTTACTGTCGTTATGCTGCCGAAATTCCGTCGCGTCCTGACTGATCGTAGGAGCGGTCGAGTTGGGGCGTGACAAAGACTGTACTCGGAGTTCCAAAGCCCTAGTGAGTGACTATAAATGATTATGTCATCGAAGTTTTCCACTACAAACTGGTCCAGGTAAGGGTTTTAGTTATCCATTTAAGTGAGAAGAAGACCTGAATTAGGATGATATTCATAGATCGTTTACTCTTTGTGTACGTTATGGAGTCTCCACTCCATGTTGAAAGTTCTTTCCAATAGCATGAGCATTGAAAGTCTTTAGTTAGACTAGAGCCTTAGATTCTTTTTTTTTTTTTGACTTCATTCAAAGGGGAATGAATGGGGGTAAAGTGGTTCATTAGAGTTTCTCTCTTGAAAATTGTTTTATTTATTCTCTTGAAGGTCTTTTTCTATCTTTTTTTTCATGGTATCAAAACCAACAATAGAATTTGGGTGCTAAAATAATAACCCAAAACCTGCTGGTTTAAAGAATAAAACTGTTCCTGTCTACTTTTTCTTTTTTGATTTTATGACCGATATAAATGGACATTTTTTTGTTATATGCCCTATACCCACCCAATTTCTTTGGTAGATCCTAACATGAATTATGTACACAATAAGGATCATAATTATTGATACAGTTTAGTTTGGATACCAAGCTATCTTATCAATATATTTACAAAAAAGCCTTCAATGTAGTGATGAAATTATGATACATAATCAATCCTATTTGTTTTGTTCATTAATAAAATGAATCGAATCCTATCAAATATTTATATTTATCTTTTGAATTACTCATATATATCCTATGAATTTCATTTTGCACCGGAAACTATTCTAAGAGAAGTTCGAATCCGTTTTGTTTGGATATTGATTGGTCTTGGTTTGACATGGTTTACGCGTTACTGGTTCCCAAAAGAGTTAATATCTCCATTAGCTAAACCCTTTCTTACCCTGCCTTTGGACTCATATTTTTTTTTCGTACATAATCAACGGAGGCCTTCTCGACATATGTTGCAACGTCTTCAATAGCATGCTCTTACTTCGTCTTTGCCTTAATAAGTCATCAAATTTGGTGCTTTTTGATCCCCAGTTGCTATGGGTAACAAAGGACGAAATACAATTGATTCCTCCATTTAAGTGGTTCTCGCTTCTCCTTGTTCCTATTCCTAACTCCTCCCCGGGTAGTTCCTAATCTTTGGCACTTTCTATACTTCATGGGTGCAACATCAACAAATTCGCTCGTGATCAAGTTACAACCTAAGATCTATGACCATATTATGTTAATTATTCGTATTTCGTTCATTCCATTAGTATGCTCCCAGGTACTTGAAATTGTGATCCATTTGCCAGAACCAAGGGGTCTTTCTATAGAAACCTCTACGAACAATCATAATTTTTTTTATGGTTTTTCCGCTTCTCACAGTTGCTCTTTCTACACCTCTGGATGTCTGGTGCTAAATTGTCCCACGCATTTTTATTTCTTTGATAATAGAGTTGGTTATTTGTGTGGCATTGATTGTACAAGTTCGTGAAGAGGGCTGGACGAGTGGAATGAGGTAGAGCGCCCCGATCGACAAAAAAGAATAGTAGCCCCCCTAGAACCTGGCAAAGTCATTATCAATGAATTCTCGAGCAATTCTTAACCAACATATGCAATTCATTCCTGTAAAGATTCTAACACACAAAATACTCCTTACCTTAGGAGCAGGATGAGTGATACATCCAGCGAGCGCCGGTGAAGAACGCAAACAAAGCTAGAGCTCGGGTATTGATATATTCCATCAAGAGAAAGGAGGCAGACTGGTAAGAAGGCCAACCATATAGCAAGAGTGAACCGAAAAACTCAGCTTTTCAGAGCGGACCAATCTTCTGTACCGCCCCCCGTACTCTATCTGTATAAAAAAAAAAGCATGCGGGAAGTGCGAAGAGCTAGCTAAGCCACTAATCTCGTGGCGAAGATTATACCTCAGAAAGTCAGCGAAGCTAAGGTTTCGTATGAGTTATATCCTTTCGATCGAACGACAACTTCTAACGAAGGCCTTCATTACCCTTTGAAAAAAGTCAAAAAGAGCGCAAGGGAATGGAGAGAGAGAAAGTTGCAGAAGTGCTTCTAGATCTCATGGAATAAGGCAGAATTTATAACAACATTTTTCATTTCTTGCTTTCATAGAAAAAAAAAATTTAGGAGATGAAATCCCGATTATATTACCACAAGCCAAAATTCTATTTGGAAAAGCAGTCCATAGAAGAAAAAAAGTATTCTGAAGCCAAATGCTCTTGGATGGGTAGTTGAATAGGAAGATAAATCCCTTTTTCTCCTTAATATTGAATGTAATCTATCACTTTGAGGTCATGAGAACCCTGTGATTTGATATAAATTATAGCATGCATCTTTGAGGAGAGTGGCGCGACCAAACATCATCCCAGAAGTGAATCAACTTACCATTGCCTAAGTTCTACCTGAAAGTCTCTCTGTATCAAATAATACCATTCATTATGCAGGATATTTAAGAGGTGGGTTGGTCAATCCATTTTTGCCATTGGAGAGGTACTTAGTAGCCAAATATGAGCACCATGGCTTTTTCTTTTCCTTTGGAAATATCCATAGCCACCTCATAAGAAGGGTTGACTTGGTTGAAGTCCACCTCCTTCGTTAAGGTTTTTGAAAAAATCTAGACCATAAAAAAGATTTTCTTTTTTGTATGGGATGTTAGTAAAGATGAACATGACGAGCTTATATTGCATTACTTTTTTTTTGAATTGAAATTCAAACATATCTATCTCAATCTTGTGGCAATTTCCTCTTCAAATCACATCAAGATGAACTTTGAAGGAGTAAGGAAGGCTACTCTGGGAATTGAACAGATCTCCTCTAGGAATCAAAGATGCAACCTTTGCAGAAGTAGAAACTCTCCTGCATGGCCATAGTTTTGTCCAAACTATTTTTTCTTTTCAAGTCATCATATCAAATTTCTTTTTTTCCTTTTGGCTAAGAATCCCATAGGTTGTACGCCAGCCATACGTAGCTTGAACTTTGATGGCCACAATGCTTAGGCCTATCCCCAAGAAGCTTTTGGTTGAATGTTCACACCTGATCCACCGTCTGCACTTCCTACATTCACTCTCGGAAATTGAAAAGGAAAATAGGAATTGAAACCTCCCAGTCTGCTGTAGTCAGCCTCACGCTGGGCCTGACCGACGAGTCTGCCGTCTCCACGGCTTTCCCTTTGTTGGCTGCTCCTCAAGCCTTCGAGTACCGAGCTTTGCTTGGACCGGCTCCGAGGCTCTACCCTGGCTTTTCATTGGTTTCTCCCATGGTCCTTTATCGTATCGTGCGCACATCTTCAAACAATCGGGGGAGGCACTGAATACATAGTTGAGGTGGTCCCGGGAATGAATGTCAATTTCCTCGTACTCTGGAACTCTTTAACTTCGGTTGAACAAATCCGGCTCAATCTTGTGAAAGCGTAGCGTAGGCGAAACCTGGCAGCCCACCCAGAGTTTGACCTTCTCCGGTCCTGGAAGGAAGCCCCACTGTAATGCCCCGACCCAACCCCGCCCTAATGGTTAAGTCCGGACCCGACACACGGACAGAGTCTCCTCTGTACCGTGGACATACAAGAAACCTGTAAACTCTCAAATAAAGCCTCAACAAGATAAACAAGCTTTCATAACTAAATATTTAAAGGTTCAAGGCCATCCGAGCCTTGAAGCATACAACAGTTCCAAAGCCACACAAGCATGCATGTAACTTGATTTCAACATAATCTGATAGCCATGTCATTCTAAGGTAGCATTAAAACATTCTTAAAAGATAAAACATCCTACATTAGGTCATTCACTTCCAAGCATGCAAGTTGATTAAGAGCAGAAACAAAAGTTATTACAAGCCATAATACCTCAAAGCTAACATTACAACCAACTAACTTTTAACTTGCAGTTACAATATATACATAGCCCTACGGCCACAAAATAGATCATAACATAGTAGTACCTGAACATCATGTAGTAACAAGAAATCACATCCATCTCAGAATAATACACACACAGCAACTAGGGCAAAGGCTCTGTCTGCACCTCTTCCTCCTCCACTACCACCTCAACTAGCTGGGGATCACCCTCAGCGTCTCCTGAAACATACATCGGGGCGTGCAATGCAACAGGTAATACAGTTAAACAACAATAACAATTAAACAATTAAGGAAACAATGATAGCTTAAATAACCACACATTTAAAAACATTTAAAAGGATACATTTCACATAACCCCTATACTCTAATCTTCACTTGGTCTTCATTCACGATCCACAAACCACGATCACGATCACCATTAGCCAGCATAGCCCCAAATACTCCAGTGGGTGTACTCTGGATGTACCCCGATAATCCTACGACCCAACACCCCCTGACAATCTCCAGACCAGGCGAGTGAGGGAATAGAGCACGGAGTTTGAATATCCACTGGCAAGCCCTCTACCGCCCAATCGATATTCAACACATCCGCCCCTAATACTATGGTTGCACAAATACTATGCAATTCACTTTACAATGGCAAGTTAATCTCAATAATATAAGTAATAACACGTAGGGGGATCAACAAGGTAGGTTGACCTCGATGCAGTTAGAATATAAGCAATTTATACAAGCAAAAGTAGTTTTACAAAGGACTATATACAAGACAAGCATAGAATCATGCCAAGAGCTCTAAAACAACTTGAAGTCACATTTAAACACTCAAGAAGTCGTGCCAAGGTCTTAGAAGCGCGAGACAATCGAAATTGCACCTAAACCCCTTTGTTTTCCAAACTATTTCTCTTCCAAACCAAAGTTAACGATTCAATTTCAAAGAAAAACTATACCAACCTTCTAACTAACCCTCAAGGAACCCTTTCAACCCTCAAACACATTCAAAAGCCCGCAATTACCCCGAAAGCCCCAAATTCCCTCTTCTAGATTTAAACTACACATGCCTCATCCGGGCTTCAATTAGGGGTTAGCAAAGCTTCTATAGCACCTAGGTAGCCTAAGAATACTAAAAGTGAAGCCCGAATCCACCCGAATTCGCCTTAACCCCGAAAGCTCTTTGTTAAAGTCGGCTAATTCATGTTATATGTGATATTAGAGCAATTCAAGTGTACGGGGCTATTAGACTACCTTCATTAACACCTAAGGCATCTATTAGAAGTGTTGAATCGAGCTAATACGCGTCATTACACAAAACCCTAGAAAAATGTCACTATTCACCTCATAATTCAAAATATTGATTCTAACCATTTAAAAAGCAAAACAATGGCTCAAATATGTTCTCTAGTACTTATAAACAAGCTATAATAGCATAGATAATCAATACAATAGCATTTAGCCATATTTTCAACAAATCAAGAAAATAGCAACCATTTTAAAATGCAAAAATAAGTCGTGAAATCCCTCACCAATGCGCGTAAGAGCACCTAGGAAGCTTGCACACACCCTAAACTACTTGCTCTAGGCTTGGCTTGGCTTGAATTGATGATTTGATAAAGAAAAAATCTCTAAATGGCAAGAGAAGGGCTGTCGGCCTGCTACAGTGAAATCTGCACATTTTTTTTATTTTTTGTTTTGTGTTTTATGAGCTTAGGTGATATATAAGTGGCTAAGTTGAGGTGGGGTCATGGTTTGGTAGTTAAGTGGACTTCTAAAATACGCGTTGTTAACTTTAGAACGAGTCTAAGGTGAAAAGTGATGTTAGCTAATTAAATCTCTAAGTTTTGTTACGTAATACTATTTATTTAAGTACTAGAAACATTTTCTAAACGAGCTATCCTATCACTTCTAGCTCATTTGCACATTTTCCCTCTCCTCTAACAATTAATATGATTTAATAAAAATGTTAATTCACTAATATAATGCAGTTTAAAATGGAGTGAATAGTGGCTAAAGAAAAAGTTAATAAAGCATAGAAGGAAATGCGCAAACAATTGATGCAACAGTAAATGAATGTAAGGCAAAAAGTTCGGGTGTCACATCCTCTCCCCCTTAAGCTAATTGCGTCCACGCAATTCTTACATGATTCGGCGAATAACTCTCGATAGCGTTCACACATCTAATCCTCTATCTCCCATGTAGCATCCTCTAACCCGTGATGATCCCACAATACTTTAACCATCGGAATGCTTTTATTTCTCAACTCCTGAACTTTCTGATCTATAATCCGAAGAGGTTTCTCTATGTACGTCAAAGTCTCACTGATCTCTAAAGGCTCGGGCTCAAGAATATGAGAGGGATCTGGCTGATACTTTCGAAGCATAGAAACATGGAAGACATCATGAATTCTGCCCAGGCTAGGAGGCAAAGCTAGTCGATAAGCCAAATCACCAATGGTTTCAGTTATCTCAAATGGTCCCACATAACGAGGAATGAGTTTACCTCATTTACCATGCCGAATCAAACCTTTGCGAGGAGAAATTTTCAGAAATACTCGATCTCCAATGGCAAATTTCAGATCAGGACGATGTCTATCTACATAACTCTTTTGCCGACTATGTGCTGTAAGCATTCTTTTTCTGATAAGCTGAACATTATCAATCATTCTGTTCATCTCTGGCAATAAAGTAGGATCAATAGATTTCAACTCTCCAACTTCATCCCAATATAAAGGAGATTTGCATTTTCGCCCATATAAAGCCTCATACGGTGCCATACTGATAGTAGCTTGATAACTGTTGTTATAAGCAAATTTTGCAAGAGGTAAGTATTTCTCCCAACTCTTACTGAAGTCCAAAATGCACGCTCAAAGCATATCCTCAAGTATTAAGATAGTTCTTTCAGATTGTCCGTCAGTTTGAGGATGATGAGAAGTACTGAAGTTCAATGTCATGCCCAAAGCTTTCTGAATCTTCTGCCAGAACTGAGATGTGAATCTGGGATCTCTATCTGACATAATACTCTTAGGAATTCCATGAAGTCTAACAATATTCTCAACATAAATTTCAGCCAACCTATCAAGAGATTCAGTTTTCTTTGTAGCAATAAAATGAGAGGTTTTGGTCAATCTATCCACAACAACCCAGACTGAATCATGACCTCTTGAAGACCGCGGTAAATCTAACACGAAATCCATGGTGATGTTGTCCCATTTCCAAACAGGAATGGCCAATGGCTGTAATAACCCCGCCGGTCTCTGATGCTCAGCTTTTACTTTCTGGCATGTAAGACATTTAGCAACATAGTCCGCAATCTCTCTCTTCATGTTGTTCCACCAGTAGTTCTGTTTCAGATCTTTGTACATCTTAGTACTGCCTGGATGAATTGTATACTTAGAATTATGAGCCTCTGCAAGAATATCTTTCTATAAAGCTGGCTCAGAAGGAATGCAAATTCTAACTTTGAATTTAAGAAGACCATCATCATGCAATTTGAAATCTGACTCTCCCCATTTTGACTTTTCTAAGATTTCCATCAATTACAGATCAGCCTGCTGAGCCTCTCTAATCCTAGATAATAAAAGAGACTGGATATGCAAACTTGCAAATTGAACACCAGAATCTGAAATGTTAGGCCTCCATAAACATAATTCCTCCATGAACTCCAATTTTTTTATGATTAGACTAGCAACTGTAGCCTTTCGGCTTAAGGCATCAGCAACAATATTAGCCTTACCTAGCAGATAATTGATAGTACAATTATAATCCTCAAGCAACTCCAACCAACGCCTCTGCCTCATATTCAACTCTTTCTGCGAAAATAGATATTTCAGACTCTTGTGATCAGTAAAGATTTCAAATTTATTACCCCAAAGATAATGACGCCATTTCTTTAACGCAAAGATGATACCTGCAACCTCTTGATCATCCCTTGGCTAATTAAGTTCATAAGGTTTGAGTTTTCTAAAAGAATAAGCGATAACTCTCCCATTCTGCATCAATACACAGCTCAAACCTTCCTTAGAAGCATCACTATAGATTACCAGATTATCGGTACCCTTAGGTAGAACAAGAATAGGAGCTGTGGTTAATCTATTCTTTAATTCCTGGAAGCTAGCCTCACACTTCTCATTCCAGTCAAATATAGTCTTCTTCTGAGTGAGTTGAGTCAAAGGTCCAGCAATTTTAGAGAAATCCTTGACAAACCTTCTGTAATAACCCGCTAAACCCAGAAAACTGCGAATTTCTGTAACATTCTCCGGCATGCCATGACAACCTCAATCTTTGCTGGATCAACGGAAATTCCACCCTGAGAAATAATGTGGCCCAGAAAAGTGACTTGTCTTAACCAGAACTCACATTTGCTAAACTTTGCAAATAACCGATGCTCCTGAAGAGTCTGCAGTACAATCCTGAGATACTGTTCATGTTCCGCCTCAGATTTAGAATAGACAAGAATATCATCAATGAAAATAACCACAAATTGATCCAGATAGGGGCGGAATACTCTCTGCATCAGATCCATAATTGCGGTAAGAGCGTTAGTTAACCCAAACGGCAGAACAACAAACTCATAATGACCATACCGAGTTCTGAAAGCAGTTTTGGGAACATCATCAGACTTAATCCTTAACTGATAATAGCCCTGCCTCAGATCGAATTTAGAAAATACCTTGGCACCTTGCAGCTGATCAAATAATTCCTCAATCAAAGGCAATGAATATTTGTTTTTGATAGTTATCTAATTAAGACCCCGATAATCAATGCATAACCGAAGAGATCCATCTTTCTTTTTAACAATTAAGACCGGTGTACCCCATGTCACGCCCCGACCCGACCCCGCAAAAGGCCAAGCCCGGACCCGACACACGGACGGAGTCTCCTCTGTACCGTGGACGATCCGAAAACCCTAAAATCAATATAACACTTGCGAAAGCCATATAATAATCAAAACAAGCCAACTTTCTTTACAACATACATTTCTTATTATCCAACTTTCCAAACCAAAAATGCCATGCATACTACACAGGTATTTATGCCACTAAACCATTAGCTATTAACATGCATTTCTTCACTAGTCATCCGAGTATAAGTTACAACATTTCATTCTTCCAACTTATACAACATAAGACCGTAGAGGTCTCAAACTAGAAAATATATACAAGGCTACAAGCCTCAAAATTTAGCGACCTCCACGCAATATACATAACAAGCAAGGTTCGCACAAAAACTGGTAACCAACCACCAGCAAAGCAGAGAAGTGCTATCACGGAAACACCTCCACCTGCTCCTCCTCCTCTATTACCTCGAGAGGGTCTGCTTCAACTACTCATGTAAAAACATAGTATAGAGAGGAATGAGCAAAAACTATTGCTCAGCGAGGGCAATTGGTCTCAAGGACGGAGATGAGAGGAGTATGCAATGCAATTAGCCAAGCAATGTATACATATATCATACAGAGATATAATAAAGCCATCAACAAAGCAAGGCAAGCATTAAAGCTATAATACTCATTCAAAGGATACGATACTCTTTTCACGAGCAACTTTCATTCAAGAATTCGATGACGATGCGCCGGCCCAAACCACCTTATAACACCAGTTTGGAATACCCCGGAAGTATCCATCAACCTACGACCCAAATCTCCCTGGGAGGCAACCCAAGCGAGAAAGGGAATAGCAGCAAAGCTAGAGCAACCAACACTGGCAACCCAAGGCTACCCAGAGAGGCCCATCACTCACGCGCGAGACACTATGCAATGCAAGACTCGATACAAGGCGATAAACAAGCGATAAAGCCACACGTGGGAGAATAACAAAGTAGGTTACTCTCGCACGCAATAGCAGCAATTGATAAGCAATTCAATCCAAAACAACTCAAACAAGTATTTCAAGTAATTCTAAGCATTCTATAGGCATAAAGACAAGAAAACACACGAAAACACAAATCGGCCCCAACTATCAAAACGCTACCATTTCCAAACGAGCCACAAGTTCTGGAAACCGACTTCGCCAACCCTCCTAGGTCACCATAAGGCACGTCTAAAGACCCCGAAACCTTACTTTACCCTAGAACTCGCGCAAAGCCCTGATTTTCCCCTTTCTCGTTTGAACTACAACTATAACAACCAAACACCCAACCAACGCCATAATCGCACCAAAAGTGCTTCCATGGCTTCCCGAAGCATTGCCAACACGTAAAACGAGAAAATGCTAAAGTCGACCTAAACGACCCCGACTTTCCCAAAGGCATAATTCTCATTTTTTCCACTACGCAACCCAAACAAACCACACATTTTAGCATTCTAGCGTACCTAGCACATTTCTACATCAACAGAAAGCATAACAGCGCAACTTCAACGTTTCAAGATTTTACTATTCATAAATTACTATTCATTGAACAATTTAAATTGCAATCACAATATTTAACCGCAGAAAATGTTACAAAGCTATAAATACATGTTCTACAAATGCCAAGGAACATTCTAGAAGCATCAAATCGATTTAATTAACGATCTACGGATAAATCTAAAAATTGACAAAGTTAACATACACAACGTATAAATGCGCAAATAACATGCTTCCCTTACCTTAGGTACTCCTAGTCGCTAGGAAAACAACGCTAGTTGCCTCGGAAATCACCCTACACGAGCTCTCGCGAAGATTGATCGATTGGAAGTTGAAAGGTTTTTTTTTTTTTTTCAATGAAGCTCACGGCCTGCACTCTTATTTTGCTGCTGTTTCTCTTTTTATTTTACTTAGTTTTTTAGCTTATAAGGTGTTAAATGGTCAACAAGTCAAAGGTCCAAGGTCAAACAACTTAAAACTTGGTCAAATGCCCTATTTTGTGCGTTTTAAAGCCATTTTAGCTAAGGTAAGATCAATTAAAGCAGCAACATTTAAAATATAAAATTTAAGTAATCTAAATACTAGTTTCACTATTTGTTGAGGACTAGAAATCGTTATCTAGCTATCGCTCCTTAAATGCAATGCACGTTGCGACGGCGAGAAAGTAACAATTAATTCACAAAGTATTTAAGGAAATATAATTTTCAAAATAATAAACAAAGAATTTTCACATTCCGGGCTCGGGTATTACACCCTCTTCCCCTTAAAACAATTGCGTCCACGCAATTCTTACCTGGTCAACAAACAACTCCGGATACTGATCCCGAACTTGGTCCTCTCTTTCCCAAGTCGCTTCCTCAAACCCATGATGATTCCACAGAACCTTTACTAATGGAATACTCTTTTTGCGAAGCTCCTGAATCTTCCGATCCACAATTCTAATCGGTTTCTCTTCATAAGACAACTTTTTTTCAATCTGCAAAGGCTCTGGTTCAAGTACATGTGAAGGGTCTGGATGATACTTCTTCAACATAGACACATGGAACACATCGTGCAGTCTCGACAAGCTCGGAGGCAAAGCTAATCGATAAGCCAAAGGACCTACCTTTTCGGTGATCTCATACGGACCCACATACCTGGGACTAAGCTTTCCACTCTTACCGTGCCGAATCAATCCCTTCCGTGGAGAAATCTTAAGAAACACCCAATCTCTCAAATCAAACTCAAGATCCCAACGGTGCTTATTCGCATAACTCTTCTGACGACTCTGAGCTGTAAGCATACGCTGGCGAATAAGGTGAACATTATCTACCATCTTAATCATCTCAGGTAACACAGTCGGATCAATTGTTCTCATCTCTCCAACCTCTTCCCAATATAACGGGGATCTGCATTTCCGACCATACAACGCCTCGTAGGGAGCCATACCTATAGTAGATTGATAACTACTGTTGTAAGCGAACTCCGCTAAAGGCAAAAACTTCTCCCAGTTCTTCCCAAAGTCAAGCACACATGCCCGAAGCATGTCTTCTAAGATCCTGATGGTTCTCTCAGACTGGCCATCGATTTGCGGATGATAAGCAGTACTGAAGCTCAACTTAGTTCCCATGGCCTCTTGCAACTTCTGCCAAAAACGATATCTGAATCTGGGATCCCTATCTGACACTATACTCTGTGGCACACCATGCAATCTCACAATATTAGCAACATAAAGCTCAGCTAGCTTATCAAGGCTATCATGTTTGTTCACGGGAATAAAATGTGTAACTTTAGTCAAGCGGTCCACAACAACCCAAACAGAATCACATCCTCTTGGAGATCTAGGAAGATCGGTCACAAGGTCCATTGTTATATGTACCCACTTCCATTGCGGAATCGACAACGGCTGTAGAAGTCTGGCTGGCCTCTGATGCTCAACTTTAACCCTCTGACAAGTCAAACATCTGGATACATACCCAGCAATCTCCCTCTTCATATTGTTCCACCAGAAGTGTTGCTTCAAATCTCTATACATTTTTGTACTGCCCGGGTGAATCGTATACCTCGAATTATGTGCCTCGGACAGGATCTCATTCTTCAAAGTCGGATCATCAGGAACACATACTCTATCCCTGAATCTGAAGATGCCATCTGCATGTAATTTAAACTCCGACTCTCCCCCTTTTGACTTTTCTTGGATCTTCAAGATGTGAGGATCAGTCTTCTGAGCCTCTCTGATCTGTGCTAGCAACCCTGACTGAATCTACAAACTAGCAAATCGAATCCCTACCTCAGTAGCTTCTGGCTTCCATGAACAAATTTCTTCCAAAGTCTCCCAGTCCTTGATAATCAAGCTTGCAATAGTAGCCTTTCGGCTCAAAGCATCAGCAACAACATTTGCCTTACCTGGCACATAGTTAATAGAACAGTTGTAACCACCCAATAACTCTAGCCATCTCCGCTGCCTCATATTTAGATCCTTCTGTGAAAACAAATACTTGAGACTCTTGTGGTCAGTAAATATTTCAAATCTGCAACCCCACAAGTAATGACGCCACTTCTTCAAAGCAAACACAACTGCAGCTAACTCAAGATCATGTGTACGGTAATTGACTTCATAAGGTTTCAATTTCCTAGAAGCATAGGCAATCACCTTACCATTCTGCATTAAAACACAGCCCAAACCTTCCTTAGAGGCATCACTGTAGACAACAAAGTTCTCTGTTCCCTCAGGTAAAGCTAGTATAGGAGCTGTAGTTAGTCTCTTCTTCAATTCTTGGAAACTGGATTCACACTTAGCATCCCAGTTATAAGCAACTTTCTTCCGAGTCAACTGGCTCAAAGGTCCAGAAATTTTAGAAAAGTCTTTAACAAATCTCCGGTAGTAACCTGCCAATCCAAGAAAACTCCGAATCTCTGACACCGTCTCAAGTCTCTTCCAAGATGAAACAACTTCAATCTTAGCTGGGTCCACTGAAATTCCTCGGTCGGAAATGATATGGCCTAGAAAAGATATCTGGTTCAACCAGAACTCACACTTGCTGAATTTAGTAAAAAGCTTGTTTTCCTGCAAAGTCTGAAGCACAATCCTCAAGTGTTGCTCATGTTCAGCCTCATTCTTCGAGTACACTAAAATGTCATCAATGAAGATCACGACAAACTGATCAAGGTAAGGTCGGAAAACTCTCTGCATCAAGTCCATGAATGCTGCTGGTGCATTCGTCAAACCAAACGGCAAAACAACAAATTCATAGTGGCCATATCTAGTCCTGAATGCCGTCTTTGGTATATCGTCACTACGAATCCTAAGTTGATAGTAACCCTGCCTCAAGTCAAATTTGGAGTAAACACTCGCACCCTGCAACTGGTCAAACAATTCTTCAATCAACGGCAAGGGGTATTTATTCTTCATCGTGACTTGATTAAGTCCCCTGTAATCAATGCATAACCGTAGCGTTCCGTCTTTCTTTCTCACAAACAACACAGGCGCACCCCACAGCGAAGAACTAGGTTGTATAAACCCTTTCTCAAGCAAGTTCTGAAGCTGAATTTTTAACTCCTGAAGTTCAGCCGATGCCATTCTATAAGGACTCCTAGAAATTGGCGCAGTGCCTGGCACAAGATCAATCACGAACTCAATCTCCCTATCCGGTGGTAAACCCGATAATTCCTCGGGAAATACACCAGGGAAGTCTCTAACAATCGGAACCTCATTCAAATTCAACTTATCATCAGGCTGATTGATCAAATAAGCTAAGTAAGCTTCACAACCCCTATTCAACAACTTAGAAGTCTTGATCGCTAATAAAAGTGGAATGCGGGCAGCCCTGCAGTTCCCAACAATCTCTAGTACCGATAGGTCAGGAACCTTAAGATAAACGACCTTTGTTCTACAATCCAACTGAGCATAATACTTTCCCAACCAGTCCATTCCCAAAATGATTTCAAAGTCACGGAATGGTAATATAATTAAATCAGCAGGAAATTTACGGTTCTCAATACATATATCACAAGATTTGCAAATAGACTCAGTAACAAATTTTGTACCCAAATGAGTACTGACTTCAACTTCATGAGGCAATTTATCAATGCAAACATTCACAGATCGTGCACATGCAGGAGTTATAAACGGATGTGTAGCTCCGGAATCAATCAAAACTTTAACTGGCTGAGTATTGAGAAGAAAGGTACCTTCCACTATAGCTGTAGTATCGGGTAGCTCCTCTGCATCCAGTGCAAAGACCCTTGCCTGAACTCTCTATTCTGGACGTGCACCTGCAGCCCTATTCTGAACACCTTGGCCTCCACCACGGCCCTGAACATTATTATACTTGGGGCAATCTCTCACCCTATGGTCATCACTACCACAACCTGTACATTTACCACTCTTCCTCCAGCAGTTAGCCTCAATATGCCCTGGTCGATTACAATAATTACACTGCTGATTTTGCCTAACCGCAGTGTTTCCTATAGGTGCTGGGGCTCTGGCAGTAGTAGGAACTGTAGCTCCCTGCTGGGGTCTAGTCACAGCTGGCCTAGCCTGAAACTGCTGCTGTGGCTGATACGGACGCTGCTGAGGAACCTGTGTAGAAGACTGATACTGCCTCGGCTGACTCTGGTTGCTCTGGCCCAAGTACTGCTTCTTACTCAGCTGACTGCTCTCAGCTAACATCTCAGCCTTCCGTTTCTCAAACTTCGAGGCTGCCTGAAATGCCTCGGGAAAAGTAGTATAGGTCTACCCAGTCAAATGCAACTGAATGTCCATTCTCAGCCCACGGACAACCTATGTATCATCCTCCTAGCCGGCCGTACCAACTCGGGCATATACCTCGACAGGCTAACAAACCTAGCCTCGTACTGTGCAACTGTCATATTTCCCTGCTTCAGGGCCACAAACTCATCCTCCCGTCTTTCCATAACCATCTCGGGAATATATTTGTCCCGGAACTCACTTACAAAATCATCCCATAAGTGTGGAACATCCTCACAATCCCACCTCAATCTGACAGTATTCCACCACTGCTCTGCATCACCCTCAAATAAAAATGATGCATAATCTATTCTTGCCTCATCAGTGTACCTCAAAGCGGTGAAAATCTTCTCAACTCGATTAATCCATCTCTCGGCCGCCTCATCATCCGACTCTCCGAAGAACTTTCCCGGCTCGTGCCTCAGAAATTTCTCTAGCTGGTTATTCTCAACTCTGTACCCCTGTCCACCAGGATTAGGTTGATTACCCTGGGGATTAATCCGGTCCTGCCTCTGCTCATGTAGTACCTGTGTGATCCGGTCTACTGCAGTAGTCATGGTAGCCATAAACTGCTCAGGCAACGGCTGCTGACCCTGTTCTGCTGCCTCTTCATCTGATCCTATACCTTGAGTACCACGACGTGGCGGCATAGTAGCAACTCACAATAGCTGGAAACATTTAAAAGCAGTTTATAGACAGAAATATAGCACATAAGATTAGATAACACTCAAGTCAATAACAATCCAATATTCTATCACACAATTCACATAAGACAAGTTTAACTTGCCAAACTATTCCACTTAAACACACAAACATTCCAAGTTCACAAAGTCATGTTATAACATTTTCTTTTCACTTAGGAATCATACATAAACACTTTAGCATTTTTAGACCTTTACCCTACAGACCGAGAATCATATCCCGGCTCATGCAAGACTATCATGCTCTGATACCACCTAAAGATCTCACGCCCCGACCCGACCCCGCAAAAGGCCAAGCCCGGACCCGACCCACAGACGGAGTCTCCTCTGTACCGTGGACGATCCGAAAACCCTAAAATCAATATAACACTTGCGAAAGCCATATAATAATCAAAACAAGCCAACTTTCTTTACAACATACATTTCTTATTATCCAACTTTCCAAACTAAAAATGCCATGCATACTACACAGGTCTTTATCCCACTAAACCATTAGTTATTAAAATGCATTTCTTCTCTAGTCACACGAGTATAAGTTACAACATTTCATTCTTCCAACTTATACAACATAAGACCGTAGAGGTCTCAAACTAGAAAATATATACAAGACTACAAGCCTCAAAATTTAGCGACCTCCATGCAATATACATAACAAGCAAGGTTCGCACAAAAACTGGTAACCAACCACCAGCAAAGCAGAGAAGTGCTATCACGGAAACACCTCCACCTGCTCCTCCTCCTCTATTACCTCGAGAGGGTCTGCTTCAACTACTCATGTAAAAATATAGTATAGAGAGGAATGAGCAAAAACTATTGCTCAGCGAGGGCAATTGGTCTCAAGGACGGAGATGAGAGGAGTATGCAATGCAATTAGCCAAGCAATGTATACATATATCATACAGAGATATAATAAAGCCATCAACAAAGCAAGGCAAGCATTAAAGCTATAATACTCATTCAAAGGATACGATACTCTTTTCACAAGCAACTTTCATTCAAGAATTCGATGACGACGCGCCGGCCCAAACCACCTTATAACACCAGTTTGGAATACCCCGGAAGTATCCATCAACCTACGACCCAAATCTCTTTGGGAGGCAACCCAAGCGAGAAAGGGAATAGCAGCGGAGCTAGAGCAACCAACACTGGCAACCCAAGGCTACCCAGAGAGGCCCATCACTCACGCGCGAGACACTATGCAATGCAAGACTCGATACAAGGCGATAAACAAGCGATAAAGCCACACGTGAGAGAATAATAAAGTAGGTTGCTCTCGCACGCAATAGCAGCAATTGATAAGCAATTCAATCCAAAACAACTCAAACAAGTATTTCAAGTAATTCTAAGCATTCTATAGGCATAAAGACAAGAAAACACACGAAAACACAAATCGACCCCAACTATCAAAACGCTACCATTTCCAAACGAGCCACGAGTTCTGGAAACCGACTTCGCCAACCCTCCTAGGTCACCATAAGGCACGTCTAAAGACCCCGAAACCTTACTTTACCCTAGAACTCGCACAAAGCCCCGATTTTCCCCTTTCTCGTTTGAACTACAACTATAACAACCAAACACCCAACCAACGCCATAATCGCACCAAAAGTGCTTCCATGGCTTCCCGAAGCATTGCCAACACGCAAAATGAGAAAATGCTAAAGTCGACCTAAACGACCCCGACTTTTCCAAAGGCATAATTCTCAGTTTTTTCCACTACGCAACCCAAACAAACCACACATTTTAGCATTCTAGCGTACCTAGCACATTTCTACATCAACAGAAAGCATAACAGCGCAACTTCAACGTTTCAAGATTTTACTATTCATAAATTACTATTCATTGAACAATTTAAATTGCAATCACAATATTTAACCGCAGAAAATGTTACAAAGCTATAAATACATGTTCTACAAATGCCAAGGAACATTCTAGAAGCATCAAATCGATTTAATTAACGATCTACGGATAAATCTAAAAATTGACAAAGTTAACATACACAACGTATAAATGCGCAAATAACATGCTTCCCTCACCTCAGGTACTCCTAGTCGCTAAGAAAACAACGCTAGTTGCCTCGAAAATCACCCCGCACGAGCTCTCGCGAAGATTGATCGATTGGAAGTTGAAAGGTTTTTTTTTTTTTTTCAATGAAGCTCACGGCCTGCACTCTTATTTTGCTGCTGTTTCTCTTTTTATTTTACTTAGTTTTTTAGCTTATAAGGTGTTAAATGGTCAACAAGTCAAAGGTCCAAGGTCAAACAACTTAAAACTTGGTCAAATGCCCTATTTTGTGCGTTTTAAAGCCATTTTAGCTAAGGTAAGATCAATTAAAGCTAGCAACATTTAAAATCTAAAATTTAAGTCATCTAAATACTAGTTTCACTATTTGCTGAGGACTAGAAATCGTTATCTAGCTATCGCTCCTTAAATGCAATGCACGTTGCGACGGCGAGAAAGTAACAATTAATTCACAAAGTATTTAAGGAAATATAATTTTCAAAATAATAAACAAAGAATTTTCACATTCCGGGCTCGGGTATTACACCCCAAGGTAAAGAACTCGGCTGAATGAATCCCTTCTCAAGTAAACCCTGCAACTGAATTTTCAATTCTTGCAATTCAGATGGAGCCATTCTGTACGGAGTTCTAGAGATAGGCGTAGCCCCTGGTAAAAAGTTGATCACAAACCCTATCTCTCTATCAGGTGGTAAACTAGGTAACTCCTCAGGAAACACCCCCTGAAACTCTCTCATGATAGGTACATCATTCAATTTCAATTGATCACCAGGTTGATTAATCAAATAAGCAAAGTAAGCCTCACAACCCTTACCTAACATTTTTGTTGCTTTAATTGAAGATATGATAGGAGTCCCCGTAGATTTTCTACTACCAACTATTTTAAGTACGGGCTGGTCGGGCAATTCTAGTTTCACAATCTTCTTTCTACAATCAAGCTGGGCATAATATTTACCTAACCAGTCCATCCCCAATATAATTTCAAAGTCGCGGAAAGGGAGAATAATTAAATCAACAGGAAAAACAAAACCTTGAATATAAATATTACATGCCTTGCAGATTGATTTGGTGACAAACTTCGGCCCCATAGTAGTATAAACCACAATATCATGCAACAGTTTATCATGTTTCAACTTAGCATTTTGTGCACAAATAGGTGTAATAAATGAATGCGAAGCCCCGGAATCAATTAAAACCTTAACTGATTGATCATTAAGAAGAAAAGTACCTTCTACTATAGCGGTCGTATCCGAAAGCTCCTCAGCATCTAAGGCAAATACTCGGGCCTGACCCCGCGGTACTAGTGCTGCAACTGAACCCCTTGTCTGATTGCCTTGACCAGATGTCTGACCCCTGGTATTCTTGAATTTCTGGCAGTCTCTAACCCTGTGTTGATCACTACCGCATCCAGTACATCGGCCCAATCTCTTCCAACAATTCTTCTTAGTATGACCCTGGCGTTGACAGAAACTGCACTGCTGGTGACATCTTGCAACAGTGCCTCCCGAAGGAGCTTTGTAAGTAGAGGTAGCTGAACTACCCTGCTGAGAACGAACTACTGCTGGTTGGGTCTGCCCCTGACTCTGACTGTGACTCTGGCTCTGGGCTGGTCGTGACTGAATCTGAACAGGCCTGTATAACTCTGTGTCTGCCTCGGCTATGGACTCTACCCAACTGGAATAGTCTGCCTCTGGTACCCCTGACTCTGAGACTGAAACTGCCGCTTACTCGATTGACTAGTCTTCGCCAACACATCTGCCTTGCGTTTTTCATACCTCGAGGCGGCTCTGACCATTGCAGCATAGTTAGGGTAATCATTCGCAGACAGACTAAGCATAATATCCTTCCTTAATCCCATAATGAACCTCTGCATCTTTATATCCTCCGGTTGTACCAAGGCCGGCACATAACAGGAAAGCCTAGTAAAAGCAGCCTCATATTGATCCACTGTCATATTTCCCTGTTTCAAAGCTATAAACTCTGCCTGACATCTCTCACGGGCAACCACTGATATATATTTATCTCAAAATTCTCGAACGAAGGCTGCCCATGAATGTTGAACCGCCTCAGCTTCCCATTTCTCATTAATAGTACGCTACCACTCCTCGGCGTCACCCTCTAACAGAAATGTAGCATAAGTAATCTTTCTCTCATCACTGCACTCTAGAATTGCAGCCACCCTTTCAAATTTCCTCAACCATAATTCGGCCTTCATATCATCAGGTTCTCCAAAGAAGTTGTAGGCCCCGTGATGTAAAAATGGGTCATACAAATTAACTCCAGCAGCACCACTACCCTCGGCTTTGGCGGCCTGATTACCCCTAGCAACCCCTATCTGACCCTGCTGAGTTACAAACTGTGCAATAGTGTTCATAGCAGTAGCCATAGTAGCCAGAATCTGTGCAGTGCTGGGTTCTTGAACCTATGGGGCATTTTCTGCAACATCGGCTTCTTGCCCGTGAACCCCCTCTGGTTCTCTACCAACATTCTGATTCTCAGTTTGACGGCGGGGTCCCATCTCGAATATCTAGAATGCAAAGTGTTATGACAGGTATATGTGTATATATACAATTTACAAGTATCACATAAAGAAAAGTTCAAATAGATTCACATAAAGTCA
Organism: Ehretia macrophylla; assembly: GCA_037974665.1. Classification (NCBI taxonomy): domain Eukaryota; kingdom Viridiplantae; phylum Streptophyta; class Magnoliopsida; order Boraginales; family Ehretiaceae; genus Ehretia; species Ehretia macrophylla. Next base: position 46,264,290 of record CM075767.1, read on the forward strand.
AATATATAGAAGTTCATGTAAATATTCTACATTCATGAAGTACATATAAGTCACTAGATCATACTTGAAATTCTAGACTCTTGATAGTCTATTTTCATGCTAGCATGTTCATTTCTAATTCAAATTTAACTCAGGCAAATCAAAGGACCACAGATTCATACAACCACAAAGTCACATAACAAATCTCTACCCACAGACCAACAAATTTAACCCGGCTTCATGCATTCTATAAGCTCTGATACCACCTAAAACGTAACGCCCCGACCCAACCCCGTGCTAATGGTTAAGTCCGGACCCGACACACGGACAGAGTGTCCTTTATACCGTGGACATACAAGAAACCTGTAAACTCTCAAATAAAGCCTCAACAAGATAAACAAGCTTTCATAACTAAATATTTAAAGGTTCAAGGCCATCCGAGCCTTGAAGCATACAACAGTTCCAAAACCACACAAGCATGCAGGTAACTTGATTTCAACATAATCTGATAGCCATGTCATTCTAAGGTAACATTAAAACATTCTTAAAAGATAAAACATCCTACATTAGGTCATTCACTCCCAAGCATGCAAGTTGATTAAGAGCATAAACAAAAGCTATTACAAGCCATAATACCTCAAAGCTAACATTACAACCAACTAACTTTTAACTTGCAGTTACAATATATACATAGCCCTAAGGCCACAAAATAGATCATAACATAGTAGTACTTGAACATCATGTAGTAACAAGAAATCACATATGTAACACCCCGATCCCTCTCGAGACCGAGAGTTCTATTAATTGATCTAATCACAACCCAAACCAAACCCGGGCATAAATTTTCAGGAAAAACGGACGGAGTCTCCCATGTTTCTAGGCGAAATGTAAAACCTGCGACAGCATATAAGTGGACCAACACCGTGTCCAACTATCCAAACATCTCAAGGCCATCCGAGCCTTGGTTCTCAACAATTAAACTCAGCAAGTATACATACATTTCCAATTTACAAGCTAACCTATCTCTTTTCATTTTTAACAAGTACATTAAGACTAGACAGTTAAAGCATATTACGCTACTGCATAAAATAAACTATCATGCCATTCTAACTGTTTTCCGTTGGACATTACAAACATGCATTGAAGTTAAGCTATGCTAACTGATTACATAAACTAGCTTGTCAATTCACCTCAACTACTTAGCTAAATTTAAATTATATTTCTTTTGACAATAAATACATACAACATATGAACAAACATCTTTGCATCTTTGACAACTCAAGCCACAAAGCACGCAAGACAACTCTTCAAGCACGAACTTTCACGAAATCACGAACTTTCCAGCTAACATGACATTTCCTGAAATGTGGTGGTGAAGAGTGAGTATACACAACACGTACACTCAGTGAGGGCGAGATAGATATCGAGGTGGAGATAAAGAAGTCGTGCAATGCAATTAAGACAGTTAAGCAATATAACTGATCAATAAGCAGTCAAGACAAACAATCAATACAATAAGCAATTACTGAAAGCATTAACACAACCATTCAAAGCTATACCACACTCTGAAGGCTATGGTTCACTCTTACGAGCAATGTACCATTTCACGAGCGATACATGAATCTCGAGATTGATGTTGACAACATTGACAATAAGCGCGCAACCACCTTATAACTTCAGTTTGGAATACCCGGGGAGTAACCATCAATTCTATGACCCAAATCTCCTTGGGAGGCAACCCAAGCGAGAAAAGGGAATAGGACACGGAGCTAGAGCAACCAACACTGGCAACCCGAGGCTACCCAGAGAGGCCCATCAATCACGCGCCTGACACTATGCAATGCAAGACACGATACAAGGCGATAAACGAGCGATAGCACAACAATACAGATTAGAGACGATAAACGAGATATCAAGCATTTACAATCAATACTAGCATTCAATTAACTTGTCAAACATAACTATCATTAATAGCTACAATAACACCAATTAAACAAGTAACAACAGTTCAAATACAAAAACAACAAATATCACTATTCAATCCCTAACTTTCAAAGGTAATTACGAGCAAACGAGCTGCGGGATTAGGAAATCAATTTCACTACATTCACTCAGACACTACAAGGCACGTTTCTATGTCACTAACCTTTACTTTCTCACCCAAGGCCCGAAAGTCCACCTATCTCGTTTGAACTACAACTTTGCTAACCGGTCACTCAATCAACGCCATAACAGCGACAAAAGTGCTCCCATGCCCTCAATTGTAAAACCCCCAACTCAATTCGAGCACGGTCAACTTTTGGTCAACCAGCCTCTTTTCGTTTCTTTGTCTAATTTCCAATTTTAACAAAGGCGGATCCGTTTTTATTTCACATTTTAGCTTTCTATCATTAATGACACCTATCCAAATCAAGCAATCGCAATTCAGATCGAAATCCGAAATTCTAGGGTTTACTATTCATAATTCACTATTCATTATTTTTTCCCAATTTCAAATATGCAGTTTCAACCATAAAAATTGCTAAATAACTATCAAGAAATGATCTACGAACCCTAAAGAAGCATTTCCAATCAATTTCAAGCATTATAACGCATTAAATATCAAATCTAAAAATTTGAATCAAAAATCAAATTTCATAAAATATGCACAAAAGCATGAAAACCCTCACAGAGATTGAAGACCAAGACCCGCAAGGACCCGAGCCACGACCCCCGAGCAATTCCACGCGCAATCGTAGAAGAAAAATGCAAGAAAAATCTTTTCTTTTTCTCCCTATGACCATTCGGCCATGGCAAGGGATATGGTTGGCATTTTGCAAAATGTTTTTATTGATTTTTGCCTTGTTTTATTATTTAAAAGATGACAAGGGCATTTTGGTCATTTGTAAAATCAAACTTTAGTTAAAAATAGTCAAATAAGCTTATTTTGATGCCAATAAATCTAATTCAAGTTAAAACAATGCAATTAAATGAAAAACAACTAAAACTAGTTAAATTAAACTAAAAACATTTTTCACTAAGTCCGAAGAATATTTCTCTAACTCTCATTTTCGAAATACTGCGATCGAACAGTCAATAATCGATCGCTAATAAGGTGATGAGCAATAATATAAAACTTTAATTCTTTGAAAAGTAGAATAGTAGAATAGTTTAAAACTCACTCCGGCTCGGAGTTACTTTCCTCATTTATTTGAAAACCGAGTGATTTTAATGCAAGACAACCAAAACCGATTATTAAAATAATCACAACAATCAAGGTAATCAATATTCATTTAAAATAATCAATTTAACTATTTCTAGAATATTTTAAGAAATATGAAGTTAATATTAAGCTACAAATGAAAGTTAATATAAACACATAGTCAAATACAATTAAACACTAACATTTAAGATAACACTTAATTAATTACAAGAGAAGAAATTCAATTACTATAATTATTAGAAATAGGTAATAATATTTTAATAATTCAATATATAACTACTAAATGCTACCAAGAGACATATTAAAATAGTGCAAATTGGTTGATTTAACTAATTAAACATTTAATCAAATGCAGCCAAGTGCTATTAAATGCATGCCGGGTTCGGGTTATCACATCCTTCCTCCCTTAAAACAATTGCGTCCTCGCAATTCTTCTTCCAATAGAACTCTGCATCCACTAAAATCCAACTCTGACTAGTCTTCATTAGCTACTGAACAAGTATTTAATCAAGATGACCAATAGGAAAGTTCAAGTAGAAATGCCAAGTGGTAATGCCAAATAAAGGCTCAAATGTAGATACCGTACAAGAATCCTGTTGACACGAATACCGAAGAAGAATAAATTCCAACCAGAAACGCCGAGATAATACCAATAAAGACTAAAGCAAAGATACTATAGATAAAATCACATCACATATTAATGATAAGATGAATACCAAATGAATATCCCATACACGAATCTCTAGTAGAAGTTCAACTATTACTGCCCGAGAATCCCCAACCAAAAAGCCCAATAAAGGCTCAATCAAAGGTTCTATCTAGAGGTCCAAAGAATTACCCCGCTGGTCATGAATTTCATAGAAGAATTCCCTGTTAAGAGTGCTGAAGAAAATACTAAGAAACCCAATCAAATATACTTCCAAAGTTCCAAAGAAGCCTTCCAAATAATAACCCCATGGGACAACCAATTAGATTCTGAGTTTTGCTATCAAATGCTGAGAGAAATGTCAAAGGAAATAGCAGAAAAAATACAATGTCCCCAATAAAACAACCAAGTTGAATAACAAACATAGTTTCCCAGATGGACGAAAACTCCAAGGATAAACACCGAACTGGTGAACAATATACCAAAACCAAACTCTGAGGCCTCTTCACTGTCTGCCAAGTGAGAACTTCATACAACCTTGCCAATAAGGAAAATACCAATAGAACGCCCAATAAGAATTTCAAAGAATACCATAAGTAGTACTATACAATAAGTCTGATAGGAATTCCAAATACCAAACCTACTGAGGAACACTGAAGAAGATATCCGAAACAAAGCTCTAATAAGAAAGTAGCCAAGTTTGCCAAATAAGTAAATACTAAATAATTGGCCACTGAGAATTCCAGAAAATACCATTGAAGAATTTCCAATCAGGGATGCCAGTATCACACCAATAAAGACCAAGACACATATACCATAGATAATACTGTGCAGTAAGGCCGATTAAAATCCCAATAGCCAAATCCACCGAGAAATGCCAACAGAAGTCTCCAAAGAATACCCATTAAGAAAACCAAAGAATGCTCCAAAAAATAACAAAATAAAACCCCAAAAGAAAACTACTCTTTCACAACTGTTACACACAGAGGAGGACCCTAGAGATTCGCTAATAACCGAGCTCCAAAAGCAAACACCAACTCCCAAATAAAGGCTAATTAAATGCCATTCATTTCCTGCCAATCCATACACCTTGAAAGGCTAGCTGTGAACCACTTTCTTCAGGGGAGAAAGAGGACTTACTTACCATTTCCACGGGACATGTATGAATGCCAAGATATCACATTTATACACATGCCTTAAACTATTATGCAAGCAAGTTTACAAAAGAGTTTATTCAACAAAGTCACTCAAGCACGACAATCAAGTCAATCACAACATAATCAATTCAAATCACGACATAACTATTTCAAGACATTCTAATACACACATTACAAGCAATACTTCAAGCAAATCACAATTCACGAGGTCGATTCAATTCACGGTGCCAATTCAATAGGTCAATTCAATGCACAACTAGACACTTTACTTCACTTACCACACAATTAACACATAACACATAACTATATCACATAGGAGCATACATGCAGGTCAAGACACACAATCTCACATACAAGCATACACTTTCAAGACACACTTAACAAGCACACATTCAAGGATCACTACCTACCAGACCGAGGACCCTATCCCGGCTTATGAGCTAAACAAGCTCTGATACCACGTGTAACACCCCGATCCCTCTCGAGACCGGGAGTTCTATTAATCGATCTAATCACAACCCAAACCAAACCCGGGCATAAATTTTCAAGGAAAACAGATGGAGTCTCCCCTGTTTCTAGGTGAAATGTAAACCTGCGACAGCATATAAGTGGACCAACACCGTGTCCAACCATCCAAACACCTCAAGACCATCTGAGCCTTGGTTCTCAACAATTAAACTCAGCAAGTATACATACATTTCCAATTTACAAGCTAACCTATCTCTTTTTCATTTCGAACAAGTACATTAAAACTAGACAGTTAAACCATATTAAGCTACAGAATAAAATAAACTATCATGCCATTCTAACTCTTTTCCTTTGGACATTACAAACATGCATTGAAGTTAAGCTATGATAATTGATTACATAAACTAGCTTGTCAATTCACCTCAACTACTTAGCTAACTTTAAATTACATTTGTTTTGACAATAAATACATACAACATATGAACATACATCTTTGCATCTTTGACAACTCAAGCCACATAGCACGCAAGACAACTCTTCAAGCACAAACTTTCACGAAATCACGAACTTTCCAGCTAACATGACATTTCCTGAAATGTGGTGGTGAGGAGTGAGTATACACAACACGTATACTCAGTGAGGGCGAGACAGATATCGAGGTGGAGAGAAAGAAGTTGTGCAATGCAATTAAGACAGTTAAGCAATATAACTGATCAATAAGCAGTCAAGACAAACAATCAATACAATAAGCAATTACTGAAAGCATTAACACAACCATTCAAAGCTATACCACACTCTGAAGGCTATGGTTCACTCTTACAAGCAATATACCATTTCACAAGCGATACATCAATCTTGAGATTGATGTTGACAACATTGACAATAAGTGCGCAACCACCTTATAACTTCAGTTTGGAATACCCCGGGAGTAACCATCAATTCTATGAACCAAATCTCCTTGGGAGGCTACCCAAGCGAGAAAAGGGAATAGGACACGGAGCTAGAGCAACCAACACTGGCAACCCGAGGCTACCCAGAGAGGCCCATCACTCACACGCCTGACACTATGCAATGCAAGACACGATACAAGGCGATAAACGAGCAATAGCACAACAATACAGATTAGAGACGATAAATGAGATATCAAGCATTTACAATCAATACTAGCATTCAATTAACTTGTCAAGCATAACTATCATTAATAGCTACAATAACACCAATTAAACAAGTAACAGCAGTTCAAACACGAAAACAACAAATATTACTATTCAATCCCTAACTTCCAAAGGCAATTACGAGCAAACGAGCTGCGGGATTAAGAAACCGATTTCACTACATTCACTCAGGCACTACAAGGCACGTTTCTATGTCACTAACCTTCACTTTCTCACCCGAGCCCGAAAGTCCACCTACCTCGTTTGAACTACAACTATGCTAACTAGTCACTCAATCAATGCCACAACAGCGCCAAAAGTGCTTCCATGCCCTCAATTGTAAAACCCCCAACTCAATTCGAGCACGGTCAACTTTTGGTCAAATAGCCCCGTTTCGTTTCTTTGTCTAATTTCCAATTTTAACAAAGGCGGATCCGTTTTTATTTCACATTTTAGCTTTCTATCATTAATGACACCTATCCAAATCAAGCAATCGCAATTCGGATCGAAATCCGAAATTCTAGGGTTTACTATTCACAATTCACTATTCATTATTTTTCCCCAATTTCAAATATGCAGTTTCAACCGTAAAAATTGCTAAATAACTATCAAGCAATGATCTACGAACCCTAAAGAAGCATTTCCAATCAATTTCAAGCATTATAACGCATTAAATATCAAATCTAAAAATTGAATCAAAAATCAAATTTCATAAAATATGCACAAAAGCATGAAAACCCTCACAGAGATTGAAGACCAAGACCCGCAAGGACGCGAGCCACGACCCCCGAGCAATTCCACGGGCAATCGTAGAAGAAAAATGCAAGAAAATCTTTTCTTTTTCTCCCTATGACCATTCGGCCATGGCAAGGGATATGGTTGGCATTTTGCAAAATGTTTTTATTGATTTTTGCCTTGTTTTATTATTTAAAAGATGACAAGGGCATTTTGGTCATTTGCAAAATCAAACTTTAGTTAAAAATAGTCAAATAAGCTTATTTTGATGCCAATAAATCTAATTCAAGTTAAAACAATGCAATTAAATGAAAAACAACTAAAACTAGTTAAATTAAACTAAAAACATTTTTCACTAAGTCCGAAGAATATTTCTCTAACTCTCATTTTCGAAATAATGCGATCGAATAGTCAATAATCGATCGCTAATAAGGTGATGAGCAATAATATAAAACTTTAATTCTTTGAAAAGTAGAATAGTAGAATAGTTTAAAATTCACTCCGGCTCGGAGTTACTTTCCTCATTTATTTGAAAACCGAGTGATTTTAATGCAAGACAACCAAAACCGATTATTAAAATAATCACAACAATCAAGGTAATCAATATTCATTTAAAATAATTAATTTAACTATTTCTAGAATATTTTAAAAATTATGAAGTTAATATTAAGCTACAAATGGAAGTTAATATAAACACATAGTCAAATACAATTAAACACTAACATTTAAGATAACACTTAATTAATCACAAGAGAAGAAATTCAATTACTATAATTATTAGAAATAGGTAATAATCTTTTAATTATTCAATATATAACTACTAAATGCTTCCAAGAGAAATATTAAAATAGTGCAAATTGGTTGATTTAACTAATTAAACATTTAATCAAATGCAGTCAAGTGCTATTAAATGCATGCCGTGTTCGGGTTATCACAACATCCACCTCAGAACAACACACACACAGCAACTAGGGCAAAGGCTTTGTCTGTACCTCTTCCTCCTCCACTACCACCTCAACTAGTTGGGGATCACCCTCAGTGTCTCCTGAAACATATATCGAGGTATAAGCAACCACTGTTGCCCAGTGAGGGATAAGGTCCCGGGGCGTGCAATACAACAGTCAATACAGTTAAACAACAATAACAATTAAACAATTAAGGAAACAATGATAGCTTAAATAACCACACATTTAAAATGATACATTTCACATAACCCCTATACTCTAATCTTCACTTGGTCTTCATTCACGATCCACGAACCACGATCACGATCACGATTACGATAAGCCGGCATAGCCCCAAACACTCCAGTGGGTGTACTCCGGATATACCCCGATAATCCTACGACCTAACACCCCCTGGCAATCTCCGGATCAGGTGAGTGAGGGAATAGAGCACGGAGTTTGAATATCCACTAACAAGCCCTCTGCCGCCCAACCGATATTCAACATATCCGCCCCTGACACTATGGTTGCGCAACCACTATGCAATGCACTTTACAATGGCAAGTTAATATCAATAATATAAGCAATAACACGTAGGAGGATTAACAAGGTAAGTTGACCTCGATGCAGTTAGAATAGAAGCAATTTATACAAGCAAAAGCAGCTTTTCAAAGGACTATATACAAGACAAGCATAGAATCATGCCAAGAGCTCTAAAACAACTTGAAGTCACATTTAAACACTCAAGAAGTCATGCCAAGGTCTTAGAAGCGCGAGACAACCGAAATTGCTCCTAAACCCCTTTGTTTTCCAAACTATTTCTCTTCCAAACCAAAGTCAACAATTCAATTTCAAAGGAAAACTATACCAACCTTCTAACTAACCCTCAAGGAACCCTTTCAACCCTCAAACACATTCAAAAGCCCGCAATTACCCAGAAAGCCCCAAATTCCCTCTTCTAGCTTTAAACTACACATGCCTCATCCGGGCTTCAATTAGGGGTAAGCAAAGCTTCTATAGCACCTAGGTAGCCTAAGAATACTAAAAGTGAAGCCCGAATCCACCCAGATTCTCCTAAACCCCGAAAACTCTTTGTTAAAGTCGGCTAATTCATGTTATATGCGATATTAGAGCAATTCAAGTGTACGAGGCTATTAGACTACCTTCATTAACACCTAAGGCATCTATTAAAAGTGTTGAATCGAGCTAATACGCGTAATTACACAAAACCCTAGAAAATGTCATTATTCACCTCATAATTCTAAATATCGATTCTAACCATTTAAAAAGAGAAACAATGACTCAAATATGTTCTTTAGTACTTATAAACAAGCTATAATAGCATAGATAATCAATACAATAGCATTTAGCCACATTTTCAACAAATCAAGAAAATATTAACCATTTTAAAATGCGTAAATAAGCCGTGAAATCCCTCACCAATGCGCGTAAGAGCACCTAGGAAGCTTGCACACACCCTAAACTACTTGCTCTAGGCTTGGCTTGGCTTGAATTGATGATTTGATGAAGCAAAAATCTCTAAATGGCAAGAGAAGGGCTGTCGGCCTACTACAGTGAAATCTGCACATTTTTTTTTGTTTTTGTTTTGTGTTTTATGAGCTTAGGTGATATATAAGTGGGTAAGTTGAGGTGGGGGCATGGTTGGGTGGTTAAGTGGGCTTCTAAAATGCGCGTTGTTAACTTTAAAACGAGTCTAAGGTGAAAAGTGATGTTAGCTAATTAAATCTCTAAGTTTTGTTACATAATACTATTCATTTAATTACTAGAAATATTTTCTAAACGAGCTCTCCTATCGCTTCTAGCTCAATTGCACATTTTTCCCTCTTCTCTAACAATTAATATGATTTAATAAAAATGTTAATTCACTAATATAATGCAGTTTGAAAATGGAGGGAATAGTGGCTAAAGAAAACAGTTAATAAAGCACAGAAGAAAAAGCGCAAACAAAGGATGCAACAGTAAATGAATGTAAGGCAAAAAGCTCGGGCGTCACACCTACTTTCCTTCCTTCCCCCAGCAAGCAATAACACTGGGAGGAAGGCGATTAGGATCTCACGTATGGCAGGTCTTGGAACAAACTCTGACTCCTAGAGGTACCTACCTAGAAAAAAAGGAAAATCACCACTCACTAGTAAAAGAGGCGAGAGAAAGGACCAATTGAAATCCCCGGTGACCAACCATGGTCCCTGGACGCGTTTAGATACTTTCTTTAATTGTTCCCAAAGACATCTCCTCTCAGGTATCAAGTTTAAGGCCTTTTTTCTCGTCCAAGGCAGAAAAAAATGTTTATCTGTCTCTACAGCTAGAAGATAAAGCCTGATCAGATCTTTGTATGTCGTTAATGTCATAGTTATATTCCAGATTAGCCAAATTCTGTCATTCCCCGCTTCATTCTCCACGGTAATGGCTTTACTAAAAACCTTTCCCAAGCATCTGGTAATTCTGGCCGCCTTTCCACTCATCACTTTGGTTTCCACCAAGCTAATCAAATCTGCCTCTTGTGCTATTATATAATCTTTTGCCTTTCTCTTCTTCTCCACTTTACCGATCTTTCTGACATTCCATATAAGGACCTGAATGTGGAACTATTGCTGTTTTGAAATTCCCTTCATACCTTAGCACTGCCTCTAGTTTTTCATCTTGTGTAGCCCTTATTTGTCTGTTGTTCTTTGGCCTTGACTTTTCCCCTCCCCCTCTTTCTTAGAATTCACCATCTCTGATATGTTCTGCATTTTGTTCGTCCACTCTTCATTCAGTGTGATTCGAACCAGGGGAGGATCTTCCACCTTTAAGGTCATAGCACCAGTACCTGAACGCTTACTCTTACTGCTCTTCTCAGGTTCACCTCTTTTCTTAGGATTGGCTGCCCTGAGGTTCTTCTTTGAAGTCATTTGTTTATCACAGAATAAGTCCCCCTCAGTCACTACCATGGTTGACCCAGTATCAACCCTCTCTTCCAGATCCTCACTTCTATGGGCCAAATCACTATCCTCGGGAGTTATCTCCTTGACTACACCATCCTCGGCTTTGTTACCTAGACATTCATCCTGAGCAATCTCTTCCAGTTCAGCAGTGCTTAGATTTGGCATCTTTGGCTCTTCTAGTTCAGGGTCCTCTAGAACCATAAAACGGTTCGGGCTGACTAGATCCAGTTGGGTCATTCCACTAGCACAACTAGTGTCTAGCTCCCCCCCCCCCCCTTTGACATTGTCATTACTGGTACCTGACCCTGTCAGCTCGACATTTTTGAAAATACCAACCCTTAGTCAATAGGGCAATTCAAAGAGGAGAACGAGGACGGCTGAATACCGCTAAAAGTCAGACTACGAGTACAAATTGTCTGATTAAAAATTGCCACTGCATACTACCCGGTGCTTGCAGGTCTGACTGGTGCCTTCTCTCCAACAGCTGCTTCAATCAATGTTAAGTTTGACTACGAGGCTTCTTAGCCAGCAACATACTACTTATTGAAAGACCGAACAGGAAATGAAAAGTCGTAGTACAACAATTGTAAACATTCCCTCCCCACTCTGACTTTGATCGACTTGCCCGTACAACGTCTTTTTTGGGAGAAGAGGTCAAGGGGCAAAGTCACCCTCAAAAGTCATCTTTTGTATTGTATTGCATCAAGCAAAATGACATAGATAAGATCCTTGCTTAAAGAGTTTCATTGTCGAATTGATCTTGGAATTTGATCCCAATAGTAGCTATTGCCCAAAGGTGCTTTATGAAAGCCAGTCCACAACAGTGAAAGTATGATAGATTCCGTCGATCGAACAAAAACTGCTTCTTGATATTTTGTTTTGCCTCTCTGGCTTGACTACTCTGCTTTCTTAACACAAGTCTTATTTCACCTTCACAGACCACTTCACTACCCAGCAAGCTCCGACTCGAAAGCAAGAAGCAAGGGGCGTGAAAGCCGTTGCGCTAACGTGCATCTGCTCGTTAGCACTCCTTTTTTATTGTTGGGCCTTTAGGCTTTACTATTACTAATAATATAGAAAGGGATTTTCTCGCTTGTTTGAGACCATATAAGGCTTTTTTCAATCGGCAAACAAGGGATGGATCAGAAGTTTGATAGGGCTTTAAGAGATAGGGACTCCAACAGTAAGAAGAAGTTACTCAATGAGTCGGTGGATCACACACTTGGAGACAAGGACATGGGTATGATACCCCGAACCCAACATATAATTGGTAATATCTGTTTGCATTTAAATGAGTTTATTTTCAATAATAGTATAAACTTAAGTGATTAATTTAGCTAAAGTCATCCATTTTTTGCATTATTTTCATATTTCTTTTAAAAGTATTCAAATAATACTTGGATTAATTATTTGAAATGAATATTAACTACTTTTATTATTTACAGTAATTGGATTTATTTTCTTGCACCTATTTACTTAGTTTTCAATTAAATAGAAAAGTAGCTCCAAGTCGGGAGTAAATTTTAAATTATTTTACTTTTTCAAAAATTATATTTTTTCTGTGATTACTTATCATTTTTACAGTAATCGTTCATCGCTCGTTCGATCGTAGCACATTAAAAATGAAAGTTAGATAAATATCTCTCGGACTCAGTGAATAGTGAATTTAAAAATTTAGTTTTAGTATTCCTAGTCTAGTTAGTTTTATTAAAATTGCAATATGTGACTTGAATTAAGTTAAAATGCCAACTTAAAAAGCTTACATTGACCAAGCTAAAGACCATTGACCCTTTGACTTATTCTTTGTCATCTTTTTTGTCCTTTTATATTGCAAATAAAACACAAAATCAAGCACACAAAGTGAGCTCAAAACCGTGAACAAGAAAGAAGAAAAGGATAGAAAATTTCTCAAGCGAATTCAACCAATTTTCGTGTGAGCTTGCTTAGGATCATAACCGAGCCATTCATCATCATCTTTCTAGCATCTAGGAGTGATCAAGGTGAGGGATGCATCATTGTTTTCGCATTTGAATGTTTTAGTTAAAACTTTAATTTTTAGTAATTGTGTATAGAACTCTCTTTAATTCGTTTTGTTGCTTGAAATGCCTTCCATGATGATAGTAGACCATGCTTCTATGAGTTTTTAGCAATTTATACGGTTGAATTTGGCAAATGCAATTGTAGGTCATAATGAATAGTAAAACCTTAGATTTGTGGATTTTCGGTCTGAATTGTGTTTTATTGATTTAGATAGGTACCAATAATGATAGAAAGATTATTTATGCAATAAAAAAAATTACCCTTTGTTAAAATTGAGAATTAGGCAATGAAATGTAAAGGGGCCGTTTGACCAAGTGTTGACCGTGCTCGAATTAAGTTGAGGGTTTGGCTTGTAAGTGCATGGAAGAACTTTTGGCACTGTTGTGTCATTGATTGGATGCCCGGTTAACATAGTTGTAGTTCAAATGCAGTAGGTGGACTTTCGGGCTCCGATTGGGAAAGTGAGGTTTAATAGAATAGAAACGTGCCTTGTAGTGCCTAAGTGAGGGTAGTGAAGACGATTTTCCAATTCGGTAGCTTGTTTGCTCGTAATTGCTTTTGGAAGTTAGAGATTGAATAATATTATTTGTCGTTTTTCTTGTTTAAGCTACTATAGCTTGTTTACTATTGTTCTTGTTGTTATTAAAGATTATAATTGCTTGAATGTCAATTATTGTTACTAATCTGCGCTTTGGGTGCCCTCGCTCGTTTATCATTGTGTTTATCTTATTGCATTGCATGGTGTCAGGCTTGTGAGTGATGGCTATCTCTAGGCAGTCTCGTGCTACTAGGGTTGGGTTGCTCTAGCTCCATGTCCTATTCTCACTCTCGCTAGGGTTGCTGCCCTGAGAGATTTGAGTTGTCGATGTATCGGGTACATCCGGAGTACACCCAATCAAAGTTATAAGGTGGTTGCGCGCTTATCATCATTGTTGTCAACATCAAGCTCGAGATTGATGTATCACTCGTGGAATCGATTCGCTTGGTATATAACTCGTGTGAGCGAACTGTAACCTTCAAAGTGTGGTATAGCTTTGGTTGGTTATGTTAATGCTTTCCTTTATTGTTTATTGTAATGATGTTTATAGTAATTGCTTCCCTTATTGGTTATATTGATTAACAGTTCATATTTGTATTGCACGGACTTCTTCTCTCTCCACCTCAATATTTGTTCCGCCCTCACTGAGTATATGTGTTTTGTATACTCACTTTTCACCACCACATTGCAAGAAATCCATGAGACTATCTCTTGGAATTCCCTAGGATCAACTCGTTATACATAATAATTGGCAATTTTAAATCAGAGAATTAGGATTACCTCTTTTAATGATTAGTGGTAGTGTTATGGAATTTCCCAACGAAAGCGTCTAGCTCCTCCTACTTCACTCGCGGACAAGGATGAAAGGGGAGGATGCTATAATTTTCAAAGAGAGGGGTTTTTTTTCTTGTTCCTACGTTTTCAGAAAAACAATATATGTCAATCTCTCATTGTGAAAACCCTACGTGGCCCTTCTTATAAAGACCATGTGGGCTAGGCTCTTCAAAAGGCCAACTCACAAAATAGTTATAAAAAAAACCCAATCTTTTAATGTGGTTTTCCATAAAGCCCACAACGATTCAAATTAAATCACTATTTAATTTAAATCAATCAGCCTAGGATTTAATTGATGAATCATAAATCTAGTACTAGCTAGAAATTGTCAAATAATTAAATCCACAACCTAATAATAATAATTAGATAATATTTAATTCTTAATTAAATATTAATCACAAATAATATTTAATTCTCAATTAAATATTCATTACAATTAGGTCATCACACCAATTAAATAATTTATTCTTTTGCGTGACTCTATAGGTTCAAACTTAAACCGGTAGCATAAAGACTATCCTTACACTAATCGAAGTTACCATCTAGCAATGGTTCCCGACGACCGAATAAGGTGAATAAGTGCAAGGCAACATTCAACGAACCTTGGTACAATGGTGAATTCCCTATCACCCTCGATGTTCCGAAATAACCCTAGGGGCATGGTTAACTGTCAAATCCCTAATTAGTTACTTCATGTCAAATTTCAATCCTATCATGACACATCATGACTTACCCTCGTGACTCATCACGAGATGTGCTTTGGCCAAAGACTTTCTGAATTGAAATTAAGCGAAACAACATTCTCCAAATACCTGGAGCGGTCAATCCCATCTTGACTCACACATTGACTTCTCTGATACTTGCCCATACCTAGTAACCTTCTGTTACCAGATTAGAAATATGGATAGTCCGACACCTAAGAATGAGGAGTAATCTGTAAGTCTCCATGGTAGTCTCACGTAAAAGAGAACATGTCTACCATATGTACCACGAGCTATATCCTTAGACAGTAGGGTACATACCATAGGACGCTCATAAAGAGAGTCATGTTTAGTGAACATGTCTCCACATGTCACTTGTTTATTGCACCGGTGTCCCAACACCCATTGGTCATGAGGATAACCAAGCAATGCAATAACCTATACTCGATGAAATTGACGTCCCAATACCAAATTTATCTTTTGGTTACGAACAAAGTTTAAGAATGGCCAAAATCAACCCTCATTCCATAAAGTCATTCTAAGGACTGGATCTTGATCAATCAAAGGTAAAAGAAGATGGACAATATGATGTAATGGCCAAATATTATTAATAGAACAATAATCCATATACAAATTAATTTGCCAGCTACACTCGATGACAGACTTTAGGACACAATTCCTAACAATCTCCCATTTGACTTAAAGCCAATCGCATCTGTATCCTATACCCATCTTTTCTCGATGTGCATCGAACTCTTTGATCCCAAGAGCTTTGGTGAAGGGGTCAGCTAAATTCTCTTTACTATCAATCTTTTGCAGAGTGACGTCACCTCTAGTAATGATCTCTCTAATTAGGTGGTAACGTCTCAGTACATGTTTGGCTTTCAGATGAGATTGGGGTTCCTTAGCTTGTGCAATGGCTCCAGTACTATCACTGAAGATCATGACTGGACCAGTCAGATCAGGAAGAACTTTGAGATCCGTGATGAATTTTCTAAGCCAAACTGCCTCTTTCGCCGCATCAGATACTGCTATATATTCTGCCTCATAGACAGAATCGGCTACAGTCTGCAGTTTGGAACTTTTCCAACTGATGGATCCACCATTCAGGGTGAACACAAAATCAGATATGGTCTTACTATCATATCTATCTGATTGAAAACTTGAATCGGTATAACCAACAAGTTTCATATCAGAATCTCCATAAACGAGCCATTGGTCCTTTGTTTTTCTTAAATACTTTAGGATGGTCTTAACCACTTGCCAATGTTTCTCGCCAGGATCAGATTAGTATCTGCTTACTATTCCAAGGGAATTAGCCACGTCAGGTCTCGTACAAGACATAATATACATGATAGATCCTACTGCCGAGGCATATGGGATTCTACTCATGCGCACTCTTTCTTGAGGAATTGTCAGACAATCCTTTTTAGAAAGAGTAATTCTATGACCTATCGGGATATAGCCTTCCTTGGAATTTTCCATGCTAAACCTTTTCAGCACAGTGTCTATGTACGTAGACTGGGACAATCCCAGCAACCTTATTGATCTATCCCTATAGATCCTGATCCCAATGATATAGGAAGCCTCTCCTAAATCCTTCATGGAAAATTGGGATGACAACCACAACTTCACGCTTTGCAATGCAGATATGTCATTCCCTATAAGGAGAATATCATCCACATATAGCACCAAGAACATCACCACATGACCATTTGCCCATTTATAGATACATGGCTCTTTTTCATTCTTAACGAAGCCATACATTTTGATAACCTAGTCAAAACGTATGTTCCAACTCCGAGAGGCTTGCTTGAGTCCATAAATGGATCTCTGTAGCTTGCATACTTTAGATTCATTTGTGGATGTGAACCCTTCAGGCTGTGTCATGTACACCTCCTCTTTCAACTCACCATTAAGGAAAGCTGTCAAACATCCATTTGCCAAATTTCATAATCTGGGCACGCAGCTATAGCAACCATAATGCGAACCGATTTGAGCATTGCTACAGGATAAAATCTCTCATCATAGTCAATACCATAATGTTGACGAAATCCCTTAGCAACCAAACGGGCTTTGTAGGTCTCTACCTTCCCATCTGCTCTTCTTTTTCTTTTAAAAACCAATTTACACCCTATGGGTCTTACCCCTTCGGGTGGGTCAACTAATTTAAAACATTGTTGACAAGCATGGATTCTATCTCGGATCACATGGCTTTAAGCCATTCTTCGGAATCAAGTCTCTGTATTGCATCCATATAACGGATCAGATCCTCATCATTCTCATCAAGTTCGATGGGATCACCGCCACGGACTAGGAATCCATATATGTTCGGTTGACGTACTCTACCAGATCTTCTTATTGTTGTGTCTACAGTGGGCTTAGGATTCAGTTCATTAACCTTGTCATGTTCTGTATGTTCTTCTACTAATGTTTGGTCTTGTTCTAGTTGAACTTCTCCAAGTCCAATATTGGAGGCATTGCTTTCCTTCTCGAGAAACTCTTTCTTTAGGAAAACCGCTCTAAGGGCAACGAACACCTTTTGTTCGCTGGGGTTGTAGAATTGGTATCCTCTAGACTTTCTAGGGTACCCTACGAACAAACATTTATTAGATTTTGGTTCTCACTTGTCAGCTTGAAGACGCTTGACATATGCTGGACACCCCCAAACCTTTAGGTGTGTGAGTGTTGGTTTATGCCAAATCCACATCTCATATGGTGTCTTATCTACTGACTTGCTAAGAACCCTATTCAGCACGTGAGCAGCAATTTCAAGGGCATATCCCCAAAAGAATATGGGAAGATCCGCACGTCCCATCATGGATCGTACCATTTCTAACAAGGTTCGATTTCTCATCTCAGATACACCATTATGCTATGGTATAGCGGTGAAGGGGGGTCCATTGTGAAAGATTCCCATTCTTCTCAAGGTAACCCAGAAACTCATTGGAAAGATACTCACCTCTATGATCAGATCGTAGAATCTTGATATCTTTCCCAATTTGTTTATCTACTTCATTACGATATCTTTTGAACATTTCAAAAGATTCTGACTTATTTCTCATCAAATAGATATACTCATACCTAGATAGATCATCAGTAAAGGTAATAAAGTAGGAGTATCCTCCTCTAGCACTTGTGCTCGTAGGCCCACATACATCTGTATGCACGAGGCCCAAGAGCCCTGCAGCCCGATCACCTTTTCCAATAAAAGGAGATTTGGTCATTTTACCTAATAGACAAGACTCACAAGTAGGTAGTGATACGGGATCACTAATATCAAGCAACCCTTCCTTGATTAACTTGTTAATCCTATTTTCATTTATATGACCTAACCTGTAGTGCCAAAGGTAGGCACCAGAGTTTATTCATTGCTTTGGATGCTTATTGCTAACATACATACCATAGGACACTCGTAAAGAGAGTCATGTTCAGTGAACATGTCTCCACATGTCACCTGTTTATCGCACCGGTGTCTCAACACCCATTGGTCATGAGGATAACCAAGCAATGCAACAAACAATAACCTATACTCGATGAAATTGACATCCCAATACCAATTTCATCATTTGGTTACGAATAAATTTAAGAATGACCAGAATCAACCCTCATTCATATGATTCCATAAAGTCATTCTAAGGACTGCATTATGATCAATCAAAGGAAAAAAAAGATGGACGATATGATGTAATGGCCAAATATTGTTAATAGAACAATAATCCACATACAAATTAATTTTCCAGCTACACTCAATGACTGACTTTAGGACATAATTCCTAACACAAATTTTTAGGAAATACAGTGTTAGAAGGAATGTTTGTGCTTGTGTTGATTTCTCATTGCTTGTGAGTTAATGTGCTATGTGGCGTGGTTTGCAAAGAGGTTATTTTGAGTTGTATGACATCAATGTATAAAAAAAAAATATAATTAAGCTTAATTGAAACATTAGGGTAGTATGATAAGCTAGTTTATGCATTAAAATAGTATGGTTTAACTTCAATGCATGTATTTAATTGCTCAAAGGAAATGAGTTAGGATAGTCACTGAAATTGGAAATAGAAATTTATATTTGCTTGTGCTGTTTGTTAAGAACCAAGGCTCGGATGGTCTTGAGAAGTTGTGAATGTTGGACACGGTACTGGTCCATTTATATTATGTTTGCAGGTTTGGGTTTGCCCTAGAAATACGGGAGACTCCGTCCATTTTTCCTAAAAATTACGCCTGGGTTTGGTATTGGGTTGAGTTTAGTGTGATTAATAGAAGTCCCAGTCTCGTGAGAGATCGGGGTATTACAAGTGGTATCAGAGTTTAGTTAGCTTATAAGCCGGGACAAAGTCCTCGGTCTGTCGGGTAGTAACCCTTGGTTGTGTGCTTGTTAAGTGTGTCTTGAAAGTGTGTGCTTGTATGAGAGATTGTGTGTCTTGAATTTGATGTATGAATCTAAGTGATATACTTGTGTGGTATGTGTTAAGTTGTATTATGTGCAAAGAAATGGCTATACGTGAATTGAAATGACTTCTCGTGAATCGAATTGATCTCGTAAATCGAAGTGACCTCGTGAATTGTTATTTCCTTGAATTATTGATTGTAATGTATGTACTCAAATGTCTTGGATTGAGTTGTGTTGTGATTGACTTGATTGTTGTGCTTGAATGACTTTGTTGATTAAGTTGTTTTATAAACTCTTTTATAAACATACATGCATAATAGTTTAAAGTATATATGTACATATGTGATATCTTGGCATTTATACATAACCCATCGAAATGGTAAGAAATCTTCTTCCTTCCCCTAAAGAGAAGTGATTAGTAGTAGGCCCTCCAAGTTATGTTGATTAGCGGGAATGAGAAGCATTTGGTTAGCCTGTTTATTTGGGAGTTGGAGTTATAGTTGAAGCTTAGTTATTGGCATTCCTCTAAGGCATTTTTCTATGCTTAACAGTCTCAAGTGAGTGTTGCCTTTTTGGGGTTTTGTATGGAAATTTTAATGGGCCATCCTTGGTACTCTATTATTGGGGCATTGTTCCGAGTATTTTCTTTTGGTATTCCTCAGTAGGTTTGGTATTTGGAATTCCTATCAGGCTTATTGTACAGTATTACTTACGGTATTCTTTGGAATTCTTATTGGGCTTTCTTGACGGTAAGTTTGTATAAATTTTTCACTCGGCAAGTAGTGATGAAGCCTCGGAGTTTGGTGTTGTATATGTTGCATCTTCTCGAGCTTCTCCCTTAGTCTTCCCATTCAGGAAATCTCCACTTGGTGTTTGCTCCTAAATTGTAGTGAGGATTCGGTGGTTGGAGGATTTCATTTACTGATAAGCCTTTGGTATTTTCTTCATATGCCTAATTTAATGCATGCAAATAGCGCTATAAGTATTCTAGGGCTTATATTTATGCTATAACTTAACATAATTGTAATTTAATTGGAGTAGTTGAGAAAAAAAGGTAATTGGAGTTTATAGCTTATATTTTAATTTAAAGATAATTTGATGCTTATATTTGGTGATGATTTAATGATAGTTTGTTGATTTGTTGTTAAATCCTCATTCTAATGATAAATTGTCGTTATATAAGTGCTATCATACTCAAATGTATGCTAGAAGAGACTTAGTTGAAGTGTTAAGTGAAAATGCCTTGTGAGTTAAAAATTAACTTTGTTGGATTAGTTGTAGTTAAATGGTTTGTGTGACTTAATTTGGTTACTAAATGTTATGAATGTAATTGGGAAAGCTAAATAAAAGGAAAGCCCGAGCATGCTAGTAAAGCCATTGGTTAGAGTAATGTGAAAATGACCTACTTGAGAATAAATGCAAGTTTTATGAATTAAGGGGTGTATAATGATTATCCAAATAGTTTAACTAGAATGTTTCCTCGGTATTTTTCCCTAGTATTCTCTTTGGCATTCTTCTCAGTATTTTTTAGCAGTACTTGGGATCTAATTAGTTATCCTATTAGGTATTTCACTCGAGGACTATATTGATGTATTGGTATATATCGATGTACATATTGGATTTCTTATTCAGGGACATATGGGGTTATTATTGGGAAGACTTCTCTGGAACTTTTTGAAGTATGTTTGACTAGGTTTTCTTAGTATTTCTTCAGCACTCCTAAATAAGGAATTCTTCTATGGTATTCATGACCAGCGGGGTATTTCTTCGGACCTCTGGATGGGATCTTCATTTGAGCCTTTATTTGGCTTCCTGTTTGAGAGTTCTCGGGCAGTAATAGTTGAACTTCTACTGGAGATTTGTATATAGGGTATTCTTTTAGTATTTTTTTTGTCATTATTATGCGGTATTAGTATTATCTACAGTATTCCTGCTCTAGTCTTTAGTTGGTATTTTCTCGGTACTCTCGGTTGGGATCTCTATTTGGGTTTTCCTACGGCTGTTCTTATCCAGTGTTTTACTCAGCAACCGATGAAGAGCGGTCAGGGTTGGATTTCAGATGAGGCTGAGTTCTATTGGAAGAAGAATTGCGAGGACGCAATTGTTTTAATGGGGGAATGATATGATACCCCAAACCCATCATATAATTGATGATATCTGTTTGCATTTAAATGAGTTTATTTTGAATAATAGTATAAACTTAAGTGATTAATTTAGCTAAAGTCATCCATTTTTGCATTATTTTCATATTTCTTTTAAAAGTATTCAAATAATACTTGGATTAATTATTTGAAATGAATATTAACTACTTTTATTATTTATAGTAATTGGATTTATTTTATTGTACCTATTTACTTAGTTTTCAATTAAATGGAAAAGTAGCTCCGAGCCCGGAGTGAATTTTAAACTATTTTACTTTTCAAAAATTTTATGTTTTCTATCATTACTTATCATTTTTAGAGTAATCATTCATCGCTTGTTCGATTGTAGTGCATTAAAAATGAAAGTTAGATAAATATCTCTAGGACTCAGTGAATAGTGAATTTAGAATTTTAGTTTTAGTATTCATAGTTTAGTTAGTTTTATTAAAATTGCAATATATGGCTTGAATTAAGTTAAAATGCCAACTTAAAAAGCCTACATTGACCAAGCTAAATACCATTGACCCTTTGACTTATTCTTTGTCATCTTTTTTGTCCTTTTATATTGCAAATAAAACACAAAATCAAGCACACAAAGTGAGCTCAAAACCGTGAACAAGAAAGAAGAAAAGGAAAGAAAAATTCTCAAGCCAATTCAACCAATTTTTGTGTGAGCTTGCTTAGGATCATTGCCGAGCCATTCATCGTCATCTTTCTAGCGTCTAGGAGTGACCAAGGTGAGGGATGCATCATTGTTTTCACATTTGAATGTTTTAGTTAAAACTTTAATTTGTAGTAACTGTGTATAGAATGCTCTTTAATTCATTTTGTTGCTTGAAATGCCTTCCATGATGATAGTAGACCATGCCTCTATGATTTTTTAGCAATTTTTACAATTGAATTTGACAAATGCAATTGTAGGTGACAATGAATAGTAAAATATGAATAGTAAAACCCTAAATTTGTGGATTTTCGGTCTGAATTATGTTTTATTGATTTAGATAGGTGCCATTAATGATAGAAAGATTAATTATGCAATAAAAACGGATTACCCTTTGTTAAAATTGAGAATTAGGCAGTGAAATATAAAGGGGCTGTTTGACCAAGTGTTGACCGTGCTCGAATTAAGTTGGGGGTTTGGCTTGTGAGTGCATTGAAATACTTTTGGCGCTATTGTGGCGTTGATTGGATGCCCGGTTAACATAGTTGTAGTTCAAACACAGTAGGTGGACTTTCGGGCTCCGGTTGGAAAAGTGAGGTTTAATAGCATAGAAACGTGCTGTGTAGTGCCTAAGTGAGGGTAGTGAACACGATTTCCAATTCAGTAGCTCGTTTGCTCGTAATTTGTTTTAGAAGTTAGAGATTGAATAGTGTTATTTGTCGTTTTTCTTATTTAAGCTACTATAGCTTGTTTACTGTTGTTCTTGTTGTTATTAATGATTATAATGCTTAAATGTCAATTATTGTTACTAATCTGCACTTTGGGTGCCCTCGCTCGTTTATCATTGTGTTTATCTTATTGCATTGCATGGTGTCAGGCTCATGAGTGATGGGCCTCTCTAAGAAGTCTCGGGCTGCTAGGGTTGGGTTGCTCTAGCTCTGTGTCCTATTCTCACTCTCGCTAGGGTTGCCGCCCTGAGAGATTTGGGTCGTAGATGTGTCAGGTATATCCGGAGTACACCCAATCGAAGTTATAAGGTGCTTGCGCGCTTATCATCATTGTTGTCAACATCAAGCTCGAGATTGATGTATCACTCGTGGAATTGAATCGCTTAGTATATAGATCGTGTGAGCGAACCATAACCTTCAAAGTGTGGTATAGCTTTGGTTGGTTATGTTAATGTTTTCCTTAATTGTTTATTATAATGATGTTTATATTAATTGTTTCCCTTATTGGTTACATTGCTTAACTGTTCCTATTTGCATTGCACGAACTTCTTCTCTCTCTACCTCAATATTTGTTCCGCCCTCACTGAGTATATGTGTTTTGTATACACACTCCTCACCACCACATTTCAGGAAATACAGTGTTAGAAGGAATGTTCGTACTTGTGTTGATTTCTCCTTGCTTGGGAGTTAATGTGCTACGTGGCGTAGTTTGCAAAGAGGTTATTTTGAGTTGTATGACATCAATGTATAAAGAAATATAATTAAGCTTAATTGAAACATTAAGGTGGTATGATAAGCTAGTTTATGCATTTAAATAGTATGGTTTTACTTCAATGCATGTATGTAATTGCTTAAAGGAAAGGAGTTAGGATAGTCACTGAAATTGGAAATAGAAATGTATATTTGCTTGTGTCATTTGTTAAGAACCAATGCTCGGATGGCCTTGAGGAGTTGTGAATGTTGGACACGGTACTAGTCCATTTATATTCTATATGCAGGTTTTGGTTTGCCCTAGAAATAGGGGAGACTCCATCCATTTTCCCTAAAATTACGCTTGGGTTTGGTATTGGGTTGAGTTTAGTGTGATTGATAGAAGTCCCGGTCTCGTGAGGGATCGGGGTATTACAAAGGGGATGCCTGAGTCTTTAAAAAGTATACAAGTGTTGAAAAAGTGAAGTCTAAGGACAACAGTAAACGTGAGGAATGGGACCTCCAAACAAACCGCCCTACTAAAGAAGTTTGCAAGCAAGGGACATGCCGAACACCTACCTTTCCAACTAAGTCCAACGCAACTTTAATTGACGATGTGTTCCGTCGTCTGCAAGCCGTGGCCGACAAGGGCCTTTTCCCTAAATATATTGGGAAGCGAAGAGGACAGGTTTGAAACTCATTCTGTAAGATTCTCCTGAAGCTAGGCATTTACCTAAGGCACTGATATTCTATGTCTCTCAATTACACATGTTTTAGGGAGTTGAACGTCTTATTCTTATGAGTGGCCTATGTGGAGCAAGGATTCCGAAAAGTCAAATCCAATTCGATATTACAAATGCAAGTCGACGTTCCTATTATGAAAGTGAAAGTGAAAGTGAAGTGAAAACCGGCCTTAAGCAGGATCCAAAGACTTTTAAGTCTAGTTCCAACCTGGATATAAAAGTCAAGTTCAATCTTCGAAAGTGATCTCTCTTTTAGTCTGGCCTTCTTTTTTCTTTGAGTCTGGTTCTTAAGACAAAAAATTGGGTTTTATGAATATCTCTCTTCCGGCCTATTAAGTAAGTCAGTTCGAGATTGAAACTAGACCTGAGAGACACTAGTAAGAGTAGATGCGCCTTCTGTAATGCCCCGGCTAAGTGAATACCCCGAAAGGCAGAGGCACCCCAGCGACGCCACATAAGATGATATTGTCTGCTTTGGGTTACCACATTGGGCCCCTCACAGGTTTGTTTCTCAGAGCCTAACTTGGACTGGAAAACGCATCATTACTATGTAACGATATTGTGTGCTTTGCGCAGTGGTAGGCCACACACACTCACTCACGGCTTTGTTCCCAGACAGGCTAAGTGAATATCCCCAAAGGGGCAAAGACACACTCGCATTGGAATGCGTCATCTCAAATATAAGGGAGAACCCTCTACTATATATTCAGTAGTCCCAACTCGTAACCAACTGATGTGGGATATTACATCCGCCCCTCATTAGGGACCCAGCGTCCTCGCTTGAACAATGGTCGGCCCACTCTGATATGACTTCTATAATGCCCCGGCTACGCAAATACCTCAAAAGGCAGAGGCACACCAGCGACGCCACATAAGATGATATTGTCTGCTTTGGGTTACCACATTGGGCCCCTCACGGGTTTGTTTCTCACAACCCAACTTGGATTGGAAAACGTGTCATTACTGTGTAACGATATTGTCCGCTTTGCGCAGTGGTGGGCCACACACACTCACTCACGGCTTTGTTCTAACCAGGCTAAGAGAATACCCATAAAGGGGCAAAGGCACACCCGCACTGGAACTCGTCATCTCGAATATAAGGGAGAACCCTCCACTATATATTCAGGAGTCCCAGCTCGTAACCAACCGATGTGGGATATTACACCTTCAATTGAGGAGAACTATTCACAAGCAGTGGTTATGAGCTCTTTCTTGTTCCAGATCAGAAGAGGTAATTCCTTCAATTGCACTAGTGGATTGAATAACCTTTGTTTTAGTGCCAACAAAGTGCATGTGTTGTTCGTTAAGAAAAACACGAGTTTCGATAGGTTGGAGGATTGATACTAGAAGTAGGACAAAGGTCTTAAAAGAGAAATGAAAGGCATTTTTTTAGCATTTTTCCACTTATCCAAGGTATGAAATGACTCGACTGATAAGGAGAGAAAGGTAGATGCTCGACCAATAGGGAAAGGGTGGAAGATGCTCGACCGATACAGGGAGGAATGGTTTCTGGGAATTTGTATTTGAGAGAGAGCTATGCTTAGGTCAGTTCCTTCAGTAAACTTTTTTGGTAAGCCAAAAGTTAACTTTAGGTAAGTAAGTAGTCCCATATGAAATTCATAAAAAAATTCATATCTGGCACTTGAGGAGGTCAATCTTAAGTGTTAGAAGCTACTGCTAAGGGACTCCCCCTCATCTATAAAGGATAGGCAGTTGAGAGAGAATATGGCGATAGCCTAGTTTTGATTGAATATCCTTTCCTATGCTTGTCTTGTATTGAGGTATACCGAAGGAATGAGTAAAAGTAGGTAACAGAAGGGGAGGGATTGTTGTTTTTTATTAGTGAGGGAAAACAACTTTCATTTTATTAAATCTAATGGTAGGGCTTTAAAGAGTAGGCGGTTTGTATCTTTCTATGAACCCTAGAATAAGAAGTAAAAGGATAGGCAGAGTAAGAGCTCTTGAAGTCTACCCGAGCGTGCTTCTTCATTCATCAATTTAGGCCCAACTATGAACACGTGGATCATCTAGGGAACATGGCTTGGGAACAGCTTCTTACTTGTAGGAGCTAATCACAGTAAGAGAGTCCAATCTCTAAAATAGAGCTTAGCTCTCCATAGTAGTATACTAGTAGTTGGCTTAGGTTATGACTTGATCCAATAAAATAGAGTCAGAATACCTTTCTATCTAAAAGAAATGGTGCTCGATGAAAGGATCAAGATTCCACACTATGCTGTGGGCTAGGGAGAGAGCTGCTCTGTGAAGCTAGGTATTCAGTGTTCTTATATAGGAATCATACTAGAAAATAGAAAGGGCCTTCTGTGAGACCCGACCCCGATTTGCGTGCGAAACCTAGCTTTGTTTGTCCTAACCTAGATTTGCGTGCCATGACCTAGGTTTGAGAATTTTATTTAGTTTTGTGTGCCTTGCATTGAATTTCATGCATTCATATAGGGTTACGTGCGTTTACTTGAAAAATGTGCGTTTGTCTCGTAGTTTGTGTCCTACCTCGAAGTGCGTGCCCTAAACCTAAGAAAGCGTGTCTTCACGCTAATCAAGAAAGAATCTTACACGAAGTACTAGACTATTAAACAATCCTACAAAATCCACTAACAATATAATAATCCAAATTCCTTTCACTAGAAGACAAAAATGCACCAAAAACAAAACATTCTTTATTCTTTATGCATTATTCTTTTTTGCACTTCCAAAATACAATTAAATAACACTCAAAAGAAGACACAAAATTCAGATTTGGCTCATGCAATAGCCGGCCATGCCTTGTTCTTGGGCAATAAAATTGAGCAACATATTTTATTCTATGCATGCAAAGACAAAAAAAAAAATGACATAAGGCATTAAAATAATTCCTCAAATCCCTTCAAATCCTCACCATATCCGACCAGCCCTTGCATGCCCATTCTAGCATTCAAAATTTAAAGCATTTTGGAGACAAAAGCTGAAATTGAAAGCCTCACGGCCGAGCATGCTCCTCAAGTTGCAAAGCCTTTGTTTTAACTTCATTTTCTTCATTTCTTTCTCTCACATTTCTCGCTCACTCTCTTTTCCTCTCTCCATTTCGGTCCTTGGCTGAACTCTCACCATCCTTGCTCATCTTCATCACACCTTGGTCGAACAAGGCAAGCAAATCATCAAGAAAACCAAGCAATCAAGCTAGAGTTCGAAAAACACTCATGCATGTGCATTGAAGCTTCATTTCGGCCTTAGGTAAGCTTCTTGACATTCATTTATTTTCTTCATGTTTTAACTACATGCATGCACTAAGAGGTTGATCACCAGGCTTGGAAAAATACAGAAAAGCAAGTTGAAACCTCAGCCAAGCAAGGAGAAGAACAGATTTGAGCTTCAACCAGGTTTTTTAGCATAGTTTGGTTGATTGCAAAGGTGAGGGTTAAAAGCTTTTGAAAACTCTTTGAAATTTCACATGCATGTTCACAAATGTGTATATTTGCTTCTGTATTTGAGTTATGTGGTCGTTCATGAGCTTAAACAACCATGCATGGCAAGAACTTGGCTTGAAAATGATGCTAGGTAAAGTCGAATTTATGAGACAGCTTTCTGACCAGTCTGTTCGAGGTAATTTTGGCTAAGCAAATGATGTTGAAATTGTGTAAAAATCACTTGATGACTATTTTGGACAGTTTTGAACAATTTTCGCAGAAATAGGAAAAGTCAAATTTTGGCTCTAAGGTCCTCAAAATGGCAAAATCGCGAAAGGTAGCTAAATCTGGAAAAATTTGAGGAAATGAAACAGTTTTGGCAGATGCACTGACTATGTAGAACGAGAGGTTTTTGACCTAGCAAATGACATCAAAATTGTGTGAAATTTTGTATGCTGCTATATTTTTCAGTTGTGGACATTTTTTCCAGAAATAGGCTTAGGCTAAAAATGAACCTAAAGACCTCAAAAACATGAAATATCGAAAGATAGGCAAATCTGGACAGTTTTGTGCAGTTCCATTATTTCGGCTATATCTAATGATCCCGAACTCCAATTGATGCAAGGTTTGTTTCTGATTTTAGTTAACTTCTTAAGCTTTAATTTGACATCTTATTCACTGAATTTTGAGATTGTTTAATTATTCTATTGATTGTGAGAAAACAGCTTATTGCAGTGAGTGTTCCACTTAGCTATGTGCTTGGAAAACTATTGTAACCTCTTTTGTGGCACTAATTGCTTGGAAATGTGGTGTTGGAATATTATGTGGACTGTTTTGAGCACTTGAGGTTGTATGAATTGATTGATGCATGACTTGGGAATGATGTTAAGTTGACTTAGGGTTTTGATCGCATGATTATGCATGAAATAGAAACCCTAATGACTAAGTATTCTTGCTAAGTGTTAACCATTGGATATTGTGAGGAAAATGTACGTTGCATAGGCTGCCCGTAAATGTTTTATAATTTCAAAAGTGATATTGACCATTGCATGTTGACAAATAAGCTTTTCTTGTATTTGAACCCATGTTGATATCATTGCATGTTGAGTAATCTTATCACTTGATTGCATGGACCTTTTAATGAGTTATATGGCCTGTTTTACATGTGTTACATGGCTGCCCGTTTAATTTTCATATAACTCTATATGCCTTTCAAGTGAAATTTCCTGTCTTATCGTGTCCTGCTTGTTTATCTGTCAATGTGCAATCTTATGACTGTCCGGAGGCAACCTACTTTGTTGTCCTCCTTCTGTGATATATATTACCTGTCATAAATGTGCATTGCATACAAGGTTGCAACCTTTCCTGTCGGCATGGTAGCGATCACGTACGCCGGGCGGCATCGGGCTTGCCGGTGATACCGTGACCACCATGGTCCCATTCCCTCTCTCGCTTGGGGGCTAGACTTCCTCGGAGAGTTGGGTCGTAGGATTTTGGGGTACATCCGGAGTACACCCACCTGGTGTGTTTGGGGGATGATTCGAAGTCGGCCGCAACTTCTGATTCTAAAACTGATTTGAGAGCAAAAGCTCGCCATATCCTTTTTATTATGTGTATAACTACTCCCGCTTGGATCCTAGCGAACCTTGGGGAGGAAAGACCGGTTTTCCTATTTCTGTTTTTGTATTTCTGTACTTGTATTTCTGTTGTATTCATGTTTGAAAAATGGATTTTCATAAGTTTAACCGGAAAATGAGTTTCAAAACTTATTTCTCGTTTCCTCTCGCTGAGTTCATAAGGACTCACCCTCTTTTATCATTTCAGGTAAAGAAGAACAGGTACAGGAACCCGAGCTCAATGTACCTAATGATGAACCCCTGGAATGATTGCTTGTAATTGTTGTTTTGCTTGAACGTGACTTCTTGTCAACTTTTGTTACTTGAAGACTATTTCCCTTACGTTATTTGTTGTTTGTGATGTAATAGACCCCCGTTGTAATTTGGGGTCTAATTTTGGTTTGTACTTATTTTAAGTAGACTGACACTAGACATACTATGATCGTTCTTGCTTTTATTATCACTAGTATCTACCATATGTTATGATGCTTAGTTAAGGAATAGGCAAATGAACTTATCCAATCTGAACAGGTACTCGCTAATAAGCTATGATCAACAGGCATATTTTGAAACGAGAATAAATGGACAAACGAGACATAGTATCTTGCTAGGTTATAAATCAAACGGGGACGTCGAAATAACCAATAGGTAATTCAATTGATGATTAAATAGTAAATTCTAGTCAGGAATAGACTTGAATTGGAAGTATTGAGGCTGTTAGATAATTTAGGTCAAAACAAAAAGCCCAATTACAGTCGTTATGCTACCGGATTTCCGGAAAATTTTGGAGTCTAGAATAAAATGTTAAGTGCTAAACCTCCTAGAACGATTAAGAATGTGAATGGACTTGAATGTTTAGATTACACCCTAGTTTAACCTTTATAGGCCGGGTTAGGGCGTGACACCTTCAGAAAAGAGCGAGGGAATGATGGACAACCTTAGTCTATATGTTGCTCATGAGTCGCCAAGTACCAGTCTTGAAATAGTATTGGCGCAAAAGGATCGATCCTTCACTTGTTGATCGTTCACGAGTCGACCTCGCTCTCTTGCCACGCCTTTCACTAACTCGCTTGAGTCGGACTCAATCACTCTTTTTGTTTGGGGGATCATTTGTCCTTCACTCTCTTGCTATTACCCACAGGGAGCGCAGCTACAAAGGTGCATATTATCATATAGAAAGAGGCAAAGCGTAGCGATTCGTACTACCGGAAAAGTTTTGCTAACCGATAGGCAATAGAATTAGCCGATAACCGCAAGCAAGTGTAGCGAATCACATAAATAAACCCCTACCTCCCAGCGCATGGAATAGGGCTTTTCGAAGGGGATGGATGTCTGAGCGGTTGAAAGAGTCAGTCTTGAAAACTGAAGTATTGATAGGAATACCGGGGGTTTGAATCGCTCTCCATTCGCGAGGTCATAAGTTATCTCTTGTGTTATCTATAGATAAGAACGAATCAGATCGACTTGACTAATATGATAGATGGAATGGTAGTTTGTGTTGTGATTTAGTTAGGAACTTGTCTCCCTTTCGTTATCTTCCGTTCTCCTTGTATAGGTTGCGAAAGGGTCGGGTGGATTATCTTTGGGAGCTAAGTCGAAGATCTCGATGGTCTTGTGAGTGGGAGTGTGTGTTGTGCCAGAAGGCAAGTGGGTGATTCAAATTATTATGTATAGAAAGAAAGAGTCAGAACTTTGGACAGCTATCGCCTTATATCGCCTTGTTGTACTAACATGTGAAGTGAGTACTCGGATACAGCATGGGTTGTGGCCGGGTTTCCCTATGGGAGTTAAGAAAAGGCCGACATCAGGAGCAACATATAAGAAGAAAGAATTGGAGGTTCGGGCGAAAGAGATGCATTTCTGGTACTGGTGGTATTGGACAAGCTCTCAGGAAATAATATTTTTCTTATTTCTGCCTTTCTTTCCCATGATGACTAGGAACAGGC
The DNA here is from genome assembly GCA_037974665.1 of Ehretia macrophylla. NCBI lineage: Eukaryota > Viridiplantae > Streptophyta > Magnoliopsida > Boraginales > Ehretiaceae > Ehretia > Ehretia macrophylla. Next base: position 46,295,949 of record CM075767.1, read on the forward strand.
AAATCCAAAATTTTACTTCGAATTTCGAACCTCAACATCCTGCTGCTCATGGTGTTTCACGATCAGTATTAGAAACGAATGAAGAATTGGTGGAATGTGCGGAACCATATATTGGATCACTCTAGTACGGCACAAAGCCGCTGATGCCGAGTCAGCTCCTATGCTGCTAGCTATGCCCTGCTTGGTCCCCCTGCAAGGTGGAGGTTCTGTAGTGCGTCATGAGCACTGGGCTAAGGGGTGGTTGAGCAACTCAAGCAAACCGCCCGACCTTATTACAACATAGGGACAGAAGGGAGAAGGTTGTGAAGGTGGCCTCATTATCTATACCTTCGATTGGATGAATAGAGGACCGATCGACCCGAGTTTTCACGAGCATTAGCAGGTTTTGGAGTGCTTGTCAAGGGCGCCAGCACATACCCCAGGGTGATCATCACCACCTGCACCTCACATCTCAGCATAGTGGAACGTGTAACCCGCCTACTGTTCCATTCAACTACATTTGTTCCTGTAATCCATAGCCTAACTGAATGCAGCAGCGAGGGACAACCTGCCTATACAGCCAGCGGGGAGGATGGCACTACTGGCAAAGACCGTCTAGCGAAAATGCCGCAGGCACAAAGCGTGGTAGGCCTGCGCCGGGGGAGCATAGCATAGGGAAGAAAGGGAGCCCGGACGGTGGAAGGGCTAGGGAAGGCCGAGTTATTTGACAGAAATGGAAGGCTTTTCGCTATTAGAGAAGGCCCTATGGAGTAAAAGGAAGTGCATGAATTCTTAGGGAACGAGCCTATATAAAAAAGAAATGCAAGAAAGCAAATTCAATAAATAGATAGAGTCAATGGTATGAGAGACAGTGCTGCCTACACGCAAATTAGCATATGAGGTTGAGCAGTCTTAATTTCACTATAGGATTTGTGAATGAATGTTGGGCTGGGCCACCTCGAATGGCGTGAGCTGCATGTGGGGAGACCCACACATACGATATTTAGGGGGATCTGGTCGAAAGATCGTCCGGCGCCCACCCGACTAGAGGGATTGAGAAATTAATAGAGTACAAAACATATCTTCAAGCTTTACCTTATTCTGATTGTTCAAAGGGCGATTGCGGGGTCATTGAATGAAGTCCTTCGTTTCTTTCGGAGGTGTTGACCCGCAGCGAGGCAGAGATGACTAAGTGACATATGGAATATGGTGACGACAATAGCATGTCGTAGAAGGAGATAAGAGGTGGAGTGAACAACCCACTAAGACTAATCTATCTACAACAACATCCCCAAGCAACAGTCAAACGGGGGCGTGAATGCGAGATGCTAGTGGAATGATCAACCTGACAGAGGCTAGGGGTGCTTTCTTCCTAATGCGTCCTTCCTTGTATATCAGAGACATAAAGCGAGTGCACCAAAAAAGAACGGGAACTGGGTCGATCTATTCTATGGTGAAGCATCCAAAGCATAACTACACACTCACGTGATCTTTGCCGAGAGATACGAGTATTCGTTAGAACCGGTGAACTATACTTGCTTCTGGATAGATGTGTGAGACAGAGGGCTCGTGGTACCTGCTACCCACCCTTCCTCCTCTGCTTTGAGAACAGTGTGAATGAAAAGTGGGCAGAAGAGAAGGAGGTCTTCATACGGAGTCGCACACTTACTTGAGTAGTGCGGGACACTGGGGAATAGGTCGAGTAAACTCCCCTAAGTCCGGAAAAATAACAGACGAAGCTTTACTTAGATAGGGCTTTGATTGGTATTTTTTTTCTTAGTGATTGGAAAGGAGGGCTGTGAAACCCCACTTTCTTGCTTATCTCGTTTTACGTGCTTTACCTCGTTTTGCGTGCATATGATCTGTTTATGTGCTATAGGACCTAGAAAGTTATAATTTTGATTTCAATACTCCTAATACGTGCTAAATGTGCATTCATGAAATTTTCATCAAAAACAGAGACAGAAATTTTATCTTCGATTTTCAATCAATAGTATTTTCGAAACACGTCCGCTATAATTTTGAAACTGGTCTTTTTAACCCTTCTAGACCTAGTCCACGGACTTTAATAGACCTGTGTTTGATGAAAACGGTTTTAAAATCGGCTTAAGAATTTATTAGGGTTTTTACACCGACTTTTGCGAAAATCGAGTTTTAAGCCGACTCGGGTGGAATTCTTTGAATGTAAAACTTCTTGTCACCTAAAAATAACTCACTTGAGATATCTTGGGGGTTGCATAATTAATTTTAACTTGGTGAGCACTAAAATGCAATTAAAGTCATTCAAAACACAAAAATACCTATTAAAATAACTTTGACTTTAATTAAATAATTGACCTTATAAGCTAATGTCCTCAACACACACTCACACAACACAAAAACACCATCACACACACACACATTTCCGTGAGGTTGAGGAGAGAAAAAGAGAAGAGAAAACTCAAGCTTTCAATCCAATTTTTCAAAGAAAAACCTAGTTTTTGTCCGTGAAACTTCGCACCGACTTGGATTCTGCTTGTTGGGCACGCATAGCACGCATTCCTAGGCTTATATCGCATCTAAGGTGAGAGAAAAATTCTAGATCTCAAAATGTCATTTTTGTGTTTTTGCGTATAAATGAAGATTGAACCGTTAGAATTGTAATCTGATGTTAGATTATTGCTCCTTGCATGCTAGGGATCATTATATACTAATACTACGAGTTTCTGTCGGATATAGCATAATTTTTATTTTCCGGGTATTTAATTTTGATTAAAATGTTCAAAGTTGATTTAATTGAGTTGCGTTGCTCGAAATCGATTGCCGTCGATTTCTAAATACTTGATAATTACGTGTTAGCGCTGTTGTAATGCCGAATTTTCGATTACATTGTTTGTGTGAAATCCGGAAAATCCAGCCATGACATCTTAGGATTTTAGGGTTATCGGGCATGATTTAGAGGTGTTATGGTGGATTTTCGAGAGGGCTAATGTAGTAGGTTGAATGGGTGAGTGATAGGAACTGATTTGGCAATGTTTGGATTAGTAGATTGTAAGTTATGAATTTTAGAAGTTTAGGTTGTCATTCTTTAATTTCTTGAACGATGCCTTAGATGGTTGGGTAGTGTTCGAGTGATGAATGGTGAGTTGTTGTTGAGTAATTTAGGGTTTAATTATGTTAACGGAGTATCAACTACTTTTCATATTTATGTTACTTGGTTTTATTTTCTTGCACCTTTATGCTTGGTTTTCAATTAAATGGAAAAGTAGCTTCGAGCCCGGAGTGAATTTTGAACTATGTTACTTTTCAAAAATTATATTTTTCTTATATTTCATAATATTTAGGTGTTATTCGTTCTTCATCATTTTGTGCACAACATATCGAGAGCGATAGTTAGGAAATGATTTCTAGTCCTCAGCAAATAGTGAAAACTAGTATTTAGTGTTTTAATTTTAGTATTTTAGTTGTTGTTAACTAGAATTAAATTTGTATTAGTTGTTTTAGCCTTAAAATGCAAGAAATAAGCTACTTTGACCAACTTAAGTGAACTTTGACCAAGACTTTGACCACTTGACTTGTTGTCATCTTTTTAAATAGCATGAAATAGAAAAAAAACAAATAAAAGCTATAAAAAAAGGGGAGGCCGAGAGCTTGAGGGAAAAAGAAAAAAAAGATTTTCAAGCCAAATCTCCAAATCTTCGCGAGGGCTTGCACGGGGTTGTTTCCGACGCTTCCAACGTGGTTTTCCTATCATCTAGTAGCGTCTAAGGTGAGGGTTTCATCGTTATTTGCGCATTTGAAATTATTATGTCTAAACTTTAATTTTTGAGAATTATACGTAGATTGTTATTTTATCCGTTTGTTGCTTAAAGATAGTTCCTTGATGATTGTAGAACATGTATTTGTAGGGTTTTAGCATTTTCTACGGTTGAATATAGCATTTGCAATTTAAATTGACAATGGAATAGTAAATTGTGAATAGTAAACCCCCGATTTGTAAAAGTTGCTCCGTTTTGCATTCTGTTGATGTGGAAAGATGCTAGTTATCTTAGAAAGCTTAAATGTAGGGTTTATTTCGAGTGTGTAATGGAAAAACGGAGAAAAATAGCTTGGTACATGTTGGGGTCGTTCCGGTCGATTTTGGTAATTCCTCGATTTGCGTGAAGGAATTGTTGAGGTATGTAATGGAAGTACTTTTGGTGCAGTTGTGACATTGGCTAGGTGATCGGTTGAGGTAGCTGTAGTTCAAATGAGAAAAGGGAGAAATCGGGGCTTTGTAGGAATTCTAGGGTAAAGTAGGGTTTCGTAGCCTTTAGACGTGCCTTATGGTGACCTAGGAGGAATGGTGAAGTCGGTTTCCAAAACTCGAAGCTCGTTTGGAAGTAGTAGCATTGAGAAAGTTGGGGTCATTTAGCGTTTTAGTTGATTTTTATAATGCTTGCTTATATAATGCTTATTGTGGATTATTATGCTCATTATACTTGATTATGATTGAATTGTATATCAATTGTTGATAATGCTTGTTAGTGTTGTTCTTGTTATTTTATTGATTGTAAATGCTTATTGTATCGCATGTTGATACTAATCGGCACTTCAGTACCTTGCTCGATTATCGTTATATCTCTTGTATTGCATTGAATTATGTCAAGCGCGTAAGTGACAGGCCTCTCTAGGTAGTCTCGGGCTGCCAGGGTTGGTTGCTCTAGCTCCGTGTCCTATTCCCGTTCTCGCTTAGGTTGCCGCCCAGGGAGTTTTAGGTCGTAGAATTGACAGAGTATGTTCGGAGTACTCTAACGGAAGTTATAAGGTGGGTGAGCCGGCGCGTCATCGTTAAAGTCATCGGAATCATAAATGGTATATTACTCGTTCGAGTGAACCATAGCCTTCAAAGTGTGGTATATCTTTGATTGGTTGTGTTAATGCTTTCTTTAATTGTTGTTGTATTGTTGATTATATTGATTGTTGTTCTTATTGGATATATATTGCTTAACTGCCTTATTTGCATTGCACGATCTTCTTTCTCTCCACCTCGATATCTGTCTCGCCCTTACTGAGGATACGTGTTGTGTATACTCACTCCTCACCACCACATTTCAGGAAATTGCCATGTTAGCTGGAAAGTTTGTGGTTATGTGATAGATCGTGCTTGAAGAGTTGCCTTGCGTGCTATGTGGCTTGAGTTGTCAAAGATGTAAAGATTTTACTTTCATGAGATGTATGTTTTCATGTATTGTATGTATTTAGTGTTAAAAGTTATGTAATTTAAGTTTAACTAGGTCATTGAGGTGGTATGATAAGCTAGTTTATGTATCCAATTAGTATAGTTAACTTCAATGCATTATTGTATTGTCTAAAGGAAAGAGTTAGAATAGTCTGGGTCCTTGGAAATGTATATATACTTGTTGTGTTTAATTTTTGAGAACCAAGGCTCGGATGGCCTTGAGGTGTTTGTATGCTTGGACACGGTGCTGGTCCACTTATATGCTATTGCAGGTTTTGCATTTTGCCTAGAAACAGGGGAGACTCCGTCTGTCTTTCCCTAAAATTTTATGCTCGGGTTTGGAATTGGGTTGCGATTAGATTGATTGATAGAACTCCCGGTCTCGAGAGGGATCGGGGTGTTACAGATTCCTCCATACAACAATTTGCTTCTCGTATCGATGAATTAGAAGAGATGTCAACCAGCAACCATATCTGGAAACAACGATTAGTGGAAATTGGTATTGTCACTGCACAGCAAGCAAAGGATTGGGGATTCAGTGGTGTAATGTTAAGAGGTCCAAGGGTATGCTGGGATTTGCGAAGAACAGCACCTTACGATGTTCATGGCCAATCGGATCCTAACGTACCAGTAAGTACCAGAGGAGATCGCTATGATCGTTACTATATTCGTATCGAAGAGATGTGACAAAGTTTTCAAATCATTGTGCAATGTCTTAATCAAATGCGTAGTGGCATGATCAAAGCCGATGATTGTAAGCTATGTCCTCCATCACGAGGTCGAATGAAACTATCCATGGAATCGTGCTCCATGTGAAACGTAGATCATCACTATTCTTAACCAAGACTCAGGTTAAGCTCCGTCTCGGAACCTTGTGGGTTTAGGAATAAAGCATCCCAAGGTTGACGCATCTCGTTGAACGTAGAGAAGCATTGGGAACCCCAATTTCTTTCTTCAAAGCCGTTTCTTTTCTCGTCCCCCCACCCCGACATAGCGCTTCGCTTCTGGTTCTTTGGAAGAATCAACTTACGTCTCCCTTCTTCATTGATCTGGGGGGAAAAGGAACCGTCTACCGGTTGGGAAGCTAGACATCAAGAAAGTGGCTTGATGAGGATAAATAAGATGACACGCCAGAGTTGGCTGCTGGTACAACAGGGTGGTGCCTTACCGTACCGCAGGCGAGCGCACGGTAGCGTTCGTGGTAGTGTTTTAGGATTCCAATGTACTGCGTCCAAGATCATAACAAGCTTGCCTGTGGACCACTGCCATCCCATTTTTGAGTGAGCTGGAGCGCAACCATCTTATCCACTAAACTAGCTTGAAGCTATTGCTTCGGGTCAAAGCACTAAAAGAAAAAGACTGGGAAACGCGGCGGCATAGGAACCACGGGACCCCTATTAGTAAAGGGAAAACAGAAGTGCGCTCCTATGCACCAGTTGAAAAAGCCAAGTCCCTTTTTAATAATAATAAGGTAAGCTTCATAGATCCAACCTAGTAAAGGGGCTTTGATGCCCTTTGTATGGGTTGGGTTGTTGGATATGGGATCCTCGTAGTAGGCTGGACCAACATCCAGCCGAGAGAGGGTAGTCTTTAGAAACAACAAGTTGGGAAAGCAAGAGAACGCTTTGCCTTTTCTTATCTTCTTCCCGCTCTAGGAGTAGGAGTAGCAAGAGCCCCGAGAAAACGAGAATTTCTAAGGACTAACGGTAACTAAGCGCAGTATAAGACGGAACAACGTATGAGTGTAAGCTATAGAAGGGCGACGAAGGAAAATCGGCCACTAGTTACAAAGCTCCAATAAGGTATCGAGAGGGCTATCATAGTCAAGTACGAAACAATTACCCCTATTCCTATTTGGGGAGTTGAGGCAAAAAATGGCTTGATGAACCATTCCGTCCATTCCTCTCCCTATCGGCCGAGCATCTTCAAACCTTGCACCGGCCCCATTCACTTACTTCTTGTAGAGGTTGTAAGTACACTATGCCCCACAACTAGGAATAGTATAGTGGGGTTGAAAGACAAAAGTGTAGGCCAATGTTTTTAGAACGCAGTTCGAGATAACCATAATTGTGTATATATAGAAATATATCTTCGATGTTATCATTTCGAAATGTCTGCTTCAACCGTTGTTTTACCTTCCAAAGAGCAAAGTTGGCTTGATGAACGAAGAGGAGGAAGCGGGAGCAAGAAAACCAATAATATCTTTCTTGTCCTTCTACTTAAGGGGAAAAGAGAAGTACTTTTGCTAAGGAGAAAACGAACGGTCAGCGTGAAGGTTTCAAGACTTAGCCGAGCGTTAGCGAAGCTAGATGCTCATAGTGAGGCGCTTCGAGTTAGCAAAACGCTGTAGTAGCGCCGAATCTCTATGTGCTATAATGCTGAGCAAAAGACGCTCCGCCTTATCTATAGAAGTAGTCATCTGAGTTCTGAACAAATTAGCTACTTGGTAATAGCTCAATCTATAGATAGAAATCCCTATGATAGGAAACTACCACGTTAGGTTTGGAGAGAGATGGGACCGGTTATATAATAGGAGAAACAAATACAAGCTTTTTCTTTCAATAGCCGGCCAAATGACTAAAGGATCATCAGTCTACTCTACCTCAATTCACCATTTCGAACCTTATACATAAGGTTTTTTCGTACAAGCTCCTTCGACCTATACTGTAGTTGAAGCACCTAACGGAGAATTTGGTGTCTTTCTGGTCAGTAATAGAAGGAATTGTCCCTACCGTCGTAAAATAAGAGCACTTGGCTTTGCCCATTTACAAGGACTCGATCTATGTCCAAACATCACATGCCAGCATATGTGGTCACCATCATAGGTACTCAAGATATTGTGTTTGGAGAGGTGGATAGATAGGACTATTAGTTGCTTGATCAGGACCCTAGCTTTATTGTAAGCCAAAAACCTTGATAGATTCCCCTTCCCCTTCTATCCTCAATACTAGAGATGAACTAATTCCATACACCCAAAATTTAGATCGAAGAATTTGATTTCTGTTGTTGGTCTTAGACTTTCATGAACGTGGAGCCAAGGAGTTTAGTCAAACAGCCTATATAGTAAATAGAAGTGGAAGAGCCTTTTGTTTCTTTTAGAGTTGTTTAAAACGAAAGGAGCCATAACAACTGTATACACAATGATTGGATTCTGGTGCATACAACAGCAAATCGAAGTACGCAAGCCCCTTTAGAGTAGAGATAGGGGCGGGCCATTGAATAAATCGAATCAAAGAATCCACAAAAAAAGCAGAACAAAAGAAGCCCATGGAGAAGGACACAACCCATAATAAGCCGCAATGGACTATATAAAAAGGGCGAATTTGATTAAAAAAACCTTTTGATAAAAAAAATGTCCACCGCTCAGTTACGCACTTCGCTCGCTGCAGAAAATAAAACAAAAATGCAGCTAAAATCAACGAAGATAGAGCTCTGAAGGTGCCAGGTTCATACATGAGAGGACTCTAACTCATGCCAATGGAAGCTGTTTCAAGGGATAAATATGCCCATCTACCTTTCTGACCTGCCTGCATACTTGGTAAGATTGGATGTTAAAATGGACTAAGGCTTCATCTACTTATTATTCATATTTCTCTCCATCCGTCTTATTTCACTCACTAATTTCTGACGGTTGCTTATCATATTAAGGTACTTATGATCCTGTAGGTTAGGATTCTAGAAAAAGAGTAGAATCGCTTTTCTTTGATACTATTCTATTGTTGCCACTTCTGCTTGTTCATGCTAAACTTTTCTAACACTCTGAGTAGCCCAAGGGATAAAGCCTATTTATGAGTTCTTGTCTTGCTCTCGTCACCCCTTGGTTTCCAATGTTGTCATTTCCTATGACAAAGCAGTATGGTGCATGGAATATCCTGTATCTCACCTTATAGGTGCTAAAAAAACTATAAGCTTTGCAAAGAAAATAGTATCCCCAAGAAGTATGAACAAGAAAGTTATCAAGTTTGAAAACTGTTCTATTAAGGCCACGCGAATCAACACTTTTCTTCGCCTTACTGCGACCTCTTTGAATCAAACCTAAATGCGAATGGGCGAGCGAATCCACTTTGAGATCGACTCTTTGGATCACATCAATGTGAATCGGTGAGAAGTTGACTCGGTGATTTGACGACCCAAAAAGAGATGTTCTTTACAAATGGACCCCACGTACTTCGACTTTGATCAGGCGGGTGAACCCAGCGAATGAATCAACTAATGAGCGGATCGAAGACTGAGGCAACAACCATGCTGATCCGACCTAAAGGCATCGGATGGACACCGACTGAGTCTACTTAGTCGCTGGACTTAACAGTCGTTTATCTGGTGACTCCTGAATCACCTATTGGCTAGTCGACAACAACGACTGTACAAGACCCAGAAGTCAGATCCGCCGAACTTAAGTTGTAACTCCACGTCACTTAAGGCAGGATCCCGCTTTGACAAATCCTCTGCCTCTATCGGTCAAGCAAGATTTAGAAAAAATATATTGTTCTTAAGACTTAACCACCATACTCTAGTGTTTCAACCAACCGTCGGTGATTAATGAAACAAAATGGTAAACCGGCGAATACAAAATCAAATTCTTTTTTTTTAGACGGGGATTTTAGAATCAGTTAAGGGAGGATGACTCGAACCAAGTGGCACCACTATCTGTCCAACCAGGATCGAACCGCTGTGGAAATCTGCACTCCCTGGATCAACCACATGAGGTACGGAATAGCTACCCTGCTGTCCCTGTGAAAAAACTAAAGACCCGCCCTCAGCGAAGAATGCGTAATCATGTGTACCCAAGTCAAAGATAGCATCGCGGGCTCTCTTCACTTCCGCAAACTGAATATGCTCGTGTCGCGCCTCCCCTGTCTACCTCTCCTCATTATCTACCTTAACAAGAAGCATTTTTGCTGTGAACTTTATCACGTAGTGCCCCATCTGCCCGTACCTAAGACACGCACCCCATTACCCTTATTATTCTTGGATGAGCACCCAGATCCTACTTTTGCCTTCCCCTTAAATTGAATTTGGATGTAGAAGTGAACAAAAATATATCCCTAGGATTAGGATCTACACTTTGTTCAGACAGGCTCAGCCACCTATACGTAAACGTCTTATCATGCACCTTTGCATTAAGAAAATAAGGAAGAGTTATGTTGGTGCAGTAGTAAAGACTTTCTTATCCCATCAGATTTTGAAATTTATACCCTTCATGCTCTGACTAAGATTATCGGCATCATAGTTTTTCATACCAAGAGCCTCCAGCTAATCACAAAGGTTCTTCACCTTAATACAGTAACAAGAATCGAACTACCCCACTTCAGGCCATGTTGTTCAGTCTCCAGGCACTGACGCTTACTTGCGGGCACATATTCATTAACTTCTCTCAAAGTACGCCATGCCTTTCTTGGGTCTGTAATGCCACCATATAATATATATGGAGGCACATCTTATCACCTACAGACATTATGATCGCATGCAAATAGCCCTACCAGACCACAACAACATGAAAATGGCTTCCTACTCGCCACATCCTCCGGTTTACCTTCCGCACCACTAATAATTATCTTACATTCCTGGCCCATCAAGAAGCACTTTACCTGTTTATAAACATTTACAAAAGTTTGCCATGTTGGAGTGAACGGCACCCAATCAACAAGCCAGACATTATTTCAAATGAGAAAAACACAATTTGACGATGTGATTCTGGAGGAGAATACATGTCCACTGAATTTTCTCAATATCTTATTTCATGAGGCACTGTTCATTAGAGATCTTGTGTATATGAATAGCTAAGAGGAAAAAAAGATAGTTATGGGAAATGATTAGAGCTATATTGTTTAGGACGAATGTACCTCGTTTGGGCAGAAGCTGTGTTGACTGCAACTTGATCAATCGCATACCGTCTAAGTTCTTGCTGGAAGCATCCATGATTACTATCATTTAAAACTCTTTTGCTGCTGTTCATATTGTAATTTTTTTAAATTTATTTAAAGAAAGGAAATGAAACTAATGAAAGAAACGAAGCGAGCAGCAAGGAGAAGATCGATAGTAAAAGGTAGCAAACTAGAGACTCAAAGAGATATCAAAAGCAAAACTCAGCAAGGGGAAGGCTGAACCCAGGTGCTACACTAAAATAGGCATTACCTGGGGCCACACGACTTAGGTAGACTCTCTACCCGTGCGAGTGCCTATTTCGCTTTAAGAGGTATCAGAGCGGAGTTTTAGGTAAATCCCTTTCGATTTCTGCTAATTCTCTTCTTGTTGGACCATGTCCAAAGTGTGACAGACCTGCCATACTCTAATTAAGAATCTCAGTTCCCAGGCTATTAATGAATAGGAGAAGCAAAATCGATCAAAACAGCACTTTCAATAGTGGAATTGGAATCAAGGGATGTGGAATCAACGGATTCTTTAACTCAGGCTTCAGGGGAAGGACTAATAAGAGCTTAGTAGAAAGACTAATGGGTGAAGCACTTAGTTGTTAGTTGAAAGAAACTAGGCCTAACAGCATAGAAGGAGGATTGCTTATATAATAACCCATACATAGACGAAAGTTGTGAAACCCCAGTTTTCGTCTTTATCTCAATTTGCGTGTCTTTATCTCATTTTGTGTGAATTGACCTGTTTATGTGCTATATAACTTAGAATGTGTTAAATATGTGATTAATACTCCTAATATATGCTAAGTGTGCATTCATGAAATTTTCATAAAAAACGGAATCAGAAATTTTATCGACGATTTTTGTGAATAGTATTTTTGAAAACCTATCCGCTAAAATTTTTACAGGGGTGTTTTAAACGTCTTAAAACCTAGTCCTCCATTATTAATAGACCCATGTTTGATAAAAATTGATTCTGAAACGGAATAGTAATTTAAATAGACTTTTCGGGCGAAAAATAGCATTTTTGAGCCAAATAGTAATTTCTTCTAAACCCGATTCTTGCATTGACTTTCATTGACCTAGTATATATTAATATAAATGTATTTATATGTGGTATTAAATGATTTTAGATTAATTGTGCATTCAAAAGACATTTGAAAATAAATAATATGACTTTTCACCTTCTTTTGCAAAAATCGCGTTTTAAGTCGACTCGGGTGAAATTGTTTGAATGTAAAACTTCTTGTCACCTAAAAATAAACTACTTGAGATAGTTTAGGTGTTGCATAATTAATTTGAGCAAGAGTAGTCAAGAAAATGAATTAAAAGACAAGAAAATACTAAAAATAATTAGTTTCTACTTTGACTTTCTTTTATTTATTTGACCTTTGCTTAATATATCATCAACACACATTAAAAACAAAGCAACACACCTCCAAAAACACACACAAAACTGTGGTTCTTTGTAGGAGAAAGATGAAGACATTTTTCAAAGGTTTTCAAGCATTTTTCACATAGATTTTGCAATTCAAGTCCAAATCACTTCATTCAAAGCTTGATTTCACTTGTTTGGCACCCATTCTACACATTTCTTGCATCAAAACACATCAAAGGTGAGAGAAAAATTCTGGATCTCAAAACTCATTTTTATGTTTTTGCTCATAACTGCATTTTGAACCGTTAGAATGTTAATCTGATGTTAGATTATTGCTCCATGCATGCTAGGGATCGTTTATGTGTATTACTACGAGATTTGAGCCATTGTAGCGAAATTATTTATTTTCGGGTATTTAAAGTTGATAGAATGGCTTTTTGAGGATTATTTTGAGTTGTTGTGGTTGGAATCGATTGCCGTCGATTTCTAAAAATTTTTTAATTATGTGGTAACGCCATTATAATGCCGAATTTTCGATTACGATGTTTGGGTGAAAATCCGGAAATTTCAGCCTAGGTGCCTTGAGGTTTTAGGGTTGTTGGGCTTGATTTTGAGGTGTCTTGGTTGGTTTCCGAGAGGGCTAATGTAGTTGATCGAGTGGGTGAGTGTTTGAAACTGATTTGGGGTTGTTTGGATTAGTATAATGTAAGATATGATTATTTGAAGTTTAGGTTATCTTTCTTTAAATTATTGAATTGAGCCTTAGTTGATCGGGTGTGGTTTGAGTGATTGAATGGTGAGTTGTTGATGGGTAAACTAGGGTTTGATTGTGTATTTAATGCATGTTCAGTTGGATGGCCTACTTTGTCATCTAACTTAGTTATTTGTTGTTAAATTGACTATTGATGTTATTATGATGATAATATGATTATTGATGATGATAGTATGATTATTGATGATGATTGATGATTATTGATTGATAATTGATGCCGGGAGGTAGGCAGTTTTGCTAGACTGTCCTCCTGTGAATGATTGATGTTTATTATTATTGTTGAGTCTTTGGTATGTGTGTGCCACCTCTCGAGCAGCATCGGGCTGTCGAGTTGATAACGGCATGACTACCAGAGACTGCCTCCAGCTCGCATGACGGAGGTGTCATGGAGGGAGAGGTTATTGGGGTACCTCGGGTGCGTGAGTTTATGGGAGTCACAAGAAGGCTGTTGTGATCGTGATGGCGATTGGAGCTACACCAACTAGTGTATCCTTTATTGAATGGTCATTATAGATTATGTGATGATAATATTATTGATGTTATTGTGTGTTTATTTGCTCAACGGATTATTTTCAAGGAGTATAGTGTATACTATTAGAGATCTATCGGATCCTCACTGAGCTTGTTTATATAAGCTCACTCTCTATTATTGCATGCATACAGGTGTTACCGATCAAGATTACAGATATGTGCCTTAGGAAGCTGAGAATGTGCTTTATATGGACAAGTCCTATGTGCCAAAGTCTTGTCCTTGATGTTAGAGATGTTGTATACCTTATAGTCTTGTATATTATTCTAGTTGTCTTTTATTTACTTTATAGTCAATGATGTATAAGTTGTAGTAACTAGTTGTTGCTAACTTAGTGGTCTTTCTTTTGACTATGATAGGTTACTAAGTTAGTTTATAATCTATTTTGAAATGTATGTTCAATTAATGTATTATGTTGGAACAGAGGCATATAACTATGAATAGATTGTTGAAGAATGATTATTGTATAATATGGTTGTGTTGTATGTTGTTAACTTAATTGAGGAGTTGATTGTTGGGATTGTTTATGGAGTTTGATGTATGATGTTCTAAAGAGGTTGGTTTAGAGCCTCGGTGTCCTAATTACTGTCGTTATACTGCCGAAATTCCGTTGCATCCTGACTGATCGTAGGTGGGGTCAAGTTGGGGCGTGACAAAAGTAACATTTAGGCATCGGTGGAAGCACTAAGCAAAAAAAGTGAAAAAGCTTTGAAGCCGATCGAACACAATGAGAGTAGCGGATTAGCGGTTAATCTTCTACCTGATCTATCTACCATATTGATGTATTAAAGAGACCGAGTTCCTATGAGGGAAGAAAAGATTCATTAGCTCTATCGATTATCAAATCCCTGTACTTTATTCAAGGACATCGCATGGAATAGCTTACACGAAAAAGAGCTTGGTATAAGCTCAGATTCAAAATAGAAGCTCCTGAGCTAAAAGGAATGGGATCAGGGGTGGGTAATAGACTGATTGCCAAGGAGTAAAGTAGCTCGACTAGAGGGAGAGGTTTGAAGATGCTTTAACGGATCTGAGTTCAGCTGCTGTACCAGTAAGTGAAAGAAAAGAGCGGACCGCAACTAGACATGAAAAAATTGCAGCTTTTAGGCATCCTCTCATTGAGGATGTGTTAGATAGAAGATGAGTAGACAGGGGGACTCTCTTAGAGTGTGGGAGTATAACAGTAGCAGCAGTTATGGTCCCATACCCATGAGCATTGGCGTGAGTAGCTAAGCTAAGGTCGGAAAGGAAGAATGGGTAGGCTTTCAGGCTACCTATTTCCTCAGCCTATAAGAGAATCTATCTTCAGCACAAATCGAGGCTTGTCGAAGATAAGTATCAAGTCCCCTATTGCTGGACTAGACTAGATTTCGAAGATTGAGAAGTGGCAACTATCAATGGAATTCCATAACCAATTCCCAAAAGAAGGGTAGTCAAAGACTATCTCTTTCTCCTGGTCTGGCTGGCTCTCCTACATGGGATCCCAACTACCATCCATATCCGTTTACCCTACCTGTTATCGACAGACCTTTCACTTGTTACTCACTTTCCGAAGGGAGATGGATGGATCGTGGTTGTGCTATCAAGTTGAAAAATGACTACTTTCGAGCGGTATTCACATAAATGAAAAAGATTGAAGTAAACAGATTCGCTAGTTGGGTCAATTGGCACTATTTCAATAGTGATTGTAAGCTAAGTGCCCTTAAATGACAGGAGGGGAAGAAGCTCTAACGGAAGTATCCAATCCACCGAGAATCCTACCTTTCAGATTCTACATCTGCTACTACTGGAGTTGAGAATGAATCTACTACATGTGCCAGCAAACAAATAAATACTATAAATAAGAAAAGGCTAGCTGTCGATGCTACCAACCTACTCCTAAAAGAAAAACAAGAGCTTCCCCGGCAAACTACTAGAAGTTACCCATCGAGTCGAGCAATGATCCAATTGGAGAAGCAAGCTGCTCTTTGTCACCCCATTTCCCTTGGGACCAAGAACAATCTCTAAAGAAGAAGAATGAATTATTGCAATCTCAGGTACAATGTCTAGTTGGCAAGCCTTCCAAGCCAATCTCTTGATTCACATTCATGTGAAACCGTTGCAATCGATCCTGCATACCAATCATCCACCGCTTACAGTAATGGCACTAAGCCAAGGTTTCTATGGATTAAGTCCTATGGAAAAATACATATATTAGGGCAATTCAGTTAGTAGTGTCACCGGTCAATCCCTGGGATAGACGTGAGTCCATCCTTAAAAGCCTTAAAAATTGGGTCCATGAAGCCTTAGATACTCCAAGCCTCAATTTTTATTGTCCTTCAACCTAGACCATGGAAGTATGGTTATAGTCCCATTCCATTAGTGGGATCCATAGCCTACGTGTCTTTCCCAAGCCAGTAAAAGAAAAAGATTTTCGAGGACTACCCTAAGCCTACAAGTAGGCAGGACTTTCAGTTACAATGTGACGGTTGGGAAAGCCTTTCTAAAGCCAATCGATTATCGGATTTCACTAACCCAACTACCACTACCAAGGGATTCCTAGATCCGCTCTAAGATCGCATTAAGATTCCAGTCTTCAATCAAACAAAATGAAAGCAGAAGATTGATTAGCTATAGTAGCTGCAAACAAATCTCGTGACTGTGATCAAACATCATTGCTTTGAAAACTTCTTCGGAAGTCTCAACTCAGACGGGGAAGAGTTTTGTTAATCCAGGTCGTACTCTATTGACTCAAGAAAAGTAGGTTTAGAAGGTGACACGTCCGCTAATTGTCAAATTACATCTATCAGATAACTACTTGAATCAAAATTCTAATGTTCCTCAATGCTGGCAAAAGAGCTTTGAGACTTCCCGCCCTAGGAGATAATGTGAATCAATAGTGAATGCGATGATCAAAGAAGCAGTGTCACATAGGTCAAAGGTACAACTGCTATCGCTAGTAGGATTTCCTTGCTTTACTAACGAGCTAACCTACAAACGGCTCTGTGGGCTACGCGAAGGGACGAGTTAAGGAACAAGAGTCAATGACGACATGGACGTCATACTACACAACACAAGCAAAGATAGGAGGCCATTTATATAAGGGCGCGCTTTACGTGTAACGCCCTAATCCCTCACGGGACCAGAGGCTCTAATAACCATGCTATTCTCAATCCAATACCAAACCCGGTCACAAAATTTTAGGGAAAAACGGACAGAGTTTCCTCTGTACCGCGGACATTTTTCAAACATGTAAATGCTCAAAATAGCCACAATATACTAAAACAAGCTTTTATAATTAAAATTCAAAGGTTCAAAGTCATCCAAGACAGGAGACAAACAACAGATCCAAATCACACATGCATGCACCCAACTTAACTTTTCATTAAATCTTTTTAACATGTCATCCTATGATAACATTAGAGCAATTTTAGAAGTTGAAATCAACACCTCTAAACATACAACCCCAAGCATGCAAGAACTAAAAGGAGAATTAAAAGTTATTACAAACCATAATATCTCAAAGCTAACATTACAACCAACAGCTTTCAACTTGCAACTACAAGAATATACATAGCCTTAAGGCCACAAAATAGATCATGCTATAGCAATACAAGTACACCATGTAACAACAAGAAGGCAAATCCACCTTAGACAACAAACACACAACAACTAGGGCAAAGGCTCACCCTGAACTTCTTCCTCTTCCACTAGCACCTCAACCAGTTGGGTTTCACCCTCAGCACTTCCTGAAACATGTTTAGCGAGGTATGAGCAATCACAATTGCTCAGTGAGGGATAAGGTCTACCGGGGACATGCAATGCAGCAACTTAACACAATTAATACAATAGATAAACAGTGAATAACAATTCTAATACCACGTTTTAAAAGGATACAATCGATAACCCTTATCACTCCAAATCTTCGATCCCAATCCACGAACCACGATCTCGATCTCGATATGCCGGCATCCCTTACACCAATGGGTACTCCGAATGTACCCGATCCTACGACCCAACACCCCCTGGCTATCTCCGGACCAGGCGAGTGAGGGAATAGCAGACGGAGCTAAGGCAACCAACACTGGCAAGCCCAATGCCGCCCAGCGAGGCCATCGCATCCGCCGCGACAATGAGGTTGTGCAACCACGATGCAATGCAAGAATAATAACAATGACAATATAATCAGTAAACACATTTAAGGGCAAAGTAAGTTGTTCTCGCACCAAGTTACAATTTAGGAATAATAAGCATATATCAATTACGCAATTATACTAAACAATATACTCTTTTAGAAAGAAAATAAACTATGATGCACGTAAGGATGCAGGTCCCTCACCTCTACCGAGCTCCAAGATGTAAGTTTGAATCACATCATTCCAGTCACCTTGAACCTATGAGCAAACATTACTTCAATTACTCTTTAACTACAACATTCATTCTAAGTTAGCTAACTTATAACTTCGCTTATTTAGCATATATACAATATCTATTAAAATTCTATTTTTAACAAAACACCACTTTTATATACTTTAACTTAACATATATTCCATATTTTCAATAGTCTACAAGTTAATTAAGAAGATAGTTCAAAAACTTAAATGAGAATGATTCAACCAGCATGTTATAACTAGATATAAATCGAGCTAGAATTTAGTTTAACTAAAATCAACACATGAGCCTGCAGTTACTCATACTATTTCTCATTTTACTTTAGTTAATAACTTGTACAATAAATTAATTCACTCCACATAACAATAAACTAGCCATTAACTCAACTCAAAGAATTTCTCCAAAGGATATATAGATAATAAAGGTTAGGTTACTTTAATGTTCAAATGACACATTCATTCACAATGACACTACCCAGTCTTTTACTACTTTAATGAACTTCTAATTCATATTCTACTTTACTTACAATAGTTAGTAATATCTCTATGAAGATAGCCCAAGATTAACACATAGGGAAAAAAATGCATTTATCAACTAATAGAAAAGTTAACTATCAACCATTTAATAACTAACATACTATTTTAGTAAAATAACTATACTTTAAGGTAAGATTCTAACATTTCACTAGTAGTATTAACTTAAGTTAATTACATTTAACATATAATAGACAACCATCAACTTACAATTAACCTTACATGTAGTTTCAAAAAGCATTAAACACATTCTTCCACATAGTTTAGTTGACCTTTCTAAGTGTTCACTAGTTGCACATTGATAACAACAACTAATTCTAACAGTTGAATTGTTTAACATATATAGAAACATTACCTATGTCTAAAGGTGGTGACCATCACAACTCTACTAGCATTTCTCATTCACAGTCGAATAGAATAGCTTTCAATTTAAATTAACTTTACTAGCAATTAGATTTCAATTACAATTCATGAAAACAACATAACTATAAGAGCCCCATTACGTTATTAATCATCCAAGGACACTACACAATAAGGTCTTGATCGAATACATCCAATTAGAACTGAATTATATCATTACTATAGCAAAATAACAACAAAATTCAGATTCTCGCGTAACAGGGCATTTCTGACACATCTCACCAAAATGATCATAACTTGCTCTAGACAACTCCGATTAATGCACCGTAAAAAGCTGTAGAAACTAGACTCGTAAGGCTTTCTAATGGTATATAATTCAACCCCTAATCCTTCTCCAATTAATACAGTTTTAAGCTCAAATTTGCCTCAATGCAGTTAGAATAGAAGCAGTTTATACAAGCAAATAAGCAGTTTTACAAAAGGGCATATACAAGATATAATTAGAATTACATCAAAAGTTCCACACCAACTTGAAACTACATTTAAACATTCAAGAAGTCATGCCAAGGTCTTAGAAGTGCGAGACAACCGAAATTGCACCTAAACCCCTTTGTTATTCAAGCTATTTCTCCTCCAAACCAAAGTTAATGATTCAAATTTAAAGGAAAACTCTACCAACCTTCTAACTAACCCTCAAGGAACCCTTTCAACCCTCTAACTCATTCAAATGCCCGCAATAACCTCAAAAGCCCCAAATTCCTCTTATAGCTTTACACTACACCTACCTCATCCGGGCTTCAAACAAGGATTATCAAAGCTTCTATAGCACATAGGTAGCCTAAGGATACCAAAAGTAGAGCCCGAATCCACTCGGATTCGTCTTAACCCCGAAACACCTTTATTAAAGTCGACTATTTTACGTTTTATGCGATTTTAGAGGAATTCAAGTGCACGGGGCTATTAGACTACCTTCATTAGCATCTAAGGCATCTATTAGGAGTGTTGAATCAAGCTAATTCGAGCAATTACACAAAACCCTAGAAAAAAAATGTCACTATTCACCTCATGAATTAAACTAACGATTCCAACCGTTTAAAAAGCAAAACAATGGTTCAAATATGTTCTTTAGCACTCATATACAAGGTATAATAGCATAGATAATCAATACAATAGCATTTGAACACATTTTCAACAAATCAAGAAAATAGCAACTATTTTAAAATGCGAAAATAAGCCGTGAAATCCCTCACCAATGCGCGTAGGAGCTCCTAGGAGGCTAGTAGACACCCTAAGCAACTTGCACCTAGCTTGGCTTGGCTTGGAATGAGGATTTGTTGAGCAAAAAAACTCTATTTCTTCTCCTATGCAATTCTCGGATTTGCTACAGTGTTTTCAGCATGCTTTTTTTTTGTTTTTTTTGTTTTGCTAAGTTATGAGCTAATGTGTGTGTTGTGTGATTTATATATTAAATGGGGCTAAGTTGCTTGCTTAAATGGTTCACTAAATGCGCTTAGTTAGCTTAAAACGAGCCTAGATCGTAAAATGAATGCTAGCTAATTCATTCCCTAAGTTATGTTACGTAACACTATTCATACAACTACAAAAATCATTTTCTAAACGAGCTCTTCTATCGCCTCTAGCTCAAATGCACATTTTTCCCACTACTCTAACAATTAATATGATTTAATAAAAATGCTAATTCGCTAATAGCATGAAGTTAAAAACGGAGTGAATAGTAATTTAAGAAGACAGTTAATAATGCACAGAAGGAAATGCGCAAACAAGGGATGCAACAGTAATTGAATGCATGGCTAAAACTCGGGCGTCACATTACGTGCCACTACCAACCCTCGCAAGCTTGCTAGCCCTTCTTTTTAAGCTGTAGAGCGTACTAACTTTGATTAACGTCGAGTTGTATGTTTCGCTGCTGTCTAATGAAGCGCAGCATCGGTCTGTCCAAGGGACTGGACCCCAAGGCTCTTCTTAGTCTAACATGATTGTTGTAATCTCGGTGGGTTGCTCATTGGATTTTGATGGAATTCAGTGATAGTCCACTCCTTAGGTCATGTAACACCCCGAGACTGGGAGTTCTATCAATCAATCTAATCACAACCCAAATCCAAACCCGGGCATAATTTTCAGGGAAAACGGACAGAGTCTCCCTTGTTTCTAGGCAAAATGTAAAACCTGTAATAGCAGATAAATGGACCAACACCATGTCCAACCATACAAAACTTCCTCAAGGCCATCCGAGTCTCGGTCTCAACAAGCAACCACAAGCAAATATACATACATTTTCAAGTACTAGACTATTCTAACTCTTCCTTTAAACAATACAACATGCTTTGAAGTTAAGCTATGTCAACTGATTACATAAACTAGCTTATCTATTCACCTCAACTACTTAGCTAGATTTAGATTACATTTCTTTTAGCAATAAATACATACAACATATGAAAGCATATATCTTTACAACTTCGACACTCAAGCCACATAGGCACGCAAGACAACTCTTCAGGCAATGAACTTTCATGAAATCACGAACTTTCCAGCTAACATGACATTTCCTGAAATATGGTGGTCAGCAGTGAGTATACACAACACGTATACTCAATGAGGGCGAGACAAATATCGAATTCAAGAGAAAGAAAGTCGTGCAATGCAAATAAGACAGTTAAGCAATATAACTGATAAATAAGCAATCAAGACAAACAATCAATACAATAAGCAATTACTGAAAGCATTAACACAACCATTCAAAGCTATACCACACTCTGAAGGCTATGGTTCACTCTTACGAGCAATATACCATTTTACGAGCAATACATCAATCTCGAGCTTGATGTTGACAACGATGACAATAAGCGCGCAACCACCTTATAACACCAGTTTGGAATACCTCGGGAGTAACCATCAATTCTACGTTTCAAATCTCCCTGGGAGGCAACCCAAGCGAGAATGGGAATAGCAGCGGAGCTAGAGCAACCAACACTGGCAACCCGAGGCTACCCAGAGAGGCTCATCACTCACGCGCGAGACACTATGCAATGCAAGACTCGATACAAGGCAATAAACAAGCGATAAACAAGATATCAAGCATTATCAAGCATTAACAAGCATTTGCAATCAAACAAGTAACAAGAACAACACCAACTAACATTATCAAGCAATAACAAGTATTCTATAGGCATTATAAGCATTCTATAGGCAATATAAACATTATATAAGCAATATAAGCATTCTATAAGCAATATTCTATGAAAACACACAAAATCACGAAAATGACCCTAACTTACCAAACGCTACTACTTTCAAACGAGCCACGAGCTTTGGAAACTGACTTCACCAATCCTCCTAAGTCACCATAAGGCTCGTCTAAAGACCCCGAAACCCTACTTTACCCTAGAATTCATGCAAAGTCCCGATTTCCCCCTTTGCTCGTTTGAACTACAACTATACCAACCAAACACCCAACCAATGCCATAATCGCACCAAAAGTGCTTCCATGGCCTCCCGAAACAATGTCAACACGCAAAACGAGAAAATGCCAAACTCGACCTAAACGACCCCGACTTTCACTAAGCCATTTTTCTCCGTTTTTCCATTACACATTCTAATTAAACCACACATTTAGGCATTCTAGCATATCTAGCATCTTCCTACATCAACATAACGCGTAACGGAGCAACTTCATCAAAACGGGGGTTTACTATTCATAATTTACTATTTATTATACAATTTATATTTCAATTTCAATTTTCAACGGCAGAAAATGTTAAAAAGCTATAAATACATATTCTACAATCAACAAGGAACATTCTTTAAGCATTAAAACGATTAAACTAACGATCTACGCATAAAATCCAAAAATCAAAGTTTAGATACAAATATTTCAAATGCGCAAATAACGATGAAACCCTCACCTTAGACGCTAGGAAAACCACGTTGGATGCCTCAGAAACAACCCCGTGCAAGCTCACGCAAAGATTTGAAGATTTGAAGGTTGAAATCTTTTTTTTTTCTTTTTCTCCTATGGTTTCAGCCAATGGCTCTTTATTTTTCTGGTTTTGCTTCTTTTGTTTTGTATTTCATACTTAAACAAAAAATGACAAATGGTCAAAGCTTCGGTCAACCCGCTAAACCAAAACAGCTATGCGCGATCTTACGAAAATGGCCATAACTTCTTCTAGAAAACTCCAATTCACGAACGGTTTGAAGCCTCAGAAACTAGACTCGTAGAGCTTTCCAACCATATATAATTTTCTATCTAACTCTTCCCCAATTGGTTTAGATTTAATTCCAAAGTTGACCCAAAATTTGACTAACTTAACATTGCATTTTTTTATTTCTAATCCCAAGTTTGCCCTTTATTAAACATTTCAAAAATTTCCACCTTGTCCTAGTTGGTCAATGTAGATGAAAAGTCAACTAGTTTGGTCAAAGAAGGTGAAGGGTCAATAAAATACAATTTAAATGAACTTTAAATGCTATTGAATACATGCAGGTTCGGGTTATCACAGGTCATACCAAGATGCCCTTCCCTACCTATAGAGTTCCCCGTAACGAGGGATCCCATATAAGGGAGATCGTCATGTCGGCATACCAGAATTAGTGGAGGATAGACTCTTTGTCTAGTGAGCAAATCATGGGACAACAAGCCGATCACCAACCTAAATCTAACGGTTGATAACAGATTTGCAATTGCTAGCTATGTAGATCTTAATTATATTCTAGTTTGATCTTTATCCTTAGTGGGCATTCCCCTATCTAACCTTAATGGGATAGGGGTACTAGCACGGAAGAGGGCATTAAGTAATCGATATGAATCGCTTTACAAAGCTCTTTCCATCCCTAATTGGTGTGTCGCCACTGAGATGGTAGTTGTTCAAAGACTTTTCGGTCCTAATGGGATTCTTAAAACAAATCTTGTTAATGGCTGTTGATAGTCTTACCAAGGAGTCGTGCATAACTGTCTACTTGTATGCGAAAAAAGTCCAGCGGCTTATGCAAAAGTCTGGTGCCTTGTATGTTGCACTTTATCTAAAGCAATGTGCTAGCTCTTTACAATTAGCATATGGAGGAGATAAATACCCTATTGAGCTTCTGGTTGTTCCCGTCTCTCTAACCCTAAAGGGTTATCCTCGTATCATCCCTCCGTTCATCTGTCAAAATGTGTATTGGAAAGATGAGACTGCAAATCTATTAGTCAAGTGCCGGCTGTCTTTCTTCTCTCTATCAAGAATTATCTTGATAGCGAAGAAGGTGATAAGTCTTTATTTGAGCCAATGACCTCACCAGTCCGTGATGTGGACCGAGCTGATGTGATGGTCAATCGGATAGCTGAAAAGCTACATTCTTTGATAGATATCATGGTATACCCCCTAGATAGATCGTATTCCCCTTTATCAATGGATAACGTGGGAGCCAACTTGGAACAAATCCTGTGCCCAATTGAGCAAGAAATTGATCAAGGACCACGTCAATCCTGTCTTAGCAAAATCTAAGTCTTGCTTCACTGTTTACACATATGAAATAGGTGCCTTCACTTTCTTGGTGATGTTTGTCCATGTGTACGGCCAATAGTGGTCACAAGGGACCTTCTGGCACCACTATACATGATATGCCTTAGACCAAGCTAATAAGTTGTTCTCAGGCTAGTCATTGGATTAGTACTAGGCCTATGTAGGCCCAGTACTTCCCCATGGTGTTGACTATGAATGGATCATCACAGGACATTTGGGTTGCTCGCTAGAAGGGGCGGGAAAATGACGTGTATTCGCCATAGGGAACTATGTGAATCAGTGTCTTCTTAGACCTGTTCACGAGTGGCTTTGTTCTGTCTTGTGAAGGTTGCCTACTGATGGCACCTTTTGGCAGACAAAGCAAAGCCACTTGACTGGTTGACAGGTAGGCAGACATGTTACTCCTATGACTTTAAGTTAGCCACTAATCGGTGGCCATTGTACTTCTTGTATAAGGTCATGTGCTTCCTTTTTGATCGATCTTTCGCATCTAGTGAATTCTACTCTAGCTATGAATAAGTTCAAGGTACCGTTTGTAAAGCGGTTTACCACTGTCTCATTTGTTACCAGTTAGCCCCTTGGCTATTATGATTCATGGCCTCTCTTTGCTTTCTCCCACCACATACTTGTGTGGTGGGTAGCAGAACAGGTATATCCGGGTCGACTCTTCCAGGATTACATTGTCCTGGGGACAATGTTATGATTGCAGATGAGAAGGTGGCCTTGGTGTATAGCTCCGCTCTGGGGGATCTTGGGGTTGATATATCCTATCAAAAGTCCCTGATCTCCCATACGGGCTCTACCAAGTTTGCTAAGAGATTCAAGGTTCGTGGTCTTACTGTGTATTTATCCCAGTATCCGCTAAATCTTGTTTGAACGCTTACCACCCGGGGCGATGGCCGTTCAAATGAAGTCTTCCTGTGCTCGCTTTTTGACCTTTCACGCTTGGCACATTCCCGTAATCTAAAGATTGAAAGATTGTGGGCAATGAACACTAAGGCCTCACTTCCCCTTAACCTATGGTTAGGTTGGGGTCTACCACTCGATCCGTATGTTAAGGGGGTTATTAATGCCCTCCTTATATGTGAGCTTTAACCAAAATCATTGGTTCTTTCTCCGGATGAGGTCTTCCTTGGCTTAGGAGCCAACTCTATTCCTCTCCCATTCGGTCGAGCATCTTCCACCCTTTCCCTATAGGTCGAGCGTCTACCTTTCTCTCCTTATTAGTCAAGCTAAATTCCATCTAGCCTCTCCGTATCAGTCGAGCATCTTTAAACCTCACTAAGCCATTCTTTTACTCGCCCTAAAGTCGAAAGCGGCGTCAGCAAGATCGACTGAGTACCAGTACTACATTGGCCAAAGCTACCAAAGCAAAACATAGTCTTGATGTGGGCTACAGGTGTCTGACAAGAACCCCTTATTCCCGCGAGTAAACTACTACTTGCAATTGCTACTTTGACTACAAGAGCTAGGAGTTTACTTTCACAATGTAACATAAATAATGAAAAAAAGTAATAGAAAGCTTTTGCCTGTATTCGGGTAAGGAGCCTGCTTTCTTGGGCTAGGTACTAGAAACATATAACCTTCCAGCACACCATAAGAATCTCTCCCATGCTCCAAACCTTGTCCAGTCCGAAATGCATGTGTTAAGCTTATTCCTGATCGATTTCTTCATTTATGACTGTGAATTTGCTTTACCCTGCTTAACTCAAACTCGAAATCGGCATTGGGACTGTTTGAATAAGTAATAGCAACACTCATCATTAGCTTCTTCTCTATCTTTGACTAGAGTCCTTGAGCTAGAGTTCGTTCAAAAACGCATAAGATGAGTTGAATAGCTTGAGCTAAGGCAATGTAAATTACAATTCTGTCTTGACTCTAGCTTGACTATATGATGCCCTAATTTCCCAGTTTGAATCCCAAAAAAGATGTTATACTATGCCTTTTCATTCTCATTCTGGTTCTGGTTGTTCAACTTTTATAATGATTTTCGATCCTTTCCCGACCTTGCCAAAATCAATTCAAGTAGAAAATACAGGTAAAAACCTACCTCTAATGGTTTAAATAACCGAAAGTCCTATTTTGCTGCTGATATGGAGGAATTGGTACTAGTCTACTCGATATCTTCCTTCTGTCAATGGTTGAACCTTTTATTCATTTGTATGCATGTGATGTTTGATGCTTCCTGGTATTGAGAAAGGCTAGCTCACAAGAATCTTCAAATTCTGAGTCAACAACCGTTATTCGAGCACTTAGCCCTAGCTCTTGGTTTGAGCCGAGTCATTCCCTACCACTCCCGCTTTGACGATGTGCGGGCTGCCGGCTCCCCCATTATATCAAGTTCTTAGGCGAGGATAGGATTCGAACTTGCAGTCTTCAGGTCATGAGCCTGATGAGTTGACCAATTCCTCTACCTCACTTCTTCCCCTTCTCTTTCTTTTACTATTCCCACCTAGGTCCCCAACTTTGGTTGGTTGGTCAGGATAGAACCAGTGCTTATTAAGCGGCGGTGACATCCCTTTGTATAAGTTAGAACTATGAAGCTTACCTTATTATTAGAGAAATGAGACTTGGCTTTTTGTTTTGACTAGGGTTGGTAGCTAAATTCAATCTTCGAAACCCCATAACATATAAAAGTCATGGAGTGCATAAGCCCCATTAGAGATAGGCGATTTTCTTGTGGTAGTAATTGCGAATGAGCAAGTAGGGGGCGACAACTAAATGAGGTTGCGAGATTGACCGCAATTGCATGAATAGGTTGACTTTCTTTCATTTTTGATATGGAAAGTGAAAGTCATTTCATTTAGTACAAGATCGTTTCAAAAACCTCTCGCCTATCAATGTTCTGTTCTCGCGGTGCTTATACCTCTCGCCTATCAATGTTCTGTTCAAAAACCTCGTCCGAGAACTTGTATAGAGAAGGATTTCCTGTGGCGTAGTAGTTCTTCCATACCAACTTAGTTGCCCGGCGCTGCTATTGGCATAACAACTAGTACACCATAGGTTGGCCCAACCCAGTCCTCTCGTACTAGGGTTGGCTTCTCGCAGTACACCATATATAGGAATTGAATTGTCTCACGACGTTTTAAACCCAACTCACGTACCACTTGAATCGGCGAACAACTGAACCCTTGGGACCTTCTTCAACCCCAGGATGTGATGAGTCAACATCGAGATGCCAAACGACTCTGTCAATAAGAGCTCTTGGAAGTCATCAGCTTGTTATCCCTGATGTACCTTTGATCCGTTGAGCGAGTGCCCTTCCACACAGGACTCCCGGATCACTATGGCCGACTTTTGTCTCTGTTCAACCAGTCGGTCTCACAATCAGGCAGGCTTATACCATTAAGCTCATGAGAAGAATCTTAGCTTGAGCCTACCTTTGCACACCTCCGTTACTCTTTAGGAGGCAACTGCCCCAGATAAACTACCCACCTCGCAGTGTCCTACTTCTCCCCGAATGATTGGTGTGGCGGTTAGGCATCCTTAGAAAAAAGAGTGGTCTTTTAGGATTAGTCATTGTGTGTCACCACCTCCCACCTTTCCTACACATTCGATCAAGGTTGTCAATGTGAAGCTATAGTTAAGGTGCATGGGGTCTTACCGTCTAGCCATTGGTACTCTGCATCTTCACGGAGAATTCAATTTCACTGGGTCAATGTCAGAGACAACGGGGCAGTCATTACACCATTCGTGTTGGTCGTTACTTATGCGACAAGGAATTTTGCTATCTTAGGGCAGTTAGAGTTATTGCCGCCATTTACCGAGGCTTCCATTGAAAGCTTATAACACTTCTCCTTCCGATCTTACAGTACCGGACATATGTCAGACTCTATACATCGTGTTACCACTTAGGAGAGTCCTGTGTTTTTAATAAACAATCGCTACCCCCTGGTATGTATCGCTTTCCTAATCAAAAGATTGGAGAGCACCCATTTTCCTAAAGTTACGGGGTCATTTTGCCGAGTTCCTTTGACATGGTTCTCTTAAGCGCCCTAGTATACTCTACTTGGTCACCTGTGTCGGTTTGGGGTACGGTTAGTTCACCAGGAGGATTGCTTTCCCAATTTGAAGTTTTTTCCTAGAAGTTTCAACCTTGTTAACTATGACAACAGTAACTACTATAAACAGACTCGTGACTATGGCAGGGCGGTACGCTCTATTCTCTCGCGACCCCTACTCTAATCAAAAGACTAAAGGCCCCTACTGAAGATAGGTCGTCAAACTACGACGAGAGTTTCACCTTTTGAAGCTCACGTATGTGCGACCGGGCCAGGCCGAGTCAGAAAGGCTTTGATGACTCAAAGGCATTAAGCTTAGGGAAAGGAGAGTGAGGGGAAGAGGGGGCAGCCCTCGGCTCAATCATCCAATTCACTCCAACAGACAGGCATAGTTCTGTAATCAAAGCAACTTCATTACTTTCGTGTACCCATCGGACGGTAGCCCTTTCGGGGGTTCCTTAGGGACCGATTCACTCTACGTAGTTTGACTAAACGTAGAAAACCTTCCACTGGCAGGCGATCGTGTTTTTCACAGGATTTCTCGTTACTCATGTCACTATTCTCACTTCTAATATCTCTAGGTCTTGTCACCAAAAACCTTCCCCGATTGACAGAACATTCTGCTACTGGCATTTGAAAAAACAGCTTTCAAGCTCTCGTTGCTTCGGTGAATCACTTGAGCCCTAATACATTTTCGGTGCCATGGAGCTAGACCAGTGAGCTATTATGCTTTCTTCAAATGATGGTTGTTTCCAAGCCTACCTCCTGGTTGTCATTGCTTGATCACCTCCTTTTCCACTAAGTGATTGCTTAGGGACCTTAGCGTACGATTTGGGCTATTTCCCTCTCAAATTTGGATCTTAGCACCTAAAAAGTCTGTCTGTACAAACAATGACGGCATGTATTCGGAGTTTGCTTGGGTTTGGTAAGGCAAAATAGTGCCACCCTAGCTCAATGAGTGCTCTACCTTGGGCCATCGACATCATACGCTCTACTGAAATAGATTTTGTGGAAAACCAACAATATTCGATCTTGGTTGGCCTTTCACCCCTAGCCACAAGTCATCCCCGTATTTTGCCACATACGTGGGTTCGGTCATCCAAGGCCTGTTAGAGCTCTCTTCAACTTGCTCATGGCTAGATCGATCGGTTTCGGGTCAAATAGGAAGAACTAGAAGATTCCACCTCTGGAAAGCGCCTACACCTAATGGCTTAAGCTGCTTTTCCCATTTTCTCGCTGACCCATCATGCAAAAGGTACGCCGTTAGAGTAAGTGTGCTTTACTAAAAATTCAAGCTCTAAGGTATGCTCCTTCGACTGATTGTTCGCATCGAATCTCAGGTTCTCTATTGTACTCCCTAAATAAGGTTCTTTTCACATTTCCCTCACGGTACTTGTACGCTATCGGTCATTGAGGAATACTTAGGCTTAGAGAGTGGTCTCCCTTTCTCGCGTAAAAGCGATCAAAATTCGAACACGCCACATTTTACTGAGAAGGATTGAACCATGGAAACGAATCTACAAGGCTATCACCTTCTTTGCCCAGATCTTTCAATCTTTTCACAATTACAATTCACTGGACCCGCTCCTTCTAGAAAAGGGTGACGACTTGAAAGCTTACCATATTATTAGAGAAAGGTTTGGAACCCGTCTTTGTTTTGGAGTTTTCACCCCAACCTAGGTTAGGGGGTCCTTAGACCGTAGCTTGCTGCTGGAAAATGTAATAGCTAACGCGGCTCGCTTCGCTCTTCAAGCTCCGCCCCCCTTACTCAACCTCTTAATCTATAAAAAAAAAAAACCAAGTCTCATTTTCATAATAATAAGGTAAGCTTTGAAGTCGTAGCTTGCTGGTTTTTCTATCATCCAATCCACAACAAATCGAATGAAACCTGGAAAAAAAAAAGTGAACACTTTCGTTGAAGGGCTTGGCTTTCCCGACGTGTTTGTTTTTCTTCAAACCCCCAATCCGCTCTCGCTCGCCGCTACTAACGAGGTCTCGGTTGATTTCCCTTCCTTTAGCTACTTAGATGTTTCAGTTCGCTAAGTTTGAAAAGTCCAAAGATCACAGACTAAGCATATAACTTGGATACGGTTTCCCGATCGGAGATCCATGGATCACAAACAGTATCTCCCCATGTCCTTTCACCTCCAAAAGCGTCATTTCTTCTCAATGCCCGGGCATCCATCCAATGCATTCTTTTCGATCTTGTACTAAGGTATATGGAACACCAACTCAATCTCAACGAATCAAAGAAAAGTACAAACAACTACATCTCCTTCGGACCCTGACGTGAACGGCCGCTTCGTTAGAACTAATTCATAGGCGCTTTTCATCAGTTAGACTTCACACACTAGACTATATAAACAAATATAACAAGCGTACGATACAAAGCATCAACCTACGGAAAAAGGAATTGATTGACTATTGAGTATAACCCCGTAACTAGATAGACTATGGGTAGTTCAGGTGCGCTTAAAGTCTTATATAACGCATGCCGATGTTGCCATCAACAAACGTTTGACTTTGACTGCGAAAAGCTCCAAATAGGCATACAGTAGTTTAGAGTAGAAGGAGCCCTAAGTTAGAATTCAATAGTCCCCGCCTCTGAGAACGAAGTTGGAAGAATCTATGTTGTCGTATCTGATGATACTAGCGCAGTCAGAAGAATGGGTCAAGTGGGAATGGATTCATTTAAGTTACTGAAGTAAGTTAGCCTAGTTTTAGGTTTTAGCACCTTCGCTGTAGAAGCACCTTTTTCTGACGCTAAGAGCCAAAGGCACTCAAAGGAGTAGTGGGACCAACCATCACTACTATAAGGCTAACGTGGTAAATCCTGCCTCCTCAGACTCCTATTTCGCCTCACGTGTCAACAAGCAAGTTGGGTGTTCTCCCGTAACGTGGTAGGACTCTGTTGTAGGTCTTGACGTTGGCTTATTAAAAAAGGCATCCTCATCCCCACATCGCTGCTCAACTCATGATTTGGGAGGATTCCTAAGAAGAAGGGAAGGAGGAATAAAAGACGAGAAAAGAAATAGCTACTCGTTAAGGCAAGTGGGAGATTCATGGCCAGAAGCTTAGACTATCCCGAAGGTTGAGGAACGAAAATGAGCCAATCAATTCTTTTTGTTACGAGCAATTGAAGAGAAGAGAATCCACTAAGGAAAAAATGAAAATTCTTGCATTTGATTTGAGTGGACCAGTTGAAAGGCTATTAATAGTAAATAGACATGGGCTCCAAAAAAAAATCAGCCAACACAACAAAAGAGTCATAAATTCCTACCGTTTAGGAAGTTAAGAGAAGATATTTTTCCCAATGGATGAGCAAAAAAGAAAGCGAGCTGAGCCGGAACATGAGGATGAGACTTTCTCACTTACTTACTATATACATAGGCGCATGAGTGCCACTGGCTTTAAAGTCTTTTAAAGAACTGAAACTGCTATTCTAGAAGTACTTCTTTCCGAAAGGATTGAAAGCAAAATGTATGGATTTACGAATCATTGAATGTAGAATAGAATAACTTAATACTCTCTGACTCTGTCTTTGGGATAAAGCCTATAGTTCTCTCCTCACTAACAGAAGTCTCTTAGTAAGTAGCATCAGTTCTTCCGAGAGGAAAGCCTAAGTAAGGAGTATTTGCGGGCTATCCACAAGTATTAGTTCTCCCCCTAACCTGTCCCTCAACCTCAAGATCAGCGGACGACGCCTTCTTTCGAAAGTCCTTCCTCTTTCCTTTGCCCCAGCGAAAGAGACTGAAAAAGATTTGTACTACATTCCTCTCCCTATCGGTCGAGCATCTTCAATCCTCTCATTATTTTGAAAGGCCCCCGCTTGAAAGTTCGAGCGTGATCATTCGTCTGAATAAGATCTTCCACTATACTGTTGTGGTAGTTTCGGATACCATCTGGCTCTTGAAAACACGACTGCTTCAGGGTACACGGCACTTAGGCTCATCCAGAAGGTATTTTTGAAAGTCGTGGGGAACTTGAAGGTCCAATTTGGGAAGAACTTGGGGTGGCTGTGTGACTTTCTTACTTTGGGTGACAGGGAAATAAGAGAGGTCTAGAGGAGATACACGAAGGACCAGATCGTTGAAATCACAACTTTAAAGAAGAAAAAGAAAATGAAGAAAGGAAGCCTTTTCGTCCCTGAGATCACTGAATCATTTCCCATGTTGGAAGTGCTAAATTCCATCCAGCCTCTTATTGTTAGGAACGAGAAAGCTGAGCCCTCTATCCCTTCCGTTTACGAAGTAGAAGAAATGGTTCACACCTACTTTGAGCAGCATGGCTGGCCAGAGGAATACGAGTTGGAATTCCTATTAGAGTATTATGTCATTCTCGACTGGCTCGCGGTTTCACTTTCTTTCCATAGGCCTCAATCAAGAAAGAATCTCATTATATATGAGTGAATAAAGCAAGCAAAAAAAATCCTTCTTTCTTTAAAGAGAGTCCTACGTATCCATTTCGCTGATTCTAGTCTCAATTCTTTGTTTGGAGCCTCTAATCAAGATGATTTTTGGGTCTTTGACGACATTCAGTTAAAAAAAGAAGAAAGTGAGACCTATTTGAACAGCCTCTTACAAGTTCTTGATAGAGAAAAGTCTTTCTTGGAAATAGAATAGAATATACAAAAAAGGGTGCCCGTCCTCCTTTTGGGCCCAGTCCCTTCCAGAAGCAATACAAGAGTTAGGACCACTTCAAAAAAGGTTGATTCGCTTGCCCTTACGAAATCCAATTGAGGACTTGAGCGAAGAGTGATTGATAGCCACTTTTTGGGGTTGCATGAAGAGGCGGAGAAGCACTCTTCCTCAAAAAGCTAGTCAACTCAATCAAGCACCCGAGATACAGTACAACCAAACCTCGGTCAAACTCGTAGATTACACACTCAAAAAGGACATAAACCAAAGGCCCTTTCCCCCTGAATTCCTTCGGCGTGAAATTTCCACCTCCGTATTCGGAAAAAATGAGAATTGCGCGATATGTACGGACCAGGGTGAATTTTGCACCTCTGCACACAAAGAATGCGCACTCCTCTACCTACTCGATCAGTATAGGGGCGAGATAAGACCTGAAGATCAACCATTTTTTTTGCTGGAAGAATTTGAAACACATTCCAATGAACTGGATTTCATTGATATGAGTGTCCGTGAAAACACTTTATGTGGGGACCCCCTCTCCTTATTCCGCTTTGCTATTATTCCATTAGAAAAGAGAAAAATGAAAAATCAAAAGAAATGAGGAGATTATCAAGGCATTTAAGAACCTAACGGAAAACTTTCGCCTTGTTTGGCATGAAGAACCCAATCTTCTTGATTATATGGTTTGGCCATTATGGGCGGCGGTCAGAGTACTTGACCCCTCGAAGTTTGATAGATACTCTTCATACATGACATGAGATAGCCCAAAAGGGACCTCGCTCGGTCAAAAAAGAAAAGTCAAATTTCAATCAATTGTGGATCCAATCCACTTTCAATCAATCGATGAGTGCTCCTCTTCCATTCTGAATGGCTTAAAGTGTACCATTCAAAAAAGGTAGGGTTAGAGGGGGCTCTAGGGAGGAGATTTGTAAAAAGGATTTCCGATTAATTAACAGGTGATGACCCTTATTAAATAACTTAGCTCGAATGTCCAAAGTCAGATGCTTAACCCATGCCATCCCTTTCAGACTTAGAAAGTGTTATTCCAAAATCTATCATTCTCAAAAATTCCCCAAAAGGCCCCTGGGCTTGACAAGTTCAGCAAAAACGTAGAGAGAGCAAGTTCTACCTAGCTTAGCCTATCCAATATTCGATTCAAAAAGAGCTTGGATTGCTGTTTTTTCTCTCTCTGTATAAAGTAAGTCAGTCCCAGTGTTGGGCAGAGCCCATTGTCAAAGGATCGTTTCACTGGAATGCTTGTTTGAATATAGCTACTCCCATTAAAAGGAATTTTGCACTCTATACGGTATGGCTACAAACCGAATAAAGAAATCAGAAGTAGTTCATCGTCTGTGAGAGCTTGTTGATAGTGAGAAAGCCATAATCTATCTATCAGATTCCCTATTTGTCTATCTCTCTGGTGAAGAGATTCTCATTAGGGCAAGCACCCAATACCTCGTCGAGTCCAAAGCTCTAGCTCAAGCAGTTTAGTCCCAAAAAGAGATGTATGCCTTCGTTCTCACTCAAGCTAAAGCTCAGTTTGCTAGCTCAAGTCGCAAGTCAAGTAATGGAGATCCAATGACAGACAGAAATGAGAGTTAGACTAGAATGCAAGAATGAATCTCAAAACGGTCTGCTCCTGCAGTCAGGATTGCGACTTTGTAGGTTTCCAATAAAAGGTATACATAAAAATAAGATTTTCTTTGCCTGGACTATACCCTATGTATTCTACCCGTATCGTAGCATGAGACCCTCGCGGAAGAAGTTGATGATCTAAATCTGAAATCCCGGGCTAATTGATTCTTTAACTCTATCTGTCAATAGGGAGATCCAATGATGGACTCCATAGATCGAGCATTTTCATTTGTCCTACTATTAAAGTGGGGTGGTTGGGTTCACATTGAAGACTACGGATCGCTTAGCATCGGGGTGATTTACTTCACTGACAAAGACAGAGAGTGTGATCGGCATCAGCGATCTCATCCTTGAGTCCTCGGACAAAGGTGAGGCCAACCAACTTATGATTAGCGAAGTCCTTTCCAACTCCATTGAATGGTTTCACTCCTCTTTTCCCTCTTCTGTTAGTTCCTTGTCAGTCAATCAACTCCCGTCCCTCAAAAGATTGTCGAAATTCAGGGTTATTCATCGATATATGGGTAATCTTCGACGGTCGAAGAAGATAAGATCTCTTTGAAAGCAGGAGGTCTTCAACATTAGTCTGTCTTCAAATGTGGGAAGGTTAAACATTCAGTTCGATGAAGGCAGGTTCCTACGTATTAATTTGAATTGATTGATTGGGAAAGCTGGTTTTGTAGCATTAGAAGCTATGTATCTGGAAAGAATGAGGAATGAGGATGTGGAAAAGAAGAGACGGTCTTAGACTTTATCTTAGTTGTTTAAATAAAGCAGCGGCTAGGTCTCTATCCTCGGATTCACAAAAAAAATGGTTTTAGATGGGATGGATAGAAGAGTTTGAATGGACGAGTGACTTTAGGGTTCCACTGGTTCAAAAGGCTAAAAGCCGAAGTAGTTGATCCAGTACTTCTAAATATAGATAGAAGAATCCCGAATGAACAACCATCCACAAATGTCAATACATTCGAGCAAGAGAGTGCAACAATCATTTCCTTTGATACAGGTCCCGTAAATGAGTGAAAAATGCCTTGTAACCTTTCCTTTTTCCCTTTTAGCCAGTCCAAGAGTTCAGTTCACTAGAAAGCGGGTAGCCATTAAGGAAAACGGCCGTTGGATATTTGGTTTGAACTGCTTGCCCTACCCCTTTAAGTACTGGTGAGAGGGAAAGAGCACTCCTGCCCTTTACCCAAACAGTACAAGAATGGCAATCCACCTATTGGTATGCTGCTACACTTAACTGACCTGATCGTCCCAATCCAGTTGTCCTCACTAAAAACCGATCCACAATCTCTTATGTAATGAATATGAATTTGCTATCAAATTTGCCCTTGCCTAGCTGCCCATTGCTAGAACTTCCAAGGCAAAGGTGGTTGGTGTGTTAAGGCAAGCAACTCCTCTTTCTAAAGAAGAGTGCCTGCCCGAGCTATCTTAAAGTAAAGCTCTAACGGTTAGCTATAGGTAAAGTTCTCACAGATGCGGAGACACAGGCCGCTACTCCTTTAGAAACTGGGAATCCGCAAGGAAGGATAGGACACAGAATAAGGACCTCAAGTTGTTTGCCAGATGAGATCAAGAACTGAAAGATGTCTATCAAAGATCGAGAGGGAATGACTAGATGGCTGTCAACCAACTCTGAAGGTTGCAAAGCCTTTAGAGTGCCCCTAAACAGAAGGAAAGAAAGAAAAAATAGAACTCTATTCTAGCTACCGGGTAAGGGGAGAGGGGAACTAAGGTAACCATCAAACTATATAACCTCACCTCAAACAAAGGCCCTCGGAAGAGCCTGAGGTAGAGAAACCTACAAATACCGGAATACCTGCCAAAAGATTCACCTTGGTAAACCTTTGGAATACAAATCATCGAGCTGCCAACAAATCCCAGGGTTCACTGAAACAGGGGGTACTCTGCGAAAGACTATTAAGTGACCTATCGAGCTGAGCCGACCCCAAGTGGGCCACACCTATGAGGACTCAATATGAAAGAGAAAGGGTTTTCCCTCCTTATCAGTCGAGTTACTTCATACCTTTAACCCCGAAAACCTTTGCTTGCTTGGAGGCTCACGCAGCACAACCTAAGAGCAGAGCCAAGCCTAACCATTACAGTCAGGAGACGTGCGGGCAGATAGAAATTCCTATAGATGAGGTAGGCGATGGAACCAGAACATAAGCTTCTTTGAAAACCTGAGGTTACATGCAGCGATTCACCACTTCATTTCATTCACTAGGAAAATGACAATGACATGCCATGAAAAGTGATCTATTATTGACATCCAAGATAAGTAAGTAAAGAATCCAAAACGCGAGATGTAGCTCTTGCTGCTTGAATGCATACACCTAGATCCTCCACTCACTCAACGTCCTGATCAAGGCTTGTTGTAAAAAAGTATTGGAGTAGATAAGTCACCAACCAATCTCTTTCTTCCATTCGTATTTCTTCCCTTTATCATTCTTGGGAAATACTGATCTTAAGGTCCAAGCATATCAGGATCAGGAGAAGATTTAGCTTCCCGTTCTTGCTGGCCAGAGAAGAAATGCTAGACTAGTCTAGTTCCGTAGAACAAGTGTAGGGTTGTCACGCCCCGACCTGACCCCGCAAAAGACCAAGCCCGGACCCGACACACGGACGGAGTCTCCTCTATACCGCGGACGATCCGAAAACCCTAAAATCAATATAATATTTGCAAAAGCCATAAAATAATCAAAACAAGCCGACTTTCTTTAAAATATACATTTCTTATTAACCAACTTTGCAACCCAAAAATGATATGCATACTACACAAGTATTTATGCCACTAATCAATTCCATTAGCATGCATTTCCTTATTAGTCACAAGGGTATAAGTTTATAACTTTACATTCTTCCAACTTATACAACATAAGACCGTAGAGGCCTCAAACTAGAAAATACATACAAGGCTACAAGCCTCAAAATTAAGCGACATCCAAGCAATATACATAACAAGCAAGGCTCGCACAAAATCTGGTAACCAACCACCAGCAAAGCAGAGAAGTGCTATCACGGAAACACCTCCACCTGCTCCTTCTCCTCTATTACCTCGATAGGGTCTGCTTCAACTACTCCTGTAAAAATATAGTATAGAGAGGAATGACCAAAAACAATTGCTCAGCGAGGGCAATTGGTCTCAAGGACGGAGATAAGAGGAGTATGCAATGCAATTAGCCAAGCAATGCATACAATTATCATTTAAAGATACAAACAAGTCAATATTATAACAAGGCAAGCATTAAAGACTATAAACATTCATTCAAAGGATACGGTACTCTTTTCACGAGCAACTTTCATTCAATAATTCGATGACGACGCGCCGGCCCAAACCACCTTATAACACCAGTTTGGAATACCCCGGAAGTGTCCATCAACCTACGACCCAAATCTCCCTGGGAGGCAACCCAAGCGAGAAAGGGAATAGCAGCGGAGCTAGAGCAACCAACACTGGCAACCCGAGGCTACCTAGAGAGGCCCATCACTCACGCGCGAGACACTATGCAATGCAAGACTCGATACAAGGCGATAAACAAGCGATAAAGCCACACGTGGGAGATTAACAAAGTAGGTTACTCTCGCACACAATAGCAACAATTGATAAGCATTTCAATCCAAATCAATTCAAACAAGTATTTCAAGCAACCCTAAGCATTCTATAGGCATAAAATCAAGAAAACAAGCAAAAAACACAAATCGGCCCCAACTATCAAAACGCTACCATTTCCAAATGAGCCACGAGTTCTGGAAATCGACTTCGCCAATCCTCCTAGGTCACTATAAGGCACGTCTAAAGACCCCGAAACCTTACTTTACCCTAGAACTCGCGTAAAGCCCCGATTTCTCCCTTTCTCGTTTGAACTACAACTATATCAACCAAACACCCAACCAACGCCATAATCGCACCAAAAGTGCTTCCATGGCTTCCCGAAACAATGCCAACACGTAAAACGAGAAAACGCTAAAGTTGACCTAAACGACCCCGACTTTCAACAAGGCTTAATTCCCGTTTTTTCCATTACGCAACCCAAACAAACCATGCATTTAGGCATTCTAGCACACCTAGCACAATTCTACATCAACGGACAGCATAACGGAACAACTTCATCATTCCAAGGGTTTACTATTCATAAAATACTATTCAACAACTAGTTTAAACTACAATCTCAACATTTAACCACAGAAAATGTTAAAAAGCTATTAATACACATTCTACAATTTCCAAGGAACATTCTAGAAGCATCAAAATGATTTAAACAACAATCTACGGATAAAATCTAAAAATTGCAAAGTTGATACACTTAACATTTAAATGCGCAAATAACATGATTCCCTCACCTTAGGCACTCCTAGTCGCTAGGAAAACAACGCTAGTCACCTCGGAAACCACCCCGCACGAGCTCACGCGAAGATTGATCGATTGGAAGGTTGAAAGGTTTTTTTTCCTTGGAAGCTCACGGCTTGTTCTCTGGATTTCAACTGCTATTTTTTTTTATATTTTGCTTTGTTTTAAGCTTATTTAAATGCTAAGTCAAATGGTCAAAGGTCAAGCCTTGGTCAACTACTTAAAACTTGGTCAAAAGGCCTTATTTTGATGCATTTTAAGCTAAAATAACTATCACCAATTAAATTTTCAGCTAGCAACAATTAAAATATAAAATTTAAGTCATCTAAATACTAGTTTCACTATTAGCTGAGGACTAGAAACCGTTCTCTAGCTATCGCTCCCTAAATGCAATGCACGTTGCGACGGCAAGAAAGTAACAATTAATTCACAAAGAATTTAAGGAAATATAATTTTCAAAATAATAAACAAGAAATTTTCACATTCCGGGCTCGGGTATTACACCCTCTCCCCCTTAAAACAATTGCGCCCACGCAATTCCTACCTGGTCAACAAATAACTCCGGATATTGATCCCGAACCTGGTCCTCTCTTTGCCAAGTTGCTTCCTCAAACCCATGATGATTCCACAGAACCTTTACTAACGGAATACTCTTTCTGCGAAGCTCCTGAACTTTCCGATCCACAATTCGAATCGGTTTCTCTTCATAAGACAACTTCTCTTCAATCTGCAAAGGCTCTGGTTCAAGTACATGTGAAGGGTCTGGATGATACTTCTTTAACATAGACACGTGGAACACATCGTGCAGTCTCGACAAGCTCGTAGGCAAAGCTAATCGATAAGCCAAAGGACCTACCTTTTCGGTGATCTCGTACGAACCCACATACCTGGGACTAAGCTTCCTGCTCTTACCGTGCCGAATCAATCCCTTCCGTGGAGAAATCTTAAGAAACACCCAATCTCCCAAATCAAACTCAAGATCTCGACAGTGCTTATCCGCATAACTCTTCTGATGACTCTAAGTTGTAAGCATACGCTGGCGAATAAGGTGAACATTATCTACCATCTTAATCATCTCAGGTAGCACAGTCGGATCAACTGTTCTCATCTCTCCAACCTCTTCCCAATATAACGGGGATCTGCATTTCCAACCATACAACGCCTCGTAGGGAGCCATACCGATAGTAGATTGATAACTATTGTTGTAGGCGAACACCGCTAAAGGAAAAAACTTCTCCCAATTCTTCCCAAAGTCAAGCACACATGCCCGAAGCATGTCTTCCAAGATCCTGATGGTTCTCTCAGATTGGCCATCAGTTTGTGGATGATATGCAGTGCTGAAGCTCAACTTAGTTCCCATGGCCTCTTGCAACTTCTGCCAAAAACGAGATATGAATCTGGGATCTCTATCTGACACTATACTCTGTGGTACTCCATGCAATCTCACAATATTAGCAACATAAAGCTCAGCTAGCTTATCAAGGCTATCATGTTTGTTCACGGGAATAAAATGTGTAACTTTAGTCAAGCGGTCCACAACAACCCAAACAGAATCACATCCACTCGAAGATTTAGGAAGATCGGTCACAAGGTCCATTGTTATATGTACCCACTTCCATTACAGAATCGACAACGGCTGTAGAAGTCCGGCTGGCCTCTGATGCTCAACTTTAACCCTCTGACAAGTCAAGCATCTGGATACATACCCAGCAATCTCCCTCTTCATATTGTTCCACCAGAAGTGTTGCTTTAAATCTCTATACATTTTTGTACTGCCCGGGTGAATCGTATACCTTGAATTATGTGCCTCGGACAGGATCTCATCCTTCAAAGTTGGATCATCAGGAACACATACTCTATCCCTGAATCTGAAGATGCCATCTGCATGTAATTTAAACTCTGACTCTCCCCCTTTTGATTTTTCTTGGATCTTCAAGATGTGAGGATCAGTCTTCTGAGCCTCTCTGATCTGTGCTAGCAACCCTGACTGAATCTGCAAACTAGCAAATCGAATCCCTACCTCAGTAGCTTCTGGCTTCCATGAACAAATTTCTTCCAAAGTCTCCCAATCCTTGATAATCAAGCTTGCAACAGTAGCCTTTCGGCTCAAAGCATCAGCAACAACATTTGCCTTACCTGGCACGTAGTTAATAGAACAGTTGTAACCACCCAATAGCTCTAGCCATCTTCGCTGCCTCATATTCAAATCCTTATGTGAAAAAATACTTGAGACTCTTGTGGTCAGTAAAAATTTCAAATCTGCAACCCCACAAGTAATGACGCCACTTCTTCAGAGCAAACACAACTGCAGCTAACTCAAGATCATGTGTAGGGTAATTGACTTCATAAGGTTTCAACTTCCTAGAAGCATAGGCAATCACCTTACCATTCTGCATTAAAACACAGCCCAAACCTTCTTTAGATGCATCACTGTAGACAACAAAGTTCTCTGTTCCCTCAGGTAAAGCTAGTATAGGAGCTGTAGTTAGTCTCTTCTTCAATTCTTGGAAACTGGATTCACATTTCGCATCCCAGTTGTAAGCAACTTTCTTCCGAGTCAACTGGCTTAAAGGCCCAGAAATTTTGGAAAAGTCTTTAACAAATCTCCGGTAGTAACCTGCCAATCCAAGAAAACTCTAAATCTCTGACACCGTCTCAGGTCTCTTCCAAGATGAAACAACTTCAATCTTAGTTGGGTCCACTAAAATTCCTCGATCTGAAATGATATGGCCTAGAAAAGATATCTGATTCAACCAGAACTCACACTTGCTGAATTTAGCAAAAAGCTTGTTTTCCTGCAAAGTCTGAAGCACAATCTTCAAGTGTTGCTCATGTTCAGCCTCGTTCTTCGAGTACACTAAAATGTCGTCAATAAAGATTACGACAAACTGATCAAGATAAGGTCGGAAAACTCTCTGCATCAAGTCCATGAATGCGGCTGGTGCATTCGTCAAACCAAACGGCAAAACAACAAATTCATAGTGGCCATATCTAGTCCTGAATGCCGTCTTTGGTATATCGTCACTCCGAATCCTAAGTTGATAGTAACCCTGCCTCAAGTCAAATTTGGAGTAAACACTCGCACCCTGCAACTGGTCAAACAATTCTTCAATCAACGGCAAGGGGTATTTGTTCTTAACTGTGACTTGATTAAGTCCCCTGTAATCAATACATAACCGTAGCGTGCCGTCTTTCTTTCTCACAAACAACACAAGCGCACCCCACGGCGAAGAACTAGGTTGTATAAACCCTTTCTCAAGCAAATTCTGAAGCTGAATTTTTAACTCCTGAAATTCAGCCGATGCCATTCTATAAGGACTCCTAGAAATTGGCGCAGTGCCTGGCACAAGATCAATCACGAACTCAATCTCCCTATCCGGTGGTAAACCCAGTAATTCCTCGGGAAATACACCAGGGAAGTCTCTAACAATCGGAACCTCATTCAAACTCAACTTATCAGTAGGCTGATTGATCAAATAAGCTAAGTAAGCTTCACAACCCTTATTCAACAACTTAGAAGTCTTGATCGCTGATAAAAGAGGAATTCGGGCAGCCCTGCAATTCCCAACAATCTCCAGTACCGGTAGGTCAGGAACCTGAAGATAAACGACCTTTGTTCTGCAATCCAACTGAGCATAATACTTCCCCAACCAGTCCATTCCCAAAATGATTTCAAAGTCACAGAATGGCAATATAATTAAATCAGTAGGAAATTTACGGTTCTCAATACATATATCACAAGATTTGCAAATAGACTCAGTAACAAATTTTGCACCCAAAGGAGTACTAACTTCAACTTCATGCAGCAATTTATCAATGCAAACATTCACAGATCGTGCACATGCAGGAGTTATAAACGAATGTGTAGCTCCGGGATCAATCAAAACTTTAACTGGCTGAGTATTGAGAAGAAAGGTACCTTCCACTATAGCTGTAGTATCGGGTAGCTCCTCTGCATCTAGTGCAAAGACCCTAGCCTGAACCCTCTGTGCTGGACGTGCACCTGCAATCCTATTCTGAACACCTTGGCCTCCACCACGGCCCTGAACATTGTTATACTTAGGGCAATCTCTCACCCTATGATCATCACTGCCACAACCCGTACATTTACCACTCTTCCTCCAGCAGTTAGCCTCAATATGCCCTGACCGATTACAATAATTACACTGCTGATTTTGCCTAACTGCAGTATTTCCTGTAGGTGCTGGGGCTCTGGCGGTAGTAGGAACTGTAGCTCCCTGCTGGGGTCTAGTCACAGCTGGCCTAGCCTGAATCTGCTGCTGTGGCTGATACGGACGTAGCTGAGGACCTTGTGCAGAAGTCTGATACTGCCTCGGCTGACTCTGGCTGCCCTGGCCCAAATACTGCTTCTTACTCGGCTGACTGCTCTCAGCTAACATCTCAGCCTTCCGTTTCTCAAACTTCGAGGCTGCCTGAAATGCCTCGGGAAAAGTAGTGTAGGTCTGCCCAGTCAAATGCAACTAAATATCCATTCTCAGCCTACGGACAAACCCATGAATCATCCTCCTAGCCGGCCGTACCAACTCGGGCATATACCTCGACAGGCTAACAAACCTAGCCTCGTACTGTGCAACAGTCATATTTCCCTGTTTCAGGGCCACAAACTCGTCTTCCCTCCTTTCCATAGCCATCTCGGGAATATACTTGTCCCGAAACTCACTTACAAAATCATCCCACAAATGTGGTACATCCTCACAATCCCACCTCAATCTGACAGTATTCCACCACTGTCTGCATCGCCCTTAAACAGGAATGATGCATAATCTATTCTTGCCTCATCAGTGTACCTCAAAGCAGTGAAAATTTTCTCGACACGATTAATCCATCTCTCGGTCGCCTCATCATTCGGCTCCCCGAAGAACTTTCCCAGCTCGTGCCTCAGAA
Organism: Ehretia macrophylla; assembly: GCA_037974665.1. Lineage (NCBI taxonomy): Eukaryota > Viridiplantae > Streptophyta > Magnoliopsida > Boraginales > Ehretiaceae > Ehretia > Ehretia macrophylla. The sequence continues at coordinate 46,339,989 of CM075767.1, forward strand.
ATTTCTCTAACTGATTATTCTCAACTCTGTACCCCTGTCCACCAGGATTAGCTTGATTTCCCTGGGGATTATTCATGTCCTGCCTCTACTCATGCAGCACCTGTGTGATCCGGTCTACTGCAGTAGTCATGGTAGCCATAAACTGCTCAGGCAACGGCTGCTGACCCTGTTCTACTGCCTCTTCATTTGATCCTATACCTTGAGTACTACAACGTGGCGGCATAGTAGCAATTCACAATAGCTGGCAACATTTAAAAGCAGTTTATAGACAGAAATATAGCACATAAGATTAGATAACACTCAAGTCAATAACAATCAAACATTCTAACACGCAATTCACATAACACAAGATTGACATGCCAAACTAATTCACTTTAAACACATAAGCACTACAAGTTCACAAAGTCATGCTATAACACTTTCTTTCCACTTAACAATCATACAATAACACTCTAGCATTTTGGACCTTTACCCCACAGACCGAGAAACATATCCCGGCTCATGCAAGACTATCATGCTCTGATACCACCTAAAGATGTCACGCCCCGACCCGACCCCGCAAAAGGCCAAGCCCAGACCCGACACACGGACGGAGTCTCCTCTATACCGCGGACGATCCGAAAACCCTAAAATCAATATAATACTTACGAAAGCCATAAAATAATCAAAACAAGCGACTTTCTTTAAAATATACATTTCTTATTAACCAACTTTGCAACCCAAAAATGATATGCATACTACACAAGTATTTATGCCACTAATCAATTCCATTAGCATGCATTTCCTTACTAGTCACAAGGGTATAAGTTTATAACTTTATATTCTTCCAACTTATACAACATAAGACCGTAGAGGCCTCAAACTAGAAAATACATACAAGGCTACAAGCCTCAAAATTAAGCGACATCCAAGCAATATACATAACAAGCAAGGCTCGCACAAAATCTGGTAACCAACCACCAGCAAAGCAGAGAAGTGCTATCACGGAAACACCTCTACCTGCTCCTCCTCCTCTATTACCTCGATAGGGTCTGCTTCAACTACTCCTGTAAAAATATAGTATAGAGAGGAATGAGCAAAAACTATTGCTCAGCGAGGGCAATTGGTCTCAAGGACGGAGATGAGAGGAGTATGCAATGCAATTAGCCAAGCAATGCATACAATTATCATTTAAAGATACAAACAAGTCAATATTATAACAAGGCAAGCATTAAAGACTATAAACATTCATTCAAAGGATACGGTACTCTTTTCACGAGCAACTTTCAATCAATAATTTGATGACGACGCGCCGGCCCAAACCACCTTATAACACCAGTTTAGAATACCCCGGAAGTATCCATCAACCTACGACCCAACTCTCCCTGGGAGGCAACCCAAGCGAGAAAGGGAATAGCAGCAGAGCTAGAGCAACCAACACTGGCAACCCGAGGCTACCCAGAGAGGCCCATCACTCACGCGTGAAATACTATGCAATGCACGACTTGGTACAAGGCGATAAACAAGCGACAAAGCCACACGTGGGAGAATAACAAAGTAGGTTACTCTCGCACGCAATAGCAACAATTGATAAGCATTTCAATCCAAATCAATTCAAACAAGTATTTCAAGCAACCCTAAGCATTCTATAGGCATAAAATCAAGAAAACAAGCAAAAACACAAATCGGCCCCAACTATCAAAACCCTACCATTTCCAAACGAGCCACGAGTTCTGGAACCCGACTTCGCCAATCCTCCTAGGTCACTATAAGGCACGTCTAAAGACCCCGAAACCTTACTTTACCCTAGAACTCGCGCAAAGCCCCGATTTTCCCCTTTCTTGTTTGAACTACAACTATAACAACCAAACACCCAACCAACGCCATAATCACACCAAAAGTGCTTCCATGGCTTCCCAAAACAATGCCAACACGCAAAACGAGAAAACACTAAAGTTGACCTAAACGACCCCGACTTTCAACAAGGCTTAATTCCCATTTTTTCCATTACGCAACCCAAACAAACCATGCATTTAGGCATTCTAGCACACCTAGCACAATTCTACATCAACGGACAGCATAACAGAACAACTTCATCGTTCCAAGGGTTTATTATTCACAAAACACTATTCAACAACTAGTTTAAACTACAATCTCAACATTTAACCGCAGAAAATGTTAAAAAGCTATAAATACACGTTCTACAATTGCCAAGGAACATTCTAGAAGCATCAAAATGATTTAAACAACAATCTACGAATAAAATCTAAAAATTGCAAAGTTGATACACTTAACATTTAAATGCGCAAATAACATGATTCCCTCACCTTAGACACTCCTAGTCGTTAGGAAAACAACGCTAGTCAGCTCGGAAACCACCCTGCACGAGCTCATGCGAAGATTGATCGATTGGAAGGTTGAAAGGTTTTTTTTTCCTTGGAAGCTCTCGGCATGCTCTCTGGATTTCAGCTGCTATTTTTTTTTTTTTTTTTTGCTTTGTTTTAAGCTTATTTAAATGCTAAGTCAAATGGTCAAAGGTCAAGCCTTGGTCAACTACTTAAAACTTGGTCAAAAGGCCTTATTTTGATGCATTTTAAGCTAAAATAACTATCACCAATTAAATTTTCAGCTAGCAACAATTAAAATATAAAATTTATGTCATCTAAATACTAGTTTCACTATTAGCTGAGGACTAGAAACCGTTCTCTAGCTATCGCTCCCTAAATGCAATGCACGTTGCGACGGCAAGAAAGTAACAATTAATTCACAAAGAATTTAAGGAAATATAATTTTCAAAATAATAAATAAGGAATTTTCACATTCCGGGCTCGGGTATTACAAGGGTAATCTATGGCTATAAGCCTAGTCAGTGTAGTGATTGTTCCGTATGTTGGTGTAGGAATGTGACACTAACAGTCTCAGTCGATTCTATAGATCAGGTAGGGGTTTACATACCTTAGTCCGAGTGAGAAGATTCCACCTTCACCAACAAAGGCTAGATAGCCAGTGCTAGAAGTCTTGGAATTTAGAGAGCTATTTGGGAAGAAAGAAACCTGGGCTGATTATACTGAGTGGATAAGTCCCTTAGATGATTCCACAATTGCTCCTGAATCACAGTACTAGGACTTGCATAAACTGCAGAGCACATCCACGGGTTCGAACTGTTCCTATTAACCATAAAAGTAATGCATTGGTGCATGGAGGAAAGAATATGGACATGCAGACGATGAGATTTCTATAGTACCCATATCCCACATGAAAAGCCATTAGGATACATAATCTTAGTAGAGTCGTACCTAATCCCAAGACCTCCGTACACTCTCAAAAGGTACTTGCATTTCCAATACAAAGAAAACATCAGGTCTATGGTCACGGCACAAATTCGGTACATGTCTTTTGGCCTCATCATTGCCTGCACCTCTAATATTTCATGCCAACAAAGAGAATTGATTAATCATGATTAAAAGATTAAAAAGAAATTAAACACTATCTTAATTCATCAACCTAGCACGGGTGGCTTCATTAACCTCATTTTCACCTAAGTTTCTTGCATTCAAACCTATAATGATCCTCCTAGGACTCCTGATCCTACCTCTTATGGTAACAATATCAAACTCAATGTTAATGTCGGTATCTTTAAGATGAGGTAGGTCGCCAACTGGCAAACTATGGGCCTCGGATATAGATGGGTCAGGGGGTTATGGGGGTGGCATCGTAAGGTGACTAGGGTCTGGAACAAATGGGGTCACTTGAGTAAGAGAATGTAAAACAGGAGGCTAAGATAAGGGTTTAGGATCAGGATTCTCAATCTCCATATTGGCCAGGGATGCAAACTTATTGGCTTAAAGAGAAAATCTGCCTCATTCTCCGATTTCAGCTGCCCTCCCTCGATCTGGTCATCTGTAACAATCAGATCTTCCACTTTCTTATATAAAGCTACTTTGGTGTAGGACAAAGAGGAGTGAAGCAGACTCATGCCTTAGCTACTTGGTTACGCTCTTCTCACTTTGTTCTCAACTAACCTAGTAGGAAGTTTGAAAGATAAGAAATGCCTCTTATTTATTGTTCATAGTGGATTGATATCTCGCTTTCTTCCTTTTGCCAAAGCCCCTCCCTTCCGAATGGTTACAGGACTAAAGTGTTGAAGGGAACAAAATAACCTATGCTATTGCCAGGCATTCTTCTTTGTGGTATATATCATTCGACATAAGAGAAATGAGAATCAACATCTTTCTCCACTGAAGCTCAAGGCGCGCGCTGTGAATCGCTTTGCTGAACGGGGCACCAACCACGTTCCCCAGCTCTCGAGGCAAGGTAAACCTTAAACGTCGTGCAAACTCATCCGACTTTTAATTCAATTTAGGTTCACTTTTCCACCAGGTAAATTATTTCAACACGCAAAAGATGAAGGACAAGATTCGTCGAATCGATGATATCTATACCCTTACCCTTACGAGAGGGAAGACCAGCTCGTCATGGGAAAAGGCTTTTTTTAAAAGGTGAGTAACAATGGGATATTGCATAGATAAGCAAGAAACTGAAGCTTCTATTTTCATTTATGATGTACCGGCTCGAATTCACTTTAGGAAAGTCTTTCTTTCTGCTTGAAGTAGGTGTTTGCTCCACAGCACGAACTGGTCGAGGTAAGAAAAGAAACCCATAACATTCTTCTCCTACTCAAGATCGTTCCGCCAAGAAAGATCGTCAACTGGTTTATTACTTAGTTCGTTACTTTGATATGTTGAAATATAACCCCCGTAGTTTCCCATTCTCTTGGACCAATCACCACCCTAAGACATTGTTAGCGAAGTTGGGGAGTCAGCAAAGCTCGTCTGCTTTCCCTAAGGTGCAGTTTTGGGGCAATCTAAGCTTGAGTGATCCCCTCAGTTCCCAGGCCTAAGCTCACTTGCTTTTAGTTTTGTATCGATCACTTCTCAGAATAAAGATCTTTCTCTTCCCACTTTCAAACATAGTCAGTACATCTAGTTCTCATGCATCCTAGGGTAAGTTGTGTACTAAGACACCTATTTTCATTGCTTAACACAATCCCCCAAACATTTTCCAGCTATATATCAGGTTCGAACAGGTCGTTTTTGTCACGCGCCAACTCGACCCCACCTATAATCAGTCAGGACGCAACGAAATTTCGGCAGTATAACGACAATAATTAAGACACCGAGGCTTTAAACCAACGTCTCAGTACATCATACATTCAACTCCTCAACCAAACAACAGTCAATTCCTCAATACCGTTAACAACATACAACATAACCATATTATACAATAATCATCCTTAGACAATCCATTCATAGTTATACGCCTCCGTTCCAACATAATACCTTAACTTTAACATACATATCAAAATAGATTATAAACCAACTTAGCAACCTAATCATAACAAAAGAAAGACTTCTAAGTTATCGTCATTTGGTTCATTATCTTTACTACAACTTCTCCATCATAACCTACAAGGGAAATAAAATACAACTAGTTTAATATACATGATAATAGAGTATACAACATCTCAAGCATCAAAGACAAAACTCTGGCACATAGGACTTGTCCACATACGGCACATGATCCCCTTCTGGAGGCACATACCTGTAATCTTACTCAATAACACCTGTACGCATGCAATAATAGAGAGTGAGCTTATATAAACAAGCTCAGTGAGGATCTGATAGATCTCTAACAGTATTTACTATACTCCTTGGAAATTATCCTTTGAGCAGTAAACACACAAATAAACATCAATACAATATAAACACATAACTGTAATGACCAATCAATAAAGGATACTCAATATGGTGTAGCTCTATACGCCATCACGATCTCAACAATTCTTCTTATAACTCCCCATTACTCATGCACCCGAGGTACCTCACTAGCCTCTCCCTCCATGACACCTTCGTCATGCGAGTTGGAGGTAGTCTCTAATAGTCATGCCGTTATTAACCCGACAGCCCGACGCTGCTCGAGAGGTGGCAGAACTGCATATCTCCCGGTTCATGAATCATCAATCAATAATCATCAATTATCATCAATATAACATTAAGTAATCAATTAAACAACAAATAACTAAGTTAGATGACAAAGTAGGGCATCCAACTTAACATGCATTAAACACATAATCTAACCCTAATCTAACCATCAACAACTCACAATTCAATCACTCAAACACCACCCAATCATCTAAAGACTCAATTCAACAATTTAAAGAAAGACAACCTAAACTTCAAATAATCATATCTTACATTCTACTAATCCAAACAACTCCAAATCAGTTTCAAACACTCACCCATTCAATCAACTACATTAGCCCTCTCAGAAACCAACCAAGACACATCAAAATCAAGCCCAACAACCCTAAAACCTCAAGGCACCTAGGCTGAAATTTCCCGATTTTTACCCAAACATCACAATCGAAAATTCGGCATTCTATCGGCGTTACCACGTAATTAACAAGCTTTTAGAAATCGACGGCAATCGATTCCAACCACAACAACTCAAGATAATCCTCAAATAGCCAATCTATCAACTTTAAATACCCGAAAATAAATAATTTCACTACAATGGCTCAAATCTCGTAGTAATACACATAAACGATCCCTATCATGCGCTGAGCAATAATATAACTTCAAATTAACATTCTAACGGTTCAAAATGCAATTATGAGCAAAAAAATAAAATGACTTTTGAGATCTAGAATTTTTCTCTCACCTTTGATGCGATATAAGCCTAGATATGCGTGCCCGACAAGTGGAATCCAACTCGGCATGAAATTCTACAGAAAAAAAAACTAGGTTTTTCTATGAAAAATTGCTTTGAAAACCTTTGAAATTTCTTTCTCTTTTCTCCCTTGAAGCTTTTGGCTATGTGTGTGTTTTTTTGAGTGTGTTTTGTGTTGTGTTTTGTGTGTGTTGATGATATTATGCATATAAAGGCTTGGTCAAATAAAAAAATGCAAAGTCAAAGTAATTTATTTAGGCCTTTAATTGTTTTTCTATTCTTTTAATTCATTTCATGAGTATTTCTTCCTCAACTATTAATTCAACACTTAAACTAATTCTAGACATTATATTTTAGATGACAAAGAATGTTACATTAAAATAGTCTCGCCCGAATCGGCTTAAAACTCGTTTTCTTGCAAAAGAAAGTGTAAAAATCTTTAAAATTCCAAAACCGATTCCAAATCCGTTTTAATCAAACACGGGTCTATTAATACCAGATGACTAGGTTTTAAAACGTTTAAAACACCCCTGTAAAAATTTTAGCGGACACGTGTTCAAAAATACTATTTACCAAAACCGACGATAAAATTTATGATTCCGTATTTGATGAAAATTTCATGAATGCACACTTAGCATGTATTAGGAGTATTAATCACTTATTTAGCACATTCTAAGTCATATAGCATATAAACAGGCTAATTCACGCAAAACAAGGTAAAACACGTAAATCTATATAAAGCAAAATATGGGGTCTCATATTCTCCCCCCCTTAAAGAAATTTCATCCAAGAAATTCTTACTTGCTGAACGGAATAGATCTGGATACTGCTGCTGCATTTGATCTCGCCTCTCCCAAGTAGCTTCCTCGATACCGTGATGCTTCCACAACACCTTGACTATCAGAATCTTCTTCGACCTCAACTCTCATTCCATCTGATCAAGAATACGAATCGGCCGCTCGTCATAAGTCAGATTCTCACGAAGCTGTAATGGCTATGGCTCAAGAATATGAGAAGGATCCAGATGATATTTTCGCAAATTAGACACGTGAAATACATCGTGAACATTAGAGAAATTCTTCAGTAAAGCCAACTGATATGCTAAGTTACCAACTCTGCCAGTAATCTCAAACGGCCCCACAAACCTCGGACTCAGTTTACCACCTTTACCATAACAAGCAAACCCCTTTCGAGGAGACAATCTCAAGAAAACCCGATCTCCGACTGCAAACTCCAAATCCCGATGACGCTTATCAGCATAACTCTTGAATCTACTCTACGCCGTAAGCATTCTCTGCTTGATCAACTGAACATTCTCGATCTTCTCTAGAATCTCTGGCATAATAGTCGGATCAATAGTCTTCATCTCCCCTACTTCATTCCAATACAAAGGTAAACGGCACTTACGACCGTAAATAGCTGCAAAAGGTGCCATCCCAATAGTAGCTTGATAACTATTGTTATAGGAAAACTTGGCAAGTGGTAGATGTTTCTCCCAGTTCTTCCCGAAGTCCAGAACACAAGCCCTGAGCATATCTTCCAAAGTCTGAATAGTCCTCTCAAACTGACCGTCGGTCTGTGGATGATACGCAGTACTAAAATTCAACTGAGTACCCAAAGTCTCCTGAAGTTTCTCCCACGAACGAGAAGTAGATCGAGGATCTCGATCTGAGACAATACTAGATGGAATCCCGTGAAGTCTTACAATCTGATCCAAATAAAGATCCGTCAACTTTGTAACTTCATCTCCCATCCGCATCGAAATAAAGTGAGTTGTTTTCGTCAAACGATCCACGACAACCTAAACTGCATCGTTGCCTCTCGATATTCTAGGCAAACTAGTAACGAAGTCCATCGTAATATGCTCCCATTTCCACTGTGGTATAGCCAACGGCTGAAGCAAACCTGCAGGTCGTTGATGCTCGGCTTTCACTCGCAGACAAGTCGAACATCTAGACACGAACTGAGCAACTTCTCTCTTCATATTATTCCACCAGTAATGTTGTTTCAAGTCCCGATACATCTTGTTTCCACCAGGATGAATGGTGTACTTAGAATTATGAGCCTCTTCCAGAATACCTCGCCTTAAACCCGGTTCATCGGGCACACAAACCCTGTTTCGAAACCGAAGAATACCATCTTCATGTAATTTGAAGTCAGACTAATCATCCATGATTTGATCATTGATCTTCTGAAGTTTAACATCGAGTTGCTGAGCTTCTCTGATCTGAGACAACAATAAAGGTTGAATACGGAGATATGAACACATCACCCCAACCCGAGTCAACTCCGGTCTCCAATAAGTGAATTCCTCAAGAACCTACTACTTCTTGATAGCCAAACAAGAAACACTCGCCTTACGGCTAAGAGCGTCTGCCACAACATTTGCTTTCCCAGACAAATAGCTGATAGAACAATTATAATCCCCAAGAAGTTCCATCCACCTCCGCTGACGCATATTCAACTCCTTCTGTGAGAATAAATACTTAAGACTCTTATGATCAGTGACTGATAATGACGCCACTTTTTCAATGCGAAAACAACAGCTCCCAACTCAAGATCATGAGTCGGATAATTCACCTCATAAGGCTTCAACTTTCTAGAAGCATAGGAAATAACCCGACCATTCTGCATAAGAACACATCCCAACCCCTTCTTGGATGCATCGCTGTAAATGACCATATTGTCGGTCCCCTCTAGTAGAGCAAGTACTGGAACAGTAGTCAATCTCTTTTTCAACTCTTGAAACCCACTCTCATATTTCTCATCCCAAACAAAGCTAGTTTGTTTCTGAGTTAACTTAGAAAGTGGCCCCACAATCTTAGAAAAGTCCTTGACAAACCTACGATAATAACCCGCCAAGCGAAGAAAGGTACGAACCTCAGAAACATTCTCTGGACGTTTCCATGACATCACCGACTCAATCTTAGTGGGATCTACAGAAATAACGCTCTGTGTGATAACGTCACCAAGAAAACATATGGGTTCCAGGCAAAATTCACATTTGCTGAATTTCGCATAGAACTCATGCTCCTGCACCTTCTCTAAAAGAAACCGTAGATCTTGCTCGTGCTCCAATTCAGACTTAGAATAAACCAAGATATCATCAATAAAGATCACCATGTACTAGTCCAAGTACGGCTGAAAAACCCGATGCATAAGGTCCATGAATGCTGCCGGTGCATTAGTTAATCCAAAGGGCATAACTACAAACTCATAATGCCCGTACCGAGTCCTAAAGGCAGACTTCGGAACATCCTCCGTGCGAATCCGAAGCTGATAATACCCCTGCCTTAAGTCAAACTTAGAGTAGACTTTGGCTCCCTGAAGTTGATCAAACAACTCGTCAATCAGTGGCAAAGGATACTTGTTCTTGATAGTCACCTGATTCAAACCACGATAGTCAATGCATAACCTCAAGGTACCATCCTTCTTCTTCACAAATAAAACAGGTGCTCCCCAAGGTGAAGAACTCTGCTGAATGAAACACTTCTCTATTAATTCCTGTAACTGAGTTTTCAATTCCTTCAACTCAGCTAGTGCCATCTGGTATGCTGATTTAGAAGTAGGTTGAGTACCGGGAACAAGATTGATCACAAACTTCACATCTCTCTCTGGCGGTAACCCTGGAAACTCCTCGGGAAATACATTAGGCTATTCCCGAATAATAGAAACTTCCTCCAGCTGTAGCTTATCAGATGGCTTGTTGATCAAATAAGCTAGATAACCCGAACACCCCTTACTCACCAACTTAACGACTTTAGTTGCTGAGATAACAAAACTCGTCTTAGCACCCCGGTTCCCTACTGCCTCAACTATTGGCTGATCTGGCAAACGAAGCTGTACTACCTTTATTCTACATTTCAACTGGGCATCATACTTAGAAATCCAATCCATACCCAAGATAACATCATACCCCCGGATAAGAAATAAGATAAGGTCCAAAGGAAAATTATACCCCTTAACAAGTATTATACAATCCTTACAAACTAGGCCAGTCACATACTTATCACTCAAAGATGTACTAATCTCAACCACATAAGGCAGTCTTTCAGGTTGCATATTAACACGTTGCACACAAGCAGGAGTAATGAAAGAATGCGTAGTACCAGAATCAATCAACACTTTAACAAGTTGATCAAGTATAAGGAAGTTACCTTCCACAACTGCAGTCTCCTCAGGCATCTCCTCCAAGTCAACTGCGTAGGCCCGAGCCTGAACCCGCTGCTGCTGAGGTGCACTACCCGCAGGTCTACCCTGATAACTCTGAGTCGCTACTTGACCCTCAGTCCTCTGATATCTAGGGCAATCCTTTGCCCTATGCTGATTGCTACCGTAACCCAAACAAGCCCCTGATTTCACCCTGCAGTCGGCCTCCACATGGCCCTGGCGTTTGCAGTAAGTACACTGCGGTGATGATGCATTGACACTGCCCCTGGAAGAACCAGAAGCTGAAGAAGCAGCTGTACCAGCCTGCTGGTGAGGTCTAACAAAACTAGGTCTGTATTGACCCTGAGACTGGGCTGGCCTGTACTGGGACTGAACTTGATAGGACCCCTACTCAAACTGAGGTCGATAATAACTCTGCTGACCCTGTGGTCTGTAAAAGCTCTGTTGTGCTGGCGGCCTGTACGCAACCTGCTGTACTAAAGGCCTATACACTCCTTGCTGACCCTGCGACTGAAAGGGCCTCTTGCTAGGCTAGCTAGATACAATCTGTTCCCCCTTTCTCTTCTCTAGTCTAGAAGTTGCATCAAAGGCCTCCGTAAGTATATCATACTGATTCAGGGCCATCACATCTTGAATCTCGGGCCTCAACCCCAACATGAACCTACGAGTCTTATGTTCCTCGTCAGCCACATACTCTGGTGCATACTGGGACAACCTAGTGAAAGTGGCCTCATACTGAGCCACTGAAACATCTCCCTGTACTAAGGCTAGAAACTCTGCCTCTCTCCGCTCCCTCGCGATCCTCGGGACATACTTTGCCCGGAAAGCTAATAGAAAGGTATCCCAAACATACGTAATACCCTGAGTCTCCTAGCTAGTTTTCATCGTGCGCCACCATTCTTCTACCTCATCATCCAGCAAGTACACAGCAAAAGTGACCTTCCGCTCATCGGTATAATCAAGAGGGTCAAAAATCTTCTCCACCTTGCTAATCTACGCCTCAGTCTTCCTGTCATCCGGTTACCCCTAAAACCATGGTGGATAATACCCTAAAAACTCTTTCAGTGTACCACGTCTATGGTACCACCTTGTGCATTCAACCACTGATTCTGGAATGCCTGATTTTGGGCAGCCTGCCCTGCCAGTAACTGTGCCTGACTAGCCATAAACTCGTTCATCCTATCAAAAGCTGCACCTATACGATCATCATCCCTAACTTGGCCTGGTGCCACATTTCTCGGAACCTCATCAGTCATCTCAGGCCTACCTCTGGTCCTCGGTCTACCCGTTATTCTACTAATCAAAGAGTTAGCACAGGTTATAGCACATTAACAAACTATGAACGACTATTAACATATAAACAACAAACGCATATAAAGCACATAAATCACTTAAGTATCAATCACATAAAAAAATTAGTCACATAATCACATAAGCACTAAATCACGTAATCACTTAATCACTTAACCATATTAACCCATACTTTACCTTTCTTTCACTTCATCCATATTTTCATGTTAAGACCATAACCTACATTCCGACAATCCCCCGGCTGACAGCTAACATGCGCTCTGATACCACTTAAATGTCATGCCCCAACTCGACCTTACCTATAATCAGTCAGGATGCAATGGAATTTCAGCAGTATAACGACAGTAATTAAAACACCGAGGCTTTAAACCAACCACTCAGTACATCATACATTCAACTCCTCAACCAAACATCAATCAATTCCTCAATACCATTAACAACATACAACATAACCATATTATACAATAATCATCCTTAGACAATCCATTCGTAGTTATACGTCTCCATTCCAACATAATACCTTAACTTTAACATACATGTCAAAATAGATTATAAACCAACTTAGCAACCTAATCATAACAAAAGAAAGACTACTAAGTTAACATCATTTGGTTCATTATCTTTACTACAACTTATACATCATAAACTACAAGGGAAATAAAAGACAACTAGTTTAATATACATGATAATAGAGTATACAACATCTCAAGCATCAAGGACAAAACTCTGGCACATAGGACTCATCCACATATGGCACATTATCCCCTTCTGGAGGCACATACCCGTAATCTTGCTCAATAACACCTGTACGCATGCAATAATAGAGAGTGAGTTTATATAAACAAGCTCAGTGAGGATCCGATAGATCTCTAACAGTATTTACTATACTCATTGGAAATTATCCTTTGAGCAGTAAACACACAAATAAACATCAATACAATATAAACACATAACTATAATGACCAATCAATAAAGTATACTCAATTTGGTGTAGCCCCATACGCCATCACGATCTCAACCATTCTTCTTATAACTCCCCATTACTCACGCACCCGAGGTACCTCACTAGCCTCTCCCTCCATGACACCTCCGTCATGCGAGCTAGAGGTAGTCTTTAGTAGTCATGCCGTTATCAACCCGACAGCCCGACGCTGCCTGAGAGGTGGCACACATATACCAAGACTCAACAATAATAATAAACATCATTCACAGGAGGACAGTCTAGCAGAACTGCCTATCTCCCGGTTCATCAATCATCAATCAATAATCATCAATAATTATCAATTATCATCAATTATCATCAATATAACATTAAGTAATCAATTAAACAACAAATAACTAAGTTAGATGACAAAGTAGGCCATCCAACTTAACATGCATTAAACACGTAATCTAACCCTAATCTAACCATCAACAACTCACAATTCAATCACTTAAACACCACCCAATCATCTAAAGACTCAATTCAACAATTTAAAGAAAGACAACCTAAACTTCAAATAATCATATCTTATATTCTACTAATCCAAACAACTCCAAATCAGTTTCAAACACTCACACATTCAATCAACTGCGTTAGCCCTCTCGGAAACCAACCAAGACACATCAAAATCAAGCCCAACAACCCTAAAACCTCAAGGCACCTAGGCTAAAATTTCCCCATTTTCACCCAAACATCACAATCGAAAATTCGGCATTATAACGGCGTTACCACGTAATTAACAAACTTTTAGAAATCGATGGCAATCGATTCCAACCACAACAACTCAAGATAATCCTCAAATAGCCAATCTATCAACTTTAAATACCCGAAAATAAATAATTTCGCTACAATGGCTCAAATCTCGTAGTAATACACATAAACGATCCCTATCATGCGCTGAGCAATAATATAACTTCAAATTAACATTCTAACAGTTCAAAATGCAGTTATGAGCAAAAACATAAAATATGACTTTTGAAATCTAGAATTTTTCTCTCACCTTTGATGCGATATAAGCCTAGATATGCATACAATGCGTGCCCGACAAGTGGAATCCAACTCGGCATGAAATTCTACGGACGAAAACTAGGTTTTTCTATGAAAAATTGCTTTGAAAACCTTTGAAATTTCTTTCTCTTTTCTCCCTTGAAGCTCTCGGCTATGTGTGTGTTTTTTGTGTGTTTTGTGTTGTGTTTTGTGCATGTTGATGATATTATGCATATAAAGGCTTGGTCAAATAAAAAAAATGCAAAGTCAAAGTAGTTTATTTAGTCCTTTAATTGTTTTTCTAGTCTTTCAATCCATTTCTTGAGTATTTCTTGCTCAACTATTAATTCAACACTTAAACTAATTCTAGAGATTATATTTTAGGTGACAAAGAATGTTACATTAAAATAGTTTCACCCGAATCGGCTTAAAACTCATTTTCTTGCAAAAGAAAGTGTAAAAATCATTAAAATTCCAAAACCGATTCCAAATCCGTTTTAATCAAACACGGGTCTATTAATACCCGAAGACTAGGTTTTAAAACGTTTAAAACACCCCTATAAAAATTTTAGCGGACAGGTGTTCAAAAATACTATTCACCAAAACTGACGATAAAATTTCATAAATGCACACTTAGCATGTATTGGGAGTATTAGTCACTTATTTAGCACATTCTAAGTCATATAGCAAATAAACAGGCTAATTCACGCAAAATGAGGTAAAGCAGCATAAATCGAGATAAAGTAAAATATGGGGTCTCACAGTTTTCACGGCAAGTCTTGGCTCAGCCGTAAGGTCAACCAAGACAAATAGCCAAGCTGATGAGGCAGTTAGATTAGGAAGCTTGAATACGGAAGCTGGCTTAGTCTCAATCATTTTTTTTCTGTTTGATCAAAACAAGGAAAAGAAGCCTATGTAGTGGGTTCGACTCCCATAGGAGCGCACATTAATTACCAATCAACTGTTTTTCATTCAAGGAAGATTGAATGAATCAACAATTTAATTTAATAGTAAATTAATCGACTATATGGCATCTATTTTTCAAGTGCGAGAGATTTTCGTGGTCACTTTTTTTCTTTTTTGAAAAATGGGAATGGAGGATCAACTCATAATCATTGATAATGGCTTTTCGTGGCCTGTAACACATCAACCTGTGAAGGCCCCTACCTTAAGGTCATTATTGACTTCACTCTAGACTCCTTCTTTCCAGCACTTCTTGCTTTGGAAAGTAAATTAGTGCTTCAGTTAGACAATGGCAACAAAGGCACGAGTTAAAACAGTTCAAGATTCCCTCTTGCTTATCCATTTCCCTTCCCTCCCTCCTCTTATGGGAAACCTCTTTCACTATCCCACCTCTACATGAAAGGCTTTCCCCCTCGAGGAGTGTATAAGAAGGAAGTAGTGTTTTCTAGAGTCAAGTAAGCAAAGATAGAACTAGAACCTATCTCATAGTATGCTTTCGAGTGTCTTGCCTTCTACCAATTAGGGGAATTCTATTACATTCAATCCAATCAGTCAAGCAAAGAAAAAGAAAGGGTACGAGCAGAATTAAATCGATGACTGATGGTCTGACCTTACAGGGCACGACTCATCATCCTTAAAGCACTAAGTTATTTACAGATCTCATAACACGCCTTATTTATCTTTATCCTTCTCCTCTCAAGAACGGTAACAGGGTTTGATCGATAGCAACAAAAACATCAGAATAAGGAAGATCTGCCTACCACACCCGCACAGTTTAGGATAGTGCTGAACTTGTTAATAACTACTTTGTCAGAGATAGAGTGGGCACCAGATTTTTCCTCATCAACAATGAGTTACATTGCAACAAATCAGAGCCCAATGGGTTGGAGTGGAGAGTAACCAGCTCTCTTTTATATATGAAATTATCGTTTGGGGACATCATTGGTTTTATTCCTATCCCAACTGTTGAATCCAAAGCCTAAGCCTAAACCGTCACTCCGCCTTTAACTCGTTTGCAAACAATAGAATGGAATTCAGGAGTTGAATCAAATCAGTGAGGGACAAGAGAAAATATAAGGCATTCGAGCAAACCAAAGAGCTCCTTATCGAGTTGCCTAAGAGGGCATTCGAATCGTGAACAGCTGATATGAAAGCTTATGGTACGCATTTTCCTATTTTCCCCGCCCTAGTTATGAGATCGCGCTCCCGGGACGGTCCTTACACTTGGCCACCCCTTATAGGGGGCAAGGCCTTCTTCTCTAGTTGCAGATTCTTCACCGGTTCTTCTTCTGATTTGGATGTAGATGTGTTTGCTACTCATTCACATTGCTGAGGGTATGACATGCTATTTGCCTTAGACTGGGAGTACTACTTTAGACAAGCAAACATGGCAGGTTAGAAAGCCCCAGGCCAGCCCTTTCTTTTATAGGAAAGAGAAACCCGTGGTTACTTCACTCAATGCGCCTTCTTTCTTTGAATGCTTAAGGCTAGCAAGATCTTGCTTGCTGGGTGTTTTATGCACTCATCCTAACTAACCCCACCGTAGGCCGGAAAGGCATACCCTAGCTCCAACATCAAGGCGAGGTCTATAAATCCATTTTTAGAAAGAAAAATGTAGTTTTCATGTCTTTACGAGTACTCTAAGAGCTTGATTCAAAGCGATTGTTATTCATTCTTCAAAGGTCAAGGAAGAAGTCATCTCCCTTGTTGGAAGAAACTGTCTTTCTATCATTTCCCACCCTCCACCCATAATCGATGCAAGAGTCTTTTCTGGTCAAGATAAACCAGGATAGCCCGTGTTCACGTGGTCCCATGAGTGGTTCAAAAAGGGTCCAAATGGAGGTCCTTTTCGGGTAGCTCCTATATATTCTACAAGAAGGCTTACGTTTTTCTTCTATCGAGCGCATGATCTCCGGCTGGGCCAACTTTAGTCCCATTATATACAAGTTTATATATTAGACGTACTCCCTGGGCTTGGCAATCGATAATAAAATCCAAAATAGGGAAAAAGGATACCCCGGACCAGGCATCCTTAGACCTTTCATTCGTCCCTGCAGACAAACTGATCAAGTTGAAACGTAAAAAATGATATTTATCCATTTCCTAACAACTAGCCTTGATGCAGCATCTAGGTAGTTCTCATCAGGAACCATTGTAACAAAGTATGTAGACCATATTGGGGGCCTCTTCTTCTTTCCAAGAGATTAAAGAAGAATGAATGGCACTTTTTTCAATTGAAGAGCTCGGTTGGACAGTTCAACTGAATCAAGAACTAAAACAGCCATCATGGAATGATTCCGCAACCTCTAATCCACAATGATGGATGAAGAAATGAGCTAGCCACTCCTCAAAAAGAAAAAAAACTAGGCCATACTCAGCAGCAAGGCAAGAAGATTTGAACCCACTTTTAGAAAAGAAGAAAGAAAATGTGTCAATATCAATGCATTTGACCAACCGATTGGATTAATTACGCTCCTTAGAGATAGAGATTCACTAAGCAGAAAGGTGGATGCGACCAATTCAATTCGACTACTTTGCAAGGCATAAAAAATATTTTAGCACGGTGGCACAGCTAATGGATTTGAAAGAATAGCAAGACTAATAGTAAGACTTTATGTATGAGATGGCCTGGCTTAAATCGGACTTTCTTACGAAAGAAACATAGGTTATTGCCAGCAAATCCTAATAAAAGATGACTCCAACGATTGAGACTCAACTAAAGATAGCTCAACTGATTGATAGAGGTAAAGGGCAGTTGCAACTGCTTTGTAATATAGCATCCGTCAATCCCCTTAGCGTGAAAGAGATTGTAATAGGCTAGCTTTTTACCCCATCTTTTTTTTTCTATGGCGGATGACAGACTTAACGGTAGTTGTCTGATGCCAAATGATTTGAATCACTTCCCAAATTTATTACATTGTAGAAATGATTAGATTGCTATATGAACTCAAATTGCAAGAGTTTTTTATTTGCAATTGATTCTTTATCAATATCCTACCCTTTCTTTGAACCTTGTCGATGATCGAACTTAAAGATATGAACTGAGTGTCATTTGATGAGTAACTGAAAACAAAGTAGAAGGATATAGAAAGAATGAAGTAATTGCTAGTTGGAACGACTTGGCACGATCCATTGGTGCATATAGAATCCATGTCCTATGTGTATCAAAAAACATTATTTTCGCTATGCGTATATAATAAAATAGGGTAAAAGGGTCCACCCTAAAACCTAAAGGGTACTAACTAACAGCTGAGTCCTCTCCGAATCGCAGGAGATAGTTACCTATCATACAGCTCACCAACTTTCTTGCCTATATGGGAGGCTCGCTCAGGGCAGGTTCGAATCACTTTCAATACACAGCTCTACGAAGGAAGGGGTTGGGTTATGAGTGTTTTCAATATGATTGTTTTCCCCTATTTGTTCGATGAGAAATGCGAGTCTGTTTTGTCCACTTTCTTCATCCCCCTCTATCAAAATGATCAAAAAGGGTCCAAATGGAGTATCTCGTTCCCATGTTTGATCTCTTCCATCTCCGCCTCGCTCGTTGTCACCTATGTTGAAGAAAGGTTTGGAACCCTGTAGAGAATTAAGAGGGGCCAACTCTATTCCTCTCCCTATCGGTCGAGCATCTTCAAACCTCTCAATAGTGCTTTTCGAGGCTCCACTCTCCCCTTGAATAAGTAAGGCCCCGTTAGCCTGGGCAAAGATAGGGATAAAGAGTAAGGATTGAAGCCCCCTTAGCTCTGCCAAGCACTAGATAGAGGTTAGCTCTATAAATGTGTAGAGCCAAGTGTAGTGTGGTGTAGTAGTAGGCACTTATAGGCCCCTTCCCGTCTATTGGATCACTCCATTGCTTCGAGTACTACGGACCCTTTGCCATCCATTGCAGCAGAGCCATTTCATGAGCGCGGGGGGAGGGGGGGAAGGGGGGTGGGGGGGCTAAGCGCAGTTCTTTAAATCAAAGGTTGAATGAAATCAATTCTTTTTTGGATATCAAAAGAGAAATCGGATAGGATAGATAGATGGATCGATATTTCTATTCATATATATTACTAAAGTAAATTTGATATAGTTAAGTAGCATAGCAAGAAGCCCCAAATCCTTGATTTGGCCAGGAAAGACTACACTGCTTTGGGCCTAGGAAGCGAATGGAATGAGCTCGGCTGCTTCTCCTCCACACTTATTTTTTTCCGTGCCCGTTCCTTATGCGCCTCGCGCGCCATTGGCGCTTTGTTCTTCTCTTATTCTTCATTGGACACTTCGGATGGACTTCGTCGTTCTTTCCCAACTAAAATAGAAAAAGGTTGTATCACATCGAGATGTCGATTCATTTTTTTCCCCCAATAAGATGGAGAAATTGTAACCCTTTATTTAGATTTTGGGCCCTTCATCGTTCCAACAACTAGCAGGGAGCACTTCAGTATACGATCACGAGCAGTAACTGGAAGTCCAATTACACCTAAGGCCAACTTCAATTTACCAAACCAAGGTTCATCTCGTGTAGTGATTGTGGACTCTTACAAGGATATTGAGTAGACGGTTGATATATCAAACTCGACCCTATCTTTTGTAGCATGCATTCCCATCTGTGTTGCAACTGATTCGGTAAGCTACGTGTCCGGTGCACGGAGAACTGCCTTCTGTCTCCCAAACTGACTTACTCGTGGCAACCTTCCGGCCACCCAACGACCTATAACGCTAGTCACTACTCCCACTGGGGAGAGAAAGTAAGCCCCACAAAGCGGCGAAGAACAAATAGAATTTTGTACAAAAGCCGGTTAACGGGGGTATTCCTTCGTATGAGAACATAGTAATAGAGAAGGTAATAGCCAAAATAGGATTCGTGTTCGCTAGAGCGCCCAAATCAGCTATATATTTGACACGGGTTTGCTGTAATGCTGAAACTATGGCGAATGCATCTGTGACACCCCGATCCCTCTCGAGACCGGGAGTTCTATCAATCAATCTAATCACGACCCAATTCCAAACCCGGGCAAAATTTTTAGGGAAAGACGGACGGAGTCTCCCTTGTTTCTAGGCAAAATGTAAAACCTGTAATAGCATATAAGTGGACCAGCCCCGTGTCCAACCATACAAACACCTCAAGGCCATCCGAGCCTTGGTTCTCAACAATTAAACACAACAATATACATATTTCCAAGTACCCAAACTATTCTAACTCTTTTCCTTTAGACAATTACATACATGCAATGAAATTAAACTATACTAACTAAATACATAGTCTAGCTTTTCAAATCACTTCAATAACCTAATAAAACTTAAATTACATTCTTTTTAACACTAAATACAAACAACACATGTAACATACATATTTGCATCTTTGACAACTCAAGCCACATAGCACGCAAGACAACTCTTCAAGCGCGAACTTTCACGTAATCACGAAATTCAAGCTAACATGGCATTTCCTGAAATGTGGTGGTGAGGAGTGAGTATACTCAACATGTATACTCAGTGAGGGCGAGACAGATATCGAGGTGGAGAGAAAGAAAGACGTGCAATGCAAATAAGGCAGTTAAGCAATATAACTGACAAGTAAGCATTCAATATAGACAATCAATACAATAAACACTTAATAAAAGCATTAACACAACCATTGAAAGCTATACCACACTCTGAAGGCTGTGGTTCACTCATACGAGAAATGTACCGATCACGATTTTGATGACTTTAACGATGACGCGCCAGCTCACCCACCTTATAACTTCCATTAGAGTACTCCGAACATACTCTGTCAATTCTACGACCCAAAACTCCCTGGGCGGCAACCCAAGCGAGAAAGGGAATAGGACACGGAGCTAGAGCAACCAACACTGGCAACCCGAGGCTACCCAGAGAGGCCCATCACTCAGGCGCCTGACACTTATGCAATGCAATACGAGATATATAACGATAATCGAGCAAGGCACTGAAGTGCAAGTCAGTAACAACATGCGATACAATAAGCAATTACAATCAATAAAGTAACAAGAACAACACTAACAAGCATTATCAACAATTGATATACAAATTCAATCATAATCAAATTTAACAAGCATAACAAGCAATATTAAGAATTCTATAGGCATTACACTATGAAAACACACAAAATCACAAAATGACCCCAACTTTCAAAATGCTACTACTTTCAAACAAGCCACGAGTTTTGGAAACCAACTTCACCATTCTAGGTCACTATAAGCCACGTCTAAAGACCTCGAAACCCTACTTTACCCTAGAATTCCCGCAAAGCCCTGATTTCCCCCTTTGCTCGTTTGAACTACCGCTACCTTAACCAAACACCCAACCAACACCATAACCGCACCAAAAGTGCTTCCATGGCCTCCTGAAACAATGCCATCACGCAAAACGAGAAAATGCTAAACTCGACCTAAATGACCCCAACTTGTACCAAGGCATTTTTCTCTGTTTTTCTATTACATAACCCAAACAAATCATGCATTTAGGCATTCTAGCATATCTAGCATCTTTTCACATCAATAGAAAGCATAACGGAGCAACTTCATCGAAACGAGGGTTTACTATTCATAATTTACTATTCAATTATCAATTTAAATTGTAATTTCGATATTCAACCGCAGAAAATGCTAAAAAGCTATAAATACATGTTCTACAATTGCTAGGGAACATTCTTCAAGCATCAAAACGATCAAAATAATTAAAGTTTAGGTACAATAATTTTAAATGCGCAAATAACGATGAAACCCTCACCTTAGATGCTCCTAGACACTAGGAAAACCTCGTTGGATGCCTCGGAAACCACCCCGTGCAAGCTCACACGAAGATTTGAAGATTTGGCTTAAAAATCTTTTTTTTCTTCTCCTTGTATTTTCGGCTAGCCTTATTCTGTTTTCAGCTTTCTTTTTTTTTATTTTGTGCTATAATGTGCTATTATAAAAGATGACACAAGTTCAATGGTCAAAGCCTTGGTCAAACCACTTAAAAATTGATCAAATAAGCTTATTTTAGGCATTTTAAGGTTAAAATAACTAATAAAATTATATTTCTAATCAACAACAACTAAAACACTAAAATTAAAACACTAAATACTAGTTTCCACTATTTGCTGAGGACTATATATCATTTCCTAACTATCGCTCTCGATATGCTATGCACTTTGCGACAATAAAAGAATAACAATTAAATCTCAAAGAATTTAAGAAAATATAATTTTTGAAAGTAACATAGTTCAAAATTTACTCTAGCTCGGAGCTACTTTTCATTTTATTGAAAACCAAGCATCAAGGTGCAAGAAAAATAAAACCGATTAACATAAATAAGAAAGTAGTGGATATTCCGTTAAAATAATTAACTCAAGTATTATTTAACTACTTCTAAAAAAAATATGAAAATAATGCTAGAAATAAATGTTTAACTTAAGAATAAACACGAAATTCAATGCTAACATTTAAGATGTCACTTAAGTAATTGCAATTAAATGCCATTAAATGCATGCCGGGTTCGGGTTATCACAGCATCTATCGCCATTGATGCATAAATAAAGATACCAATTAGTAGTTATTGAATGCCTTCTATGGTTCCACATTTGAAACCAGCACGAATATAACCTACATGTCCAATTGAACTATGAGCTAGATGTCTTTTGACTTTTGTTTGGGCCATGGCGGCCAGTGTTCCTAAGATCATAGAAGCAATGCTACAGAAAAAGAAGATTTGTTGCAATGTAGCTCCAGAAGAACCATAAATACAAACACGTGAAATATTAGCAGAAATAGAGATTTTAGGCGCAATAGAAAGGAATGTTATAACTGGGGTGGGTGAACCCTCATAGATATCAGGTGCCCACATATATAAAGTCAAAAGAGATATGGAGTCCAAAGGGGATGGAGGTTTTCTTCGAGACTCGAGAGATGGAATAGATAGGGCCCCACAAGTTTTGAATTCATCGCTGGGGAATTCACACGAAAAGGAACGAGGAATTCTCAATGAAAAAAGTGCTATCTGAACCGAACATGAAAGTCGTTTTCCATCAGACGGCTGTTCCCGTAACTCTACTCTCGACTTGGATTATATATCCAAAAAGGTCAGCTCTTGGACATTCCACACATTGTCTAGCGGAGGCATGGTTATCTGAAGTGGATTCTTTCTTTTGTAGTAGATGCCGAACATGTTGTGCCCCATTGACTAAGAAGGCAGTGGGCGTAGCAGCTACATGGACCCCTTCCTTTCTGTTGTTGCCAGCGTTTTCCATGGCCGAGCCAGAATTATTATAAAGGGAAGGCAAAGCGCAAAGGCTACTATCCTAATAGGCCAGTGGGCGGAACGAGGGGAGGGCCCGGCAATCATGTGATAACCCGAACCCAGCATGCATTTAATAGCATTTGATTGCATTTAATTAAATGTTTAATTAGTTAAATCAACCAATTTGCACTATTTTGATATTTTTTTTGGAAACATTTAATAATTATTATATTGATTAATTAAAAGATTATCACCTATTTTTATTATTTATAGAAATTGGATTTACTTTCTTATATTTAATTAAGTGTCATCTTAAATGTTAGTGTTTAATTGCATTTGATTACGTGTTTATATTAACTTACTTGTTTGTATCATAGCATTAACTTCATAATTCTTTAAAATATTCTAGAAATAGTTAAATTAATTATTTTGATTGTTTTGATTATTTTAATAATCGGTTTTAATTGTCTTGCATTAAAATCACTCGGTTTTCAAATAAATGAGAAAAGTAACTCCGAGCCGGAGTGAATTTTAAACTATTCCACTATTCTACTTTTCAAAAATTATAGTTTTCTATTAGTGCTCATCATTTGATTAGCTATCGTTTATTGACCGTTTGATCGTAATATTTCAAAAATGAGAGTTAGAGAAATATTCTTCGGACTTAGTGAAAAATGTTTTTAGTTTAATTTAGCTAGTTTTAGTTGTTTTCCATCTAATTGCATTGTTGTAACTTGAGCTAGACCAAATGATAACTAAAATAACCTTAGTTGACCAATTTAACTTGAATTTTGACTTTGCTAAATGACCATTTTGCCCTTCACCCTTGTCATTTTTTTTAAATAGCCAAAAAATCAACAAAATGATCAGAAAAACAAAAATAAAATACCACCCAAGTCCCCCCCCCCATGGCCGAAACTCTCCCAAGAGAAAAAAAAGATTTTGCTTGCATTTTCTTCTACAATCATGCGTGGAATTGCTCGGGGGTTGTGGTTCGGGTCCTTGCGGGTCTTGGTCTTCAATATCTGTGAGGGTTTTCACGCTTTTGTGCATTTATATTCGAATTTGAATTTTGTTTCAAATTTTTAGATTTGATATATAATGTGTTATAATGCCTATAATTGCTTGATATAGCTTACTTTGAGGTTGTAGGGCATTGTTTGATAGTGATTTTACAATTTTTATGGGTGAAATTGCGTATTTAAAATTGGGGAACAATAATAAATAGTGATTTTAAATAGTAAAACCTTGGAATTTTGGATTTTGATCCGAATTGCGATTGGTTGATTTGGATAGGTGCCATTAGTGATAGAAAGATAAAATGTGCAATAAAAACATACCGACCTTTGTTAAAATTGGAAATTAGACAATGAAACGAAAAAGGGGCCGTTTGACCAAGTGTTGCCCGTGCTCGAATTGAGTTGGAGGTTTTGCTATTGAGGGCATAGAAGCACTTTTGGCGCTGTTGTGGCGTTGATTGAATGACCGGTTAGCATAGCTGTAGTTCAAACGCAATAGGTGGACTTTCAGGCTCCGGGTGAGAAAATGAAGTTTAATGACATAGAAACGTGCCTTGTAGTGCCTAAGTGAATGTAGTAAAATCGGTTTCCTAATCTCGCAGCTCGTTTGCTTGTAATTGCCTTTGGAAGTTAGGGATTGAATAGTGATATTTGTCGTTTTCTTGTTTGAACTGCTGTTACTTGCTTAATTGGTGTCTTTGTTGCTATTAATGATAGTTATGCTTGAAAAGTTAATTGAATGCTAATGTTGATTGTAAATGCTTGATATCTCGTTTATTGCCACTAATCTACACTTCTATGCTATTGCTCGTTTATTACTTGTATCTCGTCTTGCATTGCATTAGTGTCAGGCGCATAAGTGATAAGCCTCTCTGGGTAGTCTTGGGCTGCCAGGGTTGGTTGCTCTAGCTCTATGTCCTATTCCTATTCTCGCTTGGGTTGCCTCCCAGGGAGATTTGGGTCGTAGAATTGATTGGATACTTCCGGGCTATTCCAAACTGAAGTTATAAGGTGGTTACGCGCTTATTGTCATCGTTGTCAACATCAAGCTCGAGATTGATGTAATGCTCGTGGAATCGAATCGCATGGTACATTGCTCGTATGAGTGAACCATAGCCTTCAAAGTGTGGTATAACTTTGAATGGTTGTGTTAATGCTTTTATTAATTGTTTATTGTATTGATTGTTTATATTGATTGCTTACTTGTCAGTTATATTGTTTAACTGCCTTAATTGCATTGCACGACTTTCTTTTTCTCCACCTTGATATCTGTCTCGCCCTCACTGAGTATACATGTTGTGTATACTCACTCCTCACCACCACATTTCAGGAAATGCCATGTTAGCTGGAAGTTCGTGGTTACATGAAAGATCATGCTTGAAGAGTTGTCTTGCGTGCTATGTGGCTTGAATTGTCAAAGATGCAAAGATGTATGTTTCATGTGTTGTATGTATTTAATGTTAAAAGGAATGTAATTTAAATTTAACTAGGTAATTGAGGTAGAATGATAAGTTAGTTTATGTATTCAGTTAGTATAGTTTAACTTCAATGCATGTTTGTAATGTCCAAAGGAAAAGAGTTAGAATGGTATGATAGTCTATTTCATGCAATAGGTTAGTATGGTTTAATTGTCAAGCTTTAATGTACTTGTCAATATGAGAAGAGACAGGTTAGCTTTTAAACTGGAAATATATATATACTTGTTGTGTTTATTTGTTGAGAAACAAGGCTCGGATAGCCTTGAGGTGTTTGTATGGTTGGACACGGTACTGGTCCACTTATATGCTATAGCAGGTTTTGCATTTTGCCTAGAAACAGGGGAGACTCCGTCCGCCTTTCCCTAAAATTTTGCCCGGGTTTGGAATTGGGTTGGGAATAGATTGATTGATAGAACTCCCGGTCTCGAGAGGGATCGGGGTGTTACAAGTGGTATTAGAGCTTAGTTAGCTCATAAGCCGGGGCAGGGTCCTCGGTCTGGTGGGTAGTGATCCTTGAATGTGTGCTTGTTAAGTGTGTCTTGAAAGTGTATGCTTGTATGTGAGATTGTGTGTCTTGACTTGAATGTATGCACCTATGTGATATAGTTATGTGTTATGTGTTAAATGTTTCTCAAGTAAAGTGAAGTGTCTAGTTGTGCATTGAATTGACCTATCGAATTGGCATCGTGAATCTAATTGTTCGCGTGAATTGTTATCTGGTTGAAGTATTGCCTGTAGTGTGTGTTTTGGATTGTCTTGAATTGGTTATTCTGTTATTTGAATTGATTATGTTGTGCTTGACTTGATTATCGTGCTTGAGTGACTTTGTTGAATAAACTGTTTTATAAACTGTTTTGTAAACTTGCTTGCGTAGTAGTTTAAGGCATGTGTATAAATGTGATATCTTGGCATTCATACATGTCCCGTGGAAATGGTAAGTAAGTCCTCTTTCTCCCTTGAAGAAAGTGGTTCACAGCTGGCCTTTCAAAGTATATGGATTGGCAGGAAATAAATGGCATTTAATTAGCCTTTATGTGGGAGTTGGTGTTTGCCTTTGGAGCTCGGTTATTGGTGAATCTCTAGAGTCCTCCTCTGTGATTAACAGTTGTGAAAGAGTAGTTTTCTTTTGAGATTCTATTTGGCTGTTCATTGGAGCATTCTTGATTTTCTTATTGGGTATTCTTTGGAACTTCTGTTGGCGCTTCTTGGTAGACTTTGCTATTGGGATTTCAATCGGACTTACTGCATGGGATTATCTATGGCATATGTGTCTCGGTTTTTATTGGTGTGTTACTGGCATCCCTTATTGGAAATTCTTCAATGGCATTTTATAGAATTCTTAGTGGCCATTTATTTAGTATTTACTTATTGGGCAAACCTAGCTACTTTCTTACTGGAGCATTGTTCGGTTATTTTCTTTGGCATCCCTCAGTTGGTTTGGTAATTGGAATTCCTATCGGACTTAACGTGTAATATTACTTACGGTATTCTTTGGAATTCTTATTGGGCATTCTATTACTATTTTTCTTATTGGCATTTATTGGTAGATCCTACACTTGGAATTCTGCTTGGACTTATTATTTTGTATTGTTTATGGCTTCTCCTTCGGCCTTTCCACTCAAGTGAAATCTATACTTGCTGTTTTACCAAGATGTTGCAGTAGGGACTCGGTGATTTGAGGTTTTCATTTAGAGATTGGCCTTTGGTATTCTTCTCTATATACTTTTACAGAACTTTCAGCTAGGTCTACTTATGGTAATCAGCACTGCATGAGGTGCATCTGCTCTGGCTATCTTTTAACTTTCTTAATTGGTACTTGTTAGACTTCTATTGGAGATTCGTGTGTGGGGTATTCTTCTTGTCGTTATTGTGCGGTATTAGTGACATCTACAGTATCTCTGCTTCAGTCTTTAGTTGGTATTTTCCCGGCATTCTTGGTTGGAATTTCTATTGGGGTTCTCCTACGAGTATCCTTATTCACTATCTTGCCCAGCAACCGATAAAGATTAGTCAGAGTTGGGTTTCAGATGATGCCGAGTTCTATTGGAAGAAGAATTGCGAGGACTCAATTATTTGGAGGGGGGAAGGATGTGATAACCCAAACCCGGCATGCATTTAATAGCATTTGACTGTATTTAATTAAATGTTTAATTAGTTAAATCAACCAATTTGCACTATTTTGATATTTCTTTTGGAAACATTTAATAATTTTTATATTGATTAATTAAAAGATTATCACCTATTTTTATTATTTATAGAAATTGGATTTACTTTCTTATATTTCATTAAGTGTCATCTTAAATGTTAGTGTTTAATTGCATTTGATTACGTGCTTATATTAACTTGCTTGTTTGGATCTTAGCATTAACTTCAAAATTCTTTAAAATATTCTAGAAATAGTTAAATTAATTATTTTTAAATGAATATTGATTATTTTGATTGTTTTGATTATTTTAATAATCGGTTTTAATTGTCTTGCATTAAAATCACCCGGTTTTCAAATAAATGAGAAAAGTAACTCCGAGCCGGAGTGAATTTTAAACTATTCCACTATTCTACTTTTCAAAAATTAAAGTTTTCTATTAATGCTAATCATTTGATTAGCTATCGTTTATTGACCGTTCGATCGTAGTATTTCGAAAATGAGAGTTAGAGAAATATTCTTCGGACTTAGTGAAAAATGTTTTTAGTTTAATTTAGCTAGTTTTAGTTGTTTTCCATCTAATTGCATTATTTTAACTTGAGCTAGACCAAATGATAACTAAAATAGCCTTAGTTGACCAATTTAACTTGAATTTTGACTTTGCTAAATGACCATTTTGCCCTTGAGCTTTGTCATTTTTTTTAAATAGCCAAAAATCAACAAAATGATCAAAAAAAACAAAAATAAAATGCCACCCAAGTCCCCCTTCCCCATGGCCGAAACACTCTCAAGAAAAAAAAAGATTTTGCTTGCATTTTCTTCTATAATCATGCGTGGAATTGCTCGAGGGTCGTGGCTCGGGTCCTTGCGGGTCTTGGTCTTCAATCTCTGTGAGGGTTTTTACGCTTTTGTGCATTTATATTCGAATTTGAATTTTGTTTCAAATTTTTAGATTTGATATATAATGTGTTATAATGCCTATAATTGCTTGATATAGCTTCCTTTGAGTTCGTAGAGCATTGTTTGATAGTTATTTAGCAATTTTTATGGATATAATTGCGTATTTGAAATTGGGGAAGAATAATAAATAGTGATTTTAAATAGTAAAACCCTAGAATTTCAGATTTTGATCCGAATTGCGATTGCTTGATTTGGATAGGTGCCATTAGTGATAGAAAGATAAAATGTGCAATAAAAACGAACCGGCCTTTGTTAAAATTGAAAATTAGACAATGAAACGAAAAGGGGCCGTTTCACCAAGTGTTGACCGTGCTCGAATTGACTTGGGGGTTTTGCTATTGAGGGCATGGAAGCACTTTTTGTGCTGTTGTGGCGTTGATTGAATGACCGCTTAGCATAGCTATAGTTCAAACGCAGTAGGTGGATTTTCGGGCTCCGGGTGAGAAAATGAAGTTTAATGATATAGAAACGTGCCTTGTAGTGCCTAAGTGAATGTAGTGAAATTGGTTTCCTAATCCCGTAGCTCATTTGCTCATAATTGCCTTTGGAAGTTAGAGATTGAATAGTGATATTTGTCGTTTTCGTGTTTGAACTGCCGTTACTTGCTTAATTGGTGTCCTTGTTGCTATTAATGATAGTTATGCTTGAAAAGTTAATTGAATGCTAATGTTGATTGTAAATGCTTGATATCTCGTTTATCGCACTAATCTGCACTTTCGTGCTATTGCTTGTTTATTACTTGAATCTCGTATTACATTGCATTAGTGTCAGGTGCGTGAGTGATGAGCCTCTCTGGGCAGTCTCGGGCTACCAGTGTTGGTTGCTCTAGCTCCGTGTCCTATTCCCATTCTCGCTTGGGTTGCCTCCCAAGGAGATTTGGGTCGTAGAATTGATTGGATACTTCCGGGGTGTTCCAAACTGAAGTTATAAGGTGGTTGTGCGCTTATTGTCATCGTTGTGAACATCAAGCTCGAGATTGATGTAATGCTTGTGGAATCGAATCGTATGGTACATTGCTCGTATGAGTGAACCATAGCCTTCAAAGTGTGGTATAGCTTTGAATGGTTGTGTTAATGCTTTTATTAATTGTTTATTGTATTGATTGTTTGTATTGATTGCTTACTTGTCAGTTATATTGCTTAACTGCCTTAATTGCATTGCACGACTTTCTTTCTCTCCACCTCGATATCTGTCTCGCCCTCACTGAGTATACGTGTTGTGTATACTCACTCCTCACCACCACATTTCAGGAAATGTCATGTTAGCTGGAAGTTCGTGGTTATATGAAAGATCATGTTTGAAGAGTTGTCTTGCGTGCTATGTGGCTTGAGTTGTCAAAGATGAAAAGATTTATGTTTCATGTGTTGTATGTAATTAATGTTAAAAGGAATGTAATTTAAATTTACCTAGGTAATTGAGGTAGAATGATAAGTTAGTTTATGTATCCAGTTAGTATAGTTTAACTTCAATGCATGTTTGTAATGTCCAAAGGAAAAGAGTTAGAATGGTATGATAGTCTATTTCATGCAATAGATTAGTATGGTTTAATTGTCAAGCTTTAATGTACTTGTGAAGATGAGTAGAGATAGGTTAGCTTTTAAACTGGAAATGGATATATACTTGTTGTGTTTATTTGTTGAGAAACAACGCTCGGATGGCCTTGAGGTACTTGTATGATTGGACACGGTGCTGGTCCACTTATATGCTATTGCAGGTTTTGCATTTTGCCTAGAAATAGGGGAGACTCCGTCCGTCTTTCTCTAAAATTTTGCCCGGGTTTGGAATTGGTTTGTGAATAGATTGATTGATAGAACTCCCGGTCTCGAGAGGGATCGGGGTGTTACAAATCATACCACGGTGGTCAAAAAAACGTGTTCCCTTCAGAGAAGACGCACCGTAGACCATCCTCGGCTTTCTTCATTTTCGATGAAAAACAAAGAAAATCTCGTCTTGATCTCCTAAAGCCTTTTATTTCCCCCGTTACATCTCCCTCCCTTCATTGAGCCTTCCTTTAATGGTTGGGGGAAGCATTCCCTTATCTGAACTTGGCAGGCATTCTTTCTAGCCTTAATCAAATCCAGTAGGGGGTGGGTTTGAACATAGACTCAAACATGATTTGACGGGTCCTAGCTACCCATGCATTCAATACAAAATCTGGAAAGCTGCAGGGATGACAAAAAGAGGGTGCTTTCCTGTGTTGGACTGAAAAAATAAAACTAAGATAAGAGCGTTTTCTCTTAGCTTTCTTCATCCCGCGCCCGTCGCCCGGCCCGCGTTAGAGGGGAAGATTAGCAAAGCGGGAAAAGACAGAGGGATGGGAGTAGCATCTTATTCTCCTCGCGAGAAGTTCCAAATAGGAGAAGCATTCAGAATGGGCTCCGCATTCATTTCGTTGGCAGAAAGGATCCTGGGGCTTCGGGGAACCCACAAACAAATTTGACTTGATAGATAGAATCAATGATGGATAGACAATTGATAGATAAAGGACATATAAATTTCTCTAAAAAAAAAGGAATAGAATAGACATCCCTTTAGATATCTATATATCCTTTATTATCTCCCGATTCTTTTTTCTATCGTTATATCTGCTTTCTCTAAAAAAATTGAGAGATAAAGAGCAGATGGATACTATCCCCTATATTGAGCACTCATTCATATCTATTGATAGAAAGATCTTCGTCAAATACCGGACTTTGCCTTTTTTTTAGGAATACCTCATATCCAAGGTAGCTTATCACAAGCACCCCACCCCGTATGACTAGTTGGGGGGCTTTCGCCTTTTGAATCAAACAAAGTAAGTAGTAAGGGCTTTATAGCTACTTTCATTCTAAAGGAAAGTGAAGAACCAACCTTAAGTCAATAGGAGCCCTACTTCCCTCTTTGCGACCTCATCACTTCAATTCAAGGGCAAACCCATTTCTTAGTCACCGGGCTGAGCGCACCTTTGGTACTTCAATAGGGCGGGCTATTTGATAGTGACTTCTTTCATTTGGTAGGGCGACGAAAGGCTACTTCAATGACTGAAATAGCCAAAAACTCGAGAGGGTCGCCTTTGGAAGTATTCGTCGGTAACCAAAGCGTCACTCCTTCCTTTTGATTATGTCATGACGCTGACTAAATCCAATCCATAAACCCGGAAATGAAACAAAGTGCGTTCCCTTTCGTCAAGTAGTACCAGTAGGCATACAAACCACTTTGCCTTAAACTCTATTAGAACAAAGCTGTAATGACCCCAACCTGACTCTTCTCAAGATTAGGTCAGAATCTATGCTCATCAACGATGCGGTCTTATGTAAATAACTTTTTATAACTTTAAAAGAAGTATAGCATGAAGATCTTTAACAATAACCAGCTATCACGAATATTCTTGGTATAAGAGGTGTTACATCATCCGAGACCTGAGAATTACCCGACTATGTTACAAACTAGGCTTCCTGACCAACTACCCTTCTACCCCGGGAATAATTCAAACAAACTTTAACTCTTTCATCTTGGGTCGATACATGACAGGCAAGAAGCTCCGAGCACGTATCTATTCAACTTCAGGACATAATGTCAACTTGTTTTGAGCTAAGCTGCACTTGTAACGGGGGGTGAAAGGGTCGTCAGCTAAAAAAAACTCAGTGCGAAAAAGTCAACCGGGGAGGTGTTGAAAACATTTTCGAGTTTTGAAAACCATGATGCAATGCAAGCATATCAGGTATATCAATATATAAATTACCTGTACAAGTCACGGTGTAAAGGATACAAATTATTTTCAAGGTGGCTGGCCGGATCAAGCTCAGAACTTCTTATATTTCCCAAGAGAGTACTTCGGATTGCACCAGAATTCTACGACCCACCTCCCTGAGGGTAGAAATCGCCAAGCGGGAGAAGGAATAGGACCACGATAGGTACGGGACCACCGGTAAGCCCTATGATGCCCGGCGTTCGTACCAGTTATCATGCCTGAGGTTGCAACCCCCAAGTAGCACACAACCATGCACAAGTAGTCATATAACACACAACAGATGGAATGGGGATCAACAAAAGATGTTTGATATAAGTAGGAGTTTGCATATTTTTATATTTAAATTAGACTTTGTTACATCCAATATGAGCTTAACTAATAAGTCTTAAATGCATTAATTTGTCTATCACTTATCTGAGAATTTTTCACATTTTTTAGGGCTAAAATGTTATTTGTACGTGAACGAATAATTAAATATGAAGATCATGGGGACATGTAGATCAAGAGAATTAAATGATGAAAGAAGATTTGGAGTCAAATTGGATGAAAAAGATGTTAACAAAGAATTGTTCGCGGAAGAATCAAAAGATGGTGAAAGACATGCAAAGAAAAAGAAAAGAAAGAAAGAAAATAAAGTTGATCAAGGCTTACAAGCCTTGACCGTGGACCAAACAAGTCCAATTTGGACTTAACTTACACAAATAATAAAATAAAGCCTTGGTCCACATGGCCTCTTATTTTTTTGGCAAGAAAGTAAGCCCATTCAACACATGAATAGGGCGGTGCAATTTTTCTATAAGAGCAGCACAACAGCAGAGGCGAACAACAGAGAGCAGCAGCGGTGAAAATTCAATAAAAAAATTAGTTTAGTTTTATTAGTTTTTCTTCTTCGGCGAGACATTAGGATGCTTTTGGAGTTTCTTCGTATTTAAACTCTGTAACATTTTCTTTCCTTTACTTTAATTTATTTAAATAATGTTTACTTTTTAGTATTGTTATTTTAGTTTCTTTAGTATGTCAGGCTAAATTTATTTGCTGAGGTGACGATGAAACCTTGTTAATTTTAATTGATGCTATGTTTGTGAATTAATTTTTCCCCATAACTTGATCATTCATGTTTAATGCTTATTATTTCGTCAATTGTTGAGATAATTTCTTTGATGGGTTTAATCATGTTTTTCTCATGCTTTGAATAGTTCTTAATAATTGAAAGTTTTGATTTTAATGCCGAATATTAATTGTGATTTCTAGTTGGGATACAATTAATAATTTGAAGATTCTTTTGCAAAGTTAGAATAAACATACTTTTGGGATTCATTGACTTAGGGCTTAAAAGATGATATCTTCCATGCTAACGAGGCTAGACTGCGAGATTATCATGTAGTAAAATTTGAGAAAAATTAATGATCAAGTATAGTTGACGTTAGGATTAGCAAGGCGGATTCCGAACCTTAGCCTTTTACGATTACTTGTTTAATCTCACTTTTTAACCTTCGTCTTTTATTTAATTAGTTATTTTGTTTTCTAATATTTCCTTAATTTAGTTTATTTTAATTGATTTTTCTCAAGTTATTAATTGTTTTCGTTTTAGAATTTATTAATTTATTTCATTCAATTTATTAGTTATTCTTATTTTAGAATTTATTATTAAGTCTCTAGATTCATTACATATTCTTTTAGTATTACTTTATTTTTGTTCTTAAAATTATTAATTACTTTTGTCTTAGAATTTTTAATCGTCTTACTTATTTAGATCTATTGTTTAGTCTTTTATTATTTTATCTCAACCAAAATTATCAATCTTTCCAACTAGATTAGGAAGTATAAATCTGAGTCTAAAATTTGATCTTAACTGAACAAGTCCCTGAGGGATCGACCTCGTATTTGTCTAAGCTATACCTTCATACGGTTCGTGCACTTGCGAGTAATTTAAAACGTACAACAAGTTTTGGCGCCATTGCCGGGGACTTGAATAAGATAAGTTTTTAGACTTTTGAGTAGGTTTTTCTTCTACTAGTTGTTTTATTGCTTTTTGAAAAAAAATCAAAAAAAAAATTAATTAAAAAAATAATTAAAAAACGAAAAAAAATAATAAAAAAAAATAAGTGCATTT
The DNA here is from genome assembly GCA_037974665.1 of Ehretia macrophylla. Lineage (NCBI taxonomy): Eukaryota > Viridiplantae > Streptophyta > Magnoliopsida > Boraginales > Ehretiaceae > Ehretia > Ehretia macrophylla. The sequence goes on from CM075767.1 coordinate 46,374,776, forward strand.
TTTTTATTTTTTTTCTTTGTTTCTTTTTATGTGATATTTGTGTTGCATGAATGTTTGGGCACGTGATCATACAAACAGGCTTGTTAGCATTGAGTTAGAACAAGAATCTAAAATGAGTCAACAGGGAAAGGAGATTAAGCCTCTTAGGGAGTTGTTCTACCCCATCTCTACCAATCCTCCTTCATGCATAGTTTTGCCTGCCACTACAGCCGCACATTTTGAGTTAAAACCACAGGTAATAAATCTTCTTCCCACTTTTCATGGTCTAGATAGAGAGGATCCTTATCTGCATGTTAAAGAATTTTTGGAAATATGTACTACATTTAAATTTCAAAATTTTTCTGAAGAATCTGTTCGTTTGCGCCTATTTCCTTTTTCACTAAAGGATAAGGCCAAAGCATGGCTTAATTCTCTTCCTTCTGGATCTATTACATCTTGGGCAGCAATGGTAAAAAAGTTTTTGTCAAAATTCTTTCCCATGAATAAAACTAATGCTTTAAGGAGAGAAATTACTGATTTTTGTCAGGATGAGCATGAAAATTTTTATGCAAGTTGGGAGAGGTTTAAAGATTTGCAAATTAAATGTCCTCATCATGGTTTTGAAACTTGGAGATTAGTGCAATACTTTTATAATGGGTTGACGCAGTCAAGTAGGAATATGGTAAAGTCAATGAATGGTAGGGGTTTCTTGAGTCTAACAGAGGATGATGCATATAATTTTCTTGAAGGTTTGTCAGAGAGCTCCCAGCAATGGGATTTCTCTAACCGTAAAGAGAAGTCAGTTCAGACAGCAAAGAAAGGGGGTTTGTATGAGATTAGTTAGGAGGTAGATATAAAGGCTATATTAGATGCTCTTACAAGAAAAGTAGATGCCTTAGCTGTGAATAATGGAGGAGGTTCTGTTAATAATGTTCATAATGAAATATGTTCTATTTGTGCGAGTCCTATGCATGTAACTGCAATGTGTCCTTCTATGCCTGCATATAATGAGTGTCACGCTGAACAAGCAAATTCACTTAATAATTTAGGAAGGCCATTTGTCAATCCTTATGGAGAGACATATAATCCTAATTTACGGAATCATCCAAATCTTTCATGGAAATTAAATCAACCTTCTAGTAACCCAGTTGTCCCACCAATGCAATATCAGAATCAATTTAGGCAACCTAATTAGAACTACCCTCATGCTCAGGTTCTAACTCAGGTTGCAGGTCAGTCTAGGCAACAATCATCACTAGAGGAGTCTCTTAAAGCATTCATGCAGACCACGACCCAGGCAATTCAGGAAATGAAAAATTCAACTCAATTGAACACTAATGCTATAGCTAAGTTAAAGACTCAGATGGGTCAATTGGCCATACAGGTAGGAGAAAGAGAGAAAGGAAAATTTCCAAGTCAGCTCATACCCAATCCAAAGGGGCAATATGCTATTAATGGGGCATCTAGTTCTAATTCAGCGCATGAGCATGTACAATCCAACACTACACTTAGGTCTGGTAAGCAAATTGATAACCATGTGACTGTTCCTGAGCGTAACAATAGGAAAGTAGAGAAAGCTAAAAACTCTGAGGATGATCATAACGAAAGTAGAGTGCATTCATCACAAGATACACCTTAAAGCCTAAAGAGTCACATTATAGAGTCATAGAGCTTGAAATTAAAGAGTTCGTGCCTAAAGCTCCATTTCCCCATAGGCTTCTTAGTAAGAAGGACAATGCTTAGGTTGGTGACATTTTAGAGGTCTTCAAGCAGGTACAAATAAATATACCTTTTCTGGATGCCATTAAACAAGTGCATGCATATGTTAAATTTTTGAAAGATCTTGTTACAGCAAAAAGAAAGACAAATGTTCCTAAGAAAGCATTTTTAACAGAACAGGTGAGCTCAGTGATTCAAAAAAAAAAATCCTATTAAGTATAAAGATCCTGGATCTCCTACTATTTCCTGCAAAATTGGAGAACATCAGATTGAGAGACTTTGCTAGATTTAGGTGCAAGTGTGAATTTACTGCCTTACTCTGTTTACTTGCAATTAGGTCTAGGTGAGCTAAAGCCTACTAAGATGACACTGCAGTTAGCTGATAGATCTGTGAAAATTCCGAGAGGTATAGTTGAGGATGTTTTGATTAAGGTAGATACTTTTTACTTCCCGGTGGATTTTGTTGTTTTGGATACTAAGCCTGTTGATAACCTTGCTATGCAAACTCATGTTATTTTGGGTCGTCCATTTTTAGCCACATCAAATGCATTGATTAATTGTAGGAATGGTGTGATGAAAATTTCTTTTGGTAACATGACTGTTGAGCTTAATATTTTCCATATAAGTAAACAAATGCCTGATGATAATGATGATGTCTGTGAAGTTAATATGATTGAAGATTTAGTTCATGATGCATTTGTGCAGTCAAGTTGTGTTGACCAATTAGAAGCATCTTTAGCTCATTTTGGTTTTGATTTGGATATTGATAATGTTGTTGTTGAGGTTAATTCTTTGCTAGATTCTATGCCTCTCATGAATGTTGATAAGTGGCAGCCTAAACCATTACCGCTTACCCTTTCCTCATCACCACCATTACCATCTGTAGTAGAGCCACCTAAGTTAGAGTTAAAACCTTTGCCAGATACCCTTAAATATGTCTTTTTAGGAGCTAATGAGTCACTGCCTGCCATTGTGGCTTCTGATTTAGATGAATCTCAAGAACGTCAGTTAGTGAGTATTTTACAATAGCATAAAGAGGCCATAGGTTTGACAATAGCAGACATTAAGGGTATTAGTCCATCAGTTGTTATGCATAGAATCCATTTGGAGGAAGATGCTAAGCCTACACGTGAATCACAAAGGCGTCTAAATCCTATCATGCAGGATGTGGTAAAGGCTGAAATTCTAAAACTTTTAGATGTAGGTGTTATCTATCCTATTTCTGACAGTAATTGGGTGAGTCCTGTGCAGGTAGTACCTAAGAAGTGTAGTGTAACTGTTGTTAAAAATGAGGATGATGAGTTGGTTCCAACAAGAGTGAAAACTGGGTGGAGAGTGTGTATTGATTATCGTAAGTTGAATTCTATGACTAGGAAAGATCACTTCCCTCTCCCTTTCATAGATCAGATGTTGGAAAAATTAGCTGGCCATACATATTATTGTTTTCTTGATGGATATTCTGGTTATAATCAAATTGCAATTGCACCTGAGGATCAAGAAAAGACCACATTTACGTGTCCATTTGGCACTTTTGCATATCGTCGCATGCCTTTTGGGTTGTGCAATGCTCCGGCCACTTTTCAAAGATGCATGATTAGTATTTTTTCTGATATGGTTGGGCAATTTTTAGAAGTGTTTATGGATGATTTTTCTGTCTTTGGAACTTCATTTGATACTTGTTTGCATAATTTATCTTTGGTGCTAGCTAGGTGTAAAGAAAAGAATCTTGTGCTTAATTGAGAAAAATGTCACTTCATGGTTAAAAAGGGTATTGTACTTGGTCATATCATTTGTGAAAAGGGCATTGAAGTAGATAAGGCAAAAATTGATTTGATTTCTAATCTTCCTTTTCCTAGGAATGTAAAAGAAATTAGATCATTTCTTGGTCATGCAGGATTTTATAGGAGGTTTATTAAAGATTTTAGTAAGATAGCTAGACCTTTATGTAATCTCCTTGGTAAGGATACACCTTTTGTTTTTGATGATGCATGTATTGAAGCTTTCAATAGACTGAAAAATGAATTGACTTCTTCACCTATTATTAGGCCACCTGATTGGAATGTGCCTTTTGAAATTATGTGTGATGCTTCCGATTATGCTATTGGTGCTGTTTTGGGTCAACGAATTGATAAACTTCCTCATGTGATTTATTATGCTAGCAGAACACTGAATGATGCTCAATTGAACTATTCCACCACTGAGAAAGAGCTATTGGCTGTTGTTTTTGCTTTGGAAAAATTCAGATCTTATATTCTGGGGTCTAAAGTTGTCATATTTTCTTATCATGCTGCTTTGAAATATTTGTTCTCTAAAAAGAATGCTAAGGCTAGACTCATTAGATGGATTTTACTTCTTCAAGAATTTGACATTGAGATTGGAGATAAAAAGGGGTCAGAAAATGTAGTAGCTGATCATTTATCTAGATTAGTAATTGAGTATGATGATAATGTTTCTCATATTGTTGAGTTTTTTCCTGATGAGCAGCTGCTACAGATTTCTCAAACACCATGGTATGTTGATATTGCAAACTACTTGGTTACAAATCAGCTACCAACACATTGGAGCAAGCAAGATAAGTTCAAGTTTTTGTCTGAGGTAAAACATTTCTTTTGGGATGATCCCTACTTGTTTAAATATTGTCCTGGCCAGAATATTAGAAGATGCATTCCTGAAAGTGAACAACAAAATATTATTTCTTTTTGTCATGATCATGCATGTGGTGGTCACTTTAGCTCTAGGAAAACAGCTACTAAAATTTTGCAATGTGGATTTTATTGGCCTTCTATATTTCGTGATTCGCATGATTATTGTAGAGCTTGTGAACGATGCCAGAGATTAGGGAGTATTGGTAAGAAAAACATGATGCCTTTCAACCCAATTTTAATTGTTGATATTTTTTATGTTTGGGGTATTGATTTTATGGGGTCATTTCCTAATTCTTTTGGTAATCATTACATTCTAGTTGGAGTAGATTATGTATCAAAATGGATAGAGGCTAAAGCATGTAGGAGTAATGATCATAGAACAGTTGTTAAATTTTTGAAAGAACACATTTTTGCACAATTTGGTACTCCACGGGCTATCATTAGTGATGGGGGTAAACATTTTTGCAATAAGGTGTTTGAGCAATTAATGAAAAAATATGGCATTACTCATAAGGTAGCTACTCCTTATCACCCACAGACTAGTGGTCAGGTTGAAATATCCAATAGGGAGATAAAACGAATTCTAGAAAAGACTATAAATCCCACACGGAAAGATTGGTCTTTTAAAATAGATGATGCATTGTGGGCATATAAGACAGCATATAAGACTCCCATTGGAATGTCACCATATCATCTAGTGTTTGGTAAGGCATGTCATCTTCATGTTGAGCTAGAGCATAAGGCATACTAGGCTATCAGAACTTTAAATTTTGATCTTGATAAGGCAGGTCTTCAAAGAAAACTTCAACTCAATGAGTTGGAGGAAATCCGTAATGATGCTTATGATTGTGCCAAGTCATATAAAGATAGAATGAAAAGTGCATGATTCTAACATCTTTAGGAAATCCTTTGAGCATGGTCAGAAAGTATTGCTTTATAATTCCCGTTTACATTTATTTCCAGGAAAACTGAGATCTAGGTGGTCTAGTCCATATGTTGTGCGTACTGTCTATTCTCATGGTGCTATTGAAATTGAAAATCCTCATAATGGTAATATTTTTAAAGTGAATGGGCAACGATTAAAACCATTTCTAGAACTTAAAAACCCAGAGATCGAAGAGGTCCTGGTAGATGATCCTGTTTATCAGGATTAAAATACTCTATATGCAATCTTTATTTTTCCCAACCTTTCGGTTGGACCTCCACTGGGTTATAGTAGGGTTTACCATTTTCTCGAAAATAGATTATCTTGTGTAATGGAAGTCTTGGGGTTATCTAGGATGGATACTATGAAAAACCATTGACCGAAAGCGTAATGTCTGGCTTTCTCTCTTAAGTATGGGAGACTGACCGGGGTTTGAGTAGGTTGGTGGTTTGAAATTAATGGCCTCTCCTCCGCATTTTTCTAATTGTACTTGGTTAATTCTATTTCTGAAGTTTCACAGGATTTGTCTTACTGGCTGACATTAAATGGATCTAGGTATTTAAATTATATTTTTTTCTTCTTCTATTTTTGTTTTAGTTTGTTCATTATTTTTATTGTTTCATAGAGTCGGCTTTAGTGCCTCCCAGAGTTCGGAGCCTTTGTATGAGGATGTAAATAGGGTCGGCCAACAAAAAATATATATATATATATAAAAAATGGAAAAAGTAAAAAAAAAAAAAGTATTTTTATTGTTTCCTGCTACTTTGCTTTCTTTTGGTTTTTTGGGTTTCACTGAATTGTTGCAGATTTAAGGCATTATTTTCCTTTTCCTTATCAAGTGCTTCAGGTATGTTCTCGTACAAACTTTATTTTCTTAGCTAACTTGTTCTCATGCGCTTTCTTTATTTATTTTTATTCTCCGTTCATTGTTGCATATATTTGAGAGTTTATTTTTAAACATTGAGGACAATGTTTGGTTTTGATTGGGGGTGGGGAGTTATTTTTCAATCATCATTATTTTTGTTTCTCCCTTCTTTTTCCCTTGTCTTAGCTTAAGTTGTATGCCAAGTTAATTAGCCGCTTTTGTGAAAAGGACTTCACTGTCATCATACTCAGCTCCTTGCACATTCATGTAGCAACACAATACTACTTCTTGTTGAAGGATTGAATGATGAGATAACCTGAAGAGGATATGTGAAAACTATTTCAACCCTTGTGAGTCTTGAGCCTATCATTTATTGCAGAGTGTTACTTTCTTGGCCATCTAATTATTTTCCTTTGTGGAAGCTCATGTTATATCGTTCAATAGTCTCATTATTTCTTTCATTTATTTGCCTACTAAAAATTCTTTATGTCACACTTGAAGTAAAATCATGAAATTTTGGGTAAGCCATGTATATCCTTAAGAGATGACAGTTAGGCCCTGTTTCTTGTTTTGAGCCTTATAATAATATATATATATTTTCTTTTCTTTTCTTTACATAACTGCTAGTCGCCCCGTTGAGCCTTGAAATTAGCCTTTCTTTCGTAAACCCATTTTTCCAAAGTGTTTCAAGTAGAAAGTGGAAACATTCTTTCAGCATTGATGGAGATTTTCAGCTTAAATTTGTTAGTTGCATTAGCTACTCTTGTTACTAGTGATTTTATCTTCTTGGAGTAGGATGACTTATTTGAGACGTTTTCTATCGTTATTGAAGTTTTCATAGTTGAGGGAAAGAAAAACAGTGATAGAAATGTTTACTTTTCAAAAAAAAAAAAAAACAGCAAAAAAAGGAAAAAAAATACAAAAAAAGGAGTACAAGAAAAAAAAAAAGAAAAAAAATGGAAAATCGTTATTAAAGTTTTCATAGTTGAGGGAAAGAAAAATAGTGATAGAAATGTTTACTTTTCAAAAAAAAAGAAAAAAAATGGAAAAAGGAATAAAGTCAGTGAAAGACTGATGGAGTTGTGAAATATGAGAATGAGAAAAGAAAAAAAAAAGTATTGATTAGAAAAGCTGAAAGTATTTCCCAAGTAATCTTGAGACACTTTCAACATTCACCACTTAACCTTAATCCCTATATATATCATTTTTACCTACATTGCGTCCTACAAAAGTCCTTACTTGATCTTAGGGGTTACATAGCAATGTTGACTATATGTGATGGATCTAAAAGGGTGATATGAAGTATTTTTGGTATTCCTTTCATGAGACTAAATATTATATCTTCTTTATTATTGTTCCTTCATTCATGCTTATATGTGAGATTCTTATTTGTCCATATTCCTCCACTCACATATACTAGTTGAGAGTATTACACCTTATCCTCTGAGTGTTGTTGCTTGTTGAGTGATCATATCTGTGAGGATTAAGTTGACATGTATTCTTTGAAAGAGGACTTGAGTCGTGATATCTGAAGATGAGGAGTTGGTATTGTGCTTGCTAACTCATTCACACATGCTGAGTTGACGATTTGTGAAGTATCTCTAACAATTGTAGCTTTTTGCTTGGTGTATTGACTTGAGTGAAGGTTGAGGGAAGAAAAGAAAAATTATTTGATGTTCGTTTATTCAATAATCTTTTAAATCGCTTCAATTGCTAGGGACTAGCAATACGCTGATTGGGGGTTGTGATATAAGTAAGGGTTTACATATTTTTATATTTAAATTAGACTTTGTTACATCCAATATGAGCTTAACTAATAAGTCTTAAATGCATTAATTTGTCTATCACTTATCTGAGACATTTTCACATTTTTCAGGTCTAAAATGTTATTTGTACGTGAACGAATAATTAAATATGAAGATCATGGGGACATGCAGATCAAGAGAATTAAATGATGAAAGAAGATTTGGAGTCAAATTGGATGAAAAAAATGTTAACAAAGAATTGTTCGCGAAAGAATCAAAAGATGGTGAAAGACATGCAAAGAAAAAGAAAAGAAAGAAAGAAAATAAAGTTGATCAAGGCTTACAAGCCTTGACCGTGGACCAAACAAGTCCAATTTGGACTTAACTTAAACAAATAATAAAATAAAGCCTTGGTCCACATGGCTTCTTATTTTTTTGGCAAGAAAGTAAGCCCATTCAACATATGAATAGGGCGGTGCAATTTTTCTATAAGAGCAGCACGGCAGCAGAGGCGAACAACAGAGAGCAGCAGCGGTGAAAATTCAATAAAAAAATTAGTTTAGTTTTATTAGTTTTTCTTCTTTGGCGAGACATTAGGATGCTTTTGGAGTTTCTTCATATTTAAACTCTGTAACGTTTTCTTTCCTTTACTTTAATTTATTTAAATAATGTTTACTTTTCAGAATTGTTATTTTAGTTTCTTTAGTATGTCAGGCTAAATTTATTTGCTGAGGTGACGATAAAACCTTGTTAATTTTAATTGATACTATGTTTGTGAATTAATTTTTCCCCATAACTTGATCATTCATGTTTAATGTTTATTCTTTCGTCAATTGTTGAGATAATTTCTTTGATGGATTTAATCATATTTTTCTCATGCTTTGAATAGTTCTTAATAATTGAAAGTTTTGATTTTAAAGCCGAATATTAATTGTGATTTCTAGTTGGGATACAATTAATAATTTGAAGATTCTTTTACAAAGTTAGAATAAACATACTTTTGGGATTCATTGATTTAGGGCTTAAAAGATGATATCTTCCATGGTAACGAGGCTAAACTGCGAGATTATCATGTAGTAAAATTTGGGAAAAATTAATGATCAAATATAGTTGACGTTAAGATTAGAAAGGTAGATTCCGAACCTTAGCCTTTTACGATTACTTGTTTAGTCTCACTTTTTAACCTTCGTCTTTTATTTAATTAGTTATTTAGTTTTCTAATATTTCATTGATTTAGTTTATTTTAATTGATTTTACTCAAGTTATTAATTGTTTTCGTTTTAGAATTTATTAATTTATTTCATTCAATTTATTAGTTATTCTTATTTTAGAATTTATTATTAAGTCTCTAGATTCATTACATATTCTTTTAGTATTACTTTATTTTTGTTCTTAAAATTATTAATTACTTTTATCTTAGGATTTTTAATCGTCTTACTTATTTCGATCTATTGTTTAGTCTTTTATTATTTTATCTCAACCTAAATTATCAATCTTTCCAACTAAATTAAGAAGTCTAAATCTGTGTCTAAAATTTGATCTTAACTGAACAAGTCTCTGAGGGATCGACCTCGTATTTGTCTAAGCTATACTTTCATACGGTTCGTACACTTGCGAGTAATTTAAAACGTACAACAAAGTTGTCCCGACCAAGTACATTAATTAATCAAACAAAGTCTTTGTTTGATAATAGTAGCTGTATAATTAGATCGCATAATCATACTCATTGTTGTCAATCAAAATGTCTAGCTATTAGTGGTTAACAAGTAGCTAAGTAGGCAGTTTCAAGAACAATAATCTTAAATTGAAACCCAAGTTAGCCAAGCGTTTTAGGTACAAGCATGGTAGGGAATGATTTCTTATTGATCCTTATAATCATATAAGATGTTATATTAACTAGTTTATTGTATATTTGGCTAACTGGGATACTTTGAATGAAGCTGCTAGCTATGTAAATTTATAGTTGTAACATTTCGGTCTTACCATTAGGAGTAGTCACCTAATTAAAATTATGTGGCAATTTTAACTTTTGGAAGGTATGTTAGTAGTAATCAGTTTAGAGGATTCAGGTGTAACATTAATTCCTACTCCAATTACTTAATTTAATAGTACCACTCTCCCGGGCTGTCTTACTACCCAACTTGATATATTCCCTTTTTACATTCATTAACAGCAAATGTTCTGAGCGAATATCTATATTATAAGTAAATCTTCTTTATGTGGGGTAGAGGATCATGATACATATAACTAAAAAGGTAGGATAACACTTGTGACTTTCAAGTTACCTATGTTTCTAGAGAATAATAATAAAAATAATATCTTACTAAATTGAAACAAGCTATTCCGGCGTACCCATATATGAGTAATAGTAGCTTATATCTAGTAGCATGTCAACCATTCTCTTATCTTTCATTTATATATATATATAGGTCCAACAGAATAGTCTTTCAGATAGTATTTAATCACATTTAATGTTAAACTACTTATGCATGTAGCTTATACAAATAAAGATTAATGATATATTTTAAAAGACCACTCCGATACATAAAACAAAGTCATGGCATTTCTAATACTTAAATGGTACATAAAGCATAAATAGTATCAGCTTTACATGCAATCAAACAAAAGAAATTAATACTGCTGTTTAAACAAAAGACCCACACCTGTTTTGCGTAAGCTGCCTTCAAGTCTAATAAAATGAGAGAATTTATAGGTTTTGTGCATGTTAAAGCTCAACGGTTAGCGACCTATTTATAATGCCATAATTTTTATCTTATTGGACCGTAAAACTTGAGCTCATCAATTCTAAATGCTGAGTCAAAGTTTAATTCTTTTACCACTTGACAACAAAAGCAAGCTACTAATAGGTATCACTCTTGCCCTTCATGCAAGCTATCTACCCGGTGCTAAATAGTATGAATCAGCCCAAGCTGTTGCGTGCTTGGCTAGGAAATTGATAGATCCATCCAGGGCTTGCGAAGTGGACAACAATGCGAATCAAGTACTGACTCACCGCTTCGGTTTGTTTGCTTGACAACAATTATAATCCACTTGTAGGCAATTATTGAGCTTGAGTAGTCATGCTTAACTAATCTACCGTCGTGTCATCCATGCAATGCATCTATCCAATCATGTTTCCTAGGCTACAGATCGATGGAAATTTGAGGCATGCACCATGCTTCGATCTTAAGGTGATGATGCAAATTATATACCTAATCTATCTAAACCATGTCACAATAGATTCTAATACTCATACTTAACAATTTAACTAATACCATTATATAATAAAGCAATCCAAGTAAAATATGCTTGACTTACTTTCACAGGCTAAACCATATCCGATTTATCTATAGATCTCCCAATCACTCCACATATTCTTTATTAAAAAATGTAGTGGATCCAGTACTCTTTCTTCTTAAATTATTTTTCCTAACTTTTCATATACCTACCACTAAATATAATACTTACCAAATATCTAATGTGACCATTTAAAGGCTATTTGAGTGGAATAAAGAGGAGATACTTATAATTCACAACCCTTAAATGACAGGACTAAGTATCACGCAATATTTTCCTTACTAATTTCCCTCGATTATTCAATATCTACTTAAACTTTAGCTTAATGATTCTATTTCCTATTTCCAAATCTCACTAACTATCAGAAAGCCTAATTTAGACATATCAATACTTTTCATTCTTAAATTAAAATTTACGTATTCCCAATTCATATTGAATATTACAATTTTTATTCAATCTCTAAATCAAAATACAGCCTACTTAGGTAGACAACCTATTTAATTTTTAATCCACATGAAAGGCTAGGTTCGATAGTCCAATTGCTTAATTATCCCCAAATCTGACTGAAACCTTTTAGTAATCTGAGATTACCGTCCTTTCATCTTTAACAAAATAAAAAAAATATAATATTTATCTACAAATAATTAAGTAGCGAAGGGAGATGAACAGTCACCCTATTTATGCACTAGTCCTGTAAAAATTAGGCTACTATCCTAGTAGTAACTCGTATTTAGTACCATTCAAAAATGTAGCTCAATCAAAAGATAATAGCCTGTAGACAGTCAATATAATCCTGAAAATAGATTAATGCAACAAGCTCAATTAATAATCCAAATAACCCTAAATACCTTAAGTTACCCTGTTACTCTAATAGTTTACTCATAGCCAATTCTAGTAACTCAAATGACAACCCAAAGGATAAAAGCTAGATTATCAATGTAAATCTAGGTTTACATCTTATTACCGTTCCAATTCTCGACAAATCCTATCCAGCTAAGGTAGTAAATAGAATTCCATAACCTTAGCATTTCCAGTCATATCCAGACACAAATTATCTTAATTTACTTGTTAATTGAAACGAATGCTTAGCTTGATATGCTAGTTATAACACATCTTCTTATTATAAAAGCACCAGGCACAAAAGTGATATAAGTCAAACACATAAGGAACACTTATTTCATATACTATTATTCGGGATTCGAGTACGGTTCCTTACAAAAGCAAAGAAGGAGGCAGAATGCAGAAAGGAAAGGGACAAGGGTGGTCTTCCTTGGCGCGAAGGCTGCTGCTTCAGGGGTAGAGTACAGTACTAAAGGTCCTTGAACTTCCAGGAGGTTTTTCTTTTGGGCAACTGTTCACTGTTGGATCTCGCAAATACAGCCCCTTATAGTTTTCGTTATCGAGATATCTTTTTTTTCATTGTTCCCAGGCATTTTTTGGGTAACCTGCTCCTATGCTACAAATAGTCAAATTTGAACTTAACCTTGTCACTCTTCTTTTTTTCCTCATGAGTAGGAAGCACACCAGCAGCGTGCGTTGCATGATTCAACAATATTTTTTGCACTTGATTGGGTGGACAGTTAACATGTAGAGAACTTCGATTCACCCGACGAGCAGGCGGGCGGTGTGCTGATCTTGTGTGACAACACTACAGTGTGCGTGGCTCTTCTAGGTGGGCAGCTGTGTGACAACACTACAGAGTAAGCGGTGCTTTCATGTAACATGCTATGGTCTCAACGCCCTTATGAGGTAGTGATGAGTTTCACGCGCTCTAATCCCGACCCGCTAAGGCTAGGAAGATTGGCCGCAATCTGTGCGGTACCACCCACCCTACCCTACTACCTATAGGCAGTCGTCTGTCCTATAGCCACCCAAAAAAGAACTGCTGTCATCTTGAGTAGGAATCCTACAACGATAAATAGAATCCCCATAAAAATACAACTAGATCAAGCACCAGTGATTTCATATCCGGTCAAAATCTTGGCTAATTGATTGAAGTGGGTAGCTCCAGTAGACCCATAGATCATGGAACAAATAAGGTGGGTAAGCCCAAGGACCACACTACACGTATAGATGCGAACCTCCTCGTTACCGTACGTGCGACTTTCACCCCATACGGCTCGTACAAAGACTCCTAAATCCATCCCTAGCCTTTTCTTCCACCTCTCCTCTCCAATCCTCGATCAAACTTGCGTTCTCCAGACACTATGAAATAGGGGTCTTTCCTTCACCTATCATATATATTGGCTTGGCTTCGTCCCGAACAAGGAGGCATTTTGGCGGACACATGCGTGTAGGAAGGCCGATGACTACATAAGCTAAAAGACTACGACAACAAGACAAGCCGGAAGTGAATCGTTTCTATTCTCGTTGGGATTGGATATAGATGGGGAATCTATAGATCGTAGTAGTTTGCCAACCTCTTTAATTAACATACGATATGTCACGCCCCGACCTAACCCCCAAGCTAAAAGTTAAGTCCGGACCCGACACACGGACATTGTCTCCCCTGTACCGTGGATATTCTAAAAACCTGTACTCACTCAAACAAGGTCCCAACAATACAATACAAGCTTTTCGTAAATAAACAACAAAGTTCTAAGGCCATCCGAGCCTTATAGTACACAATAGTTCCAAAACACACAAGCATGCGAGAACTTATTATCAACATAGCTTTATAATCATGACATCCTAGGAAATCGATTAAACATAATTGAAAGACCAAACATTTCTACTTTAAGTCATTCACTCCCAAGCAAGCAAAGCGAATAGAAGTAGATCATAAGTTATTACAGTTCATAGGCTTTCAAAGCTACAACACAACCAACTAGTCTTCAACTTATACAACAAGCATATACATAGCCCTTGGGCTACAAAATAGTACATAAAGTAATCAGATGAATCTTCCACATAGCAGCAAATTCATTAACCACCTCAAGCTATCAGGCACAGCAACTAAGGTAAAGGCTCAATCTGAACTTCTTCTTCCTCAACTAAATCAACAAGCTAGGGATCACCCTCAGTGTCTCCTGAAACAGATATCAAGGTATGAGCAACCACTGTTGCCCAGTGAGGGATATAGTCCCGGGGCGTGCAATGCAACAGATAATACAGTTATACAGCAATATCACTTAGAAAATTAAAGAAACAACAATAACTTAAATAACCACACATTTAAAAGGATATGTTTCAACAATCCCTTATACACCAATCTTCACTGGTCTTCAATCACGATTTACGAACCACGAGTACGATCACGATAAGTCGGCATAATCCCAATCACTCCAGTGGGTGTACTCCGGATGTACCCCGAATCCTCCGACCCAACCTCCCCTGGCAATCTCCAGACCAGGCGAATGAGGGAATAGGGCACGGAGTTTGAATATCCACCGGCAAGCCCTCTGCCGCCCAGCCGATATTCAACACATCCGCCCCTGACACTATGGTTGCGCAACCACTATGCAATGCACTTAACGATGGCAAGTTAATAGCAATAATATAAGCATTAACACATATGAGGATCAACAAAGTAGGTTGACCTCGATGCAATCAGAATAGAACAATTATATAAGCAAATATGCAGTTTTGCAAAGAGACATTACAAAATAACCATAGGATTATACCAAAAGCTCCAAATCAACTTAATATCACATATAAACACTCAAGAAGTCATGCCGTGCATTTAGAAGTGTGAGACAACCGAAATTACACTTAAACCCCTTTATTTTACAAACTATTTCTCTTCCAAACCAAAGTTAATGATTTCATTTTCAAAGGAAACTCTCCCAACCTTCTAACTAACCCTCAAGGTACCCTCTCAACCCTCTAACTCATTCAAATGCCTGCGTTTACCCCGAAAGCCCCAAATTCCCTCTTATGGCTTTAAACTACACATACATTGTCCGGGCTTCAAACAAGGGATATCAAGGCATCTATAGCACCTAGGTAGCCTAAGGATACTAGAATTGAAGCCCGAATCCACCCGGATTCGCATTAACCCCAAAAGCCCCAAGTTAAAGTCGGCTATTTTCCATTTTTAGGCGAATTAAGGGCAATGCAAGTGCACGGGGCTATTAGGTTATCTTCACTAGCACCTAAGGCATCTATTAGAAGCATTAAATCAAGCTAATTCGAGCAATTACACAAAACCCTAGAAAAAATGTCACTATTCACCCTAAAAATCAAACTAACGGTTCTAACCGTTTAAATTGCGAAATGACGGCTCAAATGTGTTCTCTAGCATTCATATAGATGGTATATTAGCATAGATAACTCATACAATAGCATTTGATCACATTTTCAACAAATCAAGAAATTGACAACTATTTAGAAATGCAAAAACAAGCCGTGAAATCCCTCACCAATACGCGTAAGAGCACCTAGGAACCTTGCAAACACCCTACACTAGTTGCTCAAGGCTTGGAGTGGCTTGATTTGGAGAGTTGATGAGCAAAATCTTTTTTTTTTCTCTTCTCCTTGTTCTCGGCCCAGCTACAGTGTTTCTGCCCACTTTTTTTTCTTTTGTTTTGTGTTTTGTGAGCCTTAGTTGCTATTTAAGGTTTTTAGTTGGGTGGGGTCAAGCTTGGGTGCTTAAGTGATCTAATATAATACGCCTATTGAGCTTAAAACGAGCTTAGATAGTAAAATATATGCTAGCTAATTAATTACCTAAGTTAGTTACGTAACACTATTCATTCAACTACAAAAGTCATTTTCTAAACGAGCTCTCCTATCGCCTCTAGCTCAAATGCACATTTTTCTCATTACTTTAATAATTAATATGATTTAATAAAAATGCTAATTAACTAATAGAAGGCAGTTTAAAATCGGAGTGAATAGTAGTCATAAAAGTCAGTTAGTAAGGCACAGAAAGAGATGCGCAAACAAAGGATGCAACAGTAATTAAATGCATGGCTAAATCTCGGGCGTCACACGATACAATTTCACTTTAGGGCACGGCCAAAAACAGAAAGAGCTTCGCTCGGTTGGCATTCCTATGCTAACGAATGCTTCTTTTCTCTTCTCTGAAGTTTACAACAAACAAGTGGGAGAGGCAGGATTCGAACCTACGTAGAAAAACTTCAACAGATTTACAGTCTGTCGCCTTTAACCACTCGGCCACTCTCCCCTTCCCGGGCCGAGGCCTCCCTTAATGGGTTCTAATTCTAAGAAGGGGGGCAGCGTCTTGAATCAATAAAAAAAGGTTTTTGATTGATTTAATTGAAGGGAGCTAATAGTATTAGCTTAGCTAGCGTTCCAGGGGAATCTAGTCATTTAGTCAGCTCATAACAATCTCTGTAAAGAAAGGGTTAAAGCTTCTACGATAGCTTCCCCCTCATGTAGTCGTCGGCCTTCCTCAACCCCCCTTCGTCGCTTCTGGAGAAGCCGCGAGCCTACTTAAATTAAATAGCTTATTCTTACCAAGCCAAATCTACTAAAATAGGGCTACAGCAAGCAAATCAAGCTTTCCCCCTTCGTTTGTTATGGGTCGCGCCTCACCGCAGGCACTAAATGAATGAAATAAGTGGAGATATTCCTTCCCCTTTGCTAATTACCAAGAACTTTGTTGCCACTAGTGGCGAAGAAAAATTCGACCATCCCACCCAAAAATAACTCAGAGCCTAAAGAGAAGAGAGTTCAGTCTACAAGAAGTTGGCAAAGCTTTAGCCATTAGGCCACATACATCTATCCTAGCTAAACCCTAACCCTTTTCTTGTTCGTTCTTCGAATGAGGCTAGTGGAGACTAATTGCTTCCAGCTAATGAAGATACCAGTCTAGTCTTCCCAGTGGATCCTTCTTATCACTAAGACTTGAACAAACCAAGTTCACCTATACGAGAGTGAGGAATAAAAACCAACAATCAACTTCCCACTTTTGATGTCCCCCGATTCTGCTAGTTTAGAAACTAAGGAGAAGGACAGGGGTCGCTAGGTCAGAAAAACGATAACTCAAAATTGTCCCCAAGTAGGATTTGAACCTACGACCAGTCAATTAACAACCGACTTCTCTACCACTGAGCAACTGAGGAACAACGGACTTAAAGAAGCCGACTCTCGTTCTTTGGACCAACCTATGACCGAAAAAAATGAGTTTTTCACTCCTTTTCACATATATCGGAAGAAAGGGTTACGATAGCAACCCCATCCTCGACCGGAGAGCCCCCAGGAAAAGGAGGCGGCAATAAACCATCCACTCTCGAGATTCATATTGATCAATTGATCTTTGCATCCTGCCAGTTCACTAAGTAGACTCACTCTACCGAGGGGCAAGAAAGGCTAGAACTCTTCCTGCTAAAAGGGACCTACTTCTCATCCTAGAAGTTAGTAGGAAGAGTCCCATCTCTGTTTGTCTCTCCGAGTTTCGACTACTAAGTAACACTTCCGCTATTCAATCATAGAATTGATTCCGATCAAGCTGAAAAGGGTAAGCCCTCTATATGTTATTAGTAAAGCGCTAACACCCTATCTATAGTAAGGGGCCCTTTTTTGCTCGTTAGCACTCTTTTTTTATTGTAGTTAGGTCAAACCTCTCCCATTGGTCGAGCATCTTCAAACCTCTTTCTTTCTCAAAGTCAACTTTCTCGCTTGTTAGTCAAGCTTTGAAGGCCCTAATGGGATATTTGAAGAAGGGAAGGTTTGGAATCCTATACCTATACAAGGAGCTGGTCTCGATCTCGCTTGGTGGTACCCCTCTCGATGATTGTTGACTCAACATTGATTTCGTGCTTGAGTTCTATTTTATAGTCTCTATCCATCAAGTCAAGTAATTCGCTATTGGAAATTATTCCGCCGCCTATCTCATGCCATCCTTCTTCTTTTTCCAAATCAGTTCCTAGTGTCAGTCAATCAAGATTCGCCCTCAAGAAAGGGAAGAGCCTTTACTTTAGGTTAGACCGGTCTCATCATTCACGTTTTTCCTCATCCGAGAATCTCCATCTGCTTTAAGTGGGTACAAGCTAGAATCCTTATGTCAGCTTGGTTGTTCAAAAGACTGTCTTTTTACCATTTGCATCTTCATCTTTTCGAAAGCCCAGGCCCATTCTTCTGGATCTTAGTCCTATTTCAGGTGGAAAGACTTTTCAATAAAGGCCTATTTCTTTTCTTTCTCCCCCATTTGTCATTTTGTTGATTGAAAGAGAATAAGCGCTATCCATTGAGTAAAGGGAGGGTTTGCTACAGTGATTCGGGCGGTTGGTGGCCCCTTCGAGAGTTGTAGGTCCTTGCCGCTGCATGAGTGGTAGCTTATGCTCAAAACTCCTCCGACACGAGTCCTAGTCGTTGTGTTGTGGTCCATTTCCCGGCTTCACTTGTGCAACTTGCACTTCTGATTGGTCCCATCCATCCCCAACTCTAATGAATGGACTATTCAGGGGTCAGTCAAGCAGTTCGGGTTTTCGGTGGCTCCCCGTTCGCGTGGCCCCTCATAGTCCATTAGTGGGTAGGATGGTAAACTTAGAGCGTGCCCGCTTCATCTTCAAACGTGTCCTTGAAAACCTGGCAATTCTTCGATCTTCGCTTTTAGGTGCGGGAGTGCGTGGTCGTTGGGGTTTCCTTTTCCTCAACCAATTTAGTTGTGTCAGCCCTGAGATTGGTCTAAAATTTGGTTATGAGCTGGCTGGACAAAGATGGATTAAGGGTCAGATAGATTTGGGTTCAAGTGGCACAGGACCCTCGATCGACCATAGGGCGTATTCTACCCTTACTGAATTCATTCTATTGAAGAGTAACGTAAAAAGCTCATTCACATCTTGCATTTCTTTGGTTTAGAAGTTTCATAATGCTGTCTATGGATTTCTAACAAAGGAAAGCCCCATTACCCTAATACTATGTCATTTGATTGATTAAAGTTCTGTGTTGCTCACCACTCCTCGAGGCCAAGGATGGGGTCGAACCGTCATTCCAGGATTTGCACTCTGATATATTTCCATTATGTTATCTAGCCAAACCTGCCACCTCATGTGCCAAAGTCAAACAGTTGTTCCTCCTTCTCTGCTCCCTCTTTTTCTACATATGTGGCGGCGGGTTACCAGAGAAGGGGGGCTACTTCTATCTCTTTTTCTTTGCTAAATCTTCCTTTTATGATTGAAAGTAGCAAGCCACTCTACTACTGGTATAGAGGCCAGATAGAAGGTTGCTCATCTAGCCCAGCGGATCCATTGTTTACGCAGCAGTGCAATGCAGCTGAAAAAGGGAAGCCTATTTTTATTAGTAAGGTGTAGGTTAGGGAAAACTCTACAACTAGGGTTCCAAAAAGCTTACCTTATATTATAGAAAAGTTTTCGAAAGGGGCACCCCTACTATACCCCTAAACTACAAGCTAGCGCATAACAGATTTTCAGCCATTGTTGCTTGCTGCTTGCAGGCTAGAAAATCTTTCTTTTGCCTCTCCTCCCTGTCTCAATTCTGATTGATTAGCTTCTTCCTTCACGAAAGCGCTTGGTTCACCCCTTGTTGTGTTGCATTTTGTGATTATCTGCTTCAATCTACTTTTTCGGATAGCCGGGACCCGACATTGATTTTCAATTTGAATGTTAGCTCCAGGTTTTGGGCGGCCCATCTGGTTAGTTCAGCTATCATTGCTGGAAGCCTATCCGATTGTTCGATTGCGTACTCCCCGTCTGCCTATCTCAAACTCCCAAAGCATATTTGGATTTCATATTTCATTTTCCTTTCCTGCATCTTTCTTTCTATCCATAGGTCGCCTTTGTGCAGATAAATCTTTGCCGGGGGAGATTGGTGCGCCTTGAGCTATGCCCTTCCGGTGACTTGTCCCTTTATTTGTCTTTTCCATCCAGTGCCCACACTGCATTAGAAAATCTTCATCTTCGATCTCTCTTTGCAAGGCAATAAAGAAGTCTAACAGTTTCTCTCGACATTTGTCTTTTAAGTAATTGATCTCATATCTATAAGCAGGGGGTTTGCGTTCACTATTAAGCCTATGCCCGTCCATTCCTTTCAAGCTTGATCCTGCCCTGTCACTCGTTACCTTGTTCAACTGAACTCGTTGGCTCCGCGCTCTATTCGGTCGGAACCCGATTCGAGAACCGTCTCTCATAGATTCCCTTCACCAAGTCATCACCAGCAATCAACTCTTATCCCTTGGTATCAAAGGGCGAGTTTCTTTCTTGTCTTGCCCAAAAACTTTCTTTATTCTCATGTTCAAAAGACTCTCCCGCGACAAGGTTTTTACATACAGGCCTGCTGCTTTCTTTATCTCGTTTGCCGTTAGACCGTCTAGCGCTTTCCGATTAGGGTCCGCCCCGAGGGTTAGACTGCTTGGGTTATTTTTTCTAGTATCGAAGGCAGTCAACGTATCTGTAATACCCGAGCCCGAAATGTGAAATTTTCTTGTTTATTTTTTTGAAAATTATATTTTTCTTAAATTCTTTGAAATTTAATTGTTATTCCTTTGTCGTCGCAAAGTGCATTGCATTTCGAGAGCGATAGTTAGAGCGTGTTTTCTAGTCCTCAGCAAATAGTGAAAACTAGTATTTAGTGTTTTAATTTTAGTGTTTTAGTTGTTGTTGACTAGAAATATAATTTCATTAGTTGTTTTAGCCTTAAAATGCCTAAAATAAGCTTATTTGACCAACTTAAGTAACCTTTGACCAAGCCTTGACTGATTGACTTAGCTTGTCATCTTTTATAAGCATATATTAGCAAAAAAATAAAACAAGAAAAGCTGAAAAATTAGAAGGCAAGGGCAGAAACTTCAAGGAGAAAAAAAAAGATTTCAACTTTCAAATCTTCAAATCTTCGCGAGAGCTTGCACGGGGTTGTTTCCAAGGCATCCAACGAGGTTTTCCTAGCGTCTAGGAGTATCCAAGGTGAGGGGCATCTTTATTTGCGCATTTGAATAAATGTTATTCAAACTTTAATTTTTAAGTTTTATGCGTAGATCGTTAATTTATCCGTTTTGATGCATGAAGAATGTTCCTTGTCAATTGTAGAACATGTATTTGTAGCTTTTTAGCATTTTCTACAGTTAAATATAGCGATTGTAATTTAAAATACGAATGGAATAGTAAATTATGAATAGTAAACCCCCGTTTCGTAAAAGTTGCTCCGTTTTGCGTTCTGTTGATGTGAAAAGATGCTAGATATGCTAGAATGCCTAAATGCATGATTTATTTTGGTTGTGTAATGAAAAAACGGAGAAAACTGCCTTGGTACATGTTGGGGTCATTTTGGTCGAGTTAAGCATTTCATCGTTTTGCGTGATGGTGTTGTCTCGGGAGGCCATGGTACCAATTTTGGTATGGTTATGGCATAGGTTGGGTGTTTGGTTAGGGTAGCTGTAGTTCAAATGAGCAAAGGGAGAAATTCTACGGTAAAGTAGGGTTTCGTGGTCTTTAGATGTGCCTTATGGTGACCTAGGAGGAATGGTGAAGTCAGTTTCCAAAACTCGTGGCTCGTTTGAAAGTAGTAGCGTTTTGAAAGTTGGAGTCGTTTTGTGATTTTGTTGGTTTTCATAGTGTTATGCTTGTAGAATGCTTATTATTGCATGTAATGCTTGTTAAAGTTGATTATGATTGAAATATTTATCAACTCTTGCTATTGCGTGCGAGAGTAACCTACTTGGTTATTCTCCCACGTGTGGCTCTATTGCTCGATTGTTGCATTGTATATTGTATTGCATTCATAGAGTTAGGGGCGGTGTGATAGGCCTCTCTGGGTAGCCTCGGGTTGCCATGGTTGATTGCCTAGCTCTATGTCCTATTCCCTTTCTTGCTTGGGTTGCCTCCCAGGGAGATTTGGGTCGTAGAATTGATTGGATACTTCCGGGGTATTCCAAACTGAAGTTATAAGGTGGTTGAGCCGGCGCGTCGTCATTGGATTTGTGATTGAAAGTTGCTCGTGGAAGTGAATTGTATCCTTTAATTGAATGGTTATAGTCTTAATGCTTGTCTTGATTTATTTTTGGCTTTGCTTGTATCGCTATATGATAATTGATTGATCGACTTGACTATTTGCATTGCATTCTCCTCTCACCTCCGTCCTTGAGACCAATTATCCTCACTGAGCAATAGTTTTTGCTCATTCCTTTCTATACTATATTTTAGAAGAGTAGTTGAAGCGGATCCTATTGAGGTAATTGAGGAGGAGGAGCAAGTGGAGGTGTTTCCTTGATGGCACTTTCTTTGCTTAGCTGGTGGTTGGTTGCCAGTCTTTTGTACGGGCCATGCTTGATGTGTACATTGCTTGGTTGACGCTTCATTTTGAGGCTTGTAGCCTTGTTTGTAGTTTCTATTTTTAGGCCACTATGGTCTTATGTTGTAAAAGTTTAAAGGTTGTAAAGTTGTAAAGATATACTCACGTGACTGGTAAGAACTGCATGCTAATGGTTTAACTGCTTAGTGGCACGAATACTTGTGTAGTATGCATGACACTTTTGGTTTGCAAAGTTGTTTAATGAGAAGATGTATGCTTTCTAAAAGAAAGTCGACTTGTTTCAAATGATTATTGTGGTTTTCACGAATATTATGTTGAATGTAGGGTTTTCAGATCGTCCGCGGTACAGAAGAGACTCCGTCCGTGTGTCGGGTCCGAGCTTGGCCTTTTGCGGGGTCGGGTCGGGTCGGGGCGTGACATCTTTAGGTGGTATCAGAGCACGATAGTATTACATGAGCCGGGATATGTTTCTCGGTCTGTGGGGTAAAGGTCTAAAATGATTAAGTGTTATTGTATGATTGTTAAGTGAAAAGTGTTATAGTATGACTATGTGAACTTGGAGTGCTTATGTGTTTAAGTGAATTAGTTTGACATATCAATCTTGGGTTATGTGAATTGTGTGATAGGATATTTGATTGTTATTGACTTGAGTGTTATCTAATCTTATGTGTTATATTTCTATCTATAAACTGCTTTTATATGTGGCCAGCTATTGTAAGTTGTTACTATGCTACCACGTCGTACTACTCAAGGTCAAAGGGCAGATGAAGAGGCAGTAGAACAGGGTCAGCAACCGATGCCTGAACAGTACTTGGGCCAGAGCAGCCAGGGTCAGCAGAGGCAGTATCAGACTTTTGTTCAGGTTCCTCAGCAGCGCCCGTATCAGCCACAGTATCAGATTCAGGGAAGACCAGGTACGACTAGACCCCAGCAGGGAGGTACAGTTCCTACCACTGCCAGACCCACACCTACGGGAAACACTGTTGTAAGGAAAAATCAGCAGTGTAACTTTTGTAATCGATTGGGGCACGTTGAAGCTAATTGCTGGAGAAAGAGTGGTAAGTGCACTGGTTGTGGGAGTGATCAGCATAGGGTGAAAGATTGCCCTAAGTTTAAGAATGTTCAGGGCCGTACTGGAGGCCAGGGTGTGCAGAACAGGGCTATAGGTGTAGGTCCAGCACAGAGGGTACAGGCTAGGGTCTTTGCACTAGATGCGGAGGAGCTGCCCGATACTACAGCAATAGTGGAAGGTACCTTTCTTCTCAATACTCAGCCAGTTAAAGTTTTGATTGATCCCGGAGCTATGCATTCGTTTATAACTCCTACATGTGCACGATCTGTGAATGTTTGCATTGATGAACTGCCACATAAAGTTGAAGTTAGTATGCCTTTGGGTACGAAATTTGTTACTGAGTCTATTTGCAAATCTTGTGTTATATGCATTGAGGACCGTAAAGTTCTTGCTGATTTAATTATACTACCCTTTCGTGACTTTGAAATCATTTTGGGAATAGACTGGTTGGGGAAATACTATGCTCAGTTGGATTGTAGAACAAAAATTGTTTATCTTCAGATTCCTGACCTACTGGTACTAGAGATCGTTGGGAACTGCAGGGCTGCCCGAATACCCCTTTTATCATCAATCAAGGCTTCTAAGTTGTTGAATAAAGGTTGTGAAGCTTACCTAGCTTATCTAATCAATCAGCCTACTGATAAGTTGAACTTGAATGAGGTTCCAATTGTTAAAGACTTCCTTGGTGTTTTTCCTGAGGAATTACCTGGTTTACCACTGGATAGGGAGATTGAGTTTGTGATTGACCTTATGCCGGGCACTGCGCCAATTTCTAGAAGTCCTTATAGAATGGCACCGGCCGAACTTCAAGAATTGAAAATTCAGCTTCAGAACTTGCTTGAGAAAAGGTTTATACAACCTAGTTCTTTGCCGTGGGATGCGCTTGTGTTGTTTGTGAGAAAGAAAGACGGCACGCTACGGTTATGTATTGATTACCGGGGACTTAATCAAGTCACGATTAAGAACAAATACCCCTTGTCGTTGATTGAAGAATTGTTTGACCAGTTGCAGGGTGCGAGTGTTTACTCCAAATTTGACTTGAGGCAGGGTTACTATCAACTCAGGATTCGGAGTGACGATATACCTAAGATGGCATTCAGGACTAGATATGGCCACTATGAATTTGTTGTGTTACCGTTTGGATTGACGAATGCACCAGCCGCATTCATGGACTTAATGCAGAGGGTTTTTCGACCTTATCTTGATCAATTTGTCGTAATCTTTATTGACGATATTTTAGTATACTCTAAGAATGAGGCTGAACATGAACAACATTTGAAGATTGTGCTACAGACTTTGCAAGAAAACAAGCTTTTTGCTAAATTCAGCAAGTGCAAATTCTGGTTGAATCAAATATCTTTTCTGGGCCATATCATTTCACATCAAGGAATTTCAGTAGACCCAGCTAAGATTGAAGTTGTTTCATCTTGGAAGAGACCTGAAACGGTGTCAGAGATTTGGAGCTTTCTGGGGTTGGCAGGTTACTATCGGAGGTTTGTTAAAGACTTTTCCAAAATTTTTGGACCTTTACACCAGTTGACTCGAAAGAAAGTTACTTACAATTGGGATGCTAAATGTGAATCCAGTTTCCAAGAACTGAAGAAGAGACTAACTACAGCTCCTATACTAGTTTTACCTGAGGGTACAGAAAACTTTGTTGTCTACAGTGATGCATCTAAAGAGGGTTTAGGCTGTGTTTTAATGCAGAATGGTAAGGTGATTGCCTATGCTTCTAGGAAGTTGAAACCATATGAAGTTAATTATCCTACACATGATCTTGAGTTAGCTGCAGTTGTGTTTGCTTTAAAGAAGTGGCGTCATTACTTGTGGGGTAGCAGATTTGAAATTTGTACTGACCACAAGAGTCTCAAATATTTATTTTCACAACAAGATTTGAATATGAGGCAGCGAAGATGGCTAGAGCTATTAAGTGGCTACAATTGTTCTATAAACTACGTGCCAGGTAAGGCCAATGTTGTTGCAGATGCTTTGAGCTGAAAGGCTACTGTTGCAAGTCTAATTATCAAGGATTGGGAGACTTTGGAGGAAATTTGTTCATGGAAGCCAGAAGCTACTGAGGTAGGGATTCGATTTGCTAGCTTACAAATTCAGTCGGGATTGCTAACACAAATCAGGGAGGCTCAGAAGACTGATCCTCACATCTTGAAAATCCAAGAAAAAGCAAAAGGGGGAGAGTCAGAGTTTAAATTACATGCAGATGGTATCTTTAGATTCAGGGACAGAGTGTGTGTTCCTGGTGATCCGACTTTGAAGAATGAGATTCTGTCCGAGGCACATAATTCAAGATATACGATTCACCCGGGCAGTACTAAAATGTATAGAGACTTGAAATAACACTTCTGGTGGAACAATATGAATAGGGAGATTGCTGGGTATGTATCCAGGTGTTTAACTTGCCAGAGAGTTAAAGCTGAGCATCAGAGGCCAGCCGGGCTTCTGCAACCGTTGTCGATTCCGCAATGGAAGTGGGTACATATAACAATGGACCTTGTGACCGATCTTTCGAGATCTCCGAGAGGATGTGATTATGTTTGGGTTGTTGTGGACCGATTGACTAAGGTTTCACATTTTATTTCCGTGAACAAACAGGATAGCCTTGATAAACTAGCTGAGCTCTATGTTACTAATATTGTGAGACTTCATGGTGTACCACAGAGTATAGTGTCAGATAGAGATCCTAGATTTAGATCTCGTTTTTGGCAGAAGTTGCAAGAGGCCATGGGAACTAAGTTGAGCTTCAGTACTGCATACCATCCACAAACTGATGGCCAGTCTGAGAGAACCATCAAGATCTTGGAAGACATGCTTCGGGCATGTGTGTTAGACTTTGGGAAGAATTGGGAGAATTTTTTTCCTTTAGTGGAGTTTGCCTACAATAATAGTTATCAATCTACTATAGGTATGGCTCCCTACGAGGCGTTGTACGGTCGTAAATGCAGATCCCCATTGTATTGGGAAGAGGTTGGAGAGATGAGAACAATTGATCCGACTGTGTTACCTGAGATGATTAAGATGGTGGATAATGTTCACCTTATTCGCCAGCGTATGCTTACAGCTCAGAGTCGTCAAAAGAGTTATGCGGATAAGTACCATCGGGATCTTGAGTTTTCTTTGGGAGATCGAGTGTTTCTTAAGATTTCTCCTAGAAAGGGGTTGATTCGGCACTATAAGAGCGGGAAACTTAGTCCCAGGTATGTGGGTCCGTTTGAGATCATTGAAAAGGTAGGTCCTTTAGCTTATCAGTTAGCTTTACCTCCGAGCTTGTCGAGACTGCACGATGTGTTCCACGTGTCAATGTTAAGGAAATATCATCCAGATCCTTCACATGTACTTGAACCAGAGCCTTTGCAGATTGAGGAAAAGTTAACTTATGAGGAGAGACCGATTTGAATTGTGGATTGGAAAGTTCAGGAACTTCGCAGGAAGAGTATTCCGTTGGTAAAGGTTCTGTGGAATCATCACAGGTTTGAGGAAGCAACTTGGGAAAGTGAGGACCAGGTTCGGAGTTAGTATTCGGAGTTGTTTGTCGACCAGGTAAGAATTGCGTAGACACAATTGTTTTAAGGGGGAGAGGGTGTAATACCCGAGCCCGAAACGTGAAATTTTCATGTTTATTTTTCTGAAAATTATATATTTTTTAAATTTTTTGAAATTTAATTGTTATTCCTTTGTCGTCGCAAAGTGCATTGCATTTTGAGAGCGATAGTTAGAGCGTGTTTTCTAGTCCTCAGTAAATAGTGAAAACTAGTATTTAGTGTTTTAGTTGTTGTTGACTAGAAATATAATTGCATTAGTTGTTTTAGCCTTAAAATGCCTAAAATAAGCTTATTTGACCAACTTAAGTAACCTTTGACCAAGCCTTGACTAATTGACTTAGCTTGTCATCTTTTATAAGCTTATAATAGCAAAAAAATAAAACAAGAAAAGCTGAAAAATTAGAAGGCAAGGGCCAAAACTTCAAGGAGACAAAAAAAAAAGATTTCAACTTTCAAATCTTCAAATCTTCGCGAGAGCTTGCACGGGGTTGTTTCCGAGGCATCCAACGAGGTTTTCCTAGCATCTAGGAGCGTCTAAGGTGAGGGAAGCATCTTTATTTGCGCATTTGAATAAATATTATACAAACTTTAATTTTTAGGATTTATGCGTAGATCTTTATTTTATCCATTTTGATGCTTGAAGAATGTTCCTTGTCAATTGTAGAACATGTATTTGTAGCTTTTTAGCATTTTTTACGGTTAAATATAGCGATTGTAATTTAAAATGCGAATGGAATAGTAAATTGTGAATAGTAAACCCCCATTTCATAAAAGTTGCTCCATTTTGCATTCTGTTGATGTGAAAAGATGCTAGATATGCTAGAATGCCTGAATGCATGATTTGTTTGGGTTGTGTAATGGAAAAACGGAGAAAAATGGCTTGGTACATGTTGGGGTCGTTTCGGTCGAGTTTAGCGTTTCCTCGTTTTGCGTGATGGTGTTGTCTCGGGAGGCCATGGAAGCACTTTTGGTGTGGTTATGGCGTTGGTTGGGTGTTTGGTT
This sequence comes from Ehretia macrophylla, assembly GCA_037974665.1. NCBI lineage: Eukaryota > Viridiplantae > Streptophyta > Magnoliopsida > Boraginales > Ehretiaceae > Ehretia > Ehretia macrophylla. The sequence continues at coordinate 46,402,754 of CM075767.1, forward strand.
AGGGTAGCTATAGTTCAAACGAGCAAAGGGAGAATTCTAGGGTAAAGTAGGGTTTCGTGGTCTTTAGACATGCCTTATGGTGACCTAGGAGGAATGGTGAAGTCTGTTTCCAAAAACTCATGGCTCGTTTGAAAGTAGTAGCATTTTGAAAGTTGAAGTCGTTTTGTGATTTTGTTGGTTTTTATAGTGTTATGCCTGTAGAATGCTTATTATTACTTGTTATGCTTGTTAAAGTTGATTATGATTGAAATATTTATCAACTGTTGCTATTGCGTGCGAGAGTAACCTTGTCACGCCCCGACCCAACCCTGCAAAAGGCCAAGCCCGGGCCCGACACATGGACGGAGTCTCCTCTGTACCGCGGACGTTCCGAAACCCTACATTCAATATGATATTCGAGAAACCACAACATTCATTTGAGACAAGCCAACATTCTCTTAGAAAACATACATCTTTTTATTAACCAACTTTCCAAACCAAAATGCCATGCATATTACACAAGTATTTATGCCACTAAACAGTTAGCTATTAGCATGCATTTCTTTACTAGTCAAAAGAGTATACTTTTATAGCTTTACATTCTTCCAACTTATACAACATAAGATCATAAAGGCCTTAAACTAGGAAATACATACAAGGCTACAAGCCTCAAAATAAAGCGTCATCCAAGCAATATACATATCAAGCAAGGCTCGCACAAAAGTCTGGCAACCAACCACCAGCAAAGCAAAGAAGTGCTATCACGGAAACACCTCCACCTATTCCTCTTCCTCAATTACCTCAAGAGGGTCTGCTTCAACTACTCCTGTAAAAATATAGTATAGAGAGGAATGAGCAAAAACTATTGCTCAGCGAGGGCAATTGGTCTCAAGGACGGAGATGAGAAGAGTATGCAATGCAATTAGTCAAGCAATACATACAAATATCATATAGAGATACAAATAAATCCATCAATAAAGCAAGGCAAACACTTATACTATAAACACTCAATCAAAGGATACGATACTCTTTCCACGAGCAACTTTCAATCACAAATTCGATGACGACGCGCCTGCCCAAACCACCTTATAATACCAGTTTGGAATACCCCGGAAGTATCCATCAATCTACGACCCAAAACTCCGTGGGAGGCAACCCAAGCGAGAAGAGGGAATAGCTACAGAGCTAGAGCAACCAACACTGGCAACCCGAGGCTACCCAGAGAGGCCCATCACTCACGCGTGGGACACTATGCAATGCAAGACTCGATACAAGGCGATAAACGAGCAATAAAGCCACACGTAGGAGAATAACAAAGTAGGTTACTCTCGCACGCAATAACAACAGTTGATAAGCATTTCAATCAGAATCAATACAAACAAGTATGTCAATCAACCACAAGCATTCTATAGGCATAATATCAAGAAAACACACAAAGTCACAAATCGGCCCCAACTATCAAAATACTACCATTTCCAAACAAGCCACGAGTTCCGGAAACCGACTTCGCCAATCCACCTAGGTTACCATAAGGCACGTCTAAAGACCCCGAAACCCTATCTAACCCTAGAATTCACACAAAGTCCCGATTTCCCCCTTTGCTCGTTTGAACTACAACTATATCAACCAAACACCCAACCAACGCCATAATCGTACCAAAAGTGCTTCCATGGCCTCCCGAAACAATGCCAACACGCAAAACGAGAAAATGCCAAACTCGACCTAAACGACCCCGACTTTCACCAAGGCATAATTCCTATTTTTTCCATTACGCAACCCAAACAAACCATGCATTTAGGCATTCTAGCACACCTAGCACATTTTTACATCAACGGACAGCATAACGGAGCAACTTTATCATTTCAAGGGTTTACTATTCATAAAACACTATTCAACAACCAATTTAAATTGCAATCCCAACATTTAACCGCAGAAAATGTTAAAAAGCTATAAATACACGTTCTACAATTGCCAAGGAACATTCTAGAAGCATCAAAACGCTTTAAAGAACAATCTATAGATAAATTCTAAAAATCACAAAGTTAATATACATAACGTTTAAATGCACAAATAACGTGCTTCCCTCACCTTAGGCACTCCTAGTCGCTAGGAAAATAATGCTGGTCACCTCAGAAATCAACCCGCACGAGCTCACGCGAAGATTGAACGATTGGAAGTTGAAAGGTTTTTTTTTTCTCTCTAAGCTCTCAGCCAGCAGGTTATGTTCTTTGCTTTGTTTTTGTTTTTTTATTTTGTTATGTTTTAAGCCTAATATGTGACAAGCTTGGTCAAAGGGTCAAAGCCCTTGGTCAAACAACTTAAAATTGGGTCAAATTGCCTTATTTTGTGCATTTTAAAGCCATCTTAACTAATGAAAAATTAATTATAGCTAACAAAAATTAAAATATAAAATCTAAGTCATCTAAATACTAGTTTCACTATTTACTGAGGACTAGAAACCGTTCTCTAGCTATCGCTCCCTAAATGCAATGTACGTTGCGACAGCAAGGAAGTAACAATTAAATCTCAGAGAATCTAAGAAAATATAATTTTTAAAATAATAAACAAGAAATTTTCACATTCCGGGCTCGGGTATTACAAATCTACTATGCTATTCTCCCATGTGCGGCTCTATTGCTCGATTGTTGCATTGTATATTGTATTGCATTCATAGAGTCAGGAGCGGTATGATGGGCCTCTCTGGGTAGCCTCGGGTTGCCAGGGTTGGTTGCCCTAGCTCCGTGTCCTATTCCCTTTCTTGCTTGGGTTGCCTCTCAGGGAGATTTGGGTCGTAGAATTGATTGGATACTTTCAGAGTATTCCAAACTGAAGTTATAAGGTGTTGAGCTGGCACGTCATCATCGGATTCGTGATTGAAAGTTGCTCGTGGAAGTGAATTGTATCCTTTAATTGAATGGTTATAGTCTTAATGCTTGTCTTGATTTATTGTTGGCTTTGCTTGTATCTCTATATGATAATTGATTGATCTACTTGACTATTTGCATTGCATTCTCCTCTCACCTCCGTCCTTGAGACCAATTACCCTCGCTGAGCAATAGTTTTTGCCCATTCCTTTCTATACTATATTTTACAGGAGTAGTTGAAGCGGATCCTATTGAGGTAATTGAAGAGGAGGAGCAAGTGGATGTGTTTCCTTGATGGCACTTTCTTTGCTTAGTTGGTGGTTGGTTGCTAGTCTTTTGTGCGGGGCATGCTTGATGTGTACATTGCTTGGTTGACGCTTCATTTTGAGGCTTGTAGCCTTGTTTGTAGTTTCTATTTTGAGGCCACTATGGTCTTATGTTGTAAAAGTTTAAAGGTTGTAAAGTTGTAAAGATATACTCACGTGACTGGTAAGAACTGCATGCTAATGGTTTAACTGCTTAGTGGCACGAATACTTGTGTAGTATGCATGACACTTTTGGTTTGCAAAGTTGTTTAATAAGAAGATGTATGTTTTCTAAAAGAAAGTTGACTTGTTTCAAATGATTATTGTGGTTTTCGCGAATATTATGTTGAATGTAGGGTTTTCGGATCGTCCACGGTACAGAGGAGACTCCGTCTGTGTGTCGGGTCCGGACTTGGCCTTTTGCGGGGTCGGGTCGGGGCGTGACAGTATCAGCCATTCTTCTCCCATTAGACTTGTAAATCATTTGCTCTTTTTCCTTCTCTCTTCTAGTTCTCTCCCTCTACTTTATTTGACAGGGGTGGAGAATATCACTCTATCAATAACAATAAAAAAGTACCGTTTCAATAGTTTGAGCTTGGAAGAAACCTACTATCTATCGATAGGTGAGAACATACTGCTATTGACTGCTTCACCTATATATTCTATTATGGCCGGCTTGGAGATATCAGAGGAAGACCATAATCTCTATCCGGGTATGATCATAGTTTCATTCATCCGTTGAACCTTGGGGATAATGATTAGCATTGAGGTCAATCACCACACCACCTTTATCATACATACGACATTACATGAAGCAAGAGTGCATGGTCAAAACAGACCTAAAATGCCTACGTTCCGCTTGCAGCCAATACAACCACAACCTAACTTGCATGAGATTCAAGAACCAAAGCTACTGGTAGTCCCGAAGGGATGGTATCCTCCTATAATAGTTAGCAGTACTGAACAAGCGAGTCACCGGTCTAGGGAAAGAAAAGGATCGCCTTTGAAAAAAAAAAGGAACTCGCTAGGCCTTAAGAACAAAGGCGATTATGTTCATTCTTTAGATGATCTGGCCAATTTTATATACTTTTGTCTAATTTTCTTATGTTAGAAAGGCGTAAAGGCAAACCTATAGGCCTATTTAGTGCGTTTCCAAAGGTAAGCGGTTAGGTTGACAAAGTCAACGCTGCTAAGGACCGAGTGAAGAATGAAAAACGTCTGCTAAGGCCCATGGGATAAGGTTTGCAGATGCGATCATGAATCGAACCAGATCAAAACTTTTAGCTGTCAACGGACAAAGCCGGAACGTCGGCCGTAAACGAAGGATGGCCAGGTCCCAATTCCTGGGGTTGGGGTATTCCCCATTATGAGCCTACTCAGATCAGAACTAAACTAGTTGATTCTCTTTCGCCCATCGGCCGACCAGCTTTAAGTAACCTTTGCATTTTTTGTTGAGATCCTAAGTCTCCAAGTGGGCCCTCTTGGCCACCCATGACCTTGGCTTTTTAGAGAATCCCGTTCCTGTGTCGTAGAACTTGTAGCTCAACAGTCCACCAGGTGGGTTTGTTTATCCTTGCAGTTTTGAGTATCTTCTTGGATAGTTATAGCGGCCCATAGGCACAATATGTACCTTGTGGGGGGGGGAGGGGGGCGGTCGCCTGGACATAGTCATTTCAGGCACTGGCCATTTAGTCCATGGTCCATTGGATGGTCGGTACAAGGCCATAAATTGGAACACATTGATTCTGCTCGTTCCCGTCTTTTGCTTCGTGGCCTGTCCCTCGGTGTGGTCAGTACTCCATACTGTCAGGCAGCGAAGCTTACACTTGTTCACTAATTATGACGGTTCACCAGGGCTTCTTTCGTCTTCCCTTTTTTACTCACTCGTAGGGGTCCGGACCCCCACAAAGGGGGAGGGAGTCGACTGAACATCTCAGCCTTTGGTGAGAATTTCGCCCGCATCCGATCCCTAATTCTTGTTTACCCCGAATGATCATGTTGGGTGAATTGTGACCTCGTATGATCGTGTCGGGTGAGTAAGAGCCGCTTTGTCACAGTACTTATTTATGGGCTTACAGGTCAGACTTTGGCCAAGTATCCTACAAAGAGACTCTCGAGAGTCAGAAGTATTAAATGAATGGCCATAGGAATGGGCGCATCATGACATCGTAAGATGTCTCGCCCGAATGAATTAGTTGGTACTAGAAATGTTAGAAAAAGTGAACGAAAAGAGTAATAAGAAGTGAAAAGGACAGAGACACTTCCCAACCAGAAAGCAAAGTTCCCGCTGATGGTATACTTAGTGTAAGCGAGCTTTAAGATTACATCTTTGGAATAAAATCCAGTTAGAAAAAGAAATCCAATTAGAGATAAGCTACGCATGAGCATCATGGCATATGTAAAAGGGAATGAGGAGGCAAGCCCCCCCCCCATCTTCCACTTATCTTGCTCATTCGACATGGCATGAATCACCGAACTTGCACTTAGCAATAGTAATGCTTTGAAAAAGGTGTGATTCATTAAGTGAAAGACGCTAACTGAATTGTTAAAGATGCCGTAAGCAAATATCATATAGCCTAATTGATTGCAAGTTGAATAAGCTATGACCCTCTTTAGATCATTTTGTAATATTCCAGTGGTTGCCGCAAGGAATGACGTCATAGCTTGTGCAAAAGTAATAACAATCAAAGCTGTAGGTGGGTATTCAAATAGAGGGGATCACCTTGCTATCATGTAAATGCCAGCTGTAACCATAATAGTTGCATGAATGAAAGCGGATACTCGAGTAGGACCCTCCATAGTATCGGGTGACCAAATATGCTATCCTATCTATGTGGATTTCCCAACAGTACCTATATGAAGTAAAATACAAATAAGAGTTATGGCATTCAATCTCATATTGCAAGAAATCCAAGAATTTATGGGGGCACTAGCACAAGCAAAAATGGTTGAAAAGTCTACTATTTGAAATAGAGTAAAACAACCCGAAATTCCCGGAGTTAATCCAAAATCAGCTACTCGATTGATAGGCATAGCTTTTATAGCTACTTTATCTGCCCAAAGTTGTGTAAACCATAAATGAATTAACAAATATGAAGCAAGACCTACTCCCTCCCATCCCAGGAATAATTGAAGAGAGTTATCTCCAATCACCAACATTGGCATAAAAAAAAGTAGGAATGGATAAATAACACAAAAATCAAGGGCTATGCGGATCCTCAGACATATATGAAATAGAATAAAGATGGACCAAGCTACTTATGAATGTAACCACGATTAACATCACTACGGTCGGGCTATCGAACATGGGGATAGAAGTGAATTACGAGTCGGACCAATCTGCGAATCGAGCGAGCTCCCCTTGCATGCAATGATGTGTTGGTGAATCTCTCATTCTAATTCAGTGTTCTCCGAACCGTGCGGGAATATTTCCCATCACACGGCTCACTAACTTGATCTTTTGCGGGAATTGTATGTCCGAACAGGCCTGGAAAAAAACAGATATGGTCTCGCTTTTGTTTGCCACTCAAGTATACGACATCTGTCGTGCTTAGGCCCTTTCTTCCCTTCCCTAATGAACAAGTCCACTGCCTGCCTTAGTAGTCTCAAATAAGGCGTGTAGGGTTGCTGTGACACCCCGATCCCTCTCGAGACCGGGAGTTCTAACAATCAATCTATTCACAACCCAAATCCAAACCCGGGCAAGATTTTAGGGAAAGACGGACAGAGTCTCCCCTGTTTCTAGGCAAATTGCAAAACCTGTAATAGCATATAAATGGACCAACACCGTGTCCAACCATTCAACCACCTCAAGGCCATCCGAGCCTCGGTTCACAACAAGCAATTCACAAGTAAATATAAATTCAAGCTTAGCAATTAAACTACACCAACCTATTGCATAAAGTAGACTATCATGACTTTCTATCTTTTTCCCTTTTTGTCATTACAAATATATATTGAAGTTAAGCTATATTAACTAAATACATAATCTAATGAACTTAAATTACATCCCCTTTAACATTAAATACATATAATACATAAAAGCATACAACTTTACAACTTTGACAACTCAAGTCACATAGGCACGCAGGACAACCCTTCAAGCACGGACTTTCACGAAATCATGAACTTTCCAGCTAACATGGCATTTCCTGAAATGTGGTGGTGAGGAGTGAGTATACACAACACGTATACTCAGTGAGGGCGAGACAGATATCGAGATGGAGAGAAAGAAGATCGTGCAATGCAAATTGGTACAGTTAAGCAATACAATCAATAAAAGGCATTCAATATATATAACAATACAATAAACAATTAAGAAAAGCATTAACACAACCAATCAAAGCTATACCACACTTTGAAGGCTATGGATCACTCGAGCGAGTAATGTACCGATCACGATTCCGATGACATTAACGATGACGCGCTGGGCCAAACCACCTTATAACACCAGTTTGGAATACCCCGGGAGTAACCATCAATTCTACGACCCAAATCTCCCTGGGAGGCAACCCAAGCGAGAAAGGGAATAGCAGCGGAGCTAGAGCAACCAACACTGGCAACCCGAGGCTACCCAGAGAGGCCTATCACTCACGCGCGAGACACTATGCAATGCAAGACTCGATACAAGGCGATGAGCGAGCGATATCAAGCATTCTCAACAATTGATAAACATTTCAATCAATAATCAACTCTAACAAGCGTAATAAGCATTAAAAAGCATTTACAATCAAACAAGTGACAAAAACAACACCAACTAACATTATCAAGCATTAGCAAGTATTCTATAGACATTATAAGCATTCTATAGGCAACATAAGCACTCTATAATCAATGTAAACATACTATAAGCAATATTCTATGAAAACACACAATATCACAAAAATGACCCCAACTTCAAAACACTACTACTTTCAAACGAGCCACGAGCTTTTGAAACCGACTTCACCAGTCCTCTTAGGTCACCATAAGGCACGTCTAAAGACCCCGAAACCCTACTTTACCCTAGAATTCACGCAAAGTCCCGATTTCCCCCTTTGCTCGTTTGAACTACAACTATATCAACCAAGCACCCAACCAATGCCATAATCGTACCAAAAGTGCTTCCACGGCCACCCGGAACAATGCCAACACCCAAAACGAGAAAATGCTAAACTCGACTTAAACGACCCTGACTTTCACCAAGCCGTTTTTCTCCGTTTTTCTATTACACATTCCAATTAAACTACACATTTAGGAATTCTAGCATATCTAGCACATTTCCACATCAACGGACAGCATAACAGCGCAATTTTATCGTTTCAAGGGTTTACTATTCATTAATTACTATTCATTAGTCAATTTAAATTGCAATTTCGATTTTCAACCGTAGAAAATGCTAAGAAGCTATAAATACATGTTCTACAATCAACAAGGAACATTCTTTAAGCAACAAAATGATTAAAACAACAATCTACGCATAAGTTCTAAAAATTAAAGTTTAGATATACATTTTTCAAATGCGAAAATAACGATGAAACCCTCACCTTAAACGCTCCTAGACGCTAGGGAAACCATGATGGATGCCTCGGAAACCACCCCGCACAAGCTCACGTGATGAAATGAAGATTTGAAGTTGAAATGTTTTTTTTTTTTTCGTCCATGGTTTCAGCCATGGCTCTTATTTTTCTGGTTTTTGCTCTTTTGTTTCATATTTAAACTTAATTAAAAGATGAAAAATGGTCAAAGCTTCGGTCAACCCGCTAAACCAAAACAGCTATGCGCGACCTTACGAAAATGGACATAACTTCTTCTAGAAAACTCCAATTCACGAACGGTTTGAAGCCTCAGAAACTAGACTCATAGAGCTTTCCAACCAGATATAATTTGCTACTTAACTCTTCCCCAATTGGTTCAGATTTAATTCCAAAGTTGACCCAAAATTTGACCAACTTAACATTACTTTTTTTTATTTCTAATCCCAAGTTTGCCCTTTATTAAACATTTAAAAAATTCTCACCTTGTCCTAGTTGGTCAATGTAGATGAAAAGTCAACTAGTCTGGTCAAAGAAGGTGAAAGGTCAATAAAATGCAATTTAAATGAACTTTAAATGCTATTGAATACATGCCAGGTTCGGGGTATCACACCTGCCACTTTTTTTAGTAGGTGATTCACTATTGAAGCGAAGAAAAGGTTGGGTCAAATAAAATGGGTAGTACGAGCCCTCTGCCCCACTCATCTAATTAGCTCGCGTGGTTCACCTGTTCCACCGACTAGACCAAAAGAGTGATTTAGTCGATACAGAGGTGCGCTTGAAGTGGGGGGGTGTGTTGCCCTTATTAGGCGGGGCCGTTCCCCATAAGGCTCCACCGTCGGGGCATAAGCGCCCTCTTGCTACCCATATGCAAGGCGCCGTCTTAGCCTTCCCTGACGAGGATCGTTCCTACACCAGTAGCGTTCGTGATCGACCTCCTCAACTATGTATCGATCGAAAGGCAGGGCAGCACAGCCCCCAACCAAGGGAGTGATTACATCCAGTATGTCCCTCCCTATTCTCGACATGCTATGGTGCTCTGGGGCGGGTAGGAGTGGGTCGAGTCCGTATTGTCGCGTAGCAACAACCGCATCTAGATCTAATCTATTTACTCGGAAATTCATCCAGTGACTTCACGGTCGCCAAAGAAGCCCCAAGAAGCATCAAACATTTCCGATGAGATCCATGGAACAATTCTTAGATAGCGATCACTCGCTTTTGGCGCGACTTCTTAAAAAGCAATCAAAGATAAGATCAAAGAGAATGAATTGCACGTAGTGGTCATTATAGCGGTTCTTTCGGATCCTAGAAAATGTCTGAAAAAACCTGCTACAGAACTACCGAGCAGGGGAAAAAATACAATAAGTAGATACATAATTTTGAGTGTGATCAGACAACCAAAAATTAGACAACGACAGAGGGGCCTGTGATTGATCAACGCCCGAAGAAGGCTCGATTGAAGGAATGAATCACAAGGTGAATTTTAAGCCCCAACGACAAACGAACCTACGGGCAGAGCATTTTCGGGGACTAGCCCCCTTCCTTCTTACTTGACTTCCAATTCGACTTTTTTTTCACTTCCTCTTCATCCCCATTCTTCTGTTTAAGAACTGCGCCCCATCCCCTATTTGATGGACTAAGGCTGGAAAGAGGTGCTTGCTTTATGAAATTTCAACCTTCTTTCTTCGATCGGAATACGGATGATATCAGAAAGGCCATCATTGGGGAAAACAATGCAATAGCTTCAGTTAGAGCAAAACCCAAAAAGGCATAACCGGATAAATGTTTAGCCAATGATAGATTTCATGCCACGGAATGAATCGAGGAACTAAGGACGTTTCCAATACCGACAGCAGCTCCCGATGAAGCAATTGTAGCAGCTCCGACACCCATTGATTTTGCACCTTTTAACATCTCGAGTTGAGAATTCTTGTCACGCCTTTTCATTTATGATTTTATGTTATAGATTCCTCATCGATTCTTTCCCTCGTTCCTTTTATCTAGGACATCTCAATGTTCATGTAATGCATTCTTTTTGATCTTGTATCCAGCGGATGTGCATTAGCGCAATGGCCTTCGCGCCCCTTGCTTGTTTGATGCGGTACACTTCACAGCAAGCCAATCTCAAAAAAAAAAATTATTGCAACTATGAAAACTACAACAACCTCTGTGAACAGACGCTTTGTAAGTTAATTATAGTGTTATAACTAAATAAATATATATAATAATCCCGCAAGCAGCAATCGGAGGAGATTCTGCTCTTTCTTTAGTTTATGGAAGTCTTTGTCCCCTTTCTTACCTGCAATAGAGGAGAAGAAAGGCTAAGAGATGGGGTAGTAGAAGGCTTATCTCTTGACGTCAAATATTTGTTATAGATAATCAATGTCCTTCGCTTCATCTGCAGTAATCTGTGTAATAAAGCAAGGGAAGAAGAGCATATAAGTCAGGCTGCAACATTAATGCAAAAGACTCAGATCAAGCTAGGAGAAGTGCTTCCAGGCCCATTCGCTTAGCAAATCTCTAATTAGTCTTCTCAAGTGTCGGCCACAGTCCAAGAAGTCATTTTTTTCCCTTTTTCTAGCAACAAGAAGTAGGGATTTGGCGCTTTTAATAATATAGATAAATCACGCGGATTCAAGCTATATTAAAGAAGGGTTATAGTCGATCTGGGACTTAGGAAAAAAGACAAAGGAATATGGTAGAAGGAATACAACAAGCAATAAAAGGAATGCAGGCCTTGGTAAGCATAAAGGGACTAGAAAGATAAGTCTTAGTCGGTAGGCAGAACATGGGGTTTGGAGGAAACTATAAAAGGTATGTATAAGTCCAGCATACTGTGTATATTAGACTTTCCCTCTAGCTGAGCTTCGCTATGAACTTATATACTGCAATTTTCATATAATGAATAAGTTGTACGATGAAACCTGTATCCCAATTGTTAAGTCAACCGTAAGGAAATCGGTACACATCAATGACTTTAATTCAATACTTCTCCATGAAACTCTACAATAATAGGTTTAATCGATCGGTCTGAGGTTTGTGCTTTGTCCACATTCATCTCTGTCTTTGCAATAAAAATGGATCTTTTCTTCCGGTCTTTCTATCCATCCACGACAATTTTATTGTCAATCCTGCCTTCACCCTTTTGTTAGCAGCTCTTCGATCAACCCAGGTTTTGGTCTCAGAGGCCATGTTTTCTAATCCAATAGGTCACTTTCGTGGCTTGAATGGGTCAAAAGTAGGACCTTTCAAAAGGATTGTTTTTTGGGCTTGATTTGGAAGTGTAGTTTTCCACTCTATTTTCAACTATATAAAGGAGTGGGGCTGGAGAATTTCTTTCCTCGGCTAGGCTAACTACGTTTTCTTGTTTGAAATTCTAGGCCTGGTCTTCATTTGTATTTGCTTTTAGCTTACCCATATTGTTTTTTTTCTTTTTAAATCTTTCCTCGCCCGGTCGAGCTATCTGAGGTAGATGGTGCATCTGGTAAGCTCTTTCGGTATTCATATCCGGAGCCCGGTCAGATGCTTCAATCCTTTATTCATATTTCATTTCAATATCTTCTTTTTTTCATGTCTATATTGCGGCTCGAATGTTTTAGTAGTCTTTCCCTCCCATTTGATAAATAGGCGGTCTCCCCTAGACCTTATTCCGTCTAAGGTCTCATAGCATTTGTCATTCTTCATTCTCTACTGCACATCTGTATTCTTTCCCTCGCTTTATAGAGATCTTGACTTTCTAGTTTTTTGTTTGGTAAGGGGGTGCTGTGGAGAAAGAATTTAGGAAACCAAACATGTAATAAGCAAAAATCAATACACATGAAAGGAGTTGTACACGAGTTTGGTAAAGCATTCACCTTTCGGTTGTACATCGACCTGTCGGGAAACTAACCAGAAAGTCTCCCACAAGCGTCCTTCTTAGGTCGGCATTTGGCTTTGGCCTTGCTTGTTTGGTTTTGGCTTATTCTTTTTTTTAATATGTATCTTGCCATGTCTACTCCGTCTGCTGGTATAACTAGATGTCTTCTCTAGAAATTGCCAAGTTTATGGTAAAAGAATAGGACAAAGGTATATACTCAAAGTCTGAAGTCGAGGTAGCAAGAAGATATGAAGTTGTTACACGAGCAAGCTAAGTCCATTAGAGTTCATAGCCTTTATGAGCCATGTGAAAGCAATATCATGAACGTACGAGAGAAACATGAACATGCACAACATAGACTTTTTTCTACTTCTTATATCTTATAGTTATAGTAGTTCCACAGAATCCACCCTTCAACTATCACCTCCTTTCAAGAAATTGAATTGAGTCAATAACCCTGTCCCCTACTAGATAAGAAGAGTTCAATTGTGCCCAGTCATCTTCTATTTATATTCAACTCAAAGAACTTGACTTTCACTTCTAGTTTTATTAGCATAAAGTGCTAGCTAGGCCAGCCATTAGTTCCATTGCTTTCCTAAGAAGTGAAGTAGAAAACCCTCCCTCTGAATGAGCAGAAGCAGAATACAACTCAAACAAAGTTCTAGGATCAGATCGAGCAATGAGGTCCCACGATGAATGAAAATGAACTGAAACGGAGCAAAAGGGAAAGCCCGCTGGAAGCAAAGTAGCAGCTCAACCAGAAGGAAAACCGTCATATGAGTTCAAGGCCATAGCAAGCCAGCTATTAACTACGACCCATTTTTACGAGTAAGCAACGGAATCAAAGGCTTAAGAGGCGCCAACCATTAGTTCTACTACTTTTCCAAGAAGGATAGGAGAAGGATCAAAGTCTTCAGCAGCAAAGAATGCGATCAAAGGACCTTATGAATACTACTAGCTGTGGTTGTGGCCAAGAAGGAGGTAGGGAAAAAGCTGTCCTTCTTTAAAGGAATTTAATTAGGGAGATAACCTCTATTCCATGAATCAATAAAGCAAACTAAAAGTCTAGTTGTGCAAGAGGCCAATATCACTATCTATATCAGTTCTTCACCTTGGAACATCACTTTGATATAAAAGATTTGACCATCTCTATTTTGAACAACTGCTTAGGCAGGAATCAAAAAACCCAGCAGTTGAGTATTGATAAGAGGCTATCTGGGCGAAGGTCTTCTTTCGACGCATTATGAACCTGAAGACTGAATGCCCGGTATGACATCTAGTAGAAGCTCAGGGACGGATTGAATAGCAGCTCTTAGGGAAGCTATAGATCTCTATCATTTGTTCATCAGAAGCCATCAAGCACGAAAGCAGCAAGGAGTGTGCTAGTGAGTCCCAAGCGAATGAAAGAAGGACATGAGAGGCATAGAGAGGACTCAAGGACAAGACACGACTTAGACCCCATAAATTTGATCTTTATTGACCTTACTGTCCGCAGATTGGTTCCTCTCCTTTGATGGTGAAGCCAGTTTGAAGGCAAGTCATTGTATCCAGGATCGGACATCGAAAGGGAATGTGAGGTTTAAAAGTCTATTAGCGAAGCGGGCCCCCTACTGGTAGTGATACCCTGATCTCATGGATGAAGGCTAACGTTTTCTATTGGAATAGAAGGATATACAGATCAATTCCACTTTTCACTTTGCCATCTAGAGATAGTTTGCCGTGAGTTAGGATACGGAGTTGGAAGAGAATTCCAGTATATCAGTTCATCTTCATCAAAGGCCAAGGGCCAAGAGAAGCTCAATCGAAAAGAAATATACTTCTACTATTGATTGATTTTGTCGGTCGAGACCAAAGAATTAAGGGATTTGTCCTCGTACTTGAAGGAAAAGCGGATTCACCTATCTTTTCTACGATATTGATTGAAGTTGCTAGAAAAGGCGAACTTGAAAGGGCTTTCTTTGGACTAGACTTGATTGTGCAAAAGCGGTTCCCCTAATTCAGCTTTGACTAGCCAGTCGCATTCATTAGCGAAAACAAGGACTAGACTACTCTAGAGAAAGGCAGGGGGATGGTGAATAGCATTGATTGTTGCCAGTCTTGATTATATTATTGATACCTTTCTTTCTATTATAGGATACGTAATCAACTTTCATTGCCCAACTAAAAGCTCTATTTCTTATGACATAAGCAATCGCGAAGCCAGGAGTTCTATTCATACTATGACTGGGAAAGAGGAGTGGAACTGCTCGACCTGAAGTAAAGCACTCTGATAGCACTGCCCCTGTTTAAGCTTCGATCAAAGCAATCAAGTATGGTAGCTTTGGGCCTTGAAGGGCTGAGGCAATGAGTGAACCCGATGGAACTCAGGCTTATTCATATCTGAGTACATAACTTATTTTGTAATAGAATAGCCCTTTGACCCCAAAGAAAGAAGTTTGCTCTTTCATTTCTTAGGAGGAGTGCTCCTATGTTAGCCGAAAATTTTGTGCAAGAACTCTGTTTGAGTTAGTGCACTAACTATGTTGTTTTTTCTCCCCTAATGGCTCTATCTCTGAGGTAACCCAGACTAGTAGCAACCGATCCTAGTAAATAAGATATTATTTCATAGAATTGGTTGTTCTTTCTCTCTCCTTTCTTCTAGAGGAATTGAGTCTTTCATTTCGGTCTAACTTCGTTACTGTACCCCGGTCTCACTCCAACAACGTACTATCCTAGACCTCTGTCTATCCCGACATTGATAGAAATTCATAGTTAGGTTAGCCAGCCTGGTAACCCTGACAAGTGGGAGGGTCTGCACTTTGCCCATCATATGATTCTGCCAGACAATTCTATTTCATTCATTCTCCATTCAAAACCGTCTACTCCGGGAACCCATAATTTGACGATTCTTTCATATGATTTTTTTTTGTGAATTCAACATCTGACCATCCTTTCTTCTTTCCATTCTGAAAAGAAATTGTTGGTATGCGGTCCATCCTTAGAAATACATAGGAAATCCCCTTTTTGTGATTGTTCAAAAGCGTGCTTCTGTTTCTTGTTCTTCGAGCTCAACCGGTCATACTTCTTTCTCAGTTGCACAATTCCTAGCTGTTAGATCCTAGATCAAAGGATACTGGTGAGTCTGATTGTTCTGACTTCTACTGTTGTAAGTTGCCTTAAGGCGTCTTCCAGTTCCATCCCAATAGGGGCACTTTCCAGTGAGGAGGATCCCTATTTAGAATAAGGAAGAAAAATCTACGTATCCTTTCGCCTGGAGCTAGAAGTCCAAGCTAGGATCAGCTCTCGGAAGTCAAACCTCTCCTCTACAGCTAGGTCAGTTCGAGCTACGACCCTTCGAGCAAGGTAGTGCATGAGTTGCTATCTCCGACTGAGGTTAGGTCTTCTTTTGCTCTGCTGCTATTATTCTTCCTCCAACCTGTACACAAGCCAAGGCTTTTCGAAGTCAAGTACATCAAAGGTAGGGGAAGAAAGGGTCATCTCAGGATGGACTCAATATCTATTTTCTTGGGTTGGGTCTGGTCCCTTTCTCCAAAACTTTCGTTTCAAGCATCAAATGGGAAAGAAGTCATAAGAGAGTAGGCATATAAACAAGTAAACCCAGCCCAGGAGGAATGTACTGAAACATCATACATATGAGACTGAGAGCTTCGTCTACCCTGTCTCTTGTGAAAAATTCTTTATGGATTGACCTGTGTGACACTAGCCAATCAATTCATTCAATCGACGAAGTGGTCGGGATGATAACCAGATACTTTTCATGTTCTTGGGGCTCAATCACTATGGTGGGCTATGTCACGCCCCCAACCAGACCTACAGAGGTTAGACTAGGGTGTGATCTAAACATTCACGTTGTTTTATGACTATAACTGATTAATGAAGAATAAGCTTATCCGTTAGACTAGAACTCCAACAATTCTTCATAAAACCGGCAGCATAATGGCTGTAATTGGCTCTTTAGGTTGACCTAATTTTCTAAACGCCTCCAAACTTTCAATCTCAAATTCAATTCCAACTAAGATTACTATTTATCACTAATTGATATGTCCACTATCTATCTCGAGTCTCGTTTGATTAACACCTAGTATAGTAACTATGTCTCGTTTATGTGTCAATTGGTGTTACACAAGTACCTATTGGTCTTAGCTTACACATGAGTACCTGCTTAAGATTGGATAGATTCATTTTACTTAGCCCTTTCCCTAATACTTCATAAGCCTATAGTAGTTACTAATCAAAGTAGCATAATGAGCAAATAGGGTGTCTGTCTAGTTAATATCGGTACAAATCAAAATTAGACCCCAAATTACAACGGGGGTCATTTATAATAACGACAACAAGCAACATAAGGAATAGTCTTCAAAACAAGATATTGTTCACAAAATAGCCACAGTCAAGTAAGGCACGTAGGGCAGGCAATCACTCCAAGGAGTCATCGATAGGCACGTTATCCTCAGGTACCTGTTCCTGATCTTCTTCACCTGAAATGATAAAAGAGGGTGAGTCCTTATGAACTCAGTGAGGGGGAACGAGAAATATGTTTTGAAACTCTTTTTCCTATTCAACTTATGAAAAACTCTTTTTGAAAGCATGACATATAACACAAGTAAGTTCATAATGTAATATAAAAGTAAAAGAACATAATTACCCGTTTTTCCTCCCCGAGGTCCTCTGGGAACCAAGTAAGAGTACTTATACACATAGTGAAAAAGATACGGTGAACTTTTGCTCTCAATTCATTTCCAATATCAGTTGTTGCGGCCGACTTCAAATCATCCACTTATCATACCAAATGGGTGTACTCTTGATGTACCCCGAAATCCTACGACCCAACTCTCCGAGAAAGTCTAGCCACCAAGCGAGAGAGGCAATTGGACAATGGTATTCACGGTTGCACCAGCAAGCCCGATGTCACCCGGTGTGCGTGAAACGCTTCCACGCCAGAATGAAAGGTTGCAACCTTGTATGCAATGCACATTTATAACATTTAACATATCACATTAGGAAGACAACAAAGTAGGTTGCCTCCGAGCAGTTATAAGATCGCACGTTGGCAAGTAAACACACGAGGCATGCTTTGATATTTAATTTCACTTGCAATACACATGGAGTTATACGAATATTAAACGGGCAGCCATGTAACACATGTAAATCAAGTCATATAACTCATTTCGGGGTTCACGTATTCAAGTAATAAGTTTATGCAAGCATGCAACAACGTCTACATAGGACCGGGTGCAAGAAAAGTCTTCTTATCAACATGTAATCATTGGGAATCACATTTCAAACATACTTAACATTTATTAGGCAGCCCACTAATCACACAATTAGACACAATAACCATAGGATCAACACTTAGCGAGTTTTCATAGTCAATAGGGTTTCAATTCATGCTTATACGTGCGATTAAGCCGCGATTTGTCACATAATTAAACCCAAGCCATGCATCGGTTAATTAAAACATCCTCAATCATTCAAAACAGTCCATACAACATCCAAGTGCCACAATCCCAAGCATTCGATGCCACAAGAGAAGTTACAACATTTTTCAAAGCATATCACTAGACAAAAACCTCACTGCAATGGTCTGTTTTCCCACAATCATTTAGACAAGAAAAAAATCTCCAATTCCAGTGAATATATTTTCAAATTAAAGCTTATTGAGTGAGCTAAATCCAGAAATAAACCTCGCATCATTTGAAGTTTGGATTCAAGAGTTATAGCTAAAACCGTGAGACTACGCAAAACTGTCTAGATTCGTACATATTTCAATACTTGCCATTTTTGAGGGTCTTAGGGTCAAATTTAGCTTTATTATATTTCTGACATAATTGTCCAGAACCGAAAACTCTAGCCACATACCAAATTTCATGCATTTTAGATATCATTTACTAAGTCAAAACTGTTTCGTTCTACAAGGACAGTGAACTGCCAAAAACTTGCTCCATTTTCCCAGATTTTCCTGATTTAGACACCCTTCGATGTTTTGCCATTTTGGAGACCTTAGAGTCAAAATTGGCCTCGGCCAATTTCTATGCTCAGTGCTCAGAACTGGCAAAACTAGTCACCTATCAATTTTCATGTATTTTCAACAACATCTACCAGGCCAAATTCACTTCGCTCTAACAAGTCAGAAATCTGCCATTTTCACGATTTTACCTATCTCCAAGTTCTAGCTAAATATCTTGCCATGCATGGTTACAAAAGCTCATGTACACACATATACCACAAGTACAGAGGTAAAAATTGACATATGAAGGCATGCATGTGGTTTTTGAAAGCTTTTAAAAAAGATTAACGCTCACCTTAGCCAATTGACAACAAATGATGCTCAAAACACTTGAAGATGCACAAATGGTCTTCTCTCCTTGTTTGGCTGAAGATATTGCTTGATTGTCTTAATTCCTATCCGAGTTACCATGTGCTTAGTATATGCATGTGGTTAGAACAAAAGGGAGATGAAAGAAAAGCTATCAAACATACCTAGGGCCGAAATGAGTGTTCTATGAGCTTGCATGCAAATCTCCTTGCTTCTTGCTTGCTTGGTCGAGCTTCCTAGAGTTCTTGAGTGCCTAGGTGAACCTTAGGAGATGAGCTTAAACTATGGGGAGTCATGAATGCAGCCAAGGCCGAGAGAGTGAGAGAAGCTGAGAGCAATTGAAATGTTTGTGAGGAATGAAGTGTTGTGTGTGAGTGTGTCGGCCTAGGGCCTTGAAAAATCTGAAATGGCATCTCTTTTGGAGCATGCTTGAATTGTTTGCCATGCCTTGGTGATGTGGCCGAGAATGTGGTGCATTGGGTAGGATGTTAGGTCATTTTTTTTTGTATTGTGTCTTGTGTGTGTTATAATTTGTCTAGGAATGTTTTAATTTATGCAATGTTGTTCAAAAGAAAGGTATGGTCGGCCAAGGCAAGTCGAAATTCTGAATTTTTGTCTTGTTTTGAGCTTTATTTTATTGTGTGTGCTTGGGATATGGAAAAGAATAAAGAATAAAGAATAAGAATGTTTAGCTTTTGGTGAAATTTTGTCTTCTAGTGCATTGACTTAGCATTTTAATATTAGTTAGTGGAGTTTGTAGGATTAATTAATAATCTAGTGCTTCGTGTAAGCTGCTTTCTTGATTAGCGTGCGGGCATCCTTTCTTAGGTTTAGGACATGCACTACGAGGTAAAGCACGAACTACGAGTTGAATGCACGTTTCCCAAGTAAATACACGCAACTCTAAATGAATGCACCTAATTCAATGCAAGGCACATAAAACGAGACACGACTCTTAAACCAAGGTCAAATCACGCAATTCGAGGTTAGGGCACACGAAACGACGTCTCACATGCAAATCGAGGTCGAGCCTCACATCCTCCCCTCCTTAAAAGAATTTTATCCCGAAATTCAATATTACCTTTGAAATAATGCTGGATACTGTTGCTCCATCTGGTCTCGCCTTTCGCACGTTACTTCTTCAACTCCATGGTGATCCCACAACACTTTCACCATCAGTATAGATTTGTTGCGTAATTCCCGTTTTTGTTTGTCTAGGATCCGAATAGGCTTTTCTTCATAAGATAAGTTCTCCCGAAGCTGCAACGGCTCTGGCTCCAAGATGTGTGATGGATAAGGGTGATACTTCCATAGCAGGGAAACATAGAAGACATCGTGAATATTGGAGAGGTTTTGAGGTAGTTCCAGACGATACGCCAATTTGCCAACCTTCTCAATTATCCCAAATGGTCCTACAAACCTCGGGCTCAACTTTCCACCCTTGCCATGTTTAATCAGTCCCCTCCGAGGTGATAACTTCAAGAATACCACGTCGCCGACCTCAAACTCTAGATTCCGTCTCCGTCGGTCTGCATAACTTTCTGACTACTTTGGGAGGTAAGCATCCGTTTCCGGATGAAGTGGACATTTTCAACAGTCTTCAAAAGTTCAGGTAGAAGGGTCGGGTCAAAAGTCTTCGTCTCACTTACTTTATCTCAGTATATTGGGGATCGATACTTGCGCCTATATAATGCCTTAAATGGGGCCATCCCGATAGTGGCCTGATAGCTGTTATTATAAGTGAACTCCGCTAGGGGAAGATATTTCTCCCAACTTTTTCCGAAGTCTAGAACACATGCCCTCAGCATATCTTCCAGAATCTGAATAGTTCTCTCCGATTGTCCGTCCGTCTGAGGGTGATAGGTTGTACTGAAACTCAACTTCGTTCCCAAAGCTTCTTGCAATCTCTTCCAAAATCAAGAAGTAAAACGAGGATCCCTATCCGACACAATACTCACAGGCATCCCGTGCAACCTTACAATATTCGCCACATACATATCTTCCAGTTTCTCAGGACTATCCTCCTTGTTCATCAGTAAGAAGTGAGCTGACTTGGTCAATCTATCCACTATGACCCAAACGGCGTCATGACCCTTTTGTGACCTGGGTAGGTCTATGACAAAGTCCATAGTTATATGTTCCCATTTCCATTGGGGAATTTCCAACAGTTGAAGTAAACTTGTCGGTCGTTGATGTTCTGCTTTGACTCTCTGGCAAGTCAAACATCGTGCCACAAACTCCGCGATCTCCCTCTTCATGTTATTCCACCAATAGTATTGCTTCAAATCCCATTACATCTTTGTTCCGCCAGGGTGAATAGTATATCTTGAATTATGGGCTTCTTCATGAATCTTCTTTTTCAACTCTGGCTCGTTAGGAACACAAATCCGATTATTGAACCTCCAAATACCATCATTATGAAACTTGAAATCTGTGTTGTTTTCTTTAATCTTCTGAAATTGTTAGTCCTTTTGTTGAGCCTCTCGTAATTCAGACAACAAGGTCGACTGAACTTGTGTAGTGGCAAATAGTAACCCTTTTTGAGTCAATTGTGGAATCCAAAAAAATGCTTCCTCTAACAACTCCTGTACCATAACTTCCAGTTTTGCCATGCTCGCTTTCTGACTTAAGGCATCTGCAACTACATTCGCTTTACCGGGCACATAATTGATTGTGCAGTTATAATCATCCAAGAGCTCTATCCACCATCTTTGCCTCATGTTCAACTCTTTTTGTGAGAACAAGTACTTCAAGCTCTTGTGATCAGTAAACACCTCAAACTTGTTACCCCACATATAGTGCCTCCATTTCTTGAGTGCAAACAAAATAGCCGCCAACTCCAAATCATGCGTCGGGTAATTCAATTCATATGGTTTCGGTTTCCTAGAGGCATACACAATCACTCTACCATTCTGCATCAACACACACCCCAGTCCCTCTTTGGAAGCATCGCTATAGATTACAAAGCCTTGACTCCCTTCAGGCAATGCAAGAACAGGTACGGTAGTCAATCTTTTCTTCAATTCTTGAAAGCTATTCTCACACTTGTCATCCCACACGAACTTTGTTTTCTTTTGAGTGAGCTTTGTAAGCGGTCCTGTAATTTTTGAGAAATCCTTCACGAACCTCCGATAATAGCCTGCTAAACCGTGAAAACTCTGAACTTCCGTAACATTTTCCGGCTTCTTCCAAGACATCACTACTTCTATCTTTGCTGGGTCGACCGCTATTCCTTCTTGGGATATGATGTGCCCCAAGAATGCAATCTGCCGCAACCAAAATTCGCATTTGCTAAACTTTGCATACAATTTATGCTCTCGAAGTTTCTGCAATACCAATCGCAGATGTTGTTCATGCTCAGCCTCAGATTTTGAGTATACCAAAATATCATCAATAAAGATCACCACAAATTGCTCCAAATAGGGTTGAAACACCCTATGCATCAAGTCCATAAAAGCTACAGGAGCATTAGTTAGCCCAAATGGCATCACCAAAAATTCATAATGCCCATATCTTGTCCTGAAATCCGTTTTAGGCACATCCTCCTTTTTGATCCGCAACTGATAGTACCCTTGCCTCAAGTTGAGCTTCAAATACACTTTAGCTCCTTGAAGTTGATCAAACAACTCATCGATCAGTGGAAGTGGGTATTTATTCTTGACGGTCACTTGGTTCAATCCTCGGTAATCAATGCATAGCCTCAACGTTCCATCTTTCTTCTTTACAAATAGGACTGGTGCGCCCCACGGAGAAGAACTTGGTTGAACAAACCCCTTCTTCAACAATCCTTGCAATTAGTCCTTTAATTCTTGTAGCTCGGCTAGTGTCATACGGTAGGGAGCTTTAGATATTGGCTGGGTGCCAGGCAGTACTTCTATTACAAACTCGATTTTTCGATCCGAGGGTAAACCGGGCAATTCTTCTAGAAACACATCAGCATAATCTTTAATCACTGGCATCTCCTCCAACTTAGCTTTGTCCAATGGCTTGTTGATGAGGTAAGCTAAGTATCCACTACACCTTTTTCTCAAGGACTTCACTTCTTTTGTAGATGAAATGATGGAACTCCTAGTAAAGTCTCTTCGACCCATTACCTCCAATGTTGGTTGACCAGGTATTTGGAATGTTACAATCTTCGTTCGGCAATCTAGTTGGGCATGATGCTTTGCCAACCAGTCCATCCCTAAGATGACTTCATAGTCTCGAAAGGGTAATACTATAAGATTGGCTGAGAATTCCCTATCCTTAATTTGGATTTTACATGCTTTACAAGCTGAGCTAGTAACGAGTTTAGAACCCATCGGAGTACCGACTTCTACTTCATAAGGCAAACATTCAACTCATAATTTCACACGTTGCACACATAAGGGAGTAATAAATGAATGAGTAGCACCTGGATCAATTAGCACCCTAACATGTTGATTCAGTATCAAGAATGTACCTTCAACAACAGCAGTCTCCTCAGGAAGCTCCTTGTATTCAATAGCATAAGCTCGAGCCTGAACTCTAGGAATTGGATTCTTGCCTCTACCAACTGGTTTATTCTGATTTTGTCCCCCTTGCCATTTAGGGCAATCCCTGACCTGATGCTGATCATTACCACTCCGCACACATCGTCCTGACTTCTTCCAGCACTGGGCCTCGGTGTGACCCTTCTTGTCACAGTAAGAACAATTGATAGACTGAGTAGTAGGTGAACTACCTGTGGATCCACGGGTCGAAGAGGCTGATGGTGCTTTAGTTGGGCCACGGTTATTTACTGGTCTGTTCTGGCTCTGGCCCTGACTGCGACTCTGAGTCTGGAATTTCCTCTGTTGTCCTGGAGGCTAATATGGTTTCTTGTTCGGCTGGCTTGAACCGGTTCTATCAAGTTTCCTCTTCTCAACTCGGGAGGCAGCAACAAGGAGAGCAGAATAGGTAGTAAAGTCATGCGAAGCCAACTGATCTTGAATTTCTGGCCTCAACCCATTCTTAAATTTCCACATCTTCACCTTAGGGGTACTGACCATGTATTGAGCATAACGGGACAGTCTGTCAAAAAGAGCCTCATACTGGGCCACTGTCATGTTACCCTGGTTCAAGTGCATAAATTCTTCAATTCGCCTCTGCCTGGAAACTGCAGGTACGTATTTCTCCTTGAATGCCTTAATGAAATTACCCCACAAGTGAGGTGTATGATCAGTTTCCCAAAGTGCCTCCATAGTGTGCCACCAATGCTCAGCATCCCCGTGTAATAGAAACATAGCGAACTCAACCTTTTCTTCATCAGTATAGTCAAGTGGCCTGAAAATCCTTTCAATCTCAGACAGCCAAGCCTCTGCCTTTTCATCATCAGCTTCCCCGTAGAATTTGGACGGGTGAAAGTCAAGGAACTCCCGCATTCTGCTGTTTCTCCCATTGTTACCACCATTCCTATTGTTGTTGTTGTTGTTGTTGTTTGCTTCACGTGCATCTTGACGTTCCATCACTCACGACACGTGATCCACAGCATTCTCCATCATGTTAAACATGGCCATGCCGAGATTAGTTTGATGAGCATCTCTGGCTCCTTGAGGCTCATCGCTCCTATTGGTATTGCGGGTACTAGGGCCAGCCATCTATAGGCACAGATTATTATGCACAATTTATTGGAATATGACAAGACAAGAATTTAATGTATAAGGTATGCAACATACAATTTTACATAGACATACAATTCTCGAAACAGTTAAGACATGTTAATCACATAAGCATATAGAAACAGAGAAGGCACAATTGATATTGTTACACATTAACACACATAAACAAGTCATCCCAATAACTTAAGGCTTCTACCCATGGTCTGAGAGTTAAACCCGGCTTAAGCAATCTAAGCTCTGATACCATTAACATAAAGTGTCACGCCCCCAACCAGACCTACAGACGTTAGACTAGGGTGTGATCTAAACATTCACGTTCTTTTATGACTATAACTGATTAACGAAGAATAAGCTTATCCGTTAGACTGGAACTCCAACAATTCTTCAGAAAACCGGCAGCATAACGGTTGTAATTGGCTCTTTAGTTTGACCTAATTTTCTAAATGCCTCAAAACTTTCAATCTCAAATTCGATTCCAACTAAGATTACTATTTATCACCAATTGATATGTCCACTATTTATCTCAAGTCTCTTTTGATTGATACCTAGCATAGCAACTATGTCTCGTTTATGTGTCAATTCCTGTTACACAAGTACTGTTGGTCTTAGCTTATACATGAGTACCTGCTTAAGATTGGATAGATTCATTTTACTTACCTTTTGCCTAATACTTCATAAGCCTGTAGTAGTTACTAATCAAAGTAGCAAAACGAGTAACTAGGGTGTCTGTCTAGTTAATATCGGTACAAATCAAAATTAGACCCGAAATTACAATGGGGGTCATTTACAATAATGACAACAAGCAACATAAGGAATAGTCTTCAAAACAACATATCGTTCACAAAATAGCCACAGTCAAGTAAGGCACGTAGGGCAGGCAATCACTCCAAGGAGTCATCGATAGGCACGTTATCCTCAGGTACCTGTCCCTGATCTTCTTCACCTGAGATGATAAAAGAGGGTGAGTCCTTATGAACTCAGCGAGGAGGAACGAGAAATATGTTTTGAAACTCTTTTTCCGGTTCAACTTATGAAAAACCCTTTTTGAAAGCATGACATATAACACAAGTAAGTTCATAATGTAATATAAAAGTAAAAGAACACAATTACCCGACTTTCCTCCCCGAGGTCCTCTGGGAACCAAGCGAGAGTACTTATACACATAGTGAAAAGGATACGGTGAGCTTTTGCTCTCAATTCATTTCCAATATCAATTATTGCGGCCGACTTCAAATCATCTACTTATCACTCCAAATGGGTGTACTCTGGATGTACCCCAAAATCCTACTACCCAACTCTCCAAAGAAGTCTAGCCACCAAGCGAGAGAGGCAATTGGTCAATGGTAGTCACGGTTACACCGGCAAGCCCGATGTCGCCCGATGTGCGTGAAACGCTACCACGCCAGAATGAAAGGTTGCAACCTTGTATGCAATGCACATTTATAACATTTAACATATCACATTAGGATGACAACAAAGTAGGTTGCCTCCGAGCAGTTATAAGATCACACGTTGGCAAGTAAACACACAAGGCATGCTTTGATATTTAATTTCACTTGCAATACACATGGAGTTATATGAATATTAAACGGGAATCCATGTAACACATGTAAATCAAGTCATATAACTCATTTCGGGGTTCACGTATTCAAGTAATAAGTTTATGCAAGCATGCAACGACGTCTACATAGGACCGGGTGCAAGAAAAGTCTTCTTATCAACATGTAATCATTGGGAATTAGGCAGCCCACTAATTACACAATTAGACACAATAACCATAGGATCAACACTTAGCGAGTTTTCATAGTCAATAGGTTTTCAATTCATGCTTACACGTGCGATTAAGCCGCAAGTTGTCACGTAATTAAACCCAAGCCATGCATTGGTTAATTAAAACATCCTTAATCATCCAAAACAGTCCATACAACATCCAAGTGCCACAATCCCAAGCATTCAATACCACAAGAGAAGTTACAGCATTTTTCAAAGCATATCACTAGACAAAAACCTCACTGCAATGGTCTGTTTTTCCACAATCATTTAGACAAGCAAACAATCTCCAATTCCAGTGAATAAAATGTCAAATTAAAGCTTATTTAGTGAACTAAATTGAGAAATAAACCTCGCATCATTTGGAGTTCGGATTCAAGAGTTATAGGTAAAACCGTGAGACTACTCAAAACTGTCCAGATTCGTACATATTTTAATACTTGCCATTTTTTAGGGGCTTAGGCTCAAATTTAGCTTTAGTCTATTTCTGACAAAAATTTCAAGAACCGAAAAATCTAGCTACTTACCAAATTTAATGCATTTTAGATATCATTTACTAAGTGAAAACGGTTTTGTTCTACAAGGACAGTGAACTGCCAAAAACCTGCTCTATTTTCCCAGATTTTCCAGATTTAGACACCCTTCGATGTTTTGCCATTTTGGAGACATTAGAGTCAAAATTGGCCTTGGCCTATTTCTACGCAAAACGCTCAGAACTGGCAAAAATAGTCATCTACCAATTTTCATGCATTTTCAACATCATCTACCAGGCCAAATTCACTTTGCTCTAAAAATTCAGAAATCTGCCATTTTCACGATTTTACCTATCTCCAAGTTCTAGCTAAATATCTTGCCATGCATGGTTACAAAAGCTCATGTACACACATATACCACAAGTACAGAGGTAAAAATAGACATATGAAGGCATGCATGTGGTTTTTGAAAGCTTTTAAAAAAGATTAACCCTCACCTTAGCCTATTGACAACAAATGATGCTCAAAACTCTTGAAGATGCAAAAATGGTCTTCTCTCCTTGTTTGGCCAAGAGATATTGCTTGATTTCCTTAATTCCCAGCTGAGTTACCATGTCCTTAGTATGTGCATGTGCTTAGAACAAAAGGGAGATGAAAGAAAAGCTATCAAACATACCTAGGGCTGAAATGAGTGTTCTATGAGCTTGTATGCAAATCTCCTTGCTTCTTGCTTGCTTGGTCGAGCTTCCTAGAGTTCTTGAGTGCCTAGGTGAACCTTAGGAGATGAGCTTAAAATATTGAGAGTCATGAATGCAGCCAAGGCCGAGAGAGTGAGAGAAGTTGAGAGCAATTGAAAAGTTTGTGAGGAATAAAGTGTTGTGTGTGAGTGTGTCGGCCTAGGGCCTTGAAAAATCTGAAATGGCATCTCTTTTGGAGAATGTTTGAATTGTTTGCCATGCCTTGGTGATGTGGCCGAGAATGTGGAGCATTGGGTAGGATGTTAGGTCATTTTTTTTTTGTATCGTGTCTTGTGTGTGTCATAATTTGTCTAGGAGTGTTTTAATTTATGCAATGTTGTTCAAAAGCAAGGTATGGTCGGCCAAGGCAAGTGGAAATTCTGAATTTTTGTCTTGTTTTGAGCTTTATTTTATTGTGTGTGCTTGGGATATGCAAAAGAATAAAGAATAAAGAATAAAATGTTTAGCTTTTGGTAAAATTTTGTCTTCTAGTGCATTGACTTAGCATTTTAATATTAGTTAGTGGAGTTTGTAGGATTAATTAATAATCTAGTGCTTCGTGTAAGATACTTTCTTGATTAGTGTGCGGGCACGCTTTCTTAGGTTTGGGGCACGCACTACGAGGTAATGCACGAACTATGAGACAAATGCACGTTTTCCAAGTAAATGCACGCAACTCTAAATGAATGCACGTAATTCAATGCAAGGCACATAAAACGAGACACGACTCTTAAACCTAGGTCAAAGCACGCAATTCGAGGTTAGGGTACACGAAATGAGGTATCACACGCAAATCGAGGTCGGGCCTCACAGGCTACTTTCCGAGTCTCCCCATTTTTGTATTTTAAAAACAGGGATCCCTTCTATCCCCTTCTAGCTGGATAAGGTGGGTTACTTTCTCACAGTTTCCATTTCGAGATGGTGGATCAGACTAATTAGACTTGAGCTCTCTTGTCTGGATTGGTAGATCTGGATCCCCCAAGAAAAGTTTTTATTCTTGCTGCCAAACGTATTCGACTAGTTCAGTTAACAATTCAGTCACCCTTACCTAAGAAATTGAATCTCTTCCCGAAGCCGCTTAAAAAAACCCAATCTTCCTCAGGAGTGAGAAGTGAATCAAGGACTTGCCATGGATAAGAGAGCGTGGTCAATAAAAAAAGAGAAGAAAACTTCGGTTATGATATTGATAGCTAACTTGAGTGACAAAAGGCAACGAAGGCTTGCTTGCGAGTTTTCTTTCCCCAGGGCTAGGGGTAGGGTCTAACACCTAGGACCTTTAGAGAAAGAAAAAGCAAGCCCACACCCAATCTTTAAGTAAAGGGCTTCCTCATAAAGCTTTACCCCAAGGGACGACTGCTACTGGATTTCCTTATTTGGCAGGAGGTCATGGAAGCAAGACTATTAGTTGGATATATGTTCGTCTAATATATCACTATAAAACGCCTAAGCCACTTCCCTCAAACAAAGAATTCGTAGTTAGAGTCAGAAGCAACCTATGGAAAACATATAAAGTAAGTTAGATCACATTGAGTTAGCATACACCTGACGTTGGCCCTATGGTCCCAAAGGAAATTCTTTTTATTTGTTTGATAATAAAATACTAGGCATTCAGAGATAGGACTTTTCCGGATGATGCGGGAGTCCCTACTATCAAGTCAACTACTTTTGCACCTGAGTGAATATTAAGGGATTCCCCATGGGAGGGACACATAGAAAGCTCTCCCAGAAGTCAGTCAAAGCTATCTCCCGCTCACCTACGCACTCATGACTACATTTACTACACCGCAGGATATTCTATTAATAGTCTTTATCACTACCGCTAGTTGCATCCTTTAATTCATCTTGCTTAGCTTCTTCGATGGGTGCTTTTTTCTTGTCATGTTCAATTGGCTTTTGTAGTTGATTTAGTCCCGACACATCTCTCATCCCATTGTACGAGTCCTTTCATTTAGGGTTGTATTGTTTTAGGGTACTCTGGATCAGTATCCTAGTTCATTGCCTTGTCCTTAATCTGGGAATCGTGTTCTTATTGAAACTATTAAAAAAAAGAACTTCCTTAATGGATGCCTGTTCGTTTAGTTAATTCGTCGTGGTACTAAGAAGATGATTGACAAAGATTGGAATTAGAATGATAAAGAAATCGTCTAACAGAATAGAATTCTAATATATAACATCTGAACTCAGGAAAGAGTTGGTTACCAATCAAGTAACTAAAACATATCTTCCTCGGCCCAGAAAAGACACAGAATAATGTCTTGTCTTTGCTTACTACCAACATGGAAATAGTGCTTACGCTTAATTTGTTGATGGTACAGTCCTCATACAATTTGTTCCTAGCTTACAAGCGGGTAATGGACAAAGCTATCTAGCAAAAGATGATCAAAGAATTCAGCTGTCGGTACACTTGAAATTAAAGGGATCTAACGTCCCACTACAAATTCATCATAATTTGTTTCTTACTCTTCATCTTTTAATAAGCTAGGAATGTATAAAAGAGTTTTACTAGTAGCTAATCCTATGCAGCTTATAGTGCATATTCCGTAACGATATCTGTCTAAAATAGGTTCAATTTATTTATTGAATTTAATAGCAGAATGAGAGGAATAAGACTGATTCCCTGGTCAAAGAGCTCTTCATCGGGAACCAAGCTCAAAAAGACTGAAATTTGCCATTTAACTGTTAGAGCAAGGACTTACTCACAGGAGATTTCGAAATAGATGACTTACCTGAGGGAAAGGTCCTCTCAATACTCTAACGCCCACACCGGATATGGACCGAACTGTCTCATGACGTTCTTAACCCAGCTCACATACCTCTTTAATGGGCAAAAGACAGAAGAAAGCAGAGAACAGAAGGTAGGGTAACAAGTTTCGTTCTTTTGACTGTGCTACGCCAGCCAAGCCAGTTCCTTTTAGATCGGATGTAGCTTTATTCAGAGGTGTAGCACCTAGTTAAGAAAAACCGAATCTTCGTCACAAATGGAATTGCAGAAAATGAGAGATCTAGAATAGAAAGCACACCAAGGCGCGGTGCTTTGTGGTTCTTGTTTTATCCTGGTAATCACTGTAGGCCTTTCTCAAAAGGATCTCTTTTATAAGAGTCTTCTATAGATATAGTTTTCTATTATTCTTATCTTTATAGATAAATTGAATTACGTCCCTCGCCCAACGCCCAACTCTAGGGCACTAGTTTCATTCCCGAGGATACGAAAGCACGGTTTCAGAAATTCTTTAGTTAATACTACTAAAAATTCCCGCACCCAACGCTCTGGCTTCAAGTGAACATCTGTCTACTTTCTTCCTACCACTCAATGCCTACCCTGATCGACGGTGCACACGGAAGGAATAAGAGATCAAGGTGTGCTACTCTTGGCCTAACCGGTCTTATCTCTTACTTGTCCTATCTATAAAAGAAAGAGTTGGGTTCTATTTTCATCGATCTTGGTGTGGGTGTCTTGCTTGATGGCTTTCTTTCATATCGGTTTCAAGTTCATACTCTGCTCCCTAATCCGAAAAGATCGTATGTCAATGTTCCCAGGGTAGGAACATCCACTTCTCTTAGTCAGAGTATGGGCTTCGATTCGGGACTCTGAATCGATCAATCGAATGGGAAAACTCATTTCATCTTTCTTTTCCCGCTTTTTCTCCACTCCTGTGGCTTACCTTCCTAGGGCATTAACCCAGCTTTTTCCTGTAAATGGTGGTTGGTTCCTCTTTTCTTCTCTCGGGATGGCTACATTCTCTATCCGGAACTTTCTCACCCTTAAAGCTGCTCTTCTGTCTTTCCTTTCATGGGCATGAAATGAACCCTGAGATTACTCTGTCCCTAGCATCCCTTTATGCCACTTCACCTTCAGGGAAGTGGGTGAACTCATGGCCTATTCCTTATTTGATTCTCTAGGCTAGTGGTCCCTTTTTGTCTTGCCATGAATAGTGATTGGGACCTCATGTTCGCCGGGTAGATCATTTCCCGAGGAGAGCCAGAAAGAGATGCCTTGCTTAACCCATTCCATTCTATGCCAATGCCATTCAATAAGAATCAATATGTAGCTCATTCATCGGCCTCGGACATTAACCTTTACCTTTAGCTGTCCGACCCCTCTTTTCTTTCCTTTGCTTTGTCAGAGATGACTTCTTGGATTGCTGACCTAAGCTCAAACAAGAGAGAAGATGATAACTATCAATCGAAGGCAATCACTACTATCATGTTTTCCTTCCTTCCCTTGGGATAGGACATGTTCTTCATAGCCAGAACCCTTCATTTCCTTCCCAGTGTGGAAGAAGTTTACACACATGGGGGCCTACAACCTTGACCTTAGCATGAAAAGCATCTAGGAATTGACGATGGTCAATCTTTCTTATTCTTTGGTATCTTGACTGTGTTGACTGAAGCTTTCGACATCCTGGAAGGACAAGGAGAGCATCGAGAGGTTGAATTCATAGGAAATAGTAAATAAGATGGCATAGACATGGAATGGGATTGATGGACAAATGCCAAATGCCACATAAGAAGCTGTTATTGACCAGCTAGCAAAAGACCTTCAAAACCTAATGACTTTCCTGCTTTAAAGCTACCGTAAATTGGATCAATATCATTTCGCACATGAAGGAGACTCTTCGGGAAGTTTGCGCACGATACTACTTACTTCCTTCCCTTAGTAAGCCTTCCGTCTAGTAAGGCATACTCTTATTGGAAGAGAAAATAGAGATTGCTTTTATCACAGACTAGCCAGGAATTGCTTCCATCACAAACCGGAGAAGGTCACCCACCTCAAAGTCGATAAGACCCTAAGATACGACAACAACAAAAGGCATTTTAGCAATAATACGATAGGAGTCAAGAAGAAGTCCCAATGCCCTAGGCTTCTAGGTCCCTTGTCACTAATCCGAATCTATAGGTTATTCACGAGTGCCCTCTGTAACACCCCAATCCCTCACGAGACCGGGAGTTCTATCAATCAATCTAATCACGACCCAAATCCAAACCCGGGCATAAATTTTCATGGAAAACGGACGGAGTCTCCCCTGTGTCTAGGCGAAATGTAAAACCTGGGACAGCATATAAGTTGACCAACACCATGTCCAAACATTCAACCACCTCAAGGCCATTCGAGCCTCGGTTCTTAACAATTAAACTCAGCAAGTATACATACATTTCCAATCTAAAAGCTAACCTATCTCTTTTCATTTTTGACAAGTACATTCAACTAGACAATTAAACCATATTATGCTACTGCATAATATAAACTATCATGCCATTCTAACTTTTTCCTTTGGACATTACAAACATGCATTGAAGTTAAGCTATGCTAACTGATTACACAAACTAGCTTATCAATTTACCTCAACTACTTAGCTAGATTTAAATTACATTTCTTTTAACCATAAATACATACAACATATGAACATACATCTTTGCATCTTTGACAACTCAAGCCACATAGCATGCAAGACAACTCTTCAAGCACGAACTTTCACGAAATCACAAACTTTCCAGCTAACATGACATTTCCTGAAATGTGGTGGTGAGGAGTGAGTATACACAACACGTATACTCAGTGAAGGCGAGACAGATATCGAGGTGGAGAGAAAGAAAGTCGTGCAATGCAAATAGACACAGTTAAACAATAAAGTCAATAAGAAAGCATTCAATACAAACGACAATATAATAAACATTCAAGAAAGCATTAACACAACCATTCAAAGCTATACCACACTCTGAAGGCTATGGTTCACTCATACGAGCAATATACCAATTTACGAGCGATACATCAATCTCGAGCTTGATGTTGACAACGATGACAATAAGAGCGCAACCACCTTATAAAACCAGTTTGGAATACCCCGGGAGTAACCATCAATTCTACGACCCAAATCTCCCTGAGAGGCAACCCAAGTGAGAAAAGGGAATAGGACACGGAGCTAGAGCAACCAACACTGGCAGCCCGAGACTACCTAGAGAGGCCCATCACTTACGCGCCTGACACTATGCAATGCAAGACATGACACAAGGCGATAACGAGCGATAGCACAACAATACAGAATAGAGGAGATAAACGAGATATCACGCATTATCAACAATTGTTAAACATTTCAATCAACAATCAACTCTAACAAGCGTAATAAGCATTAACAAGCATTTACAATCAAATAAGTAACAAGAACAACACCAACTAACATTATCAAGCAATAACAAGCATTCTATAGGCATTATAAGCATTCTATAGGCATTATAAGCATTCTATAAGCAATATAAGCATTTTATAAGCAACATAAGCATTCTATAAGCAATATT
Source organism: Ehretia macrophylla (assembly GCA_037974665.1). Lineage (NCBI taxonomy): Eukaryota > Viridiplantae > Streptophyta > Magnoliopsida > Boraginales > Ehretiaceae > Ehretia > Ehretia macrophylla. The sequence goes on from CM075767.1 coordinate 46,436,479, forward strand.
CTATGAAAACACACAGAATCACAAAAATGACCCCAACTTTCAAAATACTACTACTTTCAAACGAGCCACGAGTTTTGGAAACCGACTTCACCAATCCTCTTAGGTCACCATAAGGCACGTCTAAAGACCCCGAAACCCTACTTAACCCTAGAATTCACGCAAAGCCCCGATTTTCCCCCTTTGCTCGTTTGAACTACAACTACCTCAACCGATTACCCAACCAATGTCACAACTGCACCAAAAGTACTTCCATGACCTCCTGAGACAATGCCATCACGCAAAACAATAAAATGCCAAACTTGACCTAAACGACCCCAACTTTCACTAAACCATTTTTCTCTGTTTTTCCATTACACAATCCAATTAAACCATACATTTAGGCATTCTAGCATATCTAGCACCTTCCTACATCAACAGAACGCGTAACGGAGCAACTTCATCGAAACGGGGGTTTACTATTCACTATTTACTATTCAATTAACAATTTATATTTCCTTTTCGATATTCAACCATAGAAAATGTTAAAAAGCTATAAATACATGTTCTACGATTGCTAGGGAACATTCTTTAAGCCTCAAAATGATTTAAATAACAATATACGGATAAATTTCAAAAATCAAAGTTAATACACAAAATATTCAAATGCGCAAATAACGATGAAATCCTCACCTTAGACGCTCCTAGATGCTACGAAAACCTCGTAGGACGCCTCAGAAACCACCCCGTGCAAGCTCACGCGAAGCTTTGATGATTTGGCTTGAAATCTTTTTTTTTTTCTTCTTCTTCATATTTTCGGCCCTTCATGTTTTGTTTTCAGCCCTCTTTTTTTTGTGCTATTTAAGCTATTAAAAAGATGACACAAGGTCAACTTGGTCAAGGCTTGGTCAACTAACTTAAACTTGGTCAAATAAGCTTGTTTTATGCGTTTTAAAGCTAAAACAACTAACATAAATCCAATTCTAGTTAAATACAACTTAAAACACTAAAATTAAAACACTAAATGCTAGTTTGCACTATTTGCTAAGGACTAGAATTCATTTCCTAACTATCGCTCTCGAAATGCTATGCACTTTGCGACAATAAAAGAACAACAATTAAATCTCAAAGAACTTAAGAAATATATCATTTTTGGAAAGCATCATAGTTTAAAATTTACTCCGGCTCGGAGCTACTCTTCATTTAATTGAAATCCGAGCATTTACGTGCAAGAAAAATAAAACCGATTGACAAAAATATGAAAAGTAGTTGATATTCCGTTAAATAATTAACTCAAGTATTATTTTAATTACCTCTAAAAGAAATATGAAAATAAAGCTACAAATACATGCTTAACTTAAAAATAAACACAAAATTCAATGCTAACATTTAAGATAACACTTAGTTAAATGCAATTAAATGCCATTAAATGCATGCCGGGTTCGGGTTATCATATCCTTCCCCCCTTAAAACAATTGCGTCCTCGCAATTCTTCTTCCAATAGAACTCTGCATCCACTGAAATCCAACTCTGACTGATCTTCATCAGTTGCTGAGCAAGACACTAAATAAGAACGCTCGAAGAATACCTTACTAAGAAACCCCAATAGTACTGACTGAAAACTCCAAAACAATAAGGCCAAATAAAGGCTTAATTGAAAATACCATCTTGAAATCCAAATAAGAATTCCGCTAGTCAAGAATATCATAAAATAATTCCCCGCTATGAGAGCCGAGAAGATGCCAATAAAGACTAAAGCAAAGATACTGTAGATATTACCAATTCCACATATTATTAACAAGAAGAATACCGAAGGAATATTCTATATACGAATCCTCTATAAAACTCCAACAGGTATCAAATAACGAAGTCAAAGGATGGCCATAGTAGATGCAACACATATAAGACCAAGCTCCAAGACCTCATCGCCATTTGCCGAGTGCAAACTTTATACAACTTACCACCAAGGAAGCCTAAAGTATTCTACAGCATACCGTAAGCAATACAAGATAATAATTCTAAACAAGATTCCAAGTGTAAGACTTCCAATAGTGCCAACAAGGAAAATACCAGTAGAATGCCCACTAAGAATTCCAAAGAATACCGTAAATAGTGCTATACAATAAGTCCGATAGGAATTCCAATTACCAACCCAACTGAGGAATGCCAAGAAAAATACCCGAACAATGCTTCGGTAAGAATGTAGCCAAGTTTGCCCAATAAGTAAATGCTAAATAAATGGCCACCAAGGATCCTGGAAAATGCCATTGAAGAATTTTCCAATTAGGAATACCAGTAACACACCAATAAAGTCCAAGACACACATACCATAGATAATACCATACAGTAAGTCCGATTGAGATTCCAATAACCAAGTCTACCGAGAAGTGCCAACAAAAGTCTCCAAAGAACACCCGTTAAGAAAACCAAAGAATGCTCCAGAGAACAACCAAATAGATCCCTAAATAAAAATCTTACTAGAGATGAATGCCATAATAGAATCCCAACTAAAAGTACCAAGAACATACCAATAAACAATCTGAAGCAGAGTCTAAACAAGAATCCCAAGTACTGCTCAGGAAGACTTCAGACAAGAAATCCAGTCAATCATATTATAGAGGTTTCAAGGAAGTCTTTCAAAATATATAGCTCAAGAAGCATCAGAGGGAATGTCGTGTAGGTGCATCATATACTATTGAAGAATTCCAATCACGATTGCCGATAAAATATCAGGAAAGACTAAAGCGGAGATATTGTAGATAATGTTATGCAGTAAGTCCAATAAGAGCTCCGATTGCCAAATCCACTGAGAAATGTCCACAAAGAATACCCAAGTAGTACGCTTTACACAAACTGGTCATTGTAAGCAAACTCAAATCAAAGTTTCCCCATAAGAATGCAGAAAGAACACCAATGATTGATTAAAATCCCAACCAAGTCTCCCACGAAATGCCAATATAAAATACCCGATGAATGCCCAATCAAGAAGACATTAAGAAAACACTCCAAAGAATAATCATGTAGAACTCCAAAGAAAGTCATTTATACAAGGCATAGGAGATAACCATAGAGGAACCCCAACAACCAAGTAGAACCTCAAAAGAAAGCTACCCTTTCATAACTGTTAAGCACAGAGGAGGACCTTAGAGACTCGCCAATAACCGATCTCCAAAAGTAAACACCAACTCCCAAATAAAGGCTAGTTAAATGCCATTCATTTCTTGCCAATCCATTCACCTTGAGAGGCCAGCTGTGAACCACTTCTTTAGGAGAGAAAGAGGACTTACTTACCATTTCCACGGAACATGTATGAATGCCAGGATATCACATTTATACACATGCCTTAAACTATTATGCAAGCAAGTTTACAAAAGAGTTTATTCAACAAAGTCACTCAAGCACAACAATCAAGTCAAGCACAACATAATCAATTCAAATCACGACATAACCAATTCAAGACACTTCAATGCACACATTACAAGCAATACTTCAAGCAAATAACAATTCACGAGGTCGATTCGATTCACGATGCCAATTCATTAGGTCAATTCAATGCACAACAAGACACTTCACTTTACTTGAGAAACATTTAACACATAACACATATTTATATCATATAGGTGCATACATTCAAGTCAAGACACACAATCTCACATACAAGCATACACTTTCAAGACACATTAAACAAGCACATATTCAAGGATCACTACCCACCAGACTGAGGACCCTGTCCCGGTTTATGAGCTAGACAAGCTCTGATACCACCTGTAATACTCCGATCCCTCACGAGACCGGGAGTTCTATCAATCAATCTAATCACGACCCAAATCCAAACCCGGGCATAAATTTTCATGGAAAACGGATGGAGTCTCCCCTGTTTCTAGGCGAAATATAAAACCTGCGACAGCATATAAGTGGACCAACACCATGTCCAAATATTCAACCACCTCAAAGCCATCCGAGCCTCGGTTCTCAACAATTAAACTCAGCAAGTATACATACATTTCCAATCTAAAAGCTAACCTATCTCTTTTCATTTTTGACAAGTACATTCAACTAGACAATTAAACCATATTAAGCTACTGCATAAAATAAACTATCATGCCATTCTAACTCTTTTCCTTTGGACATTACAAACATGCATTGAAGTTAAGCTATGCGAACTGATTACATAAACTAGCTTATCAATTTACCTCAACTACTTAGCTAGATTTAAATTACATTTCTTTTAACCATAAATACATACAACATATGAACATACATCTTTGCATCTTTGACAACTCAAGCCACATAGCACGCAAGACAACTCTTCAAGCACGAACTTTCACGAAATCACAAACTTTCCAACTAACATGACATTTCCTGAAATGTGGTGGTGAGGAGTGAGTATACACAACACGTATACTTAGTGAGGGCGAGACAGATATCGAGGTGGAGAGAAAGAAAGTCGTGCAATGCAAATAGACACAGTTAAACAATAAAGTCAATAAGAAAGCATTCAATACAAACGGCAATATAATAAACATTCAAGAAAGCATTAACACAACCATTCAAAGCTATACCACACTCTGAAGGCTATGGTTCACTCATACGAGCAATATACCATTTTACGAGCGATACATCAATCTCGAGCTTGATGTTGACAACGATGACAATAAGCGCGCAACCACCTTATAACACCAGTTTGGAATACCCCGGGAGTAACCATCAATTCTACGACCCAAATCTCCCTGGGAGGCAACCCAAGCAAGAAAAGGAAATAGGACACGGAGCTAGAGCAACCAACACTGGCAGCCCGAGACTACCCAGAGAGGCCCATCACTCACGCGCCTGACACTATGCAATGCAAGACACGACACAAGGCGATAACGAGCGATAGCACAACAATACAGAATAGAGGAGATAAACGAGATATCACGCATTATCAACAATTGTTAAACATTTCAATCAACAATCAACTCTAACAAGCGTAATAAGCATTAACAAGCATTTACAATCAAATAAGTAACAAGAACAACGCCAACTAACATTATCAAGCAATAACAAGCATTCTATAGGCATTATAAGCATTCTATAGGCATTATAAGCATTCTATAAGCAATATAAGCATTCTTTAAGCAACATAAGCATTCTATAAGCAATATTCTATGAAAACACACAGAATCACAAAAATGACCCCAACTTTCAAAATACTACTACTTTCAAACGAGCCACGAGTTTTGGAAACCGACTTCACCAATCCCCTTAGGTCACCATAAGGCACGTCTAAAGACCCCGAAACCCTACTTAACCCTAGAATTCACGCAAATCCCCGATTTCCCCCTTTGCTCGTTTGAACTACAACTACCTCAACCGATTACCCAACCAATGTCACAACTGCACCAAAAGTGCTTCCATGACCTCCCGAGACAATGCCATCACGCAAAATGATAAAATGCCAAACTTGACCTAAACGACCCCAACTTTCACTAAGCCATTTTTCTTTATTTTTCCATTATACAATCCAATTAAACCATACATTTAGGCATTATAGCATATCTAGCACCTTCCTACATCAACAGAACGCGTAACGGAGCAACTTCATCGAAACGGGGGTTTACTATTCACTATTTACTATTCAATTAACAATTTATATTTCCTTTTCGATATTCAACCATAGAAAATGTTAAAAAGCTATAAATACATGTTCTACGATTGCTAGGGAACATTCTTTAAGCCTCAAAATGATTTAAATAACAATATACGGATAAATTTCAAAAATCAAAGTTAATACACAAAATATTCAAATGCGCAAATAACGATGAAATCCTCACCTTAGACGCTCCTAGATGCTACGAAAACCTCGTAGGACGCCTCAGAAACCACCCCGTGCAAGCTCACGCGAAGCTTTGATGATTTGGCTTGAAATCTTTTTTTTTCTTCTTCTTCATATTTTTTGCCTTTCATGTTTTGTTTTCAGCCCTCTTTTTTTTGTGCTATTTAAGCTATTAAAAAGATGACACAAGGTCAACTTGGTCAAGGCTTGGTCAATTAACTTAAACTTGGTCAAATAAGATTGTTTTATGCGTTTTAAAGCTAAAACAACTAACATAAATCCAATTCTAGTTAAATACAACTTAAAATACTAAAATTAAAACACTAAATACTAGTTTTCACTATTTGGTAAGGACTAGAATTCATTTCCTAACTATTGCTCTCGAAATGCTATGCACTTTGCGACAATAAAAGAATAACAATTAAATCTCAAAGAACTGAAGAAATATATCATTTTTGGAAAGCATCATAGTTTAAAATTTATTCCGGCTCGGAGCTACTCTTCATTTAATTGAAATCCGAGCATTTAAGTGCAAGAAAAATAAAACCGATTGACATAAATATGAAAAGTAGTTGATATTCTGTTAAATAATTAACTCAAGTATTATTTTAATTACCTCTAAAAGAAATATGAAAATAAAGCTACAAATACATGCTTAACTTAAAAATAAACACGAAATTCAATGCTAACATTTAAGATAACACTTAGTTAAATGCAATTAAATGCCAATAAATGCATGCCGGGTTCGGGTTATCATACCCTCTGCAGATGAATTAAATCAGAAGAAGATGGGGCAAACATATAAGGCTTAGTACTAGGAAGAAAGCCAAAGGCCAGTTAAGGGATCAACCTTCGTGGACAAATTGGTAGCTAGAATGCCTTGAGTAAAATATCCACGAGAAGGTTCTCTAATAGTATAAGAAGAGGCATAGAAGGAACTTCTATCGAATAGGCTATTAGGGAGGATTTTGCAAGTTAATCAGAAGAGGTTCTTTGACAAAGCTTCAAGCAAGCTCACTGAACTCCGAATAAAGCCGATTTTGGTCTTAGCACTGTAAACAGGTACTTTTTTTTGCCTAGGCTAAGGGTATTTTATTCTAGGGATTCTTTAGGAAAGGAAATTACATTTAAGACATCCATCTCAAGGAATAGAGAAAGTGTATTGATTTCAACCGATCTTTGAGAACCCGAAGATGGCATCGAATACACAAAATAGGCATCCCTTGACTCAACAGTGAGGGAATGGTCTCTTGCAAAAAGAAGGGCTCTTTGCTAGTGCAATTGCATAATAAGATCCAGAATCTGACTCTATCAATGAGTTTTGAATCGAGAGATCATATGAATTCAATTTGAAAATGAATCTTCCTAAATAGGAACTAAATTGAGAGCAGAAGAAGGAGACAGTGTTAATGGACTTAGGGGCGTAGCGAGCAGAAAATCCTTTAACAGGAGGAAATCACACTTACTGGAGAATTCATACCCGAGCTAAGGCAAGCGGGGAGGCAAGGAAGTACCTGATTTAATATCACTAGTCTCAGACTCAAGGACAAATGCATAGAAGGACTAGATATTTCATAAGAGAAGACAATATAAATCTCTCCTATTGAATAAGCCAATGACAATCGAAGGGTAATATTTGCTGTTGGGATCTTATTCGCTGTTCACATATCAGCCCTTGTCTATGAGAAGACGGTTCATGGCTTGCATGTAGAAGATCGTAGTAAAATCACAACTTCACCGTCATTCTCGTTGATCCCGAGCAGCGTGTCAGTCAAGAGGGAACTCGGTAAAGCAGCTTCGCTACCATATATACTATCTATATGAGGTGGCTTGCTTTTATTCCATTTTGAATTATTTCTTGAAAATCGAGTAGGATCAAAGAAACTAGCGAACCGATCAATAAATAGAAACAAATTGGTGCAAAAGATGAGTTCAATTCTCGCTCTACCCTATTGTGCTTATACTATTCTCATCAATGAATAGGCTCCTCCGTATCGTCAGTCAGTTTGAGTGACCGATAAAAGGCTTTTTGCTGGCTTTGATGTTCCATTCGCTAGACCATTCCATCTATGACCCGCCCTATCGAAAGAGGAATCCCTTGAAATGTTGACTTCCCCATTCCCAAACCACTTCCATCTTCTATTCTCTGCCCTATATTACTGAGATGGTGGATCCTTCTGGTAGACAGAGTGATTGAGTGCCGTCAATCTAGTTGATTCATAGCTATGCTAGAGGTGACTTTTACTCGCATTCTTCCACTCCTAAAATCCTCCCAACTCAACCTCAAGCAGCGGCAGAAGTTCTTCCTCCAAGACCATCAAATGGGGCGTCCTTTTCTCATCTATTAGCAAGACCAAACCTAGATGCGGGATGCCTTCAATCGACCATCCAACCTTTATGACCTTACTGTCGGATAACGGGAATAGAGTTACTGACAAGGATGCTCGCCGTCAGATATGACTGAACTGCCTGAGATTACTAAGGATGGAGCTAGTAGGAGAATGGATAGAGCCAATTCAATCATCTGAGAGATGCCATTACTATAGAAGTCGGGTATGCATGTCTTTTCTAAGTGATAGTTAGTGGATAGCTTCTGTCTGGTCTGGATCGATCGCTTATCCAAGCTGTCTACCTATTCTATTGGATCAGCTAGGTTGTTCCCTCTCTAGTTGGTTGAATGTGTTCACAAGCTTTTGTGCTTCTAGTATACCTACTCTCATGGAAGAAATAGATGGTGGGTTGTTACTCAACTCCTAAAGATGTCCAAACATCAGGGATTAGTGATGTTGCTTCTACTCTGATAACCAGCATGTGATCAAAAAAGCGGTAAGAGGTACTTGAATCCAATGATGGGTATCACGCCTAGACCTAACCCCACGCTAAAGGTTAAGTCTGGACCCGACACACAGACAGAGTCTCCTCTGTATCGTGGACATTTTGAAAACCTGTAATCACTCAATTAAAGCCACCATCAAACAAGACAAGCTTATATAACTAAAGTTCAAAGATTCAAGGCCATCCAAGCCTTGAAGCATACAACAGTTCAAAATCACACAAGCATGCAACCAACTTAACTTCTTCATAAAATCTTTTATCATGCCATTCTAAAATAACATTGGAACATTCCTAGGGGTTGAAACCAAGCATACTTTAGAACATACATACCCAAGCATGCAAGTAGCTAGAATAGTACATAGTTATTTCAAACCAGGGTTTCTCAAATATATCACTACAACCAACTATCTTTCGACTTGTAACTACAAGAATATACATAGCCCTTAGGCCACAAAATAGATCATAATATAGCAATACAAGTACACCATGTAGTAACAAGAAAGCACATCCACCTCAGACAACAAACACACAACAACTAGGGCAAAGGCTCTACCTGTACTTCTTCCTCTTCCGCTATCACGTCAACTAGCTAGGGATCACCCTCAGCACTTTCTGAAACATATATCGAGGTATGAGCAACCATTATTGCCTAATGAGGGATAAAGTCTCCCGGGGCGTGCGATGCAACAGATAATACAGTTAAACAATAATTGCAATTAAACCATTCAAGAAATAACAATAGCTTAAGTAACCACACAGTAAAAGGATACATTTCACTTAACCCCAACACTCCAATCTTCACTTGATCTTCATTCATGATCCACGAACCACGATCTCGATCACGATAAGTCGGCATAACCCCAAACACTCTAGTAGGTGTACTCCGGATGTACCCCAATAATCCTATGACCCAACACCCCCTGGCAATCTCCAGACCATGCGAGTGAGGGAATAGGGTACGAAGTTTGAATATCCACTGGCAAGCCCTCTACCGCCCAGCCGATATTCAACACAATTGTCCTTGACACTATGGTTGCGCAACTACTATGCAATGCACTTAAAAATGACAAGTCAATATCAACAATATAAGCAATGACACGTAGAAGGATCAACAAAGTAGGTTGACCACGGAACAGTTAGAATAGAAGTAGTTTATACAAGCAATTAAGCAATTTTACAAAGGAGCATATACGAGATATCCATAGAGTTATGTCAAAAGCTCAGAAACAATTTGAAACCACATTTAAACACATAAGGAGTCATGCCAAGGTTCTAGATGCGAGAGACAATCGAATTTACCCTTAAACCCCTTTGTTATTCAATCCGTTTTCCTTCCAAACTCAAGTTAATGTTTCAAATTCAAAAGGAAACAATACCAATCTTCTAACTAACCCTTAAGGTATCCCTATAACCCTCAAACATATTCAATTACCCACAATTACCCCAAAAGCCCTAATTTTTCTCTTATAGCATTAAACTACACATACCTCAATCGGGCTTCAAACAAGGGTTAGCAAAGCTTCCATAGAACCTAGGTAGCCTAAGAATACCAAATGTGAAGCCCGAATCCACCCGGATTACCATTAACCCCGAAACCCCTTTTATAAAGTCGGCTATTTCACATTTTATGCAAGTTTAGAGCTATTCGAGTGCACAGGGCTATTGGGCTACTTTCATTTGCACCTAAGGCATCTATTAGAAGTATTGAATCAAGCTAATATGCACAATTACACAATACCCTAGAAATTTATCACTATTCACCTCATTCAATCAAAATAACGATTTCAACTATTTAAAATGCGAACTAAAGGCTTAAATGTGTTTTCTAGCACTTATATACAAGGTATAATAGCATAGATAAGCTTTGCAATAGCATTTGATAACATTTTCAACAAATCAAGAAAATGTGACATTTTAGATATGCATAAAAAGTCATGAAAACCTTCACCAATGCCCGCAAGAGCTCTCGGGAGACTAGCAAACACCCTAAACTACTTGTTCCTAGCTTGACTTGGCTTGGATTGATGAATTGATAAAGCAAAATTTCCTTAGTTTCCTTCCCTACTGCTCTCGACTTTCTGGCACTATTCACTGCATTCTATTTTTTTGTTTTTGCCAACTAATGAGATAAGTTGTGTTATATGATGAGCAAGCTGAGGTGGGGTCATGTTTGGTGTTTAAATGGTCCACTAAAATGAGTGTTGTTAACTTTAAAACGAGCCTAAGGTGCAAAATGAATACTGGCTAATTAAAACACTAGGTTATGTTACGTAACACTATTCATTAGTCCACTAAACCATTTTCTAGATGAAGGCTCCTATCGCTCCTAGCTCAATTGCACATTTTTCCCATTCCTATAACAATTAATATGATTTAATAAAAATGCTAATTTATTAATATAATGTAGTTTAAAAATGAAATGAATAGTAATTAAGAAAGACAACGGGTAAAGCACAAAATTAAATGCGCAAACAATGGATGCAACTGTAAATGAATGTATGGAAAAATCTCGGGCGTCACAATGGGTGGCTCAATCAATTGAATGATTATTACTGTAATTACATAAGTGATCACAGAGACTAGTAGTAGGGTTGAGCGCACCTTGGATCGAACACTCTCTAAAGTAGAGGTATGAAGTAAGTCGACTGATAAAGAGAGGAATGTAGGCAGTAAGGTATCTAGAATAGATAGATTATCTCCGACAAAAAAGGCAAGATTTTCATGCTTTCAATTGAAAGAGAGAAGGAGCCCTATTAGTCCCCTAGAAACATGATTTTCCCTAGTCTACTCGTCCCCCTTGAATCAGAGCTTCAACAAGCGCAGGTTCTTTCCCTTACTAGATCTTCCTCTCGGGTGAAGTCCTTATACTTGGCTTGGTCACTCTATCGCTTGGCATGGTGAAGATGAGGCGAAGGTTCAAGCAGATATGAAGGAGATAGAAAGTAGATCGGTGCAAGAAAGAATTGCCTAAATGGAATTTATGAGTCAGTAGAGCGACAAGGAAAGGGATAAGGCATGAAATAAGTCAACTGATAAGAATAGGAAGATCGGTTGGCTTAACTTAAGGAAGGTTTCCTTTTTTACCTACGCAATTTCTTGATCTGGAATGAAATCGACGTTCGGTTTGAATAACAACTGGCGAAGTGGGAATCTTATTTCATCCTTTATCCAATACGGGAAACTACCGTATGACCCAAACAAAAGGGTAAATATCCGCTTGCATCATGGGAAAACTTAGAATGCTCAGCCACTATTTGGAAGAAATTGGTAGTGTCAACTAAAGAATCACAATTGGAAGTATCTACGCTGTCGCTTTCTGATGGAGATAGTGCCTCTGGTGTATAACCCACTCTCAGAGGAGGAGTGGATTCCCTATTTGATGTACTTTTTGAAGCACTTTATTCTAGTAAGAATGACTTTCTACCGAACCTCTCTCTACATGTTCACTAGCCCTTAGAAGCACTCTTATGTTAGTAGGTGTAAATTCGACTCAAAGAAATAAGATGTTCAGTTGTCGATCCCCCATTTACCTTCTTCTTAGCTATTTCTTCCCATGGTAGGGAGGAAGGGAGAAAGTCCGAACTTGAATGACTCACGCCAGCATTGAAAACAGTCTTCTCTCACTAAGCTAGAAAAGTGCTTTTCCATAGGTCTGTACCCTCGACCAAGGCTAAGTAAGCTCAATCAATGTCCAGTGGAAATCGTTCTCAAGCCCCTTAACGCTCTACAAGATAGTCTCCTTTAAGGGAAAGGGTCGTACCCACTTGGGCATTCTATAAGAAAGGTAGTGATTCACTTGCTATAAGGTAATCCCTATCAGTGTACTCAGATCGGCATGCTTCAGAGAAGATCGGTCAACAAGGAATATAGTTACTACTTGGTTGGTGTTCGGTGAGCCGATCCAGCTTTTGTTTGAGCCACTTTATGAATGCATTAATGATCACGATGACAAAACAAATGTTGGCTGCCCCTTTATTAGATAAAGGGATGGACAAAGGGAAATAGTTTTATTTTCAACTGAAGCTAGAATAGCTAGGGTAGTGAGTGGGGGTAGAAAAACAAGTTTTTCATCCTGTGAGAAAAGGTCCTTTATTCTAGGACCATACATTACACCCACCAGCACAGTATGGTTCGCGAGAGAAGGGCGCCATTGAACAAAAGTGGGTGCGGAGTTTTTCAAAAAATCCCGAAAAGTCAATCCTATTACATCAACTTCCCTATTCGACTATTGAAGGCATGCGCTCCTCTCATCCTTCCTTAACCCTATCTCCATCAATCAATCGGAAGAGGAAGGGGACTAGTGCTATCGTATAGAAGAGAAGTCTGCCCTAGTCACTAAACCTAACTCACCAAGCCTTAGGAGTGCTTGTGGATCTTGGCATCTTTTCTTCTGGCTTTAGCTTTAATAAATGATATCTCACTCATGCCAATTTTCTTCCCCCTTGGGATTGATGTCCTAAATGCCTTTTTCCTTTATTAGGGTGCTTTGTTTGGGTTAGCCAATCAAGCCTTAGGGCACGATGTCACTTCCTTGTGTCTCATATTCAAGATATCCAATGGCTAATTCCTTTGTGAAATGGCAGACAAACACTTGTCTACGAAATTGGGTTCGACAAACAATGGGTAAATGGAGAAGTTTGACCTGGAGGGGTAGAAGGTCTTACTACACTGGTTCAGGCTTGTTTCGGGTTTAGCCGCTGAGTGTGCGGGGACTTTTCCTTCTTCGTAAGCGTTTGAGATGGATTCGGGCTAACCCGGGTGACCTCTAAATCATTAATTGGAAGTTGTTCAAGAGGCTCGACATCTATGGGCGGTCAAAATAGACTATGTTGCCAGAAAACAGACTCTCTTTAAAACATAGTTTGGTAAGAGAATATGGTGCACTGCTATGATAGAAAGTGGGGATGGGATAGATGACCCCACAGGGGACATCCTAACACCCTAGAATCTGATTAGGAAAGAAGTGAAGTTAGCTTGGATGACAGATCATTTCAGTTAGTGAACACAAGCCGGAGAGTCACACGGGGCTTAGTTTGAGGGTATAAAGCCGCCCCCTCTCTTGAGATTGGAAGTTTGGATGTTTCTTATGAATCATAGCTTAATATTTATTTAAGAACCTTGGGTATAGAGAAAAAGGAGTACATGCAACAAATCTCGTGGTTGCTTGGCTCTGATCATAGCCCTTGCTCGGTCACTCCCTTGGTGTAGCTCCCTGGTGGAGTACTCCTATATCGCATATTGACTTCAGGTCTTCGAGCCTCTTTTTCTTTTCCACTTTTGGCTTCAGTGGAGGGATCAGAGTCTGGTCGTATCGACTTGGCAACAAGAAAATCCGAATGATCAGGTATTGGATCGGGTCTTGAAGTCAGTGGATTCAATCTCAACTTCTAAACTCTCGAATGCGGCAAGATCAGGCACAACAATTACATAAGGGAATAAGTGGGGAAACGATCATTAGTACCACCTAGATAAAGAAAATCCATTAAAGGAAGAGGAAAAAGGCTTTCTTTTCCCCGTGTCCCGAAAGGAAGAAAAGGGAAGATTATAGAGTCTCCCGGTATAATATCAGATTAGGATGGGTCCGAACTACTTAGCTCGTTCACTAGCCTATAAAGTAAACCATTTCAGAATCAGAGGTTTCTTCTTGGAATGCCGTCGTTCAAGCACAGGTTGACCACTGATTCAATCTTAAAACCAAAGGCCAGATCTTACTACTAGAAAACTGAAGGAGTACATAAAGCAAACAAAGTGACTCACCAAGCAACAACTATGTTGTTTGTGTAGGCGGAATCGAGTTCAAATCATAAGATGACGAAGTGACTGCACCAACGAATCAAGTTGAACACATGTTTGTTTGATCCACTTTAGGAATTGAAAGCGATATCTTGCAAAACAACCATGTAATGCCCGGATCTGCAAGAATGGCTATGTAGGTAAGGGGATCAACACTATGATCGCTTTGAGTTCTGCTTGAAGTGTGTATGCTTACGTACGAGTTGCTATTCGGCCATAGATTAGGTTATGGGTTTTTCCCTCGAACTCCCTGAGTAGTATTTTGTAATGTAAAGCTAGTCTAAAGTAGATTCAGGATCCCACCCCCTGTAATAGTATATTTGGCTTAGGCAGGGCTCCCGAGGTAGTAACATCTCTCTGAGTCCTACCCCGGGAAATGGCTGCCTTCTTCTTGCCCTTATTTTCCTGAAATAGATATTCCTGCCTCGCCAACATAAGTGAAGGTAGTGTCCTTACCGAACATATACCAAGAGGCCAATTGACCATCTTCCTAACCTCCCTTGTGGGGATGATAGCACTTCTCCTCGAACTAGTGCTACAACGGCCATATCTGACCATTACTTACGCAAATTCAAACCTCTCCCTATCAGTCGACTTACATCATACCTCTCCTTATCAATCGACTTACTTCATACCTTTGCAGGCATACTATTATTATCAGTGACCACCCAGCCTATTCAGTTTCAGCCAAGACGGCGACCCTTTTCGCTTTTATTTCCTTCTGAGATGGTTGTGACCTAGTGTAAATAAGGATTGTTTATGGTGCTCTTAAGCTAAGGACTAGGAGGAATACATTTAGTCATTCGCTCACTACCTCATACGCTCTCTCCCTTACGCTTTTGGGTCTATGGGGAGTGAGCTATGAGTTATTTCCCTCACTCCCACCAGAATTGAGACTTTAATTTCTTACCATTCGGGACCCATGCCCTTGGGTCCCTTCACTCTTTGATTGCATGACAGAAAGGGTACTCTCAATCGCCGAGGGTGCAAGACAAAAGAAGTTAGGGGAGTGCCCTATCTACCAAGAGGCTGCAGGCCAACTCAGAAAAGAAGAGACTTCATCACACATACCCATGAGGGCACTAGCTACAGGAATGAGAAGGCGAGATCATCACTACTCAACTAAGTCAATCCGAAGTCAATCCGAAGAGTTAGTAAGTGCATACTTTTTATTCTCTCATAAGTAAATTGAGGAAATCCTTTCATAGAAGGGATCCTAGCTAAGAAAGTCAGTTCAGTAGTTGCCTCTACTGTGAAAGAAGCTTTTGGAAGCACCTTTTGGAAGCTTTGTATGAGAAACCTTGGAATTTCCACTTGGATTCCAACCTTGGTACAGTACGAAGTCCTTCCTTCATGAGAGGATCGGGCTGTTGGCTCGGGCATAAGGTAGGAAAGAATTTCCCACTATTCTAAGCTAATTCATATCATATAGAAAGAATTTAGTGTGGAATCTGGGGCGAAAGAACCACTATTTGATTGAGAACTAGACTACAATGACTTCATCACTTCAACAGAAGCAAGCCATGAGTTCCCTTCAAGTGATTTCGATCATCACTTACTATATGATATTTTGATTGAAAATGTCCCCTTTATAAAGGGGAGTAAGGCATAGCTTAACCTAACCTCTATTTGCACGGGACATGTACAGTAATAACAAGGTCTTCTGAGTCTTCCTAGAGGGGACTTATGGGAAGGAAGGGGGTAAGGGTAAGACAAATTTTTGAACAGACTTTGCCCCGTTTTTCTATCTATCCAGGACTATTTATATCAAAATACTTCATAATCATGGAATAATGAACGAATATTGAAGCACCAATCTTGGTATCCATTGAATGATCCAAAGTCAACCCATTCCTATGATAGGGATCTATGCCGGCTTCCAATAGCCCGTCTCTGACCTGACTGCCGATTGCCAATTCGGCCTAAAGACGATATCCCTATCAATCCACTCATAAGACTGGCTCACCATTCATTCAGAGGTCCCAATTCACTCCCGACCTGGACGAGACATTAGACTGATGAGCCTGAACCAAATTGAGAAAGATGATCATGTCTTATTTACTATGAAAGAGAGGGCGGCTTAGAGATAGAGTCTGAATATATTCATATCAACTCTATCTCATTCTCTCTCTGAGTCTTCTCAAATAATTACCGTCCAAGAATCATTAGAGTAGCCTGTGGATTTGTCCCAAGTGATAGACTAAACACTGATCCATCAATAATACGAAGTGAACCAATTCCAATAACCCTAAGGTCACGATCAACCACCTTTCCCATCACGCAGCCCCCATGGTAGTGCCATATGGTGCTCACCGTCCAGCGGCAGAAATCTACCATCTGAACATAGTTTGTTTGGTCAATAAGCAAGGTAGGTCCTTAAGTCTTGACCTCCCTAACCAGTTTCTGAACTTGAAATCATTCAATGCCCTACTTCTGAGCACGTTCCCTAATCTTGCGCGTGCCATTTACACAGCATTAAACATCAATTGGGTTGATGAAGTAGTTGAATCTAACTATGCGGTTGAGCTTGACATCTATTGAAGCTAGACGCAACGAGCCACTCGATCGAGATTGTCCCTGCAATCTTCTCAATGAGGGTATCCACTGTAAGATAAAGAGGTGAAGATGGTGTGTGGATAAACACAGATTAAGCAAGGGAAGTGAAGGGAACGACATTTGAAGCTGCTTCTATGTAAGCCCCTGAATCTGTAATCCCCACAACTTGAATCAGTGAGTGCTCAAGTGGGATTGAGGGGACAATAGTAATCCCATTACGAGGATAATCATAGAGTAATTTCGTAACATAGGGAAGATGATGGGCTACTGGAATCCCCCATGATTCGAATCTTGTCTCTGCCTAATCACTTGAGATACTGGGGGTACCCTAACTCAGTCATTTGAGTCATTTTTTCATTTTTCAGAGAAAGCTTGGTCTTTCTTTCGCCTTGCATAATGTACGGAAGACAGACTTTCACACAACTTAAGAGAGATAAAGAAAAGTCAGTGATAGCAGAGCTTGAAGTCACTAGAGGCATTCTACTTCCCGATTTTTTTACCAGCCAACCTGCAGCACGTGAGCATTTGCACGGTGTTCTCATATGATCCTGTGACTGGGATGGGCCTAGGCAGTTTGAAGAAGGGTATCGTTAAGACCTCCCGAGAATAGACGAAGGGGAAAGGCTATTGATGAATGGTAGAAGGCTTTGCCCAATTTAGAACTTAGCCTTCTATCTCAATAGCCCTTGAGAGTAAGAGTAGTCTCAGAGTGTGCTGCAGGGTAAAAAAAGACTGCTACAATTTGCTCCTTTAGCCACTGAATCGAAAGAAAAAAAGGCTTTGTTGTGAGAGTTTTGGATAGCTAATCAAGAAAAAGAAGAAGAAAGAGAGCTGCCACCATCTATTCTATAAAGAGGAGGCAGCTGAACAAGTCAAATGTCAAAAGAAATGGTGCTTTCAGTCTCATTTGATTCGAATCAAAATCAGCGAGTTCTCGTCTCATACTCAAGTCTGACTTCGATCATCGTCTCCCGTCTGTGCAAGATACATTTCACTTCGGTGATTCACCATTTGAAAGACTAGAGAAGACGACTATTAAAGAAATGGTGACTTCTAGTTCCTTTCTGGTAGCGACGACTGGAATCGATCTGAATGAAGCTTCAAGCATTGTTCTGGGGCTTCTCCTATACCCCTATATATGGAGGAGAAGATTAGGTGGGGAAGGTCATAGTGAAAGCAGCAAGCTAGAAAGTAGCCGTTGATCTACTTCCTTCAACTTTTATTGAGATTTCCCTGCTGTTCGTAAGACCTCTCATGGCCAAATCGACTGTTCACTCTTTTCCCATGAAAGCATGAACAAAGAATTGTTGTTCTTTCATCCGTTGAGTTTGGTTCTATCGTAACGTAACTAAATAAGTAGTTGATCCTCTTAAACGATGTTGAGTAAGGGCAGCCTATGAGAAGTCAATTTTTCAATAAAGTCAAAAGGAAAAAGAAGAACCGAATGTCACAACATGACCTTTGGTAGAGGTCTTACGCGGAAGTGATAGTATAGCACAATCTCAAATTAGGGGTAGCCCTTGGCGGAGCACCAAAGGCTTCTTTTTCTAATAAATAGTAGAAGTAGCTACCCTAGCTCCATAGCTCATAGATCAACCGATTGCAACTAATGGGGACGGTCAGAAGCTTCTTTACGCTGCTGATACCCGGTGTGGTTCTGACTCGCTTCTCCCTAGTGTGGTGCCTTCTATTCTATATAGAATATGTCCAACCACTCTCCACACGCCCGATCATGAACACAAGTCCTGAAAATCGGGCACAAGTATAGGACCAAATTGGGCGCCACAGCCTGAGGTCTTGACTCAAGGAAAAAGACCATCTAAAGGAATCCCTGGTCTATGCCAAAAAAGAAGGTAAAGAGCCCAACTCTCACATTTCAATTGACGTTGATGAAGGACAATGACTTGATACCAATTTGACCGGGTTCCATTAGTGAAAGCAGTTAGACTTGAATAACTGCTGATCTATGCTTCGTCCTACAGGGGTTCCATTTAAAAGTAGATGTTTTGTGAATAGTAGCAGTTGGAGCTAGTTCCTTTTTGACTTTATGGTTCTTTCATGGAAGTACTGCCCGGGTAGAGCTAGACTTGATTTCCTTGTGTGATTTCCCCATTTTAGCTAGGGAACACGAACTATAGGCCTCAATCCACCACCTTAGGTGCGAAGGTCATAGGACGAGAGGAATAGATCTTCATGCACTGGCTTTCCTATAGCGATAAAGAGCCCTTCTTACTTCTTAAAAAGGGGAGTACCAAACCACTAAGAAGAAAGTAGGAGCAGCTACTCTAGCAGAAGCAGAGGTTCAAGAGTGGAAACTATTCATGTTCCGGTTGCTTGAAGTTGAAAGAAATGAATGGGCGAAGGGGGAACTCAAGGCCACTCTACGAGAATGATATGAGGGAAAGAGGGTAGCACTATGACTATTGCTGGAAAAAAGGGCCTACTATGGCTGTCGAGAAGCTTCAACCCACAACGTCAAGAGAAGACATAGTATGAAGCCAACACGTAAGCCAATTCAGATGAATCATCGAAGTTTTCATCGGCCGCTTTCAGTCATTGCATGGTAGCAAAGCAGCGTTCTTCATCAACGGATGCAAGAACCGCATTCATGATTGATTCATATCATTTACCGCCTTAGCCTTTCGTCGAGCCAATTCCATTCCTCTCCCTATCGGTCGAGCATCTTCAAACCTCTCCTTATCAGCCGACTTACTTCATACTTTATACCTTTCCTTAGAAAGAGTTCTATTGGATAATTTAGTAGAGGTGGTACATCGCCCTAAAGAGATCATCTTAGCCAAGCCAAGTATAAGGACTTCACCGGAGATAAAGATCTAGTAAGGGAGAGAACCTGAAACCTTAGATTCCCAGTACTGGCTGGCCCGTCTCTCATAAAACTAACCCAACCTGTGCGCCAGAATTTAGCCGGCCTGGAGTCTGTCATAGATCATCAAGCCATCTCTTCGTATCGTGTCCAAGCACAAACCCAAACACTTCTGCAAACGTAACAGTCTCACGCACTTGCTAGTCTAGTCGCCCATAAGCTACAACACTTCACCATATTAGCATAACAACTCATGCCACCAATAAATGCTTCACTCTCGGACATATATCTATGCCCAACGTGGCTAACAGCACATCACTTTCAACGCTACTACGCCAATGCACACCTCATCCATTGAGGCAAAGTGCCATGGTCCTTTAACTACTAGACTTCACCTTCACCACTGACACAAGCTCTATTTGACATGCCACGCGCATTTCGAATTCCTTTGATCCGCGCCTCTACCAAATGTCACAATCTAGCTCTTGGGTTCCCGATCCTTTTATCGATTCGGCATTGTCCTTCACCCTATACGCGACTGAAGTGCTTACCGGCGCCCTTTATTCATCTTGGCCAACAATCCTTGTTGGTCTTTCTGAGAAATCGAATCCCTCATCTATTGGCATCACGCCAGTCGACTTACGTCGACTTATCATGAAACTCGGGTGTGTCACGCCCCGACCCAACCCCCAAGCTAAAGGTTAAGTCCGGACCCGATACACGGACAGAGTCTCCCCTGTACCGTGGACATTCTAAAAACCTGTAAACACTTAAACAAGATCCCAACAATACAATACAGCTTTTCTCAATTAAACAACAAAGCTATAAGGCCATCCGAGCCTTATAGTACACAATAATTCCAAAACACACAAGCATGCGAGAACTTGTTGTCAGCATAGTCTTATAACCCTGACATTCTAGGAAATCAATAAAACAACTTAAAGAGTAAAGCATTCTACATTAACCATCCACTCCCAAGCATGCAAGGAAATAAGGCAAGAATAAAAGTTATTACAGTTCATAGACTTTCAAAGCTACAACCCAACCATCTAATCTTCGACTTATACAACAAGCATATACAAAGCCCTTGGGCTACAAAATAGTACATAAAGTAATCAGCCGAGTCTTCCACGTAGCAACAAAATCATTAACCACCTCAAGTTATCAGACACAGCAACTAAGGTAAAGGCTCGATCTGAACTTCTTCTTCCTCAACTAAATCAACAAGCTGGGGTTCACCCTCAGCGTCTCCTGAAACAGATATCGAGGTATGAGCAACCACTGTTGCCCAGTGAGGGATATAGTCCCGGGGCGTGCAATGCAACAGATAATACAATTATACAACAATAACACTTAGACAATAAAAGAAACAACAATAACTTAAATAACCACACATTTAAAAGGATACGTTTCAACAATCCCCTATGCACCAATCTTCACTGGTCTTCAATCACGAACCACGAACCACGAGCACGATCACGATAAGCCGGCATAACCCCAATCACTCCAGTGGGTGTACTCCGGATGTACCCCGAATCCTACGACCCAACATCCCCTGGCAATCTCCGGACCAGGCGAATGAGGGAATAGGGCACGGAGTTTGAATATCCACCGGCAAGCCCTCTGCCGCCCAGCCGATATTCAACACATCCGCCCCGACACTATGGTTGCGCAACCACTATGCAATGCACTCAACGATGGCAAGTTAACAACAATAATATAAGCATTAACACATATGAGGATCAACAAAGTAGGTTGACCTCGTTGCAGTTAGGATAGAAGCAAAGATAGAAGCTAATAAGCAGTTTACAAATGAACTTATACCATATAAGCATAGAAACATTCCAAAAGCTCCAAATCAATTTAAAATCATATATAAACACTTAAGAGGCCCTGACATGGGTTTATAAGTGTGAGACAACTTAAATTGCACCTAGACCCTATTGTTTTTCGAACTATTTCTCTTCTAAACCATAGTTAATGATTTCATTTTCAAAAGAAACTCTCTCAACCTTCTAACTAACCCCCAAGGTACCCTCTCAACCCTCGAACTCAATCAAATGCACGCGTTTACCACGAAAGCCCCAATTTCCCTCTTTTG
Organism: Ehretia macrophylla; assembly: GCA_037974665.1. NCBI lineage: Eukaryota > Viridiplantae > Streptophyta > Magnoliopsida > Boraginales > Ehretiaceae > Ehretia > Ehretia macrophylla. Next base: position 46,458,379 of record CM075767.1, read on the forward strand.
GCTTTAAACCACACCTACATTGTCCGGGCTTCAAACAAGGGATATCAAGGCATCTATAGCACCTAGGTAGCCTAAGGATACTAGAATTGAAGCCCGAATCCACCCGGATTCGCATTAACCCCGAAAGCCCCAACTTAAAGTCAGCTATTTTCCATTTTTAGGCGATTTAAGGGCAATGCAAGTGTACGGGGCTATTTAATTATCTTCACTAGCACCTAAGGCATCAATTAGAAGCATTAATTCAAGCCAACTCGAGCAATTCCACAAAACCCTAGAAAAACGTCACTATTCACCCTAAAAATCAAACTAACGATTCTAACCGTTTAAATTGCGAAACGACGGTTCAAAAGTGTTCTCTAGCATTCATATAGATAGTATATTAGCATAGATAGCAATTACAATAGCATACAATTATATTTTCAACAAATCAATAAATGAGCAATTATCTAAAAATGCAAAAACAAGTCGTGAAATCCCTCACCACTACGCGTAGGAGCACCTAGGAACCTTGCAAACACCCGACACTAGTTTCTCATGGCTTGGCTTGGCTTGAATTGAAGAGTTGAAGATGGAAAAATGCTCCCAAGGGCAAGGAGGGGCTGTCGGGTTTTGGGGCTGCTGTTTCAGCTTTCTATTTTTTTTTTTTTTTTGCATTTTATGAGTTTAAGTGTTAATATAAAGGGGTTAAGTTGAGGTGGGGTCCTTTGGGTGTTTAAGCGATCTAATAAAATGTGCGTAGTAAGCTTTAAAACGAGCTTAAATGGTAAAATATATGCTAGCTAATTAATTACCTAAGTTAGTTACGTAACACTATTCACTTGACTTCTAAAATTATTTTCTAAACGAGCCCTCCTAACGCCTTTAGCTCAAATGCACATTTTTCCCACTACTTTTACAATTAATATGATTTAATAAAAATGCTAATTAATTAATAGAAGACAGTTTAAAAATAGAGTGAATAGTAGTCACAAAGTCAGTTAATAAGGCATAGAAGTAAATGCGCAAACAAGGGATGCAACAGTAATTAAATGCATGGCCAAAACCCGGGCGTCACATCTTCTCCCCCTTAAACTAATTGCGTCCACGCAATTCTTACATGATTCGGCGAATAACTCCGGATACCGATCCCGCATCTGATCCTCTCTTTCCCATGTCGCATCCTCTACTCCGTGATGATCCCACAGAACTTTAACCATCGGAATGCTTTTAGTCCTCAGCTCCTGAACTTTCCGATCTACGATTCGAAGAGGTTTCTCTATGTAGGTCAAAGTTTCACTGATCTCTAACGGTTCCGGCTCAAGTATGTGAGAGGGATCTGGCTGATATTTCCGAAGCATGGAAACATGGAATACGTCATGAACTCTGCCCAGACTGGGAGGTAAAGCTAGACGGTAAGCCAAATCACCAACAGTTTCAGTTATCTCAAATGGTCCCACATATCGAGGACTGAGTTTACCTCCTTTACCATGCCGAATCAAACCCTTGCGAGGAGAAATTTTCAGAAATACCCGGTCCCCCACAGCAAATTTCAGATCACGACGTCGCCTATCTGCATAACTCTTTTGCCGGCTCTGTGCTGTAAGCATTCTTTTTCTGATAAGCTGCACCTGATCAATCATTTTGTTCATTTCAGGTAGTAGGGTCGATAGTCTTCATTTCACCAACATCATCCCAGTAGAGAGGAGACCGACATTTACGCCCATACAGTGCCTCATAAGGTGCCATACCAATAGTAGCTTGATAACTATTGTTGTAGGCGAACTCTGCTAGTGGCAAATATTTCTCCCAACTTTTACCGAAGTCCAGAATACAAGCCCGCAACATATCCTCAAGGATCAAGATAGTTCTCTCGGATTGACCATCTGTCTGAGGATGATAAGCTGTACTGAAATTCAAATTCGTGCCCAAAGCTTTCTGAATCTTCTGCCAGAACTGAGATGTGAATCTGGGATCTCTATCTGATACGATACTCTTTGGAATTCCATGTAGTCGGACGACATTCTCAATATACAACTCTACCAGTTTATCAAGAGAATCAGACTTCTTTTTAGCAATAAAATGAGAAGTCTTGGTCAGTCTATCCACAATAACCCAGACTGAGTCATTACCCCTCGAAGACCTCGGTAAATCGGATACGAAATCCATAGTAATATGATCCCATTTCCAAACAGGAATAGCCAAAGGCTGCAACAACCCTGCAGGTCTCTGATGTTCTGCTTTAACCTTCTGACAAGTAAGACATCGGGCAACATAGTCAGCAATTTCTCTCTTCATATTATTCCACCAGAAATTCTGCTTTAAATCTTTATACATTTTCGTACTGCCTGGATGGATAGTATATCTGGAACTGTGTGCCTCAGCAAGAATATCCTTCTTCAGAGTTGGATCATTCGGAATACAGATTCTACCTTTGAATTTGAGAATACCATCGTCGTGCAGTTTAAAATCCGACTCTCCCCCTTTAGAATTCTCTAAGACTTTCAACAATTGAAGATCAGCTTGTTGAGCTTCTCGAATCCTGGATAACAACAGAGATTGAATCTGCAAACTTGCAAATTGAATACCAGAATTTGAAGTACTAGGCTTCCATAAGCACAATTCTTCCATGAATTCCCAATTCTTGATAATCAAGCTGGCAACAGTGGCCTTTCGGCTCAAAGCATCAGCAACAATATTGGCCTTGCCCGGAAGATAATTAATAAAGCAGTTATAGTCCTCAAGTAATTCCAGCCAACGCCTCTGCCTCATGTTCAACTCTTTCTGTGAAAACAGATATTTCAAGCTCTTATGATCTGTAAAGATTTCAAACTTGTTGCCCCAGAGATAATGACGCCATTTCTTTAACGCAAGAATGATAGCTGCAAGCTCAAGATCATGAGTCGGATAGTTGTGTTCATAAGGCTTCAGTTTCCTGGAAGCATAAGCAATAACCCTGCCATTTTGCATCAATACACAACCCAGACCCTCCTTCGAAGCATCACTATAGATCATCAGATCTTCATAACCCTCAGGTAAAGCAAGAATAGGAGCGGTAGTCAATCTCTTCTTCAATTCCTGGAAGCTGGCCTCATATTTATCATTCCAGTCAAATACGGTTTTCTTCTGAGTAAGTTGAGTTAAAGGCCCTGCAATCTTAGAGAAATCCTTTACAAACCTCTGATAATATCCAGCTAAACCAAGGAAGCTACGAATTTCCGTGACAGTTTCAGGTCGTTTCCAAGATAACACAACTTCAATCTTCGCTGGATCAACAGAAATACCATCCTGCGAGATAATATGGCCAAGAAAAGCAACTTGCTTAAGCCATAATTCACATTTGCTAAACTTTGCAAATAACCGATGCTCCTGTAGAGTCTGCAACACAATTCTGAGATGTTGTTCATGTTCCGCCTCAGATTTAGAATAAACAAGAATATCATCAATGAATATGACCACAAATTGGTCCAGATAAGGGCGGAATACCCTCTGCATTAAATCCATGAATGCGGCGGGAGCATTAGTAAGACCAAACGGCAAGACAACAAACTCATAATGGCCATATCGAGTTCTGAAGGCAGTTTTAGGAACATCATCTTTCTTAATCCTCAGCTGATAATAACCCTGCCTCAGATCAAATTTGGAGAATACCCTGGCACCTTGCAACTGATCAAATAACTCTTCGATTAAAGGCAAGGGATATTTATTTTTAATGGTTACCTGATTAAGACCCCGATAATCGATGCATAGGCGAAGAGATCCGTCTTTCTTTTTAACGAAGAGAACTGGCGCACCCCACGGTGAAGAACTCGGCTGAATGAATCCCTTCTCAAGCAAGCCCTGCAATTGAACTTTCAATTCCTGCAACTCAGGTGGAGCCATTCTGTACGGAGTCCTAGAGACAGGGGAAGTCCCCGGCAACAAATCAATCATGAACTCTATCTCTCTATCAGGCGGTAACCCAGGTAATTCCTCAGGAAAGACCCCCGGAAACTCTCTCACCACAGGGACATCATTCAATTTCAATTGATCCCCAGGTTGATTAATCAAATAAGCAAGATAAGCCTCACAACCCTTGCTCAATAATTTAGATGCCCTAATAGAAGAAATAATAGGAGTTCCCGTAGATTTTCTACTACCAACTATTTTAAGTACAGGCTGGTCAGGCATCTCTAGATACACAATCTTTTTTCTACAATCAAGCTGGGCATAATATTTACTTAACCAGTCCATCCCCAATATAATTTCAAAGTCATTGAAGGGTAGGATAATCAAATCAGCAGGAAAAACACGACCTTCAATAAATATACTACATGCTCTGCAAATAGACCTAGTAACAAACTTCGGACCCATAGGAGTATAGACCACAATCTCATGCAACAGTTTATCATGTTTGAATTTAGCATTTTGTGCACAAGTAGGAGTAATAAAAGAATGCGAAGCCCCGGAATCAATTAAAACCTCAACTGATTGATCATTAAGAAGAAAAATACCTTATACCACAGCGGTAGTATCCGGAAGCTCCTCAGCATCCAAAGCAAATACACGGGCCTGGCCTCGTGGTGGTGGTGCTGCAGCTGGGGCCCTGGTCTGAGAGTTCTGAGCTGATGTCTGACCCCTAGGGTTCTTAAATTTCTGACAGTCTTTAACCCTGTGCTGATCACTGCCGCAACCTGTACACTTGTTATGTTTCTTCCAACAAACATCCTCAGTGTGACCCTGACGCTGACAGAAGCTGCACTGCTGGTGACGTCTTGCAACAGTGCCTCCCGAAGGAGCTCTGTAAGTAGAGGTAGCTGAACTACCCTGCTGCGAACGGGAAACTGCTGGACGGAACTGACTCTGAGTCTGACTTTGAACTGGTCGTGCCTGAGTCTGAGTAGGCCCTGTGTAACTCTGAGTCTGCCTCGGCTGCGAACTCTGCCCAACTGATACAGCCTGCCCCTGGTACCCCTGACTCTGAGACTGAAACCGTTTACTCGATTGACTGGTCTCGGCTAACACATCGGCCTTCCGTTTCTCATATCTCGAGGCAGCTCGGACTACTGCAGCATAGTTAGGAAAATCATTTGAAGACAAGTTCAGCATAATATCTCTCCTCAAACCCATGATGAACCTCTGAATCTTCATGTCCTCCGGCTGAATTAAAGCTGGTGCATAACGGGAAAGCCGGGTAAAAGTAGCCTCGTATTGATTTACCGTCATACTTCCCTGCCTCAAGTTTATGAACTCAGTCTGTCGCCTCTCGCGGGCAACTACCGATATATACTTGTCTCGAAATTCTCGGACAAAGTCGGCCCACGAATGATGACCTCCCTCAGCTCCCCATTTCTCACTGATGGTATTCCACCAATCTTCAGCATCACCCTCGAGAAGGAAAGTAGCATAAGTAATCTTCCTGTCATCATGGCACTCCAGTATCGCTGCCACTCTCTCGAACTTTCTTAGCCACATCTCAGCTTTCATATCGTCCGGCTCCCCAAAGAAAGTATAGGCCCCATGATGTATAAACCGATCATACAGATTCCCTCCGGTAGGGCCACTACCTCCGGCTCTCGCAGCCTGATTACCTGCAACGACCCCTGGTTGACCCTGTTGTGTAACAAACTGGGCGATAGTGTTCATAGCTGTGGCCATCGTGGCCAAGATCTGTGCAGTGCTCGGTTCTTGAACCTGTGGTGCATTTTCGGCCACCTCAGCTTCTTGCCCTTGAACCCCCTCGGGTTCTCCACCAACATTCGGATTATCAGCACGACAGCGAGGCCCCATCACGAATAGCTAGAATGCAAAGTGTTATGACAGGTATATATATATGTATATATGCAATTTATAAGTAAACACATAAAGAAGAGTCCAATTAGATTCACATAAAGTCAAGTACATAGGAATTCAAATAAATATTCCACATTCTTGAAGTAAACATAAATCACTAGATCATACTTGACATTCTAGACTCTTGATATTCTATTTCCATGCTAGCATGTTCATTCCTTATTCAAATTTCACTTAGGTCAATCAAAATCAAAGACTCATGTATTCACAAAGTCACATAACAATTCTCTACCCACAGATCGAGAAATTTAACCCGGCTTCATGCAATCTATAGCTCTGATACCACTTAAATGTCACGCCCCGACCCAACCCCCAAGCTAAAGGTTAAGTCCGGACCCGACACACGGACAGAGTCTCCCCTGTACCGTGGACATTCTAAAAACCTGTAAACACTTAAACAAGATCCCAACAATACAATACAGCTTTTCTCAATTAAACAACAAAGCTATAAGGCCATCCGAGCCTTATAGTACACAATAATTCCAAAACACACAAGCATGCGAGAACTTGTTGTCAGCATAGTCTTATAACCCTGACATTCTAGGAAATCAATAAAACAACTTAAAGAGTAAAGCATTCTACATTAACCATCCACTCCCAAGCATGCAAGGAAATAAGGCAAGAATAAAAGTTATTACAGTTCATAGACTTTCAAAGCTACAACCCAACCATCTAATCTTCGACTTATACAACAAGCATATACAAAGCCCTTGGGCTACAAAATAGTACATAAAGTAATCAGACGAGTCTTCCACATAGCAACAAAATCATTAACCACCTCAAGTTATCAGACACAGCAACTAAGGTAAAGGCTCGATCTGAACTTCTTCTTCCTCAACTAAATCAACAAGCTGGGGTTCACCCTCAGCGTCTCCTGAAACAGATATCGAGGTATGAGCAACCACTGTTGCCCAGTGAGGGATATAGTCCCGGGGCGTGCAATGCAACAGATAATACAATTATACAACAATAACACTTAGACAATAAAAGAAACAACAATAACTTAAATAACCACACATTTAAAAGGATACGTTTCAACAATCCCCTATGCACCAATCTTCACTGGTCTTCAATCACGAACCACGAACCACGAGCACGATCACGATAAGCCGGCATAACCCCAATCACTCCAGTGGGTGTACTCCGGATGTACCCCGAATCCTACGACCCAACATCCCCTGGCAATCTTCGGACCAGGCGAATGAGGGAATAGGGCACGGAGTTTGAATATCCACAGGCAAGCCCTCTGCCGCCCAGCCGATATTCAACACATCCGCCCCGACACTATGGTTGCGCAACCACTATGCAATGCACTCAACGATGGCAAGTTAACAACAATAATATAAGCATTAACACATATGAGGATCAACAAAGTAGGTTGACCTCGTTGCAGTAAGGATAGAAGCAAAGATAGAAGCTAATAAGCAGTTTACAAATGAACTTATACCATATAAGCATAGAATCATTCCAAAAGCTCCAAATCAATTTAAAATCATATATAAACACTTAAGAGGACCTGACATGGGTTTAGAAGTGTGAGACAACTTAAATTGCACCTAGACCCCATTGGTTTTCGAACTATTTCTCTTCTAAACCATAGTTAATGATTTTATTTTCAAAGGAAACTCTCCCAACCTTCTAACTAACCCCCAAGGTACCCTCTCAACCCTCGAACTCAATCAAATGCCCGCGTTTACCCCGAAAGCCCCAATTTCCCTCTTTTGGCTTTAAACCACACCTACATTGTCCGGGCTTCAAAAAAGGGATATCAAAGCATCTATAGCACCTAGGTAGCCTAAGGATACTAGAATTGAAGCCCGAATCCACCCGGATTTGCATTAACCCCGAAAGCCCCAACTTAAAGTCGGCTATTTTCCATTTTTAGGCGATTTAAGGGCAATGCAAGTGTACGGGGCTATTTGATTATCTTCACTAGTACCTAAGGCATCAATTAGAAGCATTAATTCAAGCCAATTGGAGCAATTCCACAAAACCCTAGAAAAAACGTCACTATTCACCCTAAAAATCAAACTAACGATTCTAACCGTTTAAATTGCGAAACGACGGTTCAAAAGTGTTCTCTAGCATTCATATAGATAGTATATTAGCATAGATAACAATTACAATGACATACAATCATATTTTCAACAAATCAATAAATGAGCAATTATCTAAAAATGCAAAAACAAGTCGTGAAATCCCTCACCACTACGCGTAGGAGCACCTAGGAACCTTGCAAACACCCCACACTAGTTGCTCAAGGCTTGGCTTGGCTTGAATTGAAGAGTTGAAGATGGAAAAATGCTCCCAAGGGCAAGGAGGGGCTGTCGGGTTTTGGGGCTGCTGTTTCAGCTTTCTATTTTTTTTTTTTTTGCATTTTATGAGCTTAAGTGTTAATATAAATGGGTTAAGTTGAGGTGGGGTCCTTTGGGTGTTTAAGCGATCTAATAAAATGTGCGTAGTAAGCTTTAAAACGAGCTTAAATGGTAAAATATATGCTAGCTAATTAATTACCTAAGTTAGTTACGTAACACTATTCACTTGACTTCTAAAATTATTTTCTAAACGAGCCCTCCTAACGCCTTTAGCTCAAATGCACATTTTTCCCACTACTTTTACAATTAATATGATTTAATAAAAATGCTAATTAATTAATAGAAGACAGTTTTAAAAAAATAGAGTGAATAGTAGTCACAAAGTCAGTTAATAAGGCATAGAAGTAAATGCGCAAACAAGGGATGCAACAGTAATTAAATGCATGGCTAAAACCCGGGCGTCACAGGGTGCCTCTGCACTATCTCAAACTCACCTCAAGTCATTCTGCGCACTAGTCCCTAGAACGCAAGCATACCTATTGCCATGCTCACCTTCACGCACAAATGCCAAAATCGAATCCCGTCTTGATCCACTGATCCAACTTAGCACTTTTTAACTGAGATAAAGAGAATACTTTCACTTTGGAGATCAATGTAGGATGAAAGTTGTAAACTGTGTTTAGGGCGGAGTTCTTTTTTATCGGTGGCCTCTATGGTAGAATTAGTTAGGGGACCTAAGAGGTGGTGGTTTCCCCTAAGGCAGATGTCATCAGTTCGAGTCTGCTTTTCTCCAACTCGTGAACTTAGCCGATACAAAGCTATATGATATCACCTTCTTTTTTCGATCTATTCTTTCTCATTCATGGACGTTGATAAGATCCATACATTTAGCAGCACCTTAGGATGGTATAGCCTTCAAAGTTAAGGGCGAGGTTCAAAGGAGGAAAGGCTTACGGGGGATACCTAGGCACCTAGAGAGGAGGAAGGGTGTAGTAATCAAAGAAATGCTTTAATAAGGAACTGGCTTTCATTTCCTCCTACGCTTCCTTCTACTTTGCCACCTTGGTCTATCCCTCTCGCTTTACTGACATATGGAACTATAAGCTTTAAGTGAGATATCCATCTCTCTGTCAGCTAGTTGTGATACGAGAAAGAAAGATTTATCGAGTAGTCTGTGTGGAAGATTCTTTGCTAGGTCTAGTATGGCTCATTCTCTTCATCTGTTTGGTGGCGAGTGGGATAGGGCCAAACAAGCTAAGCATGAGGAGCAGAGCTAAGTAACCAATAGTGCGAGATAGCTGAGTGAAGGGTGGGAAAGGTTGGGCTTTTGACTCTATTAATATAAAAAGTGATCCTGACTAGACTCTTAAGGCTAGATTCCTTTACATTATTTTTGAGTTCCAGGAATCCTAAATTATTAAACATAGGAATCCGCATCAGAAAAATATACCCTTGATCTGGGCTTTGAATCTCAATATCTGATCTTTGCTGCTGGATGATTGGATAAATAAAAAATGGCAAGACTTCACTCTATTCCACGCTTTGGCCCTTTCGATGGTCCGGCATATAGCCCTCTGTTAAGCTAAGCTCATGATACCACTAACACAAACCAAGACCCTCTTTCGAAAAAGAAAGGGCAGATGAAACGATGACCCTAACTAAAGTTTTGAATCTTGCTTTAAGCGCTTAGGAATTTGTTAACCGCGCTTCCTCTGAAGTGCTCAACGTCACAGTGTGATCAGCTTGTGCTATGGCTAGCAAGCAAATACTTTGGGGAGAAAGCATGTCCCTGAACGTGGTAATATTATGCTATTTGATCTGTAGATATTGCCTGAGCTTTTGAGCCTTTTATGCTCATCATGAAAGATTCTCGGTATTCCTACCAGAAGACTAACTAGATAGTCAACAGGTTATCGTCATAGTTTTAACTAACCGAATCAACTTTTTGATATGCCTGCTTTGCCTCTGCCTTATCATCTAAAATCTTTGCTCTTTTTTTCGAGCCTTGCATTGTTGGCCTACCAAAAAAACTAGCTTTTTTTATTTGATTGGAGCGACCTTCGCTTATGGGTCATTAACTAAATACCTTTCAGTCGTGACCTAAAGAAAGTGAGCTAGCTTAGCACTTAGCTTAGAAAAGAGATATCGTGCATACTAAGGCGCATAGACATCAAGCCGTAGCGTGGCAACCCCTCTTTAGGATGCTTTCCACTCTTCCTCTTGCAAGTTGTTGAATCCTGAATGTCTTTTTTGCTCCTCCTTCCCCTTTCATGCATTAGACGACGCCGATCTAAAATATAGTTAACAGGGGAAATGTCCCATCCCAGCGAGCATGATAGTGGCATGCCCTCTCTTTCACAGGAATGATTGAATCAAAGTCATAGGGCCCGAAAGAAATACAAAATGAATTGCCTTCTGTTCACAGATCCGCCAATTGGGGAAATAACTGAGACAACCACTTCTTCTTTTCCTTATAGTACGGTAGCCTGTAGAGAACTTCAGTAGGACTGTGGCATCAATGCACATTTTCATCGATACTTATTTACGTAAACGTCATGTGAAGGCAATGTCAATTGTATGATGATGTAGTTGGCTCCTGTTAGCATGAGAGATAGATATGAAATGCCTCTTTTATAATATATTGAAGTGTTAGGCTCAATAGTGTCCTCCCGTGAGATGAGTTGGGCAAGGATAGGTTCATTCTTGTATGAGAAAGAATCCTTCTTATTGGAGAGATTGGATACGCACCATTGCGCTGTCAACTTGAATATTCGCTCAGCTAGCCTGAGTTTCGACTTCACTTCAAGTAGTCTCCTTACATAAGGAATGAACGATCTTGCTCTTGTATTTAATCCAGTCTGTTTGCAATAGGGGATGAGTGCAGTGATTTCTTCAAAAAATCAAGGAGGGCCAGAAGATAGGCTAGGTGGAGTACTAGCGCTAGAGTAGATTCTTTGACTAGGTTGTATGAATCCTAAAAAAATCCTGAAGGTCTAGTCTAGAAAAAACCTAGTGGCTTAGAGTTTTGGAAGGAAAGGCGGCCACAGGAAGAACCCTTTGAGCTCTACTAGCTCTCCGACTCTATAAAAAATACTTGGGTTTCTCGCCATTTGGCCCCTTTACCCCATTTGACTGTTGCTCAAAACGGTCTTTCTTTGTCGGTTGCCGAAGGCCTAAAATCGACAGAATGCCCCCATAACATTGCACTCCATTGGCTGATTTAGCAGTAGTAACATCAGTGGCTTGGATTTTTGGGGTTTGCAAGCAGCCTTTTGCTCTACCCTATGTTATTATATATGCCATGGAAGCCTCCTATGCCCTGTTCAGTATTTTCTTCATTATCCACTCATGCACCCTTTGATTGAACCTTCCCTTCCTGAAGTGGTGGGATTGTCTTCCGGACATAGATATTGGAAGGGCCTTGATCCCCATCCAGCTCGAAGAAGTAGTTATTTCTAGTTATCGTAGGAGAGACCGCAAAAAGTAAGGATTAGTTGGAACAACTGCCACGGCTTGAATTTGAGTGGATGCCCAAATTGAGGAGTCATTCCCACTGCTAGGAGATTCCAAACATGCCTGCCCAGTCTCATCTCGAAGACAGAGGCCACTTTTGGAAAGGAAGCCCTACCCTCTCTAGTCCCTCACCCCATCTCTGAAAAAGGGCTAATACCAGCAAGAATTGGACTACCTAGCTGATAGGTTAGTTCGCTACATCAAGTATCAGATATCTGTCTCAGCTATAAGAAACAGCATCAATAAGGAGGGGGAAGATACTACAAGGATTCTGAAGATGAAGAAGCTTGCATGTCTATCAGAGATTAGTTTGACCTGCTATTGGAGGCCGGTCGTAAAGCTGGTTCACCGACAAAGGTAGCTCGTGGGTCTGTGTTAAACAATGGAGGCCCGTGTAAACTTAGGTCTAACGATCTTCCTAGTCCTTCGGGTTGTGGAAGTTATCCTAGTTGCGACCTCGGTTAAAACCCATGGCCTTGCCCTCTCTGAAGAACTCGACCTTATCGATCTTGGGTCTAACCAAGCTGTTCCTTCTGTTCAAGCAAAGAACTTCAAATTCTGGTGGAAACAGGCCTTAATCTTGAATCTAAATCTAGTAGAAGGTTTCAAAATCAAATAGGATTTGCTATTGGATAAACATTGTTATTATTATTTAATGTGCAGGGAATGATTTTCGACTGATCAGCTTATTTAATTTCCTGGAAGCATCATTTCCAAAATCATGGTCAACCAAATCCAATGAGGCCAATCCTGCAAAAACCTGGCTCGCTTAAGAAGGAATACAAATCCCTTTAGTTATACCTTTGCTTACGGAGAGAATAGACTGGTTGAGTTTGTTATTAGGTGCCTAGTCCCTCGTCAATAATGTAAGCACTCTGGACTGACCTTGTTGATAGAAAAGAAAGGGACATAAAATCGACTAGAAAGACATGCTTTTGGAAAAAACTAGAATTTCTTCCCTAGTGTCGTCCAAGCTCACTATCCCTTAAGTTGCTTTGGGTAAGTGTATCACTACTCTTTGCTAAATCCTTCTGAGCTAAGCGAAATACCTCCTAACACTCTTGTAAATGGGAATGGGTTAGGATGATTATATTAACACATCCAAGTTGATATCGGACTAGTTTGACTTAAGCCATTCTGTATCCACTTGTTTTCGGGCCGAATCTACAAAAGGTCAAAAAGAGAAGAGAAATGACGACTCTATCTCTTAGTTAGCCAAGATTTAAACCTCTCTCCAGAAAGCAAGCAAGCTGAGCAGTTCTCACTCTGTCCGATGAAAAAGAAAGCTTATAGAATGCCATAAAGTGATCATAGAAACTTCATACATACTGATTCGCCACGTGAAAGCTACTAGTTGAACGTTAGCCTTATTACCATTCCTGACCCTTAGCCAATAGGACACTTACTCTATCTATTGAGTTGAGTTGTTTCCCCTCAGGGGTCAAGATAGAGTGATTCTAGCTTACTTCTTATTAAAGGGATCCATGTCATTTCACTGAAGACCAAAGACCGCTTATTCTTTTTTTTCACATGAACAAGGTTCAAAGGAGAACGACTCTTGTTTGGTTCTATCTTAAAAGAAGAAGATTCCACGTGCTAGCCGAAAAGTCACTTAGGATTCTGCGTTCACTCGGTACTCTAGATAAAGGGAGAAAAGGCGCGCGAGATTGAGGGGAAGAAGAGAAAAAGAATCAGCTATTTGACCGTCCGTAATAACCACAACTTTCGGGTTATCAAGCATAAGCATAGTAGATCTTCTTTAAGAAGAAGCTCCTTGCCACTGTCGACATTACCTATGTTGAAAGAAAAAAGAGTCTGATCTTTTCCAAGGCAAATAAGCCTTTTTTCTAATTCTTTAATTCATTTCTTATCAAGTAGGAATTGAACCTACGACTAGTCAGTTAATCATTGACTAAGGCAAACTCAAAGGGCTTGACCCGGATCGGCACGAACGGACTTTAATTTGTTCACTCTTTGTCTATGCGAATGCTCGATCTCCTACTTGTGTTTAACGATCTCAAAACACTGACCTAAAGTAAAGGAGGTTCGAGCAGGAGGAGAGCCAAGGCGCGTGGCTCGATGGAAATTCTAGTAAAATAAGGGGGAAAGGATGGGATTGACTATTTGCTTTGAATAGATTAGGTATAACGATAGGAAAGCCGGTTCAATGGTAGTTCTTTTAATCATAGTAGTTGGCGAGCGGTCTTCTTTAATTTAATGGGTGCCATTTCATTGCCTGGTGTTTTTAATTAAGATTCATGGATGCTGCAAAAATAGATCATAAGCAAGATACATCTCGTTCTCTTCCTTCAATTGAGAAGAGGTGCTTTAGCCTTCACCCCGGAAGTAACTGAACGGGACTTTGGGCGGTATACCCATCTCCTACTATTTAACATGTTGGCTTAGGCTTTCTCTAGCCTGGTTTGGAAGAATTAGGCTTTTCGATTCCCAATGGCTTTTTTCCAAGGTCGAACTTCTTCGACATGGTTCTTACCAACCAAACGAGTTTATCCCTATGCCCTGCTCCCACTTGCTTTGCTCCCAGACCCAAAAAAGAACTAGAGTAAGGGCCTACCGATTACTATTTATCATTAGAAATAATCAATTTAGTTTCCTTCAACTAGTAATTTGCACAGCAGCAAGGAGGGTCTCTCTTAGCCCTCGTTAGGTAAGGCAGTTCACTCGTAAGGCAATGCCTCAATTCATACATTTCTTTTTCGATTCAAAACATAGCTATCTTTCACAAGCATGATAACTCCATTTAAATTAAAGGGATCCACTAACCCCATTTGAGTTGGACAACAAGAAGGATGTCGGACTCTCCTTTTGAGCTAAAAAATTGAGTTCTTGAAGCAACTCAAACGAACTAGCCACTCGTTCTTTCAATGGCCTTTTTACCTCTAATGGACCATGAGTTCTGGGCGCATATGATTCGTTTGTCAGGACAATCCTTTATGTGATGGGTTACATGCTATGTCTCGCTGACTCCTGCCACCCACAGATTATTCCTTCCCCCAGAATGCCTTATTTTCATATAAGAAGCAAGAGCCTAACCTATTGGGCCACAAGAAGAGTAATCTCTATGTCTAATCACCGAGTTCGCATGGACCAGATCTGGGACTTTCCGCTTTATGTTATCATTTCATGCTATTGTAATGGGCATGATCCCAACAATTCCTGTCTGCTGCTGTGGCTTAGCCCTTCTACGTACTGGCTTTGTCTCGTACGATGTCAGCAGTCTTGTAGGCTCTTCTTCGTACTAGCTCTATTAACTAGAGTTCCCCATGTAAGCGATTACAGCCAGCTGCCTCTACTTCAGCCTTACAAGCTACTGTTGAGGATGTCACTGTTTCCATTATTTCAAATAAGGCGTATACCAATGGATGGGACATTTCTAAATGCTACATGGCTAGCTTTTCTGCTTCTGTGCTTGCTATTAAGAATCTAGAAAATAGATAGCTACCTTGGGGCTTTAGGGGCATATGAACGTTAGCCAGACAAGTCCAACAACAAAAAAAATGGATTAAACTATTGATTAGGGTCGGCAGTGACTAAAATCCCAGCTATAGAACTACTGTGTTCCTCACCTACCTCTCCAGCGAAGGAATAAATTGATCCTTTTATGTCGGATTAGTGTTATGCTCTTTTTTCGGATAGAGAGTTGAGATCCAACCCGTCTCAGTCTTGAATGTAGCTTCTGAGTCATTTCCCACTTAGCAAGGAGTTGGTCGCTCATCCTCTGGCAAACAAAGTATAGAACCGAGACAAGGATAAGAAAGTGGTGGGGGATTTGGAAAGAATGGCTTTATAGCCACCCTGATTTAATTATCGTATTTGAATAAAGTGATGTGAAGTCAACCTCAATGGAAAATGGAATGTGACCAAGGGAAAGTGTGTGATAACCCGAAATCGGCATGCATTTAATGGCATTGGACTGCATTTAAATAAATGTTTAATTAGTTAAATCATCTAATTTTCACGGTTCTGCTATTTCTTTTAGAAGAATTCAAAAATATTTATATTAATTAATTAAAAGATTATTACATATTTCTAATAATTATAGTAATTGAATTTATTCTCTTGTGATTAATTAAGTGTCATCTTAAATGTTAGTGTTTAATTGTATTTGACTTCGTGTTTATATTAACTTATTCATTTGTAACTTAATATTAACTTCATAATTCTTTAAAATTTTCTAGAAATAGTTAAATTAATTATTCTAAATGAATATTGATTACTTTGATTGTTTTGATTATTTTAATAATCGGTTTTGGTTGTCTTGCATTAAAATTACTCAGTTTTCAATTAAATGAGAAAAGTAACTCCGAGCTGGGGTAAATTTTAAACGATTCTACTATTCTGCTTGTCAAAAATTATAGTTTTATGTTATTGCACATCATTTGATTAGCGATCGTTTAATGATCGTTCGATCGTAGTATTTCAAAAATGAGAGTTAGAGAAATATTCTTCGGATTTAGTGGAAAATATTTTTAGCTTAATTTAACTAGTTTAATTGTTTTTCATTTAATTGCATTGTTTTAACTTGAATTGGATTTAATGGCATTAAAATAAGCTTATTTGACCATTTTTAACTAAAGCATGATTTTGCAAATGACCAAAATGCCCTTGTCACCTTTTAAATAATAAAACAAGGCTAAAATAAAAAATAAAAACAAAACCACAAATGCCATCCATGTCCTTTCCATGGCCGAATGGTCTCAAGGAGAAAAAGAAAAGGATTTTCTTGCATTTTCTTCTACAATTGCGCGTGGAATTGCTCGGGGGTCGTGGGTCGGGTCCTTGCGGGTCTTGGTCTTCAATCTCTGTGAGAGTTTTCATGCTTTTGTGCATATTATATGAAATTTGATTTTTTATTCAAATTTTTAGATTTGATATTTAATGCGTTATAATGCTTGAAATTGATTGGAAATGCTTCTTTAGGGTTCGTAGAGCATTGCTTGATAGTTATTTAGCAATTTTTACGGTTGAAACTACGTATTTGAAATTGGGGAAAAATAATGAATAGTGCATTATGAATAGTAAACTCTAGAATTTTGGATTTTGATCCAAATTGCGATTGCTTGATTTGGATAGGTGCCATTAGTGATAGAAAGATAAAATGTGCGATAAAAATGGATCGGCCTTTGTTAAAATTGGAAATTAGACAAAGAAACGTAAAGGGGTCGTTTGACCAAGAGTTGACCGTGCTCGAATTGAGTTGGGGGGTTTTGCAATTGAGGGTATGGAAGCACTTTTGGCGTGGTTGTGGCGTTGATTGAATGACCGGTGAACATAGCTGTAGTTCAAATGCAGTAGGGGGACTTTCGAGCCTCGGGTGAGAAAGTGAAGTTTAGTGACATAGAAACGTGCCTTGTAGTCCCTGAGTGAATGTAGTGAAATTGGTTTCCTATTCTCGTAGCTCATTTGCTCGTAATTGCCTTTGGAAGTTAGAGATTAAATAGTGATATTTGTCATTTTCGTGTTTGAACTGTGGTTACTTGTTTAATTGGTGTTATTGTTGCTATTAAAGATAGTTATGCTTTAAAAGTTAATTGAATGCTAGTATTAGTTGTAAATGCTTGATATCTCGTTTATCTCCTCTAATCTGTATTGTTGTGCTATCGCTCGTTATGGCCTTGGGTCATGTCTTGCATTGCATAGTCTCAGGCGCATGAGTGATGGGCCTCTCTGGGTAGTCTCGGGCTGCCAGTGTTGGTTGCTCTAGCTCCGTGTCCTATTCCTTTTTCTCGCTTGGGCTGCCTCCCAGGGAGATTTGGGTCGTAGAATTGATGGATACTTTCGGGGTATTCCAAACTGAAGTTATAAGGTGGTTGCGCGCTTATTGTCATCGTTGTCAACATCAAGCTCGAGATTGATGTATCGCTCGTGAAATGGTACATTGCTCGTATGAGTGAACCATAGCCTTCAGAGTGTGGTATAGCTTTGAATGGTTGTGTTAATGCTTTCAATAATTGATTATTGTATTGATTGTTTGTCTTGATTGCTTATTTATCAGTTATATTGCTTAACTGTCTTATTTGCATTGCACGACTTTCTTTCTCTCCAATTCGATATCTGTCTCGCCCTCACTGAGTATACGTGTTGTGTATACTCACTCCTCACCACCACATTTCAGGAAATGCCATGTTAGCTGGAAAGTTCGTGATTACGTGAAAGTTCGTGCTTGAAGAGTTGTCTTGCGTGCTATGTGGCTTGAGTTGTCAAAGATGCAAAGATGTATGTTCATGTGTTGTTTGTATTTAATGTTAAAAAGGAATGTAATATAAGTTTTATTAGATTATTGAAGTGGTTTGATAAGTTAGATTATGTATCTAGTTAGTATAGCTTAACTTTAATGCATGTTTGTAATGTCCAAAGGAAAAGGGTTAGAATGGTATGATAGTCTGTTTTATGTAATGGGTTAGTGTAGCTTAATTGCCTAGCATGAATGTTCTTGTCAAAGATGAAAAGAGATAGGTTAGCTTTTAAATTGGAAATGTATATTTGGTTGTGTTTGCTTGTTGAGAACCAAGGCTCGGATGGCCTTGAGGTCTTTGTATGGTTGGACACGGTGCTGGTTCACTTATATGCTATTACAGGTTTTACATTTTGCCTAGAAACAGGGGAGACTCCATCCGTCTTTCCCTAAAATTTTGCCAGGGATTGGAATTGGGTTGTGATTAGATTGATTGATAGAACTCCCGGTCTCGAGAGGGATCCGGGTGTTACAGGTGGTATCAGAGCTTGTTTAGCTCATAAGCCGGGACAGGGTCCTCGGTCTGGTGGGTAGTGATCCTTGAATGTGTGCTTGTTAAGTGTGTCTTGAAAGTGTATGCTTGTATGTGAGATTGTGTATCTTGACTTGAATATATGCACCTATGTGATATAATTATGTGTTATGTGTTAAATGTTTCTCAAGTAAAGTTAAGTGTTTAGTTGTGCATTGAATTGACCTATTGAATTGGAATCGTGAATCGAATCGACCTCGTGAATAAAAATTTGCTTGAAGTATTGCTTGTAATGTGTGTATTGAAATGTCTTGAGTTGGTTATGCCGTGATTTGAATTGATTATGTTGTGCTTGACTTGATTGTCGTGCTTGAGTGACTTTGTTGAATAAACTGTTTTGTAAACTTGCTTGCATAATAGTTTAAGGCATGTGTATAACTGTGATATATTGGCATTCATACATGTCCTATTGAAATGGTAAGAAAGACTTCTTCCTCCCCTAAAGAGAAGTGGTTAGTAGCAAGCCCCAAGTTATGTGGATTGACGGGAATGAGCAGTATTTGACTAGCCTTTATTTGGGAGTTGGTGTTTGCTTTTGGAGCTCGGTTATTGGCGAATCTCTAAGGTCCTCCTCTGTGCTTAACAGTTGTGGAAGAGTAGCTTTCTTTTGGGGTTCCTTGAAGGTTATCTTCTATACTTTGTGTAAATGACTTCCTTTGGAGTTCTACATGATTATTCTTTGAAGCATTTTCTTAATGTCTTCTTGATTGGGCATTCATTGGGTATTTTTATATTGGCATTTCGTGGGAGACTTGGTTGGGATTTTAATCAACCTTTGGCATTCTTTCTGCATTCTTATGGGGAACTTTGATTTGAGTCTGCTTACAATGATCAGTTTTGTGTGAGGCTTACTACTTTGGTATTTCTTGTGGACATTTCTCAATGGATTTGGCAATCGGAGTTATTATTGGACTTGCTGCATAATATTGTCTACAATATCTTTGCTCTAGTCTTTCTTGATATTTTATTAGCAATCGTGATTGGAGTTCCTCAATAGTATATGGTGCACCTGCACGGCATTTCCTCTGGTATTTTACCCAA
Source organism: Ehretia macrophylla (assembly GCA_037974665.1). Classification (NCBI taxonomy): domain Eukaryota; kingdom Viridiplantae; phylum Streptophyta; class Magnoliopsida; order Boraginales; family Ehretiaceae; genus Ehretia; species Ehretia macrophylla. The sequence goes on from CM075767.1 coordinate 46,477,844, forward strand.
TATTCGGTAGCAGTATTATTTTGGGGAAATCTACTTGGCTATTCAGCTTGGTGTTCATTCATGGACTTTTGATAATTATATATATGTTGACGTACATTATGGATTCCCTATTCAGATGCTTCTTGAACTATATATTTTGAAAGACTTCCTTGAAACCTCTGTAATATGATTGACTGGATTTCTTGTCTGGAGTCTTCCTGAGCAGTACTTGGGATTCTTGTTTAGACTCTGCTTCAGATTGTTTATTGGTATGTTCTCGGTACTTTTAGTTGGGATTCTATTATGGCATTCATGTCTAGTAAGATTTTTATTTGGGGATCTATTTGGTATTCTCTAGAGCCTTTATTTGGCTTCTTGCTTGAGAATTCTCGGACAGTAACAGTTGAACTTCTACTAGAGATTCGTGTGTGGGGTATTCTTCTTGTCGTTATTGTGCGTTATTAATGACATCTACAGTATCTTTTCTTTAGTCTTTATTGGTATTATCTCGGCGCTCTTGGTTGGAATTTTATTATTCTTTGATATTCGTGTCAACATGATTCTTCAACCGATAAAGATTAGTCAGAATTGGATTTCAATGGATGCAGAATTCTATTCGAAGAAGAATTGTGAGGACGCAATTGTTTTAAGGGGGGAAGGATGTGATACCCCGAACCTGGCATGCATTTAATGGCATTTGACTGCATTTAATTAAATGTTTAATTAGTTAAATCATCTACTTTTCACTGTTTTGCTATTTCTTTTAGAAGAATTCAAAATTTTTATATTAATTAATTAAAAGATTATTACTTATTTCTATTTAATTATAGTAATTGAATTTATTCTCTTGTGTTTAATTAAGTGTCATTTTAAATGTTAGTGTTTAATTGTATTTGACTACGTGTTTATATTAACTTATTCATTTGTAACTTAATATTAACTTCATAATTCTTTAAAATATTCTAGAAATAGTTAAATTAATTATTTTAAATGAATATTAATTACTTTGATTATTTTGATTATTTTAATAATCGATTTTAGTTGTCTTGCATTAAAATTACTCCGTTTTAAATTAAATGATAAAAGTAACTCCGAGCCGGGGTAAATTTTAAACGATTCTACTATTCTGATTTTCAAAATTTATAGTTTTATGTTATTCCACATCTTTTGATTAGCGATCGTTTAATGCTCGTTCGATCGTAGTATTTCAATAATGAGAGTTAGAGAAATATTCTTCGGACTTAGTGGAAAATATATTTAGATTAATTTAACTAGTGTTAATTGTTTTTCATTTAATTGCATTATTTTAACTTGAATTGGATTTAATGTCACTAAAATAAGCTTATTTGACCATTTTTAACTAAAGCTTGATTTTGCAAATGACCAAAATGCCCTTGTCACCTTTTAAATAATAAAACAAGGCTAAAATAAAAAAAAAACAAAACCACAAATGCCATCCATGTCCTTTGTGTAACACCCCAATCCCTCTCGAGACTGGAAGTTTTATCAATCAATCTAATCACAACCCAATTCCAAACCCGGTCAAAATTTTAGGAAAAGATGGACGGAGTCTCCCCTGTTTCTAGGCAAAATGTAAAACCTATAATAGCACATAAATGGACCAACACCGTGTCCAACCATACAAAACTTTCTCAAGGCCATCCGAGCCTCGATTCTCAACAATTAAACTCAGCAAGTATACATACATTTCCAATTTAAAAGCTAACCTATCTCTTTTCATTTTTGACAAGTACATTCAAACTAGACAATTAAACCATACTAAGCTACTGCATAAAATAAACTATCATGCCATTCTAACTCTTTTCCTTTGGACATTACAAACATGCATTGAAGTTAAGCTATGATAACTGATTACATAAACTAGCTTATCAATTTACCTCAACTACTTAGCTAGATTTAAATTACATTTCTTTTAACAATAAATACATACAACATATGAACATACATCTTTGCATCTTTGACAACTCAAGCCACATAGCACGCAAGACAACTCTTCAAGCACGAACTTTCACGAAATCACGAACTTTCCAGCTAACATGACATTTCCTGAAATGTGGTGGTGAGGAGTGAGTATACACAACACGTATACTCAGTGAGGGCGAGACAGATATCGAGGTGGAGAGAAAGAAAGTCGTGCAATGCAAATAGACACAGTTAAGCAATAAAGTCAATAAGAAAGCATTCAATACAAACGACAATATAATAAACATTCAAGAAAGCATTAACACAACCATTCAAAGCTATACCACATTCTGAAGGCTATGGTTCACTCATATGAGCAATATACCATTTCACAAGCGATACATCAATCTCAAGCTTGATGTTGACAACGATGACAATAAGCGCGCATCCACCTTATAACTTCAGTTTGGAATACCCCGGGAGTAACCATCAATTCTACGACCCAAATCTCCCTAGGAGGCAACCCAAGCGAGAAAAGGGAATAGGACACGGAGCTAGAGCAACCAACACTGGCAGCCCGAGACTACCCAGAGAGGCCCATCACTCATGCGCCTGACACTATGCAATGCAATACACGATACAAGACGATAAACGAGCGATAGCACAACAATACAGAGCAGAGGTGATAAACAAGATAACAAGCATTTACAATCAAATAAATAACAAGAACAACACCAACAAACATTATCAAGCAATAATAAGTATTCTATAGCATTATAAGCATTCTATAAGCAATATAAGCATTCTATAAGCAATATACTATGAAAACACACAAAAACACAAAAATGACCCCAACTTTCAAAACACTACTACTTTCAAACGAGCCACGAGTTTTGGAAACCGACTTCACCAATCCTCCTAGTTCACCATAAGGCACGTCTAAAGATCCCGAAACCCTACTTAACCCTAGAATTCACGCAAAGCCCCGATTTTTCCCTTTGCTCGTTTGAACTACAACTACCTCAACCGATTACCCAACCAATGTCACAACTGCACCAAAAGTGATTCCATGATCTCCCGAGTCAAAGCCATCACGCAAAACGATAAAATGCCAAACTTGACCTAAACGATCCCAACTTTCACTAAGCCTTTTTCTCCGTTTTTTCCATTACACAATCTAATTAAACCATACATTTAGACATTCTAGCATACCTAGCACCTCCCTACATCAACAGAACGCGTAACGGATCAACTTCATTGAAACGGGGGTTTACTATTCATAATTTACTATTCATTAAACAATTTATATTTTAATTTTGATATTCAACCGCAGAAAATGTTACAAAGCTATAAATACATGTTCTACAATTTCTAGGGAACATTCTTTAAGCCTTAAAACGATTAAAATAACAATATACGGATAAAATCCAAAAATCAAAGTTAATACACAAAATATTCAAATGTGCAAATAAACATGAAACCCTTACCTTAGACGCTCCTAGACGCTAGGAAAACCTCGCTAGATGCCTCGGAAACCACCCCGTGCAAGCTCACGCGAAGAATCGAAGATTTGAAGTTGAAAGGTTTTTTTTTTTTTCCTTCCTTGCATTTTTCGGCCCTAGCTTTCTGTTTTTCCAGATTTTTGCTTGTTTTATTTTGTATGTATTATTCTTATAAGGTGACACAAGGTCAAATGGTCAAGGCCCCTTGGTCAATGCTAACTAAACATGGTCAAAGTAGTTCATTTTGTGCATTTTAAGGCTAAAACAACTAACATAAATCCAATTCTAGTTAATAACAACTAAAATACTAAAATTAAAACACTAAACACTAGTTTTCACTATTTGCTAAGGACTAGAAATCATTTCCTAACTATATCTCTCGATATGCTATGCACTTTGCGACAATAAAAGAATAACAATTAATCTCAAAGAATTCAAGAAAATATAATTTTTGAAGAGTAATCATGGTAGAAAATTTACTCCGGCTCAGAGCTACTTTTCATTTAATTGAAAACCGAACATTAAGGTACAAGAAAAATAAAACTGCTTAACATAATTATGAAAAGAAAGCTACAAATGAATGTTTAACTAGAATAAACACATAATTCAATGCTAACATTTAAGATGTCACTTAATTAAATGCAATTAAATGTCATTAAATGCATGCCGGGTTCGGGTTATCACACTTGCCATGGCCGAATGGTCTCAAGGAGAAAAAAAAAGATTTTTCTTGCATTTTCTTCTACAATTGCGTGTGGAATTGCTCGAGGGTCGTGGCTCGGGTCCTTGCGGGTCTTGGTCTTCAATCTCTATGAGAGTTTTCACGCTTTTGTGCATATTATATGAAATTTTATTTTTTATTCAAATTTTTAGACTTGATATTTAATGCGTTATAATGCTTGAAATTGATTGGAAATGCTTCTTTAGGGTTCGTAGAGCATTGCTTGATAGTTATCTAGCAATTTTTATGGTTGAAACTGCGTATTTGAAATTGGAAAAAAATAATGAATAGTGAATTATGAATAGTAAACCCTATAATTTCGGATTTCGATCCGAATTGCAATTGTTTGATTTGGATAGGTGCCATTAGTGATAGAAAGATAAAATGTACGATAAAAATGGATCAGCCTTTGTTAAAATTGGAAATTAGACAAAGAAACGTAAAGGGGTCGTTTGACCAAAAGTTGACCGTGCTCGAATTGAGTTGGGGGGTTTTGCAATTGAGGGTATGGAAGTACTTTTGGCGCTGTTGTGGCGTTGATTGAATGACCGGTTAGTATAACTGTAGTTCAAACGCAGTAGGTGGACTTTCGGGCCTTGGGTGAGAAAGTGAAGTTTAGTGACATAGAAACGTGCCTTGTAGTGCTTGAGTGAATGTAGTGAAATCAGTTTCCTAATCACGTAGCTCGTTTGCTCGTAATTGCCTTTGGAAGTTAAGGATTGAATAGTGATATTTGTCATTTTCGTGTTTGAACTGCGGTTACTTGTTTAATTGGTGTTATTGTTGCTATTAAAGATAGTTATGCTTTAAAAGTTAATTGAATGCTAGTATTAGTTGTAAATGCTTGATATCTTGTTTATCTCCTCTAATTTGTATTGTTGTGCTATCGCTCGTTATCGCCTTGTGTCATGTCTTGCATTGCATAGTGTTAGGCGTGTGAGTGATGGGCCTCTCTGGGTAGTCTTGGGCTCCAGTGTTGGTTGCTCTAGCTCCGTGTCCTATTCCCTTTTCTCGCTTGGGCTGCCTCCCAGGGAGATTTGGGTCGTAGAATTGATGGATACTTTCGGGGTATTCCAAACTGAAGTTATAAGGTGGTCGCGCACTTATTGTCATCGTTGTCAACATCAAGCTCGAGATTGATGTATCGCTCGTGAAATGGTACATTGCTCGTATGAGTGAACCATAGCCTTTAGAGTGTGGTATAGCTTTGAATGGTTGTGTTAATGCTTTCAATAATTGCTTATTGTATTGATTGTTTGTCTTGATTGCTTATTTATCAGTTATATTGCTTAATTGTCTTATTTGCATTGCACGACTTTCTTTCTCTCCAATTCGATATCTGTCTCGCCCTCACTAAGTATACATGTTGTGTATACTCACTCCTCACCACCACATTTCAGGAAATGCCATGTTAGCGTGAAAGTTCATGATTACGTGAAAATTCGTGCTTGAACCGTTGTCTTGCATGCTATGTGGCTTGAGTTGTCAAAGATGCAAAGATGTATGTTCATGTGTTGTTTGTATTTAATGTTAAAAAGGAATGTAATATAAGTTTTATTAGATTATTGAAGTGGTTTGATAAGTTAGATTATGTATCTAGTTAGTATAACTTAACTTTAATGCATGTTTGTAATGTCCAAAGGAAAAGAGTTAGAATGGTATTATAGTCTATTTTATGTAATGGGTTAGTGTAGCTTAATTGCCTAGCATGAATGTTCTTGTCAAAGATGAAAAGAGATAGGTTACCTTTTAAATTGGAAATGTATATTTGGTTGTGTTCGCTTGTTGAGAACCAAGGCTCAGATGGCCTTGAGGTGTTTGTATGGTTGGACACGGTGCTGGTCCACTTATATGCTATTACAGATTTTACATTTTGCCTAGAAACAGGAGAGACTCCATCCGTCTTTCCCTAAAATTTTACCCGGGATTGGAATTGAGTTGTGATTAGATTGATTGATAGAACTCTCGGTCTCGTGAGGGATCGGGGTGTTACAAAGTGAAAGAGTGTACTATCGAATAAGGATGTGACTATTTCTTATGTTTGTCTATGATCAGCTTCGCCTTAGATCTGAGTGGTAGTTTTGCGGCTTGATAGACAACAGATGCACGATCCATCCATCGATCTCTCTCGGGAGTTTTATACGTAGAGGGAGCATTGTTTATAGGTCCAAAAAGCTTGTCTTTGGTCTGTCAATCCACTTCCTTCTCTATTCGAGCACACCGACTTTAGTGCGACCACTGAGAATCCACTGATTTTCAATTATGAAATTGAGCCATGCCACATATCAGGGCATTAGCTACTCTAAGCTAAGAGCATGACCCGGATTCAAGTACTAAGACTGATTTACGACCAGCCTGGGATAAGCGGTTCGTTATCACCTATCAGCTCCAGTTTCTTCATATTGGTTGTTCTCTTCCACTTCTTCTAGTACTAGTACCAAGTCAAAAAATCAGCTATGAGTGAATAGTCGGATTTGTAATTTCCTATGAGTAACTCATCTTCTCTGATCTTTCCAGTAAGCTTTTCAGCCTAAAAGAAACAAGCAAAGCTAGCCCTAGAAGACGGTCAGGGAATCTCACCCAACCCAACCCAACATTTCCTATATAGATGGTAGAGGGAAGGTGAACATAGATAGTAGACCTGTAGGTCTTAGTTTCTCCCCGACTTCCATTTCTAACTCATTTTACCCTACGACTTTATCTTCCTAGTCTACGTTACTTAGTTCCCTTCTTTCCCCTCCAGTTTGGCTTTCAACTGAAGCAAGGGGCTCTCTTACAACTGATTCGAAAAACAAGCTCTCTCTTGGCCTGCCTAAAAAAAGGCCTAAAAAGGCTTTGATGCAATCAGTGAATCGATAGAAGTCTCGGTCTCAAACAGTTCGTATTCTTTCAGTCTATTCCTAGCTTGCCTTATTCTTTTTCTTTCCCTCCAGGCCAGGGATCCAACCGACTTATTGGATCAATGCCCGCCTGTTAGTTAATGCCTTAGCCGAACTACCAGCTATTTGAAAAATGACTACTTCATCCCCAGAAGATGGCGAAGTAAGATAATGCTGCTAAACTTAACCTTCTCCTTTCGCCGACTTCCCTTACTCTACTTTCGCTTTCCCAGACTTTCTTTCTACCACACAGGCATCAACCGGTACACCCTCAAGGGCTAGGAAGACGAAGTTCGTTTAACTCCAATCCGTGAACTTAGCCAGTCTCTCAGTTGGTTAGCTAGAGGAAGTAATGAAGTCCTCATCCCTTCTTAGTTAGCAAGGGAACTCTCCAGCCATTAAGTCATCTCTGGGCCCATTCAAAGCCTTATTATTTCGATGGGAGAAGCTCATTAGGCATCCTATTACTAGTAGCGGATATGTTTGTCCAATGGATTGAAATATCTCATTTGAAATTCGATTTCTAGGAAGTGCAGCGAGTACTTGAGGATTTTTGGCATATCATGCCCCACGAGTTAGTTGCCAAGTGCCCCATAGGAGTACTTATATCCCGATGATTTAGAGGTCACTCAGGCTAGCCCGGATCCGTCTCAAACGCTTACGAAGAAGGAAAAGTCCCCACTCACTCAGCGGCTAAACCCAAAGTAAGCCTGAAGCAGTGTAGCCAGACCTTCTATCCTTCCATTGAGGTTAAACTTCTCCATTTACCCGTTGTTTGTCGGACCCGATTTCGTAGACAAGTGTCTGTCTGCCATTTCACAAAGGAACTAGCCATTGGATATCTTGAATAGGAGACAGAAGGAAGTGACATCGTGCCCTACGGCTTGATTGGCTAGTCCGAAAAAGCACCTTAATAAAGGAAAAAGGCATTTAGGACATCAATCCCAAGGGGGAAGAAAACTGGCATGACTAAGATGTCACTTATTAAAGCTAAAGCCAGAAGAAAATATGTCAAGATCCACAAGCACTCCTAAGGCTTGGTGAACTAGGTTTAGTGACTGGGGCGGACTTTTCTTCTATACGATAGCACCAGTCCCCTTCCTTTTCTGATTGATTGATGGAGATGGGGTTAAGGAAGGATGAGAGGAGCGCATGCCTTTGATAGTCAAATAGGGAAATTGATGTAATAGGATTGACTTTCCAAGATTTCCAAAAAAATCCGCACTCGCTTTTGTTCAATGGTGCCCTTCTCTCGCAAACCATACTGTGATGGTGGGTGTAACGTATGGTCCTAGTGTAAAGGACCTTCCCTCACAAGATGAAAAGCTTGCATTTCTACCCGTACTCACTACCCTGGCTATTCTAGCTTCAGTTCAAAATAGAACCCTTTCCCTTTGTCCATCCCTTTATCTAATAAACGGACAGCCCACATTCGTTTTGTCGTAGTGATCGTTAGTGCATTCATAAAGCAGCTCAAACAAAAGATGGATCAGCTCACTGAACACCAACCAAGTCGTAACTATATTCCTTGCTAACCGATCTTCTCTGAAGCATGCCCATCTGGGTACACTAATAGGGTTTACCTTATCACAAGTGAATCACTACCTTTCTTATAGAATGCCCAAGTGGGTACGACCCTCTCCCTTAAAGGACACTGTCTCATAGAGCACTAAGGGGCTTGAGAACGATTTCCACCGGACATTGCTTGAGCTCACTTAGCCTTGGTCGAGGGTACAAACCTATGGAAAAGTACTTTTCTAGCTTAATGAGAGAAGAGTGTTTTCAATGCTGGCATGAGTCATTCAAGTTCGGACTTTCTCCCTTCCTCTCTACCATGGGAAGAAATAGCTAAAAAAAAGGTAAAGGTGGGATCAACAACCAAACATCTTCTTTCTTTGAGTTGAGTTTACACCTACTAACATAAGAGTGCTTCTAAGGGCTAGTGAACATGTAGAGGGAGGTTCAGCAGAAAGTCATTTGTACTAGAATAAAGTGCTTCAGAAAGTACATCAAATAAGGAATCCACTCTTCCTCTAAGAGTGGGTTACACACTAGAGGCGCCATCTCCATCAGAAAGTGACGGCGTAGATACTTCCAATTGTGATTCTTTAGTCGACACTGCCAATTTCTTCCAAATAGTGGCTGAAGCATTCTAAGTTTTCCCATGATGCAAGCAAATACTTACCCTTTTGTTTGGGTTATACTGTAGTCTCCTGTATCGGATAAAGGATGAAATGAAATTCCCACTTCGTTAGCCGTTATTCAAACCGAACGTCGATTTCATTCCAGATCAAGAAATTGGGTAGGTAAAAAAAGAAACCTTCCCTAAGTTGAGCCTACCGATCTTCCTTTTCTTATCAATCGACCTACTTCATACCTTATTCATTTCCTTGTTGCTCTGCTGACTCCTAAATTCTATTTAGGCAATGCTTTCTTTCACCGATCTACTCTCTATCTTCTTCACCTCTGCTTGAACCTTCGCCTCATCTTCGCCAAGCCAAGTGATAGAGTGACCAAGCCTTGTATAAGGACTTCACCTGAGAGGAAGATCTAGTAAGGGAAAGAACCCACGCTTATTGAAGCTTTGATTGAAGGGGGATGATTAGACTAGGGATGATTAAATACGGTGGCTAACACTAGATCTTCGCCTTTTGATAGAATGGGAAATGAAATTCTAGCAGGGCAGAGGGATACATAAAGATAGATCTACATCTATGCACATAGGAATAGCTACAAGGAGGGTTTGATCGGCATAACTAGGCCATTCTATGAAGTGCCTCGGCCTCGCTTGCTCATAATCCCAGTGCAGGTCAAACTCTTTCAATTAGTAAGATAGGGAATGGTGGTTGGCGGTGCTAGTCAGCCAATGTAACATCCTTTTGTTGCTTTCTCGTTCATTATTTTATTTTGTTTTGTTGGCCTAACGTGATCAATAAGATTACATTACGTTTATAGCGCAAGTTCTGATTCCAGTGTGAAGTATGCCAGCGAAATTAACAATGGTTGCGGTTGATCCCATTGCAGGAGTTGGAAAGCGGCCAGGTGGTTAATTTCTCTTTTTTTCCAAGAAATGGAGTGAAGGCATTAGCTTACTCTAAAGTATTGTGGATCAGCAAATTTTGATTTTGTGTGCACAAGCATATGTCCCTTCTTTTGTTCTGGTCTCCACTTGTGTTATTACTTATTCTGACATATGAGTGAAAGTGTTGTGCATTCACTTTCCACTTACTTCAACAAACCAGCAAGGGTTGAAGAGCCATAGCTAGTAGAGGCACTCATAGTGCTAGTTCCAGAGCTCAAGTTTACCAGTTCAAGCGCTTGATTCCCATTTGATGATGTGATTCATAACCAAATGACCCACCCATGCGTGAACCTGCGAAGAAAGGTAAAGGTTCCAGGATGGTTTCAACAGCATCATAGCACTTGATATGGTGTCTTGCTACTTGCTCGTTTCAAAGCAAGCAGAGGTGGAGACAGCAGAGTCAAAGGTAACATATAGCGTTCCCATAGGATCGCTCTTACTACTCATATTGGTATGCATCTACTAGCCCGGGTATCAATATGTTATTGAAGCTGGTGGAACTACGTGAAGGAAACTTTGTCTCTATCAATGATGCTATAGATCATCTTGATATAGCAGCAGAGAAATAGGTGTTGCTACCTCTCTGCTCCTTCTACTTTTGCTTCTCTTGCTTGGGTCTCGCTCACAGATATCAACCACGAGACTCAGAATCACGCTCACGAGGCTATCTCGATCTCTATTGTGCAGCATGAACCTGAAGTGGTTAGTAAGGTTATCGGGGAGGAAAAGATGTCTAAGAAGGATTAAGTGGCTGATAGTTAGCGATCGGCTAAGGAGGAGGACAATGAATTCTCGTTAGACAAAAAACTAGGGCACTATTGGATCTTTTCCGTGGTCTATGCATGGGCTCAAGTTTGCCATCGGCATGAGGCATTGTAGGAATTCACTGAGATAGTGAATTCTATCTCTCTCCCATGGTTGATCATTTGGGACTTTAACACGATTCTCGATCTAGCTGAGCAAAGAGTATCCCTATCTCAAAGTGAAGCCTTCCGGACCTATACGGATTCATGTGGACTTCATGATCTTGGCTACTTATGTAATCCCTATACTTGGTCTAACAAAAGGGAAGGTAGTGAAGCAATATTTGATCATTTGAACAGAACTTTGGTTAATGTAGATTGGAGATCCATGTACCCAGATGCATTTCTTCTCCATCTTCCTATCACGGACTTTGACCAAGCGAAGAAAATAGAAGTGCGCGTTAGCGTACCTTTTACTAGTCGAGCTTCATTATGTTGGCCTCCCCTTGCTTTATAGGCGTAGGGGCGCCTGATCTACGATCAAAGGCAACTTATGCTAAGGGCGCGCCTTAGCGAAAGCGGTTGCTCGTTTCTATAGCAAAGGGCCTTTTTTTTGTTGGACCCGAGGGAAGAAGAAGGCTAACTAAGATGCTCCACTCTCTTTCCTGCAAATTCGAGTTCGATTTTCACTCTTAAGTTAAGGATAGGACAAAAAAGAAAGGAAAGGACCGAAGGCTCTTCCTTTTAGCTCTTCTCTTGTTCCTTTCCAAAATATAAGACAGAAGGAGAATATGCGCTAAGGCCTTCGGTAATTCTAGCATTGATTCTTCCTGGATCTCAAGACTGGGACCTAAAGGCTCTAAAAGCCCATATGTCTTTAAGCCGAAGGCATTTTGAAATGCGCTTTGCCCCTTAAGTCAAGAGCTTTTAGTACGTTACGCAAAGGATATCGTAACTATTAGAATACGTTTTTATTGCTTGCCACATATCCGAAATGTGAACTCAGCAAGAACATATGAGGGGATGATCTCGGATTGAAAGCTCAAGGCATGACCCTGGATTAAAGGTCTGGAATTGTGGACACAGGGCGGAGGCATACCAGGCTTAATAACGACAAAAGACCGTTGCATGACCGAGAAATAGCACTGAACAAGCTTAAGCTAAAAGTTTCTTCTCCTATAGGCTCAGAAGAGGGTCAATATGATCCTCTTGAGAAATAACAAAAAATTTCACTACCAGCGGGTGATTTTGACTTCGAAAGCCATGAGCCCCATTCACGAAAGCCTACAAAACAAACTTGCTACTTTTGATTAACTCATCGCTACTTCTGACCCCTCTATGTACCCAATCTTTCTCAATCTGGCCCTTCCATGTACCCGACACTGATTCCCAAGTGGAGGGAAGAGAAGGAGGATCTTACAACACTTAATAAACCAATAAGAATGACAAAAGCCCGCTAAACAAGCACATATTGGTAAATAAGCCCAGAGGCTGCTAAAAGCACAGAAATATGTAAAGGAATGGAAGCACATCTTGCACCTTCTTTGATCCATTCAACTAGCCTTCAAGATGAGAGATAGGCCTTTAGCAAGGAGATATCGCACGGAAAGCCCGATTAGGTCTTATAATCGGGACTTCTTTTATAGGCCTTAGTCCCTAATATGATTACTTTAACACACCCTGAGGCTTAAGAAAAGATGGCCATAGTTGTGACATCCTAGCTAGATAAGAGCAAAAGGAGCTATATTCAAGGGAGTTATAGACTGGAATCAGAGATTGGATGGACATCCGGAACAGAGAGGAAAAGAGGAACAAACAAGGCTAGATCACGAAAGAAAGCCTTGCAACTACGCTATATATTGATATTGCAACTGCGCTAATAAGGGCATATTAGCTTTCTCTGTATGTGGATTTTGGAGTCGCATTGATCGACAGGAAGAGCTCAAATTAGTAGACGAAAAAAAAGATGCAAAAGTTTTCCTACTTATTCGCATACACTCTTTTTATTTATATTTGGTACAAGTACTCTATGTAAGTCTCATTAGTTAATAGTAGAGCTCAGCTAGACTAAGTGAGGCAGTACTCTGAGCCATATCTGAGACCATTAGCATTAGTTCCTTTCTCACCAAAGCTTCCGAACTTGCCAAGAAGTGGCCTACTGCTACAGTACAGGTCTCTATCAACTAACTAAAGCACTAAAGAGAGGTAAGGTAGGACATCGATAGACAATAGACCAATGAGCAGAAGGCACTCAGTTGCTTGCTAAATTGAAGAGAGCAGAAGGTACCTCACCTAACATTATAGGAGAAGGGTCTGAAGGAGATCAAATTTTCTTTGTCAAATTGAAGAAGAAATGGGCGGGTAGCTTAGACTCTTTCCCGAAGAGAGCTCCAACCAATAGATGAGATTAGAGACGCTAACATAACAGGGGCATGAGACATATCTTTAAGAACCAAGAGCGGGATATTCGCATTAGCAGAATGAGGAGAGCGAAGAGATGAGCACTTTTCAAGCAGCTTTCCTTAACGAAGTCATCTATGTGACCAATGCACGCTTCAAAGAAAGCAAAGAGGGATGCTCGCTAGCAGCTCAAGAGGATTGAAGACGCAGGGCTCTTGTTGACAAAGAAGGTCTAAAAAGGAAAATTAATGCATTTGAAGGTTACCACCCTACTAGTATAGTAGAAAGACCTATCGGACCTATGAAAGTCTCATTTTTTACTAAACTAAGAAACACGGGCTTAGCACCTTCTTGGATGTTTAGCCGATGCATGGCTAACTTTCGGTCTAGTCTAGTTCGATGTAGCTCCAAGAGAAAACATCAAAAATTATCTGAGTAGATCCATGTACTGTCAAATCACTTTCATTTGAGAAGCTTGCACTTAGGAATACAGGGCGAGGATTGTCAACAGTCCCGAGATCCATATACTTGACCTCGTCCTCTGTAGGGGGCACAGGCTCTACATCCTATTGCTGAACTGACTATCGTCTCTTTGCTCTTTGACGGAAACAGAGTTTATAGACAATGTTCAAAGATTTCAGAGAAAGAACTCTAGAACGAGAGGCCTCAGACAAAGTTTTCAGCGTAAGGAGTGGAGTTGGAAGGTAGCCCAAGCCTATGTTTTCTGAGATCGTACTGGTCGGCTAGCCAAGCTTCCCTTTCTTCTTCACTTAGATGCGACTCGAGGGGTACTTTTCTGCCTCTCCCTATCGGTTGAGCATCTTCAAACCTCTGGTCTTGCTACGTCAGCTACCGTAGATAGGAGGCTTTAGCCTATAAAGCAGCTTAGTAGTCGGACGGAAGCAAAGAAAAGTATGCCCCACATCTATGTCAACAGGGTGAAAATTCAAAGGATCGAAGATGAGTACATGGAAGCACCAATGAAGAAAGTCCAGAGTGCAGATATAACCTTCTCTACAGAAGACATCTTGCTGGACAAGAAGAAGCATACATAAGCGGCCTCTTTATCTCACCAGTGACATCAGCGAAAGAAAGAAGGCTACCACAGGTAGAGATCGACCCCGGGGCTTCTATAAACGTGATGCCACTGCGAGCCCTAGCCTATCTTGTAATTCATTCCTACGAGGCGGCTAAGTTAGACCAAGGTATTTATTCCGAGGTATAATGCTGACTCGCAAAGAGCCATCGGTAAGATTCATCTCAAGTGCCAAACATGGGATTTGAAGACTGAGCTCACTTCTTACGTGATTGACGGTGACACCTCTTAAACTTCCTGCTTCGATCCACAACATGGTACCTTTCACCCTTCATCAATACTTCAAATACGTTGATGAGAAGATAAGGGAGAAGTTCACTGGGTATTTGTCGACAAGAAGCCCTTTTTTTAAAAGGAGTGACGGTTTGAAGATGCTCGACAGATAGGGAGAGGAATGGACCCTATGGTACTTTTACGAAAGTACGGTCACCGGTGGCTAATACCTTCTCGACACTATCGAACTTGAAATCCACTCTCAATCTCTCTTTTTAGGTTGGCATAATATAGAAAGAAAGTGCCAAGAAACAACACATACCTATCACTTTTGGAAGGTTTGGAACCCTTACTCAACATAGGGCCCAAAAACCCGACATACCCTTTTTTTTTTAGCGTATAAAGGGAAAATAGCTCTTGCATCGTTAGCCACTTCTCAGCATTTCTTGCCTGAGTTGTTGACCATCACCTGACCTAACCTCACACGGGAGGCCCCGTACCAAGTGGTTCTCCCCCAATAAACTCTACATGTGATGTTCCGAAAATAAAAACATGTGATTTAGTAAATTAGAACCCATTTTGGGGTGCAACCGGGGAACAACTATCAACTAGTTTGAAAAGTTATTCCATTTAGTAATAGAAGTCATGCGTTGTCACTTTCTAAGGGTATGGTAGAGGCGCTTGAGAAGGTGGACAATCCTTTAGTGAAGACCTAAAGAGAGGCTGAATTCAAAGACACCCAAGATCCACAAGAATCGTACAAACATCTATGGAGCGTAGCAAGGAGCCTTGGCTTCCGCTCTTGTCACCTCACTCAATCCTGCAGCGGAAACTCGAGTCGAGGCACTGCAAGGGAGCAAAGAAGCACTTCTTGCAACCAAAAACCTCATGGATCAGAAAAGGCTTATTCTAGACCACGTTGTGTTATCGATACTACCAGCTTATTTTGGGATAATTGCCACCTTTCTATTTGAGTAAGGAATGAATATCGGACCCTACTGATGTTCAACCAATGACCGAGCCTAGTGGTACTTCTGGCTTTTCCTATTTCAGCTTGGATGGAAAATACTGGACAAGAAAGGAAAACTGTCTAGCCTTTCAAGCACTATTAAGTAAAGGGGGATGTGTTATTGGCTGCTTCAACCCCACTTCTGCTCAACATCGATCATCTCACATACTTCTTCAAGCGGCGGAACACTCAATGCCCAAGCAGATACAGGTTGTTGATTTCATACTCCTCCGATAGAACCAACAAGCATTTAGTGAATTGTCTTGTGTTACTGCCTTTCAAGACGTTCACTAAATCCTTCATGATGTTTTGGTGGCAGGTACTAGTACATCAAAGTCTTAGAGAGCCGCTGGACTCCAAACAAGCCGTTACGAAGGGCCATCAGCCCAGGTCAGGCGATCCGAAAGGATAAGACATAAACCACAAGCTAAGGAAAATGGTAAATAATACAAGCGATCAAGCTGGCAAATAAGGGATACAGGATGGATTTGTCCAGGGTGTATGAACTTCCTTATATATTCAGTCGGGTGTGAAAGGATTTTTTGGCCTCGGTCATTCGTCTATGAAATATCGATTCTATCAATCATTCCATTTCAGAAGAAAACCCCCCCTGAATAAGTAAAGGAAGGCCTCGTGATTCCACAAACTAGCTCCTGGCCTTACCAGACGAAACCGGCCGGGGGTATTCAACATGGGCGGAGAGAGCATCTGAAGTGTTGCTTCACCTTTGGTGATCACACACCGACCCGGGCAATCACTAGCTACAATCGATGGAATTTTGATTGATTATATTCAGGAATAAAAACCTGAATCCCCACTCGCCTTTTCTATATAGCCGCATAACCATAACAAGTATTCTCTAATGCTATACCAAACCAAGACCTTTCCTACAGGGAAAAGCAAGAACTCATGGCTCCCCCTAGAGAGAGTTTTTTTCTGCGGGATTTAGGCGTTCCTGTCTTTTGCTCATATTGTATCTTATGGAGATGGATTGATATGGGGGGTTTCCACTTCTAACCTATTTACTTCTACTTGAACCATTCAACGAGCATTATAACGATCCAAAGGCTCGAAGACCTAGCTCAGTACCACTCAAGTGCGGTATCATATACACTGTAGACAAGAACTGTAGTAGTCATTAGTCTGGTCCCCTACCTCACAAAGTAGCTTGACGGCCGAACCACTCCTAAGATGAATAGTACCCTACGTGTAAGACACCGACCGACTTATGCTCCCACGCAGTAGGAGCGGACTGAGTCGGTATTCATCTCCGAGAGGCGCACGTGTATGCCTTCAAGGCTTCCTCCTTGTAAATATTCTTAGGTAAGAAAGCAGAACCTCACCTCTTTCTGTTGCTTAAACATAAACCTACTTTAGATCCACTAGAACATGTAGATCTACTAGACTACAAACAAAGAAGTTGGTAGCAACAGAACTCTTTCTAAACTACTAGAGACAATCACCTAAAGAATCAATCTACCTATGCTACATTGTAGAAAGACCTTCGACTCCACGTGTCTGCTGAATAGTTCCGAAGTAGCTTCACGAGGGAATGAAGGTGTTGTAAGAAATAGTGAATACTTGTTCCATGGAGATAAACTCCTCCGACAGAAAGGTTCCCTCACTATTAGACCGAACTAGCTGTGAACCTTTTCGATTATTAGTGGCAGCTCATGAAGTAGCCCTCTTTCTTTACAAAAAAATGGATACATGCCCCATTACTAATATAATAGAAGGTAAGGCAGTCAAGCCCTATCTAAGTCAATTTCATTCCTTGGTCGGAATGAAAAGGCAGTACCCCTATGACAAGAAGGCAAGTTCAGTTGACGGACCACTTTTTGCCGGGGGAGGAATCATTTTTGTAGTAAAAAAAAGCTTACGCATGTAGCTCGCTGGAAGCTAAGAGTCTTATAGCCCAAAAATGGGAATAGCAGTTTTAGTAGTTCCTTATTATTATTACTAATCTATTTATAGTCAAGTAAGCCTTTCACCTGGCTAACACCGAAAAAAGCACCATCCATTCCTCTGTCGAGCGTCTACCTTCCTTTTCTTAGCAGTCAAGTTACTTCATACCTCTGTCGAGCCAACTCTATTCCTTTCCCTATCAGTCGAGCATCTTCAAACCTCTCCTGTTGGTCGAGCATCTTCAAACCTCTACTTTTATAGGGCATGCATAGAAAGAAAGAAAAAAGCCTTGAGTAGAGGGGTATACCAATGATAGCGAGACAACTTCCTATAGTATAAGTAAAGTAAGTCGTTTCGTAGTCTCCCAATGAACTACACTTTGCCTATTTCATATCCATGGACTGGGTGAGTTCAACTAGGTAGGTATGGCTAATGTCACGCCCCAACTTGACCCCACTGATAATCAGTCAGGACGCAATGGAATTTCGGCAGTATAACGATTGTAATTCGAACATCAGGGCTCTAAACCAACCCTTTATAACTTCATACACACAACTCCAAAGAACAACAACAACTCCACAACCATTTCTATATATTAAACAACTATTCAATATTTCATTCATAAGTTATACGCCTTTGTTCCAACATCGACCATAGGACATATCATACATTTGCAAAATAGATTATAAACTAGTCTAGCAATCTAATCATGTTGAAAAGAAAGACTACTAAACTAGAGTTATATAATTCTTTATCTTTAAGTAAGTTATACAATACATCATACTGCAAAAGCTAAGACAAACTCATGGATATGACTTCGGCACATAACACGCCTCTACAGAAGGCACATACTCAGTTTCCTAAGGAACGTACACAAAGTCTGGCTTAGTAATACCTGAATGTAGATAACGAATAAGAGTGAGCTTATATAAAACAATCCCAATGAGGATTCGATAGATCTTTTAAAAGCATTTAGTATACCCCTTGGAAATCATCCTTTGAGCAGTAAACACACAATGAACATCAATAACAGTATAAGTACAACAATAACAATAACCAATCAATAAGGATACTCTAGTTGGTGTAGCTCCAAACGCCATCGCGATCTCAACCATCTTCTTATAACTCCCCTTTACACACACACCCGAGGTACCTCATCTAGTCCCTCCCTTCATGGCACCTCCGCCCATGCGAGCTGGGGGTAGTATATGATAGTCATGCCATTTTCAACCCGACAGCCAAATGCTGCCCGAGAGGTGGCACATACTTATCAAGACTCATGACAATAATATTAAACATTCATATCATAGGAGGACAACAAAAGAAGGTTGCCTATCTTCCGGCTCATCAATAATCAATCAGTTAGCATCATTTCAACAACATAACAACAATTAATCAAATAAACAACTAACAACTAAGTTAGATGACCAAGTAGACCACCCAACTTAACATGCATTAAACCACACAACCAATCTCGAATCTAACCACCAGCAACCTATGATTCAACCACCCAAACAACTAAAGACATTACTTCAACATCTTAAAGACAGGTCACACAATCTTCTAACAATCATAACTTACAATCTACTTATCGAATGACCTCCAAACTACTTCCTATCACTCACCCACACATGCAACTACATTAGCCCCATCAAAACCCAACCAAAAACCATACAAAACAAGCCCAACAACCCTAATTTTGGCAATGCACTTGGCTGAATTTTTTGGACTTTTGCCCTGACATCACAATCAAAAATTCAGCAATACAACATTACTATCCCGCAATTAACAAACTTTTAGAAACAACAAGCAATCAACTCCAACCACAACAACAACAATTATTCAACATTGAACTCAAAATCCAATTTTAATACCCGAAAAATAAAAAAATATCCTACTACTTTTCAAAACTTATATAAACACATATAAATGATCCTTGGCATCCACTGAGCAACAATCTAACAATAGTTTAACATTTCATCAAATAAAAATGCAATTATATGAAAATAACATAAAATAGAAATTTGAGATTTAATATTTTTCTCTCACCTTTGATGTTATATGATGCAAGAAAAATGTGCAATAGGTGGCCAACAAGCTAAAACAAACTTTGGTTCAAGAGTATTGGCTTTGTATTGAATTTCTATGAGAAAAATTGATCAAAAACTAGGCTAAAATGGCTCCAAGGTGTTCGGCCATGTGTGTGAGTTTTTGTGGTGTTTTGAGCTTTGTTATTTGATATATTTTAGTTATTAGGTATAAATAGGCAAGGTCAATGCAAAAATAGAAAGTCAAAGTTAGTATTTTTTAGTCTTTTAATTGTTTTCTAGTCTTTTAATTCTATTTCTTGACTATTTTGCTCACCAACATGCAATTAACTCCTAGACTATTTCAAGTAGCATATTTTTAGTTGAAAACAAGTTTCACATGCAAAGACTTTCACCTGACTCGGTTAAAAACTCGATTTTTGTAAAATAATGTGTAAAAACTTTTAAAATTCTTAATCCAATTTGAAATCTGTTTTAATCAAACACGGGTCTATTAATAATAGAGGACTAGGTTTTAAGATGTTTAAAACACCAGTGTAAAAATTTTAGCGGACGTGCGTTCAAAATACTATTCATAAAAACTGACGATAAAATTTCTAATGCCGTTTTTTATGAAAATTTCATGAATGCACACATAGAATGTAATAGGAATATAAATCCCAGAATTAGCACATTCTAACTCATATAACACACAAACAAGTCAAATCACACATTTCTATGCAAAGATAAAATCTGGGGTTTCATATTCTCCCCCCTTAAAACAATTGCGTCCGCACAATTCCCGAACTGACAAACAACTAAGTCCTCAATCGTTACACTTTAACAATACTTCTCTTAGTTTCCATTTATCTCTTAGGATGACTCCTAAACAAAAACCTCAAAAGAATACACTATGTTGTTTGCAAGATGATTATCACAATTCCCAAAACAATTCTCAATTCATAATTCACTCCCACCTAATATCATATTGCATATGAAAGAAATCGCAACTCCAAGGGCTCTATGAACACCCCGCGGGTTTAAAAACTCATTCACAAGGACATGAATGATTACTGATCAAGGGAATATCTCAAAAGTGACATTGGTGAGAATATGGCTATTATAAAATTTACAAGGAAATAAGGATATGAAAAGTCATATTGGAGCCAAAAATCAAGTGAATAAGAGGTCAAACAATTTATAAAATCAAGAGGCTAACAGTTTAATAAGAAAGCATGATAACTAAGATAAGGAATGTCTCAGCACCTATCAGTTAAATAAGTACGAACGAAGGACGATGACGGGTCAAAACATTCCTGAGTATGTTGTACAAACATTCCTGATCAATTAAGCATTTCAATTCTTGATGATTGTTCAAGGAACCAACAAGTAAGTTGTACTTGAGGCGAAATGAAATTAAGAAATAAGAGATGATTAATTCAATAGAAAACATGAGTGATAATATAATAAGTATCTCAATACCCAATAACAAACGAAATATAAATAAGAAAGGACAGTGCTGAGTATATTGAATGAGCAATTACAAGCAAAGTACTAGCTCAGGATAAATAATAAAGCAATAAGATTAACAAGGATTAACAAGAACAACAATGATGTAGTTAGGTAGGAAGTACATCAAGCAAGTGAAATTTGAATAAGTAAAATGGTACACCAAAGGAGAAATTACTCTCAAATGAATAGTAATAGGATGAATGAAATAATGAAACCAATGACTAGAGATATAGAATGAAATATAGAAGTCTCAAACCTTAACTTTAGTAAGCGGCATGACTATAAGAAGCAAATATGAATCTTAAGAATAGAAACAATGTCAAATGAGTATAGGATCCATTAATCCAATAAGCAAAACTTTCAAGAAATATTTGATATGCTAGAAAAGTGTAACTCCCTCTCAAAATACTAAGAATAGAGAAGAAAAGAATAATAAGAGGAATAGAATTAGAAAGCACAAAAGGGGTGTCCCACCTACACACTTAAACACCAACAAGTCAAATTCTACAATCTATCTCTCCCCAAAACAAGACACTAAGGAGATCTAGAGAACCCAAAGATTCATACAATCACTCCAAAATTTACATTCCAAACCAGACCAATAGATAAACAAGATAAATCACCGAGTACCCAACAAGATTGACTGATGAAGACTCCAAAATCTGATAACACAATACAGATTCATATTAACCCATTATAACACAAGAGAATCCCCAATGAAGAATTTAGAAAGTCATACCACCTAGAACTCAAAAACTCGATGTAGGCAAGTAAATGTTCAATCACCAAAATGCATTCTTATTTCCTCAAATAATTCTATCTCCCAACAATTACATCTTCGATTAAAGTAACTTTAGTCAGGAATCACTCTAATTGGCTCCAAGGTTTAAAGATCAAAACTCCAAAATAACCTTTGACAAGATAGCAATCCCAAGTAGTAGAAATATATACATGTTATACTGCACTTCATTTCATTCACAAATATACATCACCAATTCCTCAAATAAATTCATTCTAAAATAATGTCAAGAAAGTATAATCTGAGTTAAGACTCCAAAAGTGAATGATCACAACCCCAAGGAAACCTCAACTTATGATCCATCTCCAAGTAATAACATGTTAAACATGGCAAGAAAAGTAATTATAATCAGCAAGATACATTGCTATATCCTCGAACAACTTCATTTTCGCTAAAGGAACATCAATAACAGATCCATTAACCTAAGACTAAAATATATAAGCATAATAATCAAGATCTCAATGATAAACTACCATAATAATAATAATTCAAAATCACAGCCTGCCTTTGGTTCCGAAAGCTCTTGCAGCCTCCTTTGACATTAAAAGGTCATTCACGAGTTAAAACATGTATGCAACTATATCATATGAAAAGCAAGTACAACGTAATGTGCAATTATCATACAATGCAACATTATCATATAACGCACAATTCAGCACATAGGAAGCAAATATCACCTAAGCAGGTTATATCACGTAAGCAAGTTATAAGCAATTAAAGTCACATAAGCAACAAACTTCACATAAGGCAAGTTGATCACGTAACTCACATTGGTCACTTAAAGTACATTGATCACCTAAAGCACGTTGTTTCGCATAAGCTAGTTATAAACAATTAAAACCACATAAACAACTAACTTCACACAAGACACTTCGATCACATAAAATACATTTGTCACATAATGCACATTAATTACAACACATTGAGTACATAAGGTACGTTGTAACATAAAGCATATTGACCACCTTAATTCACTTAACACATAAAGCATATTGATCACTTAGAAAGTTAGTCACATAAGTAAATTAATCACATAAACATATAAACATATAATTCTCTTTACACTTAGTACATGCATTCATGTCAAGACCATAACCCACATTCCGAGGATACTTGTGAGACCCTATATTTTGTCTTTACCTCGATTTGCGTGTTTTACCTCAATTTTCATGATTTGACATATTTATGTGTTATATAAGTTAGAAGGTGCTAAATATGTGATTTATATTTCTAATACATGCTATGTGTGCAATCATAAAATTTTCATAAAAAACGGAATCAGAAATTTTATCGACGATTTTTGTGAATAGTATTTTGAACACATGTCCGCTAAAATTTTTACAGGGGTGTTTTAAACGTTTTAAAACCTAGTCCTCAGATATTAATAGACACATGTTTGATTAAAACGGATTTCAAATTAGCTTTGAAATTTTAAAGGTTTTTACACTTTCTTTTGCGAAAAACGAATTTAAAATCGAATCGGGTGAGAATGTTTGCATGTAAAACTCTTTGTCACCTAAAATAAATTATCTAGAAATAGTCTAAGTGTCAATTTAATGTTTTGAGCAAGAAATAGTCTAAAACTAAATTAAAAGACTAGAAAACAATTAATAGACTAAAAATTAACTAAGTGTCAACTTTGACTATTTTTATGTCTGTTGACCTTGACTATATGATGGATCAACACACATTAGCAAAGCACAAAAACACACTCACTCACACACACAAGGCCGAGAGCCATAGGAGAGAAAAGAGAAAGAAATTTCAAGGTTTGCAAATGCAATTTTTCATCACAACTTGCAATCAAAGGCCAAATCTCTTGAACCAAAGCTTGAATTCACTTGTTGGGCACTCATTGGACATCTTTCTTACATCAAAACACATCAAAGGTGCGAGAAAAATTCTAGATCTCAAAATGTCAGTTTTATGTTTTTGCATATAATTGAATTTTGAACCGTTAGAATGTTGAATTGATGTTATATTATTGCTCAGTGCATGCTAAGGATCGTTTATATGTGTTCATATAAGATTTGAACCATTGTAGCATGAATTTTTATTTTTCAGGTATTAAATTTTAGTTGTTGGCTATTTGTTGAATAATTGGAGTTGTGGTGGTTGGAATCAATTGCTGTTAGCTTGTAAAAGTTTGTTAAATACGTGGTAGTAATGTTGCAAAATTTTGATTGTGATGTTGGTGTTAAAGTCTGAAAATTTCAGTCTAGGTCCATTGAGGTTTTAGGATTGTTGGGCTTGATTTAGATGGATTATGGTCGGTTCCCGAGGGGGCCAATGTTGTTGATTGAGTAGGTGAGTGATAGGAACTGGTTTGGAGGTTATCAGATTAGTGAAATGTAAGTTATGACTTTTAGAAGTTTGGGTTGTCTTTCTTTAAAATGTTGAATTATGCCTTTGGAGGTTTGGGTGGTGTTTGAGTGATTGAATTGTGAGTTGTTGATGGTGAGACTAGGGTTCAGTTGTGTGTTTAATGCATGTTAAGTTGGGTGGCCTACTTTGTCATCTAACTTAGTTGATTGTTGTTTATTTGATTAGTTGTTGTTATGTTGTTGAAATGATGATTATTGATTGATTAGTGTTGAACCGGGAGATAGGCAACCTACTTTGTTTTCCTTCTGTGATATTTGATTACTGATGAGCAGGGAGATAGTCAACGTGAAAGGTTGTCCTCCTGAGATTTGAATGATTGTTATTATTGTCATGAGTCTTGGTGTGTGTGTGCCACCTCTCGGGCAGCGTTGGGCTGTCGGGTTGAAAACGGCATCACTATCATAGGCTACCCCTAGCTCGCATGATGAAGGTGTCATGGAGGGAGGGGCTAGAGAGGTACCTCGAGTGCGTTTACTAACAGGGAGTTACAAGAAGAACGGTTGAGATCGTGATAGCATTTGGAGCTACACCAACTAGAGTATCCTTTATTGATTGGTCATTATAATTAATGTGCTTGTCACGCCCCGACCCAACCCCCAAGCTAAAGGTTAGGTCCGGACCCGACACACGAACAGAGTCACCCCTGTACCGTGGACATTCTAAAAACCTGTAATCACTCAAACAAAGTCCCAACAATACAATACAAGCTTTTCTTAATTAAACAACAAAGTTCTAAGGCCATCCGAGCCTTATAGTACACAATAGTTCCGAAACACACAAGCATGCGAGAACTTGTTATCAACATAGTTTTATAATCATGACATTCTAGGAAATCAATTAAACATAATTGAAAGGTCAAACATTTCTACTTTAAGCCATTCACTCCCAAGCAAGCAAAGCGAATAGAAGTAGATCATAAGTTATTACCATACATAGGCTTTCAAAGCTACACCACAACCAACTAGTCTTCAACTTATACAACAAACATATACATAGCCCTTAGGCTACAAAATAGGACATAAGATAAACCGTTGAGCCTTCCACAAGGCAGCAAGAAATTAAACCACCTCAAGCAATCAAGCACAGCAACTAAGGTAAATGATCAGTTTGAACTTCTTCCTCCTCAACTAACTCAACAAGCTGGGGATCACCCTCAGCGTCTCCTGAAACAGATATCGAGGTATGAGCAACCACTGTTGCCCAGTGAGGGATATAGTCCCGGGGCGGGCAATGCAACAGATAATACAATTATACAACAATAACAGTTAGACAATTAAAGAAACAATGAAACTTAAATAACCACACATTTAAAAGGATACATTTCACACAATCCCCTATACACCAATCTTCACAGGTCTTCAATCACGATCCACGAACCACAAGCACGATCACGATAAGCCGGCATAATCCCCAAACACTACAGTGGGTGTACTCCAGATATACCCCGATAATCCTATGACCCAACATCCCCTGGCAATCTCCGGACCAGGCGAATGAGGGACTAGGGCACAGAGTTTGAATATCCACCGGCAAGCCCTCTGCCGCCCAGCCGATATTCAACACATCCGCCCCTGACACTATGGTTGCGCAACCACGATGCAATGCACTTAACAATGACAAATTAATAGCAATAATATAAGCATTAACACATAGGAGGATCAACAAAGTAGGTTGACCTCGATGCAATTAGAATAGAAGCAATTATAGAAGCTAATAAGCAGTTTACAAAGGAACATATACAAGATAAGCATAGAATTATACCAAAAGCTCCAAATCAACTTGAAACCACATATAAACACTTAAGGAGTCATGCCATGGGTTTAGAAGTGTGAGTCAACCGAAATTGCACCTAAACCCCTTTGTTTTTCAAACTATTTCTCTTCCAAACCAAGGTTAGTGATTCCATTTTCAAAGGAAACTCTCCCAACCTTCTAACTAACCCTCAAGGTACCCTCTCAACCCTCTAACTCATTCAATTTCCCACGATTTCCCCGAAAGCCCCAAATTTCCTTTTATGGCTTTAAACTACACATACATTGTCCGGGCTTCAAACAAGGGATATCAAGGCTTCTATAGCACCTAGGTAGCTTAAGGATACTAGAATTGAAGCCCGAATCCACCCGGATTCGCATTAACCCCGAAAGCCCCAAATTAAAGTCGGCTATTTTCCATTTTAAGAGATTTAAGGACAATGCAAGTGCACTGGGCTATTAGGTTACCTTCACTAGCACCTAAGGTATCTATTAGAAGCATTGAATCAAGCTAATTCGAGCAATTACACAAAACCCTAGAAAAATGTCACTATTCACCCTAAAAATCAAACTAACGATTCTAACCGTTTAAATTGCGAAACGATGGCTCAAATATGTTCTCTAGCATTCATATACATGGTATAATAGCATAGATAACTAATACAATGGCATTTGATCACATTTTCAACAAATCAAGAAAAGAGCAACTATTTAGAAATGCAAAAATAAGCCGTGAAATCCCTCACCACTACGCGTAGGAACACCTAGGAGGCTTGAAGACACCCTAATCCACTTGCTCAAGGCTTGGGAGGGCTTGGATTGAAGGATTGAAGAACAAAATCTTCATATTTTCTCCCTATGCTGCTCTCGGCCCTTTTCTGTTCTTGTTTCAGTTTTTATTTTTTTTTTCTTTTCCATTTTGAGAGTTTAAGTGATATATAAAAGGGCTAAGTTGAGGTGGGGTCATTTTGGTGCTTAAGTGATCTAATATAATGCGCTTATTAAGCTTAAAACGAGCTTAGATAGTAAAATATATGCTAGCTAATTAATTACCTAAGTTATGTTATGTAACACTATTCACTCAACTACTAAAACTATTTTCTAAATGAGTCCTCCTACCGCTTCTAGCTCAATTGCACATTTTTCTCATTACTTTAATAATTAATAGGATTTAATAAAAATACTAATTAACTAATAGAAGGCAGTTTAAAAACGGAGTGAATAGTAGTCACAAAAGTCAGTTAGTAAAGCACAGAAGTAAATGCGCAAACAAGGGATGCAACAGTAATTAAATGCATGGCTAAATCTCGGGTGTCACAGTGCTTATATTGTTATTGGTGATTATTGTGTGTTTACTGCTCAAAGGATTATTTCCATGGAGTATAGTAAATATTGTTAGAGATATATCGAATCCTCACTGGGCTTGTTTTATATAAGCTCACTCATAATTATTGCATCCATACAAGTGTTACCAATCCAGATTACGGGTACGTGCCTCCAGAAGAGGATAATGTGCCATATGTGGACGAGTCCTATGTGCTAGAGTCTTGTCCTTGATATCTTATGTTGTACTTTTTGTTATCTTATATATTAAAACTAGTTGGTTTGTATTTACTTAGAAGTTTATGATGTATAAGATGTTGTAAAGATAATGGATTAAATGTTGCTAGTTTATTGGTCTTGTTTTTTAATATGATTAGACTACTAGATTGGTTATAGTCTACATTGGGAAACATATATTATATAGTAAATGTATGATGTTGGAACGGAGGCGTATAACCTATGGATGTAATGGTAAAAGAATGTTTATTGTATATTGTGGTTGTGTTGTTTAATTGTTGAATTGTTGTGGAGGTGGGTGTATGAGTTTCGAAGAGGTTGGTTTAGAGCCTCAGTGTCCTGATTACTGTTGTTATACTGTCGAAATTCCGTTCCGTCCTGACTGATCGTGTGAGGGGTCAACTTGGGGTGTTCCATTAAGTGGTATCAGAGCTAATGCTTAGTTGTCACCTGGGGTATTCCCGGATTGTGGGTAATAGTCTTAGCATGAAAGTATGTATGAAGTGAAAGAAAAGTAAAATATGTATTAATATGATTAAGTGATTATGTGATTTAGTGACTATGTGATTATGTGATCAATTTGTTTATATGATTGATAATTAAGTGATTTACGTGCTTTATGTGAGTTTGTTGCTTATGTGCTAATAATTGTCTATATCCTGTCTATGTTGTGAGGCCCAACCTCGATTTACGTGCGATACCTCATTTCGTGTGCCCTAATCTAGATTTGCGTGCCTTGACCTAGGTTTAAGAGTCGTGTTTTGTTTTGTGTGCCTTGCATTGAATTACGTGCATACATTTAGGGTTGCGTGCATTTACTTGGAAAACGTGCATTCGTCTCATAATTTATGCCTTACCTCGTAGTGTGTGCCCTAGACCTAGGAAAGTGTGCCCGCATGCTAATCAAGAAAGCATCTTACACGAAGCACTAGATCATTAATTAATCCTACAAACTCCACTAACTAATATTAAATTGCTAATTCAACTCACTAGAAGACGAAATTGCACCAAAAGCTAAGCATTATTTATTCTTTATTCCTTATTCTTTTGCACATCCCAAACACACAATATTATATTGCTCAACCAAAAAAAAAATTCAGAATTTTGCACAAGCTTGGCCGACCACATGGAGCCTTTTTCAATGCCTTGCAATTTCAAAATTTATTCTTAGACATTCTATGACAAGTTATGACACAAAACAAAAAAAAAAATTGGCTTAAAACTCTACCCAATGCACCCCATTCTCGACACATGCAAATACCCATGCTAGGTGATTCAAACATGCTCCTTGAAGACACAAAAATCTGAAATTTCAAGGCCCTAGGCCGACACAAGCATCAAAGCCATCAAGCTTTTCATTTTTCTTTCATTCTTTCCTTCTTTCTCTCATTTTCTCTCACTCTCTCATTTCTTCTCTCTCTCTCTTGGCCCTAGCTGAAATCCTACTCTCCATAGCTTAAGTTCATCACTCAATGGTTCATCAAGACATGCAAGAAACTAGGAAGCTCGACGAAGCAAGCTAGATTGCAAAAGACATACATGCAAGTACATTTCAGCTTAGGTAAGTTTAATAGCTCTTATTTCTTTTTCTTTTTGTTCTAGCCACTTGCACATACTAAGAACATGCTTACTAAGCTAGGAAATTAGAGAATCTCAAGTTGTCTCTCGGCTAAGCAAGGAAAAAGGTCGACATTGTGCTTCATCAAGAGTTTGTACATCTTCTTTGTTGTCTTGCTAAGGTGAGGGCTAAAACTTCTTGAAAAGCTTTCAAAAACCACATGCATGCCTTTAAATGTCTATTTTTACCTCTGTACTTGTGATATATGTGTGTACATGAGCTTTGGTAAACATGCATCGCAAAATATTTGGCTAGAATGTGAAGATAGGTGAAATCGCGTATTTGGCAGCTTTCTGTTCTATTGGAGCGAAGTGATTTTGACCAGGTAAATGATGTTGAAAATGCGTGAAAATTCACAGGAATAGGCCAAAGCTAATTTTGACTCTAAGGTCCCCAAAATGGCAAAACATTGAAAGGTGTCCAAATTTGGAAAATCTGGGAAAATGAAGCAGGTTTTGGCAAATTCACTATCCGTGTAGAACGAATCAGTTTTGACTTAGTAAATTATATCCAAAATGCATGAAATTTGGTGTGTTGCTAGATATTTCAGTTCTGGACATTTTTGTCAGAAATAAACTAAACCTAAATCTAACCCTAAGGTCCACAAAAATGACAAGTATTGAAATGTATACAAATATGGACAGTTTTGCGTAGTCTCATGGTTTTGGCTATAACTCTTGAACCTGAACTCCAAATGATGCAAGGTTTGTTTTTTGTTCACTGGAATTGGAGTTTGTTTGCTTGTCTCAATGATTGTGAGAAAACAGACCATTGCAGTGAGGTTTTCAATTAGTGATTTGCTTTGAAAATCATTGTAACTTCTCTTGTTGTATTAAATGCTTGGGATTGTGACACTTGGATGTTGTGTGGACAATTTTGAATGCTTGAGGGTGTTTTATTTAATCAATGCATGGCTTGAGTTTAATTACGTGACAACTTAGGGCTTAATTGCACGAGTGAGCATGAAATGAAACCCTAATGACTAGGAAAAACTCGCCAAGTGTTGATCCTATGGATATCGTGTTTAATTATGTAATTAGTAGGCTGCCCGTAGTTGCCCTCATGGCCCTAAACATAATTTCGATGATTACATGTTGACAAGTAGGCCTTTCTTGCACCCGGTCCCACGTAGATGTCGTTGCATGTTGAATAATCTTATTATTTGATTACGTGAACTTCGAAATGAGTTATATGACTTGATTTACATGCGTTACATGTCTGCCCGTTTAATATTCATATAACTCCATGTGCTTTTCTAGTGAAATTACTTGTCATATCGTGTCTTGCGTGTTTACTTGTCAATGTGCAATCTTATGACTGCTCGGAGGCAACCTACTTTGTTGTCCTCCTAATGTGATATATTAAATGTCATAAATGTGCATTGCATACAAGGTTGCAACCTTTCATTCTGGCGTGGTAGCGTTCACACACATCGGGCAGCATCGGGCTTGCTGGTGCAACCGTGACTGCCATTGTCCGATTCCCTCTCTCGCTTGGGGGCTAGACTTCCTCGGAGAGTTGGGTCGTAGGATTTCGGGGTACATCCGGAGTATACCCATTTGGCATGATAAGGGGATGATTTGAAGTCAGCCGCAACAACTGATACTGGAAATGAACTGAGAGCAAAAGCTCACCATATCCTTTTCACTATGTGTATAAGTACTCTTGCTTGGTTCCTAGAGGACCTCGGGGAGGAAAGACGGGTAATTGTGTTCTTTTATTTTTACATTATATTATGTACTTACTTGTTATATATGTCATGCTTGCAAAAGGGTTTTCATAAGTTGAACTAGCAAATGAGTTTCAAAACTTATTTATCGTTCCCCTTCGCTGAGTTCATAAGAACTCACCCTCTTTTATCATCTCAGGTGAAGAAGACCAGGAATAGGTACCCGAGGACAACGTGTCTAACGATGATTCCTTGGAATGATTACTTGCTCTATGTGTCTTACTTGACTATGGCCATTTTGTGAACGATATGTTGCTTGAAGACTATTTCTTATGTTGTTTGTTATTGTATTGGAAATGACCCCAGTTGTAATTTGGGGTCAAATTTTGGCTTGTACTGATCATAACTAGATAGACACTCTTATGGTCATTTTTGCTATCGCTACTGGTTAGTATCTATCACAGGCTTATGAAGTATCAGCTTATGAAGTATCAGGTAAAGGATTAAGTAAAATGAATCTATCCAATCTTAAACAGGTACTCATTGTTAAGCTAAGATCAACAGGTACTTTTGTAACAAGGATTAACAAACAAATGTGACATAGTTATCATGCTAGGCTGTTAATCAAACGAGACTTTGAGACAACCAGTAGGCGTTTCAATTGATGATAAATAGTAATCTTAGTTAGAAATGAAATTGAGATTGAAAATTTTGAAGCGTTTAGAGAATTAGGTCAAACTAAAGAGCCCAATTACAGCCGTTATGCTGCCGATTTTTCGGAGAATTTGTGGAGTTTAGGCTAAACGTTAAGTGTTAAACTTTCATGAACGATTAAGTACGTGATTTGACTTGAATGTTTAGATCACTCCCTAGTCTAACCTCTATAGGTCGGGTTGGGGTGTGACATATTTGCTATAACATGTGTTAACTCTTTGATTAGTAAAATGGCTGGTAGACCAAGAACCAGAGGTAGGCCTGAGGTAGTTGACGAGGCACTGGATAATGTGGCACTGGGGCGAGATAGAAGTGATGACCGTTTTGGTGCAGTCATGGATAAGATGACGGAGATTATGGAAGGGCCTGCACAGATACTAGCCGGGTAGGCTGCCCAAGCATAGACATTACATACTCAGTTGTTGAACGTTTAGGGTGGTTACCACGAACATGGTATGCTAAAAGAATTCTTGGGGTATTATCCACCGAGATTTCAGGGAGAGCCAGATGATAGGAAGGCGGAAGCGTGGATTAATAAGATAGAGAAAATATTCGATCCTCTAGACTATACAGATGAGAGGAAAGTCACTTATGCCGTTTACTTGTTTGATGATGAGGCAGAGGAGTAGTGGCACACAATGAGAGTCAGTTGGGAGACAAGAGGTACTCCGTATGTCTGGGATACCTTCCTTAGAGCGTTTCGGGCGAAGTATGTCCCAAGGATTGCACGGGAAAGAAAGGAGGCAGAGTTCCTGTCCTTGGTTCATGGGGATGCTTCAGTGGCTCAATATGAGGCCACTTTTACTAGACTATCCCTGTGACGCCCCGATCCCTCACGAGACCGGAGGTTCTAATAACCAAGCTATTCTCAACCCAGTCTCAAAATTTTAGGGAAAAACGGACAGAGTTTTCCCTGTACTATGGACATTCTGAAAACCTGTAAACACTCAATAAAGCCACATCATAACACGACATTCATTTATAACTAAAGATCTTAGCTTTAAGGCCATCCGAGCCTTAAGACATACAAACAGTTTAGATACAGACAAGCATGTATTCATAACTTAACTTCTTTACAAAACCGCTTATCATGCCACTCCATGATAGCTTTTAAGTATTCTTAGAAATTGAAAACAACCAGTCATTCACTCCCAAGCATGCGAAGCAGCTAATAGCATAAATATAAGTTATTACATGCCATGGTTCTAAATCTACCGCTACAACATCTATCCCTCAATTTGCAAACTATATAATATACACATATCACTTAGGTTACAAAATAAAACATAAAGTAAAGAAAACAAGTCCTACTCTCATCAACAAGAACATAGTCTACCTCAAGCAACTAGACACATCAACTAATGCAACTCCTCCAACTGCGCCACCTGAAACATGTTAGTGAGGTATGAGCAACCACTGTTGCCCAGTGAGGGATAAGGTCCCGGGGTGTGCAATGCGACAAGTAATACAGTTAACAACAATAACAATTGAGCAAATCAAGAAACAATGATAGCTTAGATAACCACATATTTGAAAGGATACATTTCTCATAACCCCTATACACCAATCTTCACTGGTCTTCATTCACGATCCACGAACCACGATCACAATCACGATAAGCCGGCATAACCCCAAACACTCCAGTAGGTGTACTCCGGATGTACCCCGATAATCCTACGACCCAACATCCCCTGGCAATCTCCGGACCAGGCGAATGAGGGACTAGGGTACGGAGTTTGAATATCCACCGGCAAGCCCTCTGCCGCCCAGCCGATATTCAACACATCCGCCCCTGACACTATGGTTGCGCAACCACTATGCAATGCACTTAAAAATGGCAAGTTAATAGCAATAATATAAGCATTAACACATAGGAGGATCAACAAAGTAGGTTGACCTCGAGGCAGTTAGAATAGAAGCAATTATATAAGCTAATAAGCAGTTTTACAAAGGGACATTTACAAAATAAGCATAGAATCATACCAAAAGCTCCAAATCAACTTGAAACCACATATAAACACTCAAGAAGTCATGCCATGGGTTTAGAAGTGTGAGTCAACCGAAATTGCACCTAAACCCCTTTATTTTTCAATCTATTTCTCTTCCAAACCAAGGTTAATGATTCCATTTTCAAGGAAAACTCTCCCAACCTTCTAACTAACCCTCAAGGTACCCTCTCAACCCTCTAACTCATTCAAACGCCCGTGATTACCCCGAAAGCCCCAAATTCCCTCTTATTGCTTTAAACTAAACATACCTTATCCGAGCTTCAAACAAGGGTTATCAAAGCTTCTATAGCACCTAGGTAGCCTAAGAATACTAGAAGTGAAGCCCGAATCCACCCGGATTCGCATGAACACTGAAACCCCTTTGTTAAAGTTGGCTATTTCACGTTTTATGCGATTCTAGAGAAATTCAAGTGCACAGGGCTATTAGACTACCTTCATTAGCACCTAAGGCATCTATTAGGAGTGTTGAATCAAGCTAATATGTGCAATTACACAAAACCCTAGAAAAACGTCACTATTCACCTCATAAATTCAAATGACGATTCCAACCGTTTAAAATGCGAACTAATAGCTCAAATGTGTTCTCTAGCACTTATATACAAGGTATAATAGCATAGATAAGCTTTGCAATAGCATTTGATAACATTTTCAACAAATCAAGAAAAATGTAACATTTTAGATATGCATAAAAAGCCATGAAAACCCTCACCAATTGCGCGTAGGGACTCTCGGGAGGCTAGCAAACACCCTAAACTACTTGCTCCTAGCTTGGCTTGGCTTGGCTTGAAGATTTGATGAGCAAAATCCTCTCATTCTCCTCCTATACTATTCTCGGATTTGCTACAGTGATTTTTCAGCATTTGCTCTCTTTTTTTTTTTTTTTTATGAGCTAAATGGTCATGTGTTGAGTAGATATACTAAATGGCTAAGTTGGGTGATTAAATGGGTTACTAAAATGGGCGTTGTTAACTTTAAAACGAGCCTAAGGTGCGAAACATAGGCTAGCTAATTAAATCTCTAAGTTATGTTACGTAACACTATTCATTGAACTACGAAAATCATTTTCTAAACGAGCGCTCCTATCGCTTCTAATTCAATTGCACATTTTTCCCACTCCTTTAACAATTAATATGATTTAATAAAAATGTTAATTCACTAATAGAATGTAGTTTGAAAACGGAGTGAATAGTAGCTACAAAAGTCAGTTAGTAAAGTACAGAAGTAAATGCGCAAACAAGGGATGCAACAGTAATTGAATGCATGGCTAAATCTCGGGCGTCAGATCCTCTCCCCCTTAAACTAATTGCGTCCACGCAATTTTTCTTCACAAGGGAACTCCACAACAACTGAAAACCAACTCCGATTACTCGTCATCAGTTGCTAAGCAAGAATACCATATACGAACTCTCGTGGGAGCTCATTAAGAAATCTCAGTAGTATTGCCTGTGAACCTCACGTAATAAGGCCAAATAAAGGCTCCAATAGAGATGCTACTTCAAAATCCAAATAAGAATCCCGCTGGCACGAATACCATAGAAGAATACAATCCCAACTAATAGTGGCGAGAAAATACCAATAAGAATTTAGAGTACAAATACAGAAGATAATTCCATATAATAAGGCTGATTAGAATCCCAAACTAAGTCTTCTGAGAAATACCAGCAAGAAAATACTAGAAGAATACTCAATAAGAAAACCGAGAGAACGGTCATATAGAAATCCCAAAGGAAGCCATTCATTTCTGACTACTGAGCGTAGAAGAATGCCTTGGAAGAAATCCCAATAACTGAGCTCCGCTTACAAACATTCTCATTCCCGCTAATCCACACAACTTGGAGGGCTTGTTGCTAATCACTTCTCTTCAGGGGGAGGAAGAAGTCTTTCTTACCATTTCAACGAGACATGTATGAATGCCAAGATATCACATTTACACATATATGTTTTAAACTATTATGCAAACATGTTTATATAAGAGTTTATAAAATAGTGTAATCATCAAAGTCATTCAAGCACGACAATCAAGTCCATCATAACACAACTCAATCAAAGACTTTCAAATCCACACATTACAAGCAACAGTTCAAGCAATTAATAATTCACAAAGTCAATTTGATGCATAACTAGCCACTTTACTTCACTTAGCACACATTTAGCACGTAACACATAATTATATCACTTAGGTGCACATATTCAATACAAGACACACAATCAAACATGCAGGCATACACTTTTAAGACACACTCTTAACAAGCACACATGCAAGGGTTACTACCCGACAGGCCGAGGACCCTGTCCCGGCTTAGAGCTAACTAAGCTCTGATACCACCTGTGACGCCCTGATCGTTCACGAGACCGGAGGTTCTAATAACCAAGCTATTCTCAACCCAATTCCAACCCAGTCTCAAAATTTTAGGAAAAAACAGACAAAGTTTCCCCTGTACTATGGACATTCTGAAAACCTGTAAACACTCAATAAAGCCACATCATAACACCACATTCATTTATAACTAAAGATCTTAGCTTTAAGGCCATCCGAGCCTTAAGACATACAAACAGTTTAGATACAGACAAGCATGTATTCATAACTTAACTTCTTTACAAAACCGCTTATCATGCCACTCCATGATAGCTTTTAAGTATTCTTAGAAATTGAAAACAACCAGTCATTCACTCCCAAGCATGCGAAGCAGCTAATAGCATAAATATAAGTTATTACATGCCATGGTTCTAAATCTACCGCTACAACATCTATCCCTCAATTTGCAAACTATATAATATACACATATCACTTAGGTTACAAAATAGAACATAAAGTAAAGAAAACAAGTCCTACTCTCATCAACAAGAACATAGTCCACCTCAAGCAACTAGACACATCAACTAATGCAACTCCTCCAACTGCGCCACCTGAAACATGTTAGCGAGGTATGAGCAACCACTATTGCCTAGTGAGGGATAAGGTCCCGGGGTGTGCAATACGACAAGTAATACAGTTAACAACAATAACAATTGAGCAAATCAAGAAACAATAATAGCTTAGATAACCACATATTTG
This sequence comes from Ehretia macrophylla, assembly GCA_037974665.1. NCBI lineage: Eukaryota > Viridiplantae > Streptophyta > Magnoliopsida > Boraginales > Ehretiaceae > Ehretia > Ehretia macrophylla. The sequence continues at coordinate 46,514,395 of CM075767.1, forward strand.
AAAGGATACATTTCTCATAACCCCTATACACCAATCTTCACTGGTCTTCATTCACGATCCACGAACCACGATCACAATCACGATAAGCCGGCATAACCCCAAACACTCCAGTAGGTGTACTCCGGATGTACCCCGATAATCCTACGACCCAACATCCCCTGGCAATCTCCGGACCACGCGAATGAGGGACTAGGGTACGGAGTTTGAATATCCCCCGGCAAGCCCTCTGCCGCCCAGCCGATATTCAACACATCCGCCCCTGACACTATGGTTGCACAACCACTATGCAATGCACTTAAAAATGGCAAGTTAATAGCAATAATATAAGCATTAACACATAGGAGGATCAACAAAGTAGGTTGACCTCGAGGCAGTTAGAATAGAAGCAATTATATAAGCTAATAAGCAGTTTTACAAAGGGACATTTACAAAATAAGCATAGAATCATACCAAAAGCTCCAAATCAACTTGAAACCACATATAAACACTCAAGAAGTCATGCCATGGGTTTAGAAGTGTGAGTCAACCGAAATTGCACCTAAACCCCTTTATTTTTCAATCTATTTCTCTTCCAAACCAAGGTTAATGATTCCATTTTCAAGGGAAACTCTCCCTACCTTCTAACTAACCCTCAAGGTACCCTCTCAACCCTCTAACTCATTCAAACGCCCGCGATTACCCCGAAAGCCCCAAATTCCCTCTTATGGCTTTAAACTAAACATACCTTATCCGGGCTTCAAACAAGGGTTATCAAAGCTTCTATAGCACCTAGGTAGCCTAAGAATACTAGAAGTGAAGCCTGAATCCACCCGGATTAGCATGAACCCCGAAACCCCTTTGTTAAAGTTGGCTATTTCACGTTTTATGCGATTCTAGAGAAATTCAAGTGCACAGGGCTATTAGACTACCTTCATTAGCACCTAAGGCATCTATTAGGAATGTTGAATCAAGCTAATACGTGCAATTACACAAAACCCTAGAAAAACGTCACTATTCACCTCATAAATTCAAATGACGATTCCAACCGTTTAAAATGCGAACGAATAGCTCAAATGTGTTCTCTAGCACTTATATACAAGGTATAATAGCATAGATAAGCTTTGCAATAGCATTTGATAACATTTTCAATAAATCAAGAAAAATGTAACATTTTAGATACGCATAAAAAGTCATGAAAACCCTCACCAATTGCGCGTAGGGACTCTCGGGAGGCTAGCAAACACCCTAAACTACTTGCTCCTAGCTTGGCTTCGCTTGGCTTGAAGATTTGATGAGCAAAATCCTCTCATTCTCCTCCTATACTATTCTCTGATTTGCTACAGTGATTTTTCAGCATTTGCTCCCTCTTTTTTTTTTTATGAGCTAAATGGTCATGTGTTGAGTAGATATACTAAATGGCTAAGTTGGGTGATTAAATGGGTTACTAAAATGAGCGTTGTTAACTTTAAAATGAGCCTAAAGTGTGAAACATAAGCTAGCTAATTAAATCTCTAAGTTATGTTACGTAACACTATTCATTGAACTACGAAAATCATTTTCTAAACGAGCACTCCTATCGCTTTTAGTTCAATTGCACATTTTTCCCACTCCTTTAACAATTAATATGATTTAATAAAAATGTTAATTCACTAATAGAATGTAGTTTGAAAATGGAGTGAATAATAGCTCCAGAAGTCAGTTAGTAAAGTACAGAAGTAAATGCGCAAACAAGGGATGCAACAGTAATTGAATGCATGGCTAAATCTCGGGCGTCACAATCCCGCTATGCACCAGAGTTTGTAGTAGATGAGGAATGCAAGACCTGGAGGATTATGTTAGGTTTGAGGTCGGAGATTTAGGATGCGATGGCCCTAAATCAGTATGATATATTTTCTGAGGCTTTTGATGCGGTATCCAGATTGGAAAAGAGGAAAGAGGAACAGATTGGACCTAGTCAGCCTAGCAAGAGGCCAGTTCAGCTGCAGGGCCAGCAAGGTATATATAGACCTTCAGTATAGCATAGTGGTTATAGGCCTTCAGTGCAGTAGGGTTCTTTCAGACCGTAGGGTCAGTAGGGTTACTATGGGCCTCAGTTTCAGCAGGGGTCTTATATGGCTCAGTCACAATATAGGCCGGCCCAGTCTTAAGGTCAATATAGGCCTAGTGTTGTGAGACCTCAGCAGTAGGCTGGTACAACTGCTTTCTCGACTTCTGGTTCTTCTAGGGGCAGTGCCAGTGCTTCATCACCATAGTGTACTTACTACAAGCGTCAAAGCCATGTGGAGGCCGACTGTAGGGCGAAGGCAGAAATGTGTTTGGGTTGTGGCAGAAATCAGCGTAGGGTGAAGGATTGCCCTAGATATCAGAGGACTAAGGGTCGAGCAGTGACCCAGGGTTATCAGGGCCAACCTATCGGTGTTGTATCTCAGCAGCAGCAGGTTCAGGCCCAGGCCTACGTAGTTGATTTGGATGAAGCACCTGAGGATACGGCAGTTGTGGAAGGTAACTTCTTTATACTCAAATCAACTTGCTAAAGTGTTGATTGATTCTGGTGCTACGCATTCTTTCATTATGCCTACTTGTGTGCAACGTGTTAACATGCAACCTGAAAGAATGCCTTATGTGGTTGAGATTAATACTTCTTTAACTGATAAGTATGTGATTGGCTTAGTTTGTAAAGACTGTAAAATACATGTTAAGGGTCAGGATTTTCCATTGGACCTTATTTTATTTCCTATCCGGGGGTATGAATTTATCTTGGACATGGACTGGCTTTCTAAGTATGATGCTCAGCTAAACTGTAGAACAAAGGTAGTACGGTTTCGTTTGCTAGATCAGCCAGTGGTTGAGGTAGTGGGGAATCGGGATGCTAAGACGAGTTTTATTATCTCATCAACTAAAACTGTTAAGTTGGTGAGTAAGGGGTGTTCGGGTTTTTTAGCTTATTTGATCAACAAGCCATCTAATAAGTTGAAGCTAGAGGAAGTTCTTATTATTCAGGAATATCCCAATGTATTTCCTGAGGAGTTGCCAGGGTTACCGCCAGAGAGATATGTGGAGTTTGTGATCAAACTTATTCCCGATACTCAACCTATTTTTAAATCAGCATACCGGATGGCACCAGCTGAGCTTAAGGAACTGAAAACTCAACTGCAGGAGTTATTAGAGAAGGGTTTCATTTAGCAGAGTTCTTCACCCTAGGGAGCCCTGTTTTATTTGTGAAGAAGAATGATGGTACCTTGAGATTATGTATCGACTATCGTGGTTTGAATCAAGTGACCATCAAGAACAAGTATCCTTTACCACTGATTGACGAGTTGTTGATCAACATCAGGGAGCCAAAGTCTACTCTAAATTTGACTTGAGACAAGGGTATTATCAGCTTCGGATTCGTATGGAGGATGTTCCAAAGTCTGATTTCAGGACTTGGTACATGCATTATGAGTTTGTTGTTATGCCCTTTGGATTGACTAATGCACCAACAGCATTCATGGATCTTATGCATCGGGTCTTTCAGCCTTACTTGGACCAGTTCGTGGTAATCTTTATTGATGATATCTTGGTTTATTCTAAGTCTGAATCGAAGCACGAGCAATATCTACAGCTTGTCTTACAGAAGCTGTAGGAGCATCAGTTGTTTGCGAAGTTCATCAAATGTGAATTTTGGCTGCAACGTATATCTTTTATCGGTCATGTGATCACACATAGCGGTATTTCTATAGATCCCACTAAGATTGAAATGGTGATGTCTTGGAAAAGGCCGGAGAATGTTTCAGAGGTTCGTAGCTTTCTTGTCTTGGCCGGTTATTACCGTAGGTTTGTCAAGGACTTTTCTAAGATTGCAAGGCCACTTTCTAAGTTCACTCATAAACGGACCAATTTTGTTTGGGATGAGAAAGGTGAGAGTAGGTTTCAGGAGTTGAAAAAGAGATTGACTATCGCTCCAGTACTTACTCTACCAGAGGGGACCGATAATATAGTTATCTATAGCGATGCATCCAAGGATGGCTTGGGTTGTGTACTTATGCAGAATGGCCGGGTTATCGCATATGCTTCGAGAAAATTGAAACCATATGAGGTGAATTATCCGACTCATGATCTTGAGTTGGCAGTAGTTATATTCTCACTGAAAAAGTGGCATCATTATCTGTGGGGTAGTAAGTTCGAGATTTTCACCGATCATAAGAGTCTGAAGTATTTGTTTTCACAGAAGGAGTTGAATATGCGTCAACGGAGATGGATGGAACTTCTCGGTGTAACGCCCCGATCCCTCACGAGACCGGAGGCTCTAGTAACCATGCTATTCTCAACCCAACCAAACCCGGTCACAAAATTTTAGGGGAAAACGGACAGAGTTTCCCCTGTATTGTGGACATTCTGAAAACCTGTAAACTCTCAAATAAGGTAACTACAAGGTAAACAAACTTTCCATGGCTATATATGTAAAGATTCAAGGCCATCCGAGCCTTGAAGCACACAACAGTTCCAAAACCACACAAGCATGCAAGTAACTTTGTTTACCACATAGTCTAGTAGCCATGACATTCTAGGATATCAATAAAACATAATTAAAAGATAAAACATTTCTACCATAAGCCATTCACTCCCAAGCATGCAGAGCAACTAGAAATAGAAATATAAGTTATTACAAGCCATAGAATTACCACTGCTACTACATTATCAGACTTCCAGCTTACATATTACTCAAATACATACATGAGCTTTAAGGCCCCAAAATAGATTATACATAGAACAACAAATTCTTCACATAGCAACCAGAAAGCACATCCGCCTCAGACAAATATCACACAGCAGCTAAGGCAACTCCACCAACTGTGCCACCTGAAACATGTTAGCGAGGTATGAGCAACCACTGTTGCCCAGTGAGGGATATAGTCCCGGGGCGTGCAATGCAACAGATAATACAGTTATACAACAATATCACTTAGACAATTTAAGAAGCAATGATAACATAAGTAACCACACATTTAAAAGGATACATTTCACACAATCCCCTATACACCAATCTTCACTGGTCTTCAATCACGATCCACGAACCACGAGCACGATCACGATAAGCCGATATAACCCCAATCACTCCAGTGGGTGTACTCCGGATGTACCCCGAATCCTACGACCCAACATCCCCTGACAATCTCTGGACCAGGCGAATGAGGGAATAGGGCACGGAGTCTGAATATCCACCGGCAAGCCCTCTGCTGCCCAGCCGATATTCAACACATCCGCCCCGACACTATGGTTGCGCAACCACTATGCAATGCACTTAACGATGGCAAGTTAATAGCAATAATATAAGCATTAACACATATGAGGATCAACAAAGTAGGTTGACCTCGATACAATTAGGATAGAAGCAAATGTAGAAGTTAATAAGCAGTTTACAAATGAACTTATACCAAATAAACATAGAATCATTCCAAAAGCTCCAAATCAATTTAGAATCACATATAAACACTCAAGAAGTCCTGACATGGGTTTAGAAGTGTGAGACAACTTAAATTGCACCTAAACCCCTTTGTTTTTCGAACTATTTCTCTTCCAAACCAAAGTTAATGATTTCATTTTCAAAGGAAACTCTCCCAACCTTCTAACTAACCCCCAAGGTACCCTCTCAACCCTCGAACTCAATCAAATGCCCGCGTTTACCCCGAAAGCCCCAATTTTCCTCTTTTGGCTTTAAACTACAACTACATTGTCCGGGCTTCAAACAAGGGATATCAAGACATCTATAGCATCTAGGTAGCCTAAGGATACTAGAATTGAAGCCCGAATCCACCCGGATTCGCATTAACCCCGAAAGCCCCAACTTAAAGTCGGCTATTTTCCATTTTTAGGCGATTTAAGGGCAATGCAAGTGTACGGGGCTATTTGATTATCTTCACTAGTACCTAAGGCATCAATTAGAAGCATTAATTCAAGCCAATTCGAACAACTACACAAAACCCTAAAAAAAATATCACTATTCACTCTAAGAATCAAACTAACGATTCTAACCGTTTAAATTGTGAAACGACGGTTCAAAAGTGTTCTCTAGCATTCATATAGATAGTATATTAGCATAGATAACAATTACAATGGCATATAATTATATTTTCAACAAATCAATAAATAAGCAACTATTTAAAAATGCAAAAACGAGTCGTGAAATCCCTCACCAATACGCGTAGGAGCACCTAGGAACCTTGCAAACACCCTACACTAGTTGCTCAAGGCTTGGAGTGGCTTGATTTGGAGAGTTGATGAGCAAAATCTTTTTTTTTTCTCTTCTCCTTGCTCTCGGCCCAGCTACAGTGTTTCTGCCCACTTTTTTTTTTTCTTTTGTTTTGTGTTTTGTGAGCCTTAGTTGCTATTTAAGGTTTTAGTTGGGTGGGGTCAAGCTTGGGTGCTTAAGAGATCTAATATAATGCGCTTATTGGGATTAAAACGAGCTTAGATAGTAAAATATATGCTAGCTAATTAATTACCTAAGTTAGTTACGTAATACTATTCATTCAACTACAAAAGTTATTTTCTAAACGAGCTCTCCTATCACCTCTAGCTCAAATGCACATTTTTCTCATTACTTTAATAATTAATATGATTTAATAAAAATGCTAATTAACTAATAGAAGGAGTTTAAAAATCGGAGTGAATAGTAGTCATAAAAGTCAGTTAGTAAGGCACAGAAAGAGATGCGCAAACAAAGGATGCAACAATAATTAAATGCATGGCTAAATCTCGGGCGTCACATCCTCTCCCCCTTAAACAAATTGCGTCCACGCAATTCTTCTTCCAAGAGAACTCCGCATCAACTGAAAACCAACTTCAATTACTCTTCATCAGTTGCTGAGCAAGAATACCGTATACGAATTCTCGTAAGAACCTATTAAGAAATCCCAATAGTACTATCAGCGAATCCCCAAGTAATAAGGCCAAATAAAGGCTCCAATAGAAATGCTACATAGAAATCCAAATAAGAATCCCGCTGGCACGAACACTGTAGAATAATATAATCCCAGCTAAAAGTGGCTAGAAAATACCATTAAAAGATTGGAGCATAAATACTGTAGATAATACCGTATAATAAGGCTGAATAAAATTCCAAATACCAAGTCTTCAGAGAAATGCCAATAAGAAAATATCAGAAGAATACTAAATACGAAAATACCAAAAGAATGCCTTAGAGAACCGTCGTATAGAAATCCCAAGAGAAGCCATTCATTTCTGACTACTGAGCAGAGAAAATGCCTTGGAAGAAATCCCAATAACTAAGCTCTGCCCACAACACCAACTCCCAAATAAAAGGTTGATCAACCGCTTCACGTTCCTACTAATCCACATAACTTGAAAGGCCAGCCACTAATCACCTCTCTTCAGGGGAGGAAGAAGTTTTCTTACCATTCGACGAGCTATGTATGCATGCCAAACAATTGCATATGTATAAACATTCTTTAAACTATTACGCAAACATGTTAATAAAAGAGTTTGTGAAACAGTGTAATCATCAAAGTCATTCAAGCACGATAATCAAGTCAATCATAATACAACTCAATCAAAGACATTCAAATACACACATTACAAACAACAGTTCAAGCAATTAATAATTCACGAGGGCAATTTGATGCATAACTAGCCACTTTACTTCACTTAGCACACATTTAGCACGTAACATATAATTATATCACATAGGTACACACATTCAATACAAGACACACAATCAAATATGCAAGCATACACTTTCAAGACACACACTTAACAAGCACAAACTCAAGGGTTACTACCCGACAGGCCGAGGACCCTATCCCGGCTGAGAGCTAACTAAGCTCTAATACCACCTGTAACGCCCCGATCCCTCACGAGACCGGAGGCTCTAGTAACCATGCTATTCTCAACCCAACCAAACCCGGTCACAAAATTTTAGGGGAAAACGGACAGAGTTTCCCCTGTATTGTGGACATTCTGAAAACCTGTAAACTCTCAAATAAGGTAACTACAAGGTAAACAAACTTTCCATGGCTATATATGTAAAGATTCAAGGCCATCCGAGCCTTGAAGCACACAACAGTTCCAAAACCACACAAGCATGCAAGTAACTTTGTTTACCACATAGTCTAGTAGCCATGACATTCTAGGATATCAATAAAACATAATTAAAAGATAAAACATTTCTACCATAAGCCATTCACTCCCAAGCATGCAGAGCAACTAGAAATAGAAATATAAGTTATTACAAGCCATAGAATTACCACTGCTACTACATTATCAGACTTCCAGCTTACATATTACTCAAATACATACATGAGCTTTAAGGCCCCAAAATAGATTATACATAGAACAACAAATTCTTCACATAGCAACCAGAAAGCACATCCGCCTCAGACAAATATCACACAGCAGCTAAGGCAACTCCACCAACTGTGCCACCTGAAACATGTTAGCGAGGTATGAGCAACCACTGTTGCCCAGTGAGGGATATAGTCTCGGGGCGTGCAATGCAACAGATAATACAGTTATACAACAATATCACTTAGACAATTTAAGAAGCAATGATAACATAAGTAACCACACATTTAAAAGGATACATTTCACTCAATCCCCTATACACCAATCTTCACTGGTCTTCAATCACGATCCACGAACCACGAGCACGATCACGATAAGCCGGCATAACCCCAATCACTCCAGTGGGTGTACTCCGGATGTACCCCGAATCCTACGACCCAACATCCCCTGGCAATCTCCGGACCAGGCGAATGAGGGAATAGGGTACGGAGTTTGAATATCCACCGGCAAGCCCTCTGCCGCCCAGCCGATATTCAACACATCCGCCCCTGACACTATGGTTGTGCAACCACTACGCAATGCACTCAACGATGGCAACTTAATGGCAATAATATAAGCATTAACACATATGAGGATCAACAAAGTAGGTTGACCTCGATACAATTAGGATAGAAGCAAATGTAGAAGTTAATAAGCAGTTTACAAATGAACTTATACCAAATAAGCATAGAATCATTCCAAAAGCTCCAAATGAATTTAGAATCACATAAAAACACTCAAGAAGTCCTGACATGGGTTTAGAAGTGTGAGACAACTTAAATTGCACCTAAACCCCTTTTTTTCGAACTATTTCTCTTCCAAACCCAAGTTAATGATTTCATTTTCAAAAGAAACTCTCCCAACCTTCTAACTAACCCCCAAGGTACCCTCTCAACCCTCGAACTCAATCAAATGCCCGCGTTTACCCCGAAAGCCCTAATTTCCCTCTTTTGGCTTTAAACTACAACTACATTGTCCGGGCTTCAAACAAGGGATATCAAGACATCTATAGCATCTAGGTAGCCTAAGGATACTAGAATTGAAGCCCGAATCCACCCGGATTCGCATTAACCCCGAAAGCCCCAACTTAAAGTCGGCTATTTTCCATTTTTAGGCGATTTAAGGGCAATGCAAGTGTACGGGGCTATTTGATTATCTTCACTAGTACCTAAGGCATCAATTAGAAGCATTAATTCAAGCCAATTCGAACAATTACACAAAACCCTAAAAAAACGTCACTATTCACCCTAAGAATCAAACTAACGATTCTAACCGTTTAAATTGTGAAACGACGGTTCAAAAGTGTTCTCTAGCATTCATATAGATAGTATATTAGCATAGATAACAATTACAATGGCATATAATTATATTTTCAACAAATCAATAAATAAGCAACTATTTAAAAATGCAAAAACGAATCGTGAAATCCCTCACCAATACGCGTAGGAGCACCTAGGAACCTTGCAAACACCCTACACTAGTTGCTCAAGGCTTGGAGTGGCTTGATTTGGAGAGTTGATGAGCAAAATCTTTTTTTTTTCTCTTCTCCTTGCTCTCGGCCCAGCTACAGTGTTTCTGCCCACTTTTTTTTTTTCTTTTGTTTTGTGTTTTGTGAGCCTTAGTTGCTATTTAAGGTTTTAGTTGGGTGGGGTCAAGCTTGGGTGCTTAAGTGATCTAATATAATGCGCTTATTGGGATTAAAACGAGCTTAGATAGTAAAATATATGCTAGCTAATTAATTACCTAAGTTAGTTACGTAACACTATTCATTCAACTACAAAAGTTATTTTCTAAACGAGCTCTCCTATCGCCTCTAGCTCAAATGCACATTTTTCTCATTACTTTAATAATTAATATGATTTAATAAAAATGCTAATTAACTAATAGAAGGCAGTTTAAAATCGGAGTGAATAGTAGTCATAAAAGTCAGTTAGTAAGGCACAGAAAGAGATGCGCAAACAAAGGATGCAACAATAATTAAATGCATGGCTAAATCTCGGGCGTCACACTCGGAGACTATAATTGTTCTATCTGTTATCTGCCTGGGAAGGAAAATGTTGTGGCAAATGCTCTTAGCCGTAAGGCGAGTATTTCTTGTTTGGTTGTCAAAAAGTGGGAGGTTCTTGAGGAATTCACTTATTGGAGACTGGAGTTGACTTAGGTTGGGGTGATGTGTTCATATCTCCGTATTCAACCTTTATTGCTGTCTCAGATCAGAGAAGCTCAACAACTTGATCCAAAACTTCAGAAGATCAGGGATCAGATCACGGCTGATTAGTCTGACTTCAAATTACATGAAGATGGTATTCTTCAGTTTCGGAACAAGGTTTGCGTTCCCAATGAATCGGGTTTGAGGAGAGGTATTCTGGAGGAGGCTCATATTTCTAAGTACACTATTCAACCTGGTGGAAACAAGATGTATCGGGATTTGAAGCAACATTATTTGTGGAATAACATGAAAATGCAGGTTGCTCAGTTTGTATCCAGATGTTTGACTTGTCAACGAGTGAAGGCCAAACATCAACGACTCGCAGGGTTACTTCAGCCGTTGGCAATACCAGAGTGGAAATGGGAGCATATTACAATAGACTTCATCTCTAGTTTTCCTAGAACACCGAGAGTTAACGACGCAGTTTGGGTTGTTGTTGACCGTTTGACGAAGACAGCTCATTTTATTCCGATAAGGTTGGGAGATGAGGTTGCAAAGTTGGCAAATTTTTATATGGATCAGATTGTTAAACTTCACAGGATTCCATCTAGTATTGTCTCAAACCGAGATCCTCGGTTTACTTATTGTTTGTGGGAGAAACTTCAGGAAACTTTAGGTACTCAGTTAAACTTTAGCACAACATATCATCCTCAGACCGATGGTCAGTCTGAGAGGACTATTCAGATTCTAGAGGATATGCTGAGGGCTTGTGTTCTGGACTTCAGGAAGAACTGGGAGAAACATCTACCACTTTCCGAGTTTGCCTATAACAATAGTTATCAAGCTACTATTAGAATGGTACCTTTTGCAGCTCTCTACGGCCGTAAGTGTTGTTCACCTTTGTATTGGGATGAAGTAGGGGAGATGAAGACTATTGATCCGACTATTATGCCAGAGCTTCTAGAGAAGATTGAGAATGTTTAGTTGATCAGGCACAGAATACTTACAGTGCAGAGCAGATACAAGAGTTATGCTGATAAGAGTCGTCGGGATTTGGAGTTTGTAGTCGGGGATCGGGTTTTCTTGAAATTATCTCCTCGAAAGGGGTTTGCTCGTTATGGTAAAAGTGGTAAGCTGAGTCCGAGGTTTGCAGGGACGTTTGAGATTACCGGCAGGGTTGGTACGTTAGCATATCGGTTGGCTTTATTGGAGAACTTCTCTAATGTCCACGATGTCTTTCATGTGTCTAATTTGCCAAAATATAATCCGAATCCTTCTCATAATCTGAAGCCAGAGCCGTTACAGCTTCGTGAGAATCTAACTTATGATGAGAGGCCGATTTGCATTCTTGATCAGATGGAACAAGAATTGAGATCGAAGAAGATTCCGATGGTCAAAGTATTGTGGAAGCATGACAAGATTGAGGAAGCTACTTGGGAGATGCGAGATCAGATGCAGGAGCAGTACCCAGATCTTTTCCGTTCAGCAAGTAAGAATTTCGGGAATGAAATTTCTTTAAGGAGGGAGAATGTAAGACCCCATATTTTGTCTTTACCTCGATTTACGTGTTTTGCTTCGATTTGCGTGATTTGACATGTTTATGTATTATATAAGTTAGAAGGTGCTAAATATGTGATTTATATTCCTAATACATGCTATGTGTGCATTCATAAAAATTTCACAAAAAACAGAATGAGAAATTTTATCGACAGTTTTTATGAATAGTGTTTTGAACACCTGTCCGCTAAAATGTTTATAGGGGTGTTTTAAACATTTTAAAACCTAGTCCTTGGATATTAATAGACCTATGTTTGATTAAAACAGATTTCAAATTGGCTTTAGAATTTTAAAGGTTTTTACACTTTCTTTTGCGAAAAACGAATTTTAAACCGAATCCGGTGAGAATGTTTGCATGTAAAACTCTTTGTCACCTAAAATAAATTATCTAGAAATAGTCTAAGTGTCAATTTAATGTTTTCAGCAAGAAATAATCTAAAACTAAATTAAAAGACTAAAAATTAACTAAGTGTCAACTTTGACTATTTTTATTTTTGTTGACCTTGACTATATGATGCATCAACAAACATTAGCAAAGCACAAAAGCACACTCACTCACACACACAAGGCCGAGATCAATAGGAGAGAAAAGAGAAAGAAATTTAAATGTTTTCAAAGGCAATTTGTCATTAGAACTTGCAATCAAAGGCCAAATCTCTTGAACCAAAGCTTGAATTCACTTGTTGGGCACTCATTTCACATCTTTCTTGCATCAAAACACATCAAAGGTGAGAAAAGTTCTAGATCTCAAAATGTCATTTTTATGTTTTTGCATATAATTGAATTTTGAACTGTTAGAATGTTGAATTGATGTTATGTTATTGCTCAGTGCATGCTAAGGATCGTTTAGATGTGTTCATATAAGATTTGAACCTTTGTAGCTTGAATTTTTATTTTTTGGGTATTGAAATTGAGTTGTTGGCTATTTTATGAATAATTGCAGTTGTGGTGGTTGGAATCGATTGCTGTTAGCTTGTAAAAGTTTGTTAAATACATGGTAGTAATGTTGTAATGCCGAAATTTTGATTGTGATGTTGGTGTAAGTCCGAAAATTTAAGCCTAGGTACATTGAGGTTTTAGGGTTGTTGGGCTTGATTTTGATGGATTATGGTTAGTTTCCGAGGGGGTTAATGTTGTTGATTGAGTGGGTGAGTGATAAAAACTGCTTTGGAGGTTATCGAATTAGTAAAATGTAAGGTATAACTTTTAGAAGTTTGGGTTGTCTTTCTTTAAAATGTTGAATTATGCCTTTGGATGTTTGGGTAGTGTTTGAGCGATTGAATTGTGAGTTGTTGATGGTTAGACTAGTGTTTGGTTGTGTGTTTAATGGATGTTATGTTGGGTGACCTACTTTGTCGTCTAACTTAGTTGATTGTTGTTTATTTGATTAGTTATTGTTATGTTGTTGACATGATGATTATTGATTGGTTAATGTTGAACCGGGAGATAGGCAACCTACTTTGTTGTCCTCATGTGATATTTGATTATTGATGAGCTGGGAGATAGTCAACGTGAAAGGTTGTCCTCCTGAGATTTGAATGATTATTATTATTGTCATGAGTCTTGGTATGTGTGTGCCACCTCTCGGGCAGCGTTTGGCTATCGGGTTGAAAATGACATGACTATCATAGGCTATCGCCAGCTCGCATGATGGAGGTGTCATGGAGGGAGGGCTAGAGAGGTACCTCGGGTGCGTGAGTAGTGGAGAGTTATAAGAAGAACAGTTGAGATCGTGATAGCGTTTGAAACTACACCAACTAGAGTATCCTTTATTGATTGGTGATTATAATTAATGTGCTTATATTGTTATTGGTGAATATTGTGTGTTTACTTCTCAAATGATGATTTCCAAGGAGTATAGTAAATACTGTTAGAGATCTATCGAATCCTCACTGGGCTTGTTTTATATAAGCTCACTCTCAATTATTGCATTCATATAGGTATTACCGATCCAGATTACGGGTACGTGCCTCCAGAAGAGGATAATGTGCCATATATGGACGAGTCCTATGTGCCAGAGTTTTATCCTTGATATTTGATGTTGTATTTTTTGTTATCTTGTATATTAAAACTAGTTAGCTTGTATTTACTTAGAAGTTTACGATGTATGAGATGTTGTAAAGATAATGGATTAAATGTTGCTAATTTAGTGGTCTTGTTTTGAAATATAATTAGACTACTAGATTGGTTATAGTCTACTTTGGGAAATGTATGTTATATAGTAAATGTATGATGTTGGAATAGAGGCGTATAATCTATGGATGCAATGGTAAAAGAATATTTATTGTATATTGTCGTTGTGTTGTTTAATTGTTGAATTGTTGTGGAGTTGGTTGTATGAGTTTCGAAGAGGTTGGTTTAGAGGCTCGGTGTCTTGATTACTGTCGGTATACAGCCAAAATTCTATTGTGTCTTGACTGATCGTAGGAGGGGTCGAGTTAGGGCGTTACAAGACTCCGTGTCATGCCCCAACTCGACCCCACCTACAATCAGTCAGGAAGCAACGGAATTTCGGCAGTATAACGACAGTAATTAAGATACCGAGGCTCTAAACCAACCTCTCAGAGCATCATACAATCAAACTCCTCAACCAAACAACAATCAATTCCTCAATACCATTAACAACATACAACATAACCATATTATACAATAATCATTCTTAGTTATACGCCTCCGTTCTAAGATAACCTTAACTTTAACATACATATCAAAATAGATTATAAACCAACTTAGCAACCTAGATCATAACAAAAGAAAGACTTCTAAGTTAGCATCATTTAGTTCATTATCTTTACTACAACTTATACATCATAAACTACAAAATAAATAAAAGACAACTAGTTTAATATACAAGATAATAGAGTATACAACATCTCAAGCATCAAGGACAAGACTCTGGCACATAGGACTCGTCCACGGCACATTATCCCTTTCTGGAGGCACGTACCCGTAATCTTGCTCAATAACACCTGTATGCATGCAATAATAAATAGTGAGCTTATATAAACAACCTCAATGAGGATCCGATAGATCTCTAACAGTATTTACTATACTCCTTGGAAATGATCCTTTGAGCAGTAAACATCAATAACAATATAAACACATAACTATAATGACCAATCAATAAAGGATACTCTAGTTGGTGTAGCTCCAAACGCCATCACAATCTCAACCATTCTTCTTGTAACTTCCCATTACTCACACACCCGAGGTACCTCACTAGTCCCTCCTTCCATGACACCTCCGTCATGCAAGCTGGGGGATTCTTTGGTAGTCATACCGTTATCAACCCGACAGCCCGATGCTGCCCGAGAGGTGGCACACACATTCCAAGACTCAGCAATAATAATAAACATCATTCACAGGAGGACAATCTATCAGAATTGCCTATCTCCCGTTTCATCAATCATCAATCAATAATCATCAATTATCATCAACTGCCATCAATATAACATCAAGTAATCAATTAAACAACAAACAACTAAGTTAGATGACAAAGTAGGCCATCCAACTTAACATGCATTAAACATGTAATCTAACCTTAGTCTAACCATCAACAACTCACAATTCAATCACTCAAACACCACCTGATCATCTAAAGGCTCAATTCAACAATTTAAAGAAAGACAACCTAAACTTCAAATAATCATATCTTATATTCTACTAATCCAAACAACTCCAAATCAGTTTCTAACACTCGCCCATTCAATCAACTACATTAGCCCTCTCTGAAACCAACCCAAGACACATCAAAATCAAGCCCAGCAACCCTAAAACCTCAATGTACCTAGGCTGAAATTTCTGGATTTTCACCCAAACATCGCAATCGATAATTCGGCATTATAATGGCATTACTATGTAATTAACAAACTTTTAGAAATCGACGGCAATCGATTCCAACCACAACAACTCAAGATATTCATCAAATAGCTAATTAATCAACTTTTAATACCCGAAAATAAATAATTTCGCTACAATGGTTCAAATCTTGTAGTAATACACCTAAATGATCCTTAGCATGCACTGAGCAATAATATAACTTCAAATCAATATTATAACAGTTCAAAATGCAATTATAAGCAAAAACATAAGAAATGAATTTTGAGATCTAGAATTTTTCTCTCACCTTTGATGTGTTTTGAAGCTACAAAGATGATCAATGGATGCTCAAGAGGTGGAATCAAGCCTTGGTTGATGGAAATTGGCCTTGAATTGCAACTTTTAATGAAAATTTACTTTGAAAAAATGTTGAAAATGCTCTCAAGAAAAGCTATGGAGTTTCGGCCACTTGTGTGTGCTTTGAGTGTGTTTTGTGTTGTTTTAGTAGGTGTTGATGCATAAATAAGTAAAGGTCAAACTTATTAAAAATGGTCAATGTTAGTTTATTAGTCTTTTAATTCATTTCGTAGTCTTTTAATTCATTTCTTGAGTATTTCTTGCTCAACTATTAAATTAACACTTAAACTAATTCTAGACAATATATTTTAGGTGACAAAGAGTGTTACTTTAAAACAGTTTCACCCAAGCGGCTTAAAACTCATTTTCTTGCAAAAGAAAGTGTAAAAATCTTTAAAATTCTAAAACCAATTCCAAATCCATTTTAATCAAATACGGGTCTATTAATACTCGATGACTAGGTTTTAAAACGTTTAAAACACCCCTGTAAAAATTTTAGCGGACAGGTGTTCAAAAATACTATTCATCAAAACCGAAGATAAAATTTCTGATTCTGTTTTTGTATGAAAATTTCATGAATGCACACTTAGCATGTATTAGGAGTATTAATCACATATTAGCACATTCTAAGTCATATAGCACATAAACAGGTCAATTCACACAAAACGAGATAAAGCACGCAAATGGAGATAAAGCAAAATATGGGGTCTCACATTCTCCCCCCCTTAAAGAAATTTCGTCCCCGAAATTCTTACTTGCTGAACGGAAAAGATTTGGGTACTGCTGCTGCATCTGATCTCGCCTCTCCCAATTAGCTTCCTCGATACCGTGATGCTTCCACAACACCTTGACCATCAAAATCTTCTTCGACCTCAACTCTCGTTCCATCTGATCAAGAATACGAATCGGCCACTCGTCATAAGTTAGATTCTCACGAAGCTGTAACGGCTCTAGCTCAAGAATATGAGAAGGATCCGGATTATATTTCCACAAATTAGACACGTGAAATACATCATGGACATTAGAGAAATTCTCCAGTGAAGCCAACCGATATGCCAACTTGTCCACTCTGCCGGTAATCTCAAACGGCCCCACAAACCTCGAACTCAGCTTAGCACCTTTACCATAACGAGCAAACCCCTTTCGAGGAGACAATCTCAAGAAACCCGATCTCCGACTGCAAACTCCAAATCCCGACAACGCTTATCAGCATAACTCTTGAATCTACTCTGCGCCGTAAGCATTCTCTGCCTGATCAACTGAACATTCTCAATCTTCTCTAGAAGCTCTAGCATAATAGTCGGATCAATAGTCTTCATCTCCCTACTTCATCCCAATACAAAGCTGAACGGCACTTACGACCGTAAAGACCTGCAAAAGGTGCTATCCCAATAGTAGCTTGATAACTAGGCAAGTGGTAGATGTTTCTCCCAGTTCTTCCCAAAGTCCAGAACACAAGCCCTGAGCATATCTTCCAGAATCTGAATAGTCCTCTCAGACTGACCGTCAGTCTGTGGATGATACATTGTACTAAAATTCAGCTGAGTACCCAGACTCTCTTGAAGTTTCTCCCACAAACGAGAAGTAAATCGAGGATCTCGATCTGAGACAATACTAGATTGAATCCCGTGAAGTCTAACAATCTGATCCAAATAAAGATCCGTCAACTTTGTAACTTCATCTCCCATCCGCATCGAAATGAAGTGAGCTATCTTGGTCAAATGATCCACGACAACCCAAACTGCATCATTACCTCTCGAAGTTCTAGGCAACCCAGTGACGAAGTCCATTGTAATATGCTCCCATTTCCACTGTGGTATAGCCAACGGCTAAAGCAAACCTGCAGGTCGTTGATGCTCGGCTTTCACTCGCTGACAAGTAAAACATCTAGACACGAACTGAGCAACTTCTCTCTTCATATTATTCCACCAGTAATGTTGCTTTAAGTCCTTATACATCTTGGTCCCACCAAGATGAATAGTATACTTGGAATTATGAGCCTCTTCCAGAATACCTCACCTCAAACCCGGTTCATCGGGAACAGAAACTGTAACACCCCGATCCCTCTCGAGACCGGGAGTTCTATCAATCAATCTAATCGCAACCCAATTCCAAACCCGGGCATAAAATTTTAGGGAAAGACGGACGGAGTCTCCCCTGTTTCTAGGCAAAATGCAAAACCTGTAATAGCATATAAGTGGACCAGCACCATGTCCAACCATACAAACACCTCAAGGCCATCCGAGCCTTGTTCTCAACAAGTGAACACAAATAAATATACATTTCCAGTTTAAAAGCTAACCTATCTCTTCTCATCTTTGACAAGTACATTCAAGCTTGACAATTAAACCATACTAACCTATTGCATAAAATAGACTATCATACCATTCTAACTTTTTTCCTTTGGACATTACAAACATGCATTGAAGTTAAACTATACTAACTCTTTCTTTTAGACAATACAGTCATGCATTGAAGTTAACTATACTAATTAGATACATAAACTAGCTTATCATTCTACCTCAATTACCTAGTTAAAATTTAAATTACATTCCTTTTAACATTAAATACATACAACACATGAATCATACATCTTTGCATCTTTGACAACTCATTTTAACATTAAATACATACAACACATGAATCATACATCTTTGCATCTTTGACAACTCAAGTCACATAGCACGCAAGACAACTCTTCAATCATGATCTTTCACGTAACCACAAACTTTCCAGCTAACAAGGCATTTCCTAAAATGTGGTGGTGAGGAGTGAGTATATACAACACGTATACTCAGTGAGGGCGAGACAGATATCGAGGTGGAGAGAAAGAAGATCGTGCAATGCAAATAAGGCAGTTAAGCAATATAACTGACAAGTAAGCAATCAATATAAACAATCAATACAACAAACAATTAATAAAAGCATTAACACAATCATTCAAAGATATACCACACTTTGAAGGCTATGGTTCACTCATACGAGCAATGTACCATTCGATTCGATTCCACGTGCATTACATCAATCTCGAGCTTGATGTTGACAACGATGACAATAAGCGCTCAACCACCTTATAACATCCACTGGGTGTACTCCGGATATACCCCGACACATCTACGACCCAAATCTCCCAGGGCGGCATCCCTAGCGAGAATGGGAATAGGACACGGAGCTAGAGTAACCAACACTGGCAGCCCGAGACTACCCAGAGAGGCCCATCACTCACGCGCCTGACACTATGCAATGCAATACGAGATACAAGCAATAAACGAGCGATAGCACAATAATACAGATTAGTGGCGATAAATGAGATATCAAGCATTTACAATCAATACTAGCATTCAATTAACTTTTCAAGCATAACTATCATTAATAGCAACAAGGACACCAATTAAGCAAGTAACAGCAGTTCAAACACGAAAACAACAAATATCACTATTCAATCTCTAACTTCCAAAGGCAATTACGGGCAAACGAGCTACGGGATTAGGAAACCGATTTCACTACATTCACTTAGGTACTACAAGTCACGTTTCTATATCACTAAACTTCACTTTCTCACCCGAGGCCTGAAAGTCCACCTACTGCGGTTGAACTACAGCTATGCAAACTAGTCATTCAATCAATGCCACAACAGCACCAAAAGTACTTCCATGCCCTCAATAGCAAAACCCCCAACTCAATTCGAGCACAGTCAACTTTTGGTCAAACGCCCCCTTTACGTTTCTTTGTCTAATTTCCAATTTTAACAAAGGCCGATCCGTTTTTATTGCACATTTTATCTTTCTATCACTAATGGCACCTATCCAAATCGAGCAATCGCAATTCGGATCAAAATCCAAAATTCTAGGATTTTACTATTCAAAATCACTATTTATTATTCTTCCCCAATTTCAAATACACAATTTCAACCGTAAAAATTGCTAAATAACTATCAAACAATGCTCTATGAACTCAAAGGAAACTATATCAAGCAATTACTGGCATTATAACACATTATATATCAAATCTAAAAATTTGAAACAAAAATCAAATTCGAATTTAAATGCACAAAAGCGTGAAAATCCTCATAGAGATTGAAGACCAAGACACGCAAGGACCCGAGCCACGACCCCCGAGCAATTCCACACATGATTGTAGAAGAAAAATGCAAAACAAATTTTCTTTCTTTTTCCCTCAAACCTTCGGCCATGGAAAGGACAAAATGGGCATTTTGCAATTTGTTTTTCTTGATTTTTGCCTTGTTTTATTATTTAAAAGGTGACAAAGGGCATTTTGGTCATTTGCAAAATCAAGCTTAAGTTAAAATTGATCAAATAAGCTTATTTTGATGCCATTTAATCTAATTCAAGTTAAAATAATACAATTTGAATGAAAACCAATTAAAATTAGCTAAATTAAGCTAAAAACATTTTTCACTAAGTCCGATGAATATTTCTCTAACTCTCATTTTCGAAATACTACGATCGAACGGTCAATAATCGATCGGTAATCAAATGATGAGCACTAATAGAAAACTATAATTTTTGAAAAGTAGAATAGGGGAATAGTTTAAAATTCACTCCGGGTCAGAGTTACTTTTCTCATTTATTTGAAAACCGAGTAATTTTAATGCAAGACAATTAAAACTGATTATTAAAATAATCAAAACAATCAAAATAATCAATATTCATTTAAAAATAATTAATTTAACTATTTCTAGAATATTTTAAAGAATTATGAAGTTAATGTTAAGATACAAATGAATAAGTTAATATAAACACGTAGTCAGATGCAATTAATTACTAACATTTAAAATGACACATAATTAAACACAAGAAAATAAATCTAACTACTATAAACAATAAAAATAGGTGATAATCTTTTAATTAATCAATATAAAAATTATTAAATGTTTCCAAAAGAAATATCAAAATAGTGCAAATTGGTTGATTTAACTAATTAAACATTTAATTAAATGCAGTTATATGCCATTAAATGCATGCCTGGTTCGGGTTATCACATCCTTCCCCCCTTAAAACAATTGCGTCCTCGCAATTCTTCTTCTAATAGAACTCAGCGTCATCTGAAATCCAATTCTGACCAATCTTCATCGGTTGCTGAGCAAGATAGTGAATAAAGATGCTCGTAGGAAAACCCGAATATAAATCCCAACCGATAATGCCGAGAAAACCAACTAAAGACTGAAGCAGGGATACTTAGGCAGTGGTGATTGCCGTAAGTAGACCTAGCTGAAAGTTCTGTAAAAGTATATAGAGAAGAATACCAAAGGCCAATCTCTAAATGAAATCCTCCAATCATTGAGTCCCTACCACAACATCTTAGTAAACAGCAAGTATAGATTTCCCCTGAGTGGAAAAGCCGAAGGAGAAGCCGTAAACAATACAAGTTAATAAGTCCAAGCAGAGTTCCAAGTGTAGGATCTTCCAATAAATGCCACTAAGAAAAATACTAGTAGAATGCCCAATAAGAATTCCAAAGAATACCGTGAGTAATACTACACAATAAGTCCGATACGAATTCCGATTACCAAACCAACTGAGGGATGCTAAAGAAAATACCCGAACAATGCTCTAGTAAGAAAGTACCAAGAATTGCCCAATAAGTAAGTATTAGATAAATGGCCACTAAGAATTCTAGAGAATATCATTGAAGAATTTCCAATAAGGAATGCCAATAACACACCAATAAAGACCGAGACACATATGCCATAGATAATACCATGCAGTAACTCCGATTGAATACCCAATAGCAATGTCTACCAAGAAGTGCCAACAGAAGTTCCAAATAATACCCAATAAGAAAACCAAAGAATGCTCCAAAGAACAGCCAAATAGAACCTCAAAAGAAAACTACTCTTTCACAATTGTTAAGCACAGAGGAAGACCCTAGAGTTTAGCCAATAACCGAGCTCCAAAGGCAAACACCAACTCCAAAATAAAGGCTAATTAAATGCCATTCATTTCCTGCCAATCCATACACTTTGAAAGGCCAGCAGTGAACCACTTTCTTCAGGGAAGAAAGAGGACTTTCTTACCATTTCCACGGGACATGTATGAATGCCAAGATATCACATTTATACACATGCCTTAAACTATTATGCAAGAAAGTTTACAAAAGAGTTTATAAAACAGTTTAATCATCAAAGTCACTCAAGCACGACAATCAAGTCAAGCACGACATAATCAATTCAAATCACGGCATAACCAATTCAAGACATTCCAATACACACATTACAAGCAATACTTCAAGCAAATAACAATTCACGAGGTCGATTCGATTCACGATGCCAATTCAATAGGTCAATTCAATACACAACTAGACACTTCACTTTACTTGAGAAACATTTAACACATAACACATAACTATATCACATAGGTGCACACATTCAGGTCAAGACACACAATCTCACATACAAGCATACACATTCAAGACACACTTAACAAGCACACATTCAAGGATCACTACCCACCAGACCGAGGACCCTATCTCGGCTTATGAGCTAACTAAGCTCTGATACCACCTGTAACACCCCGATCCCTCTCGAGACTGGGAGTTCTATCAATCAATCTAATCGCAACCAAATTCCAAACCCGGGCATAAAATTTTAGGGAAAGACGGACGGAGTCTCCCCTGTTTCTAGGCAAAATGCAAAACCTGTAATAGCATATAAGTGGACCAGCACCGTGTCCAACCATACAAACACCTCAAGGCCATCCGAGCCTTGGTCTCAACAAGCGAACATAGGTAAATATACAATTCCAATTTAAATGCTAACCTAACTCTTCTCATCTTTGACAAGTACATTCAAGCTTGACAATTAAACCATACTAACCTATTGCATAAAATAGACTATCATACCATTCTAACTCTTTTCCTTTGGACATTACAAACATGCATTGAAGTTAAACTATACTAACTCTTTCTTTTAGACAATACAGTCATGCATTGAAGTTAACTATACTAATTAAATACATAAACTAGCTTATCATTCTACCTCAATTACATAGTTAAAATTTAAATTACATTCGTTTTAACATTAAATACATACAACACATGAAACATACATCTTTGCATCTTTGACAACTCAAGCCACATAGCACGCAAGACAACTCTTCAAGCATGATCTTTCACGTAACCACGAACTTTCCAGCTAACAAGGCATTTCCTGAAATGTGGTGGTGAGAAGTGAGTATACACAATACGTATACTCAGTGAGGGCGAGACAGATATCGAGGTGGAGAAAAAGAAGTTCGTGCAATGCAAATAAGGTAGTTAAGCAATATAACTGACAAGTAAGCAATCAATATAAACAATCAATACAACAAACAATTAATAAAAGCATTAACACAACCATTCAAAGCTATACCACACTCTGAAGGCTATGGTTCACTCATACGAGCAATGTACCATTCGATTCGATTCCACGAGCATTACATCAATCTCGAGCTTGATGTTGACAACGATGACAATAAGCGCGCAACCACCTTATAACATCCACTGGGTGTACTCCGGATGTACCCCGACACATCTACGACCCAAATCTCCTATGGCGGCATCTCTAGCGAGAATGGGAATAAGACACGGAGCTAGAACAACCAACACTGGCAGCCCGAGACTACCCAGAGAGGCCCATCACTCACGCGCCTGACACTATGCAATGCAATACGAGATACAAGCAATAAACGAGCGATCGCACAACAATACAGATTAGTGGCGATAAACGAGATATCAAGCATTTACAATCGATACTAGCATTCAATTAACGTTTTAAGCATAACTATCATTACTAGCAACAAGGACACCAATTAAGCAAGTAACAGCAGTTCAAACACGAAAACGACAAATATCACTATTCGATCTCTAACTTCCAAAGGCAATTACGAGTAAACGAGCTACGGGATTAAGAAACCGATTTCACTACATTCACTTAGGCACTACAAGGCATGTTTCTATATCACTAAACTTCACTTTCTCACCTGAGGCCCGAAAGTCCACCTACTGCGTTTGAACTACAGCTATGCTAACCGATCATTCAATCAACGCCACAATAGCGCCAAAAGTGCTTCCATGCCCTCAATAGCAAAACCCCCAACTCAATTCGAGCACAGTCAACTTTTGGTCAAACGGCCCCTTTACGTTTCTTTGTCTAATTTCCAATTTTAACAAAGGCCAATCTGTTTTTATTGCACATTTTATCTTTCTATCACTAATGGTACCTATCCAAATCGAGCAATCGCAATTTGGATCAAAATCCGAAATTCTAGGGTTTTACTATTTAAAATCACAATTTATTATTCTTTCCCAATTTCAAATACACAATTTCAACCGTAAAAATTGCTAAATAACTATCAAAGAATGCTCTACGAACTCAAAGGAAGCTGTATCAAGCAATTATAGGCATTATAACACATTATATATCAAATCTAAAAATTTGAAACAAAAATCAAATTCGAATTTAAATGCACAAAAACGTGAAAACCCTCACAAAGATTGAAAACCAAGACCCGCAAGGACCCGAGCCACGACCCCCGAGCAATTCCACGCATGATTGTAGAAGAAAAATGCAAAACAAATTTTCTTTCTTTTTCCCTCAAACCTTCGGCCATGGCAAGGACAAAATGGGCATTTTTCAATTTGTTTTTCTTGATTTTTGCCTTGTTTAATTATTTAAAAGGTGACAAAGGGCATTTTGGTCATTTGCAAAATCAAGCTTAAGTTAAAATTGATCAAATAAGCTTATTTTGATGCCATTTAATCTAATTCAAGTTAAAACAATGTAATTTTTATGAAAACCAATTAAAACTAGATAAATTAAGCTAAAAACATTTTTCACTAAGTCCGAGGAATATTTCTCTAACTCTCATTTTTGAAATACTACGATCGAACGGTCAATAATCGATCGCTAATCAAATGATGAGCACTAATAGAAAACTATAATTTTTGAAAAGTAGAATAGGAGAATAGTTCAAAATTCACTCCGGCTCAGAGTTACTTTTCTCATTTATTTGAAAACCGAGTAATTTTAATGCAAGACAATTAAAACCAATTATTAAAATAATCAAAACAATCAAAATAATCAATATTCATTTAAAAATAATTATTTTAACTATTTCTAGAATATTTTAAAGAATTATGAAGTTAATGTTAAGATACAAATGAATAAGTTAATATACACACGTAGTCAGATGCAATTAATTACTAACATTTAAAATGACACATAATTAAACACAAGAAAATAAATCTAACTACTATAAACAATAAAAATTAATCAATATAAAAATTATTAAATGTTTACAAAAGAAATATCAAAATAGTGAAAATTGGTTGATTTAACTAATTAAACATTTAATTAAATGCAGTTATATGCTGTTAAATGCATGCCGGGTTCGGGTTATCACAGAAACCCCTTTCTGAAACCGAAGAATACCATCCTCGTGTAATTTGAAGTCAGATTGATCATCCGTGATCTGATCCTTGATCTTTTGAAGTTTAACATCGAGTTGCTGAGCTTCTCTAATCTGAGACAGCAATAAAGGTTGAATACGGAGATGTGAACACATCACCCTAACCTGAGTCAACTCTTGTCTCCAATAAGAGAATTCCTCAAGAACCTCCCACTTCTTGACAGCCAAACAAGAAACACTCGCCTTACGGCTAAGAGCGTCTGCTACCACATTTGCCTTCCCAGGCAGATAGCTGATAGAACAATTCTAATCTCCAAGAAGTTCTATCCACCTCTGCTGACGCATATTCAACTCCTTCTATGAGAATAAATACTTAAGACTCTTATGATCAGTGAAAATCTCGAACTTACTGCCCCACAGATAATGACACCACTTTTTCAGTGCGAAAACAATAGCTGCCAACTCAAGATCATGGGTCGGATATTTCACTTCATAATGCTTCAACTTTCTAGAAGCATAGGCAATAACCCGACCATTCTGCATAAGTACACATCCCAAGCCCTCCTTGGATGCATCGCTGTAAATGACCATATTATCGGTCCCCTTTGGTAGAGCAAGTACTGGAGCAGTAGTGAATCTCTTTTTCAACTCCTTAAACCCACCCTCACACTTCTCATCCCAAACAAAACTAGTCTGTTTCTGAGTTAACTTAGAAACTGGCCCTGCAATCTTAGAAAAGTCCTTGACAAACCTACGGTAATAACCTGCCAAGCCTAGAAAGCTACGAACCTCAGAAACATTCTCCGGACGTTTCCAAGACATCACCAATTCAATCTTAGTGGGATCTACAGAAATACTGCTCTGTGTGATAACATGACCAAGAAAAGATATGCGTTGTAGCTAAAATTCACATTTGCTAAATTTCGCATACAACTGATGCTTCTGCAACTTTTGTAAGCCAAGCCGTAGATGTTGCTTGTGCTCCAATTCAGACTTAGAATAAACCAAGATATCATCAATAAAGATCACCACGAACTGGTCCAAGTATGGCTGAAAAACCCGATGCATAAGGTCCATAAATGCTGTCGGTGCATTAGTTAATCCAAAGGGCATAACTACAAACTCATAATGCCCGTACCGAGTCTTGAAGGAAGACTTCGGAACATCCTCCATGCGAATCCGAAGCTGATAATACCCCTGCCTCAAGTCAAACTTAGAGTAGACTCTGGCTTCTTGAAGTTGATAAAACAACTCGTCAATCAGTGGCAAAGGATACTTGTTCTTGATAGTAACCTTATTCAAACCACGATAGTCAATGCATAACCTCAAGGTACCATCCTTCTTCTTCACAAATAAAACAGGCGCTCCCCAAGGTGAAGAACTCTACTGAATGAAACCCGTTTCTATTAACTCTTGCAACTGAGTTTTCAGCTCCTTCAACTCAGCTGGTGCCATCCGGTACGCTGATTTAGAAATAGGTTGATTACCGGGAACAAGATTGATCACAAACTCCATATCTCTCTCTGGCGGTAATCCTGGCAACTCCTCGGGAAATACATTAGGATATTCCCGAATAATAGGAACTTCATCCAATTGTAACTTATCAGATGGCTTGTTGATCAAATAAGCTAAATAACCCGAACACCCCTTACTCAGCAACTTAACGGCTTTAGGTGCTGAGATAACAAAACTCGTCTTAATACCCCGGTTCCCTACTACCTCAACTACTGGCTGATTTGGATAACGAAACTGTACTACCTTTGTTCTACAGTTCAACTGGGAATCATACTTAGATAGCCAATCCATACCCAAGATAACATCGTACCCCCAGATAGGAAATAAGATAGGGTCCGAAGGAAAATTATACCCCTTAACATGAATTATGCAATCCTCACATACTAAGCCAGTAATATACTTATCAGTCAAAGAGGTACTAATCTCAACCACATAAGGTAGTCTTTCAGGTTGCACATTAACATGTTGCACACAAGCGGGAGTAATGAAAGAATGCGTAGCACCATAATCAATCAACACTTTAACAAGTTGATCAAGTATGAGGAAGTTACCTTCCACAACTGCAGTCTCCTCAGGCATCTCCTCCAAGTCAATTGCGTAGGCCCGAGCCTGAACCCGCTGCTGCTGATGTACACTGCCCGCAAGTCGACCCTGATAACCCTGAGTCGCTGCCCGACCCTCAGTCCTCTGATATCTAGGATAATCCCTCGCCTTGTGCTGATTGCTACCGCAACCCAAACAAGCCCCTGACTTCACTCTGCAGTCAGCCTCTACATGGCCCTAGCGTTTGCAGTAAGTACACTTCGGTGATGATGTACTGACACTGCCCCTGGAAGAACCAGAAGGTGAAGAAGCAGCTGTACCAGCCTGCTGCTGAGGTCTAACAAAACTAGGCCTGTATTGACCCTGAGACTGGGCTGGCCTGTACTGGGACTGAACCTGACAGGACCCCTGTTGAAACTGAGGTCGATAATAACTCTGCTGATGTAACACCCCGATCCCTCACGAGACCGGCAGTTCTATCAATCAATCTAATCACAACCCAAACCAAACCCGGGCAAATTTTTTAAGGAAAACAGCCGAAGTCCCCCCTGTTTCTAGGCAAAATGTAAGACCTGTAATAGCATATAAGCGGACCATACCATGTCCAAACATTCAGCCACCTCAAGGCCATCCGAGCCTCGGTTCTCAACAATTAAACTTAGCAAGTATACATACATTTCCAATTTAAAAGCTAAACTATCTCTTTACATTTTTGACAAGTACATTCAAACTAGACAATTAAACCATACTCAGCTACTGCATAAAATAAACTATCATGCCATTCTAACTCTTTTCCTTTGGACATTACAAACATGCAATGAAGTTAAGCTATGCTAACTGATTACAGAAACTAGCTTATCAATTTACCTCAACTACCTAGCTAGATTTAAATTACATTTCTTTAACAATAAATACATACAACATAAGAACATACATCTTTACAACTTCGACAACTCAAGCCACATAGGCACGCAAGACAATTCTTCAGACACGAACTTTCACGAAATCACGAACTTTCCAACTAACAAGACATTTCCTGAAATGTGGTGGTGAGGAGTGAGTATACACAACACGTATACTCAGTGAGGGCGAGACAGATATCGAGTTGGAGAGAAAGAAATTCGTGCAATGCAGATAGACACAGTTAAGCAATAAAGTCAATAAGAAAGCATTCAATACAAACGACAATATAATAAATAATCAAGAAAGCATTAACACAACCATTCAAAGCTATACCACACTCTGAAGGCTATGGTTCACTCATACGAGCAATATACAATTTCACGAGCGATACATCAATCTCGAGCTTGATGTTGACAACGATGGCAATAAGCACGCAACCACCATATAACTTCAGTTTGAAATACCCCGGAAGTATCCATCAATTCTACGACCCAAATCTCCCTGGGAGGCAACCAAAGCGAGAAAATGGAATTGGACACGGAGCTAGAGCAACCAACACTGGCAACCCGAGGCTACCTAGAGAGGCCCATCACTCACGCGCCTGACACTATGCAATGCAAGACTCGATACAAGGCGATAAACGAGCGATAACACAACAATACAAATTAGAGACGATAGACAAGATAACAAGCATTTACAATCAAATATGTAACAAGAACAACACCACCAAACATTAACAAGCAAAAATAAAGATTCTATAGACATTATAAGCATTATAAACATTCTATAAGCATTATAAACATTCTATAGGTAATATACTATAAAAACACACAAAATCACAAAAATGACCCCAACTTTCAAAACGCTACTACTTTCAAACGAGCCACGAGTTTTGGAAACCGACTTCACCAATCCTCCTAGGTCACTAGAAGGCACGTCTAAAGACCCTGGAACCCTACTTAACCCTAGAATTCACGCAAAGCCCCGATTTTCTCCCTTTGCTCATTTTAACTACCGCTACCCTAACCAAACACCCAACCAACGCCATAACTACACCAAAACTCCTTCCATGGCCTCCCGACACAATGCCATCACGCAATACGAGAAAATGCTATACTCGACCTAAACGACCCCGACTTTCACCAATGCATTTTTCTTATTTTTTCCATTGCGCAACCTAAACAAATCATGCATTTAGGCATTCTAGCATACCTAGCACCTTTTCACATTAACAGACAGCATAACAACGCAACTTCATCGTTTCAAGGGTTTACTATTCATAAATTACTATTCAACTTACATTTTATATTTCAATTTCGATATTCAAGCGCAGAAAATGTTAAATAGCTATAAATACATGTTCTACAAATGCTAGGGAACATTCTTTAAGCCTCAAAACGATTTAAATAACAATATACGGATAAATCCCAAAAGTCAAAGTTAATACACAAAATATTCAAATGCGCAAATAATGATGAAACCCTCACCTTAGATGCTCCTAGACGCTAGGAAAACCTCGTAGGATGCCTCAGAAACCACCCCGTGCAAGCTCACGCGAAGAATCGAAGATTTGAAGTTGAAATGTCTTTTTTTTTCTCCTTCCATTTTCAGCCCTGCTGTTTCTGTTTTTCAGCTTCTTTTTTTTTTTTTATTTTGTGCTATTTTAAGCTATTTTATAGATGGCAACAAGTCAAGTTGGTCAAGGCTTGGTCAACTAACTTAAACTTGGTCAAATAAGCTTGTTTTATGCGTTTTAAAGCTAAAACAACTAACATAAGACCAATTCTAGTTAAATACAACTTAAAACACTAAAATTAAAATACTAAATACTAGTTTCCACTATTTGCTGAGGACTATAATTCATTTCCTAACTATCGCTCTCGAAATGCTATGCACTTAGCGACAATAAAAGAATAACAATTAAATCTCAAAGAATTTAAGAAATATATCATTTTTTAAAAGCATCATAGTTTAAAATTTACTCCGGCTCGAAGCTACTTTTCATTTAATTGAAATCCGAGCATTTAAGTGCAAGAAAAATAAAACCGATTAACACAATTATGAAAAGTAGTTGTTATTCCGTTAAAATAATTTGCTCGAGTATTATTCTAGTTACTTCTAAAAGAAATATGAAATAAAGCTACAAATACATGTTTAACTTAAAAATAAACACATAATTCAATGCTAACATTTAAGATGACACTTAATTAAATGCAATTAAATGCCATTAAATACATTACATGTTCAGTTTATAACAGCTGACCCTGCGGTTTGTAAGATCTCTACTGTGCTGGGGGACTGGACACAACCTGTTGTACTGAAGGCCTACACACACCCTACTGACCCTGTGTCCAGACTGGGAGTTCTATCAATCAATCTAATCACAACCCAATTCCAAACCCGGGCAAAATTTTAGAGAAAAACGGACGGAGTCTCCCCTGTTTCTAGGCAAAATACAAACCTGAGACGGCATATAAGTGGACCAATACCATGTCCAAACATTCAACCACCTCAAGGCCATCCGAGCCTCAGTTCTCAACAATTAAACACAGCAAACATTCATACATCTCCAAGTATTAGACTATTCTAACTCTTTGTTTAAACAATACCAACATGCATTAAAGTTAAACTATACCAACTAAATACATGAATTAACCTATCATACCACTTCAATAATCCTAATAAAACTTATATTACATTCCTTTCTAACTTTAAATACAAACAACACAAATTACATACATCTCTGCATCTTTGACAATTCAAGCCACATAGCACGCAAGACAACTCTTCAAGCATGATCTTTCACATATCCACCAACTTTCCAGCTAACATGGCATTTCCTGAAATGTGGTGGTGAGGAGTGAGTATACACAACATGTATACTCAGTGAGGGCGAGACAGATATCGAGGTAGAGAGAAAGAAAGTCTTGCAATGCAAATAAGGCAGTTAAGCAATATAACTGACAATTAAACAATCAAGGCAAACAATCAATATAATAAGCAATATTAAGCAATCTATAGGCATTATGCTATGAAAACACACAAAATCACAAAATGACCCCAACTTGTAAAACGCTACTAGTTTCAAACGAGCCACGAGTTTTGGAAACCGACTTCACCAATCCTCCTAGGTCACTATAAGGCACGTCTAAAGACCCCGAAACCCTACTTAACCCTAGAATTCACGCAAAGCCCCAATTTCTCCCTTTGCTCGTTTGAACTACAACTACCTCAACCGATTACCCAACCAATGTCACAACTGTACCAAAAGTGCTTCCATGACATACAGCCTTCACGCAAATCGAGAAAATTCCAAACTTGATCGAAACGACCCCAACTTTCACTAAGCCTTTTTCTTCATTTTTTCCATTACACAATCTAATTAAACCATACATTTAGGCATTCTAGCATATCTAGCACCTTCGTACATCAACAAAAGAAGTAACGGAGCAACTTCATCGAAAAGGGGGTTTACTATTCATAATTTACTATTCATTAAACAATTTATATTTTAATTTCGATATTCAACCGCAGAAAATGTTACAAAACTATCAATACATGTTCTACAATTGCTAGGGAACATTCTTTAAGCCTCAAAACGATTAAAATAACAATATACGGATAAAACCCGAAAATCAAATTTAATACACAAAATATTTAAATGCGCAAATAAGCATGAAACCCTCACCTTAGACACTCCTAGACGCTAGGAAAACCTCGTAGGATGCCTGGGAAACCACCCCGTGCAAGCTCACACGAAGAATCAAAGATTTGAATGTTGAAATGTTTTTTTTTCTTTTCTTCATGGTTTCGGCCATGGCTCCCTTTTTTTTCTGATTTTGCTTCTTTGTTCTCTTATTTCATGCTTAAATAAAAAGTTGACAATGGTCAAATGGTCAAGGCTTGGTCAACCCACTTAAAAATTGGTCAAATAAGCTTGTTTTATGCATTTTAAAGCTAAAACAACCAACCCAAATCTAATTCTAGTTAAATACATCTTAAAATACCAAAATTAAAACACTAAATATTAGTTTTCACTATTTACTGAGGACTAGAAATCATTTCCTAACTATCGCTCTCGATATGCTATGCACTTTGCGACAATAAAAGAATAACAATTAAATCTCAAAGAATTTAAGAAAATATAATTTTTGAAGAGTAATCATGGTTGAAAATTTACTCTGGCTCGGAGCTACTTTTCATTTAATTGAAAACCGAGCATTAAGGTGCAAGAAAAATAAAATCGATTAACAGAAATATGAAAGTAGTTGTTATTCCGTTAAAATAATTAAATCAAGTATTATTTAATTACTTCTAAAAGAAATATGAAATAATGCTAGAAATGGATGTTTAACTAAAAATAAACACAAAATTCAATGCTAATAACACTTAGTTAAATGCAATTAAATGCTATTAAATGCATGCCTGGTTCGGGTTATCACATCCTTCCCCCCTTAAAACAATTGCGTCCTCGCAATTCTTCTTCCAATAGAACGCTGCATCATCTGAAATCCAACTCTGACCACTCTTCATTGGTTGCTGAGCAAGACACTGAATAAGAACGCTCGAAGAATATCCTACTAAGAAAACCCCAATAGTACTGACTGAAAACTCCAAAGCAATAAGGCCAAATAAAGGCTTAATTGAAAATACCATCTTGAAATCCAAATAAGAATTCTGCTGGTCAAGAATATCATAAAAGAATTCCCCGCTAAAAGTGCCGAGAGGATGCCAATAAAGACTAATGCAAATATACTGTAGATATTACCAATTCCACATATTATTAACAAGAAGAATACCGAAAGAATATTCTATATACGAATCCTCTATAAAAGTCCAACATGTATCAAATAAGGAAGTCAAAGGATGGCCAAAGTAGATGCAGCACATATAAGACCAAGCTCCAAGACCTCATCGCCATTTGCCGAGTGCAAACTTTATACAACTTACTACCAAAGAAGCCTAAAGTATTCCACAGCATACCGTAAGCTATATAAGATAATAATTCTGAACAAGATTCCAAGTGTAAGACTTCCAATAGTGCCAATAAGGAAAATACCAGTAGAATGCCCACTAAAAATTCCAATGAATACCGTAAATAGTGCTATACAATAAGTGCGATAGGAATTCCAATTACCAAACCAACTGAGGAACACTGAAGAAAATATCTGAAACAATGCTCCAATAAGAAAGTAGCCAAGTTTGCGCAATATGTAAATACTAAATAAATGGCTACTAAGGATCCTAGCGAATGCCATTGAAGAATTTCCAATCAGGGATGCCAGTAGCACACCAATAAAGTCCAAGACACACATACCATAGATAATACCATACAGTAAGTCCGATTGAGATTCCAATAACCAAGTCCACCGAGAAGTGCCAACAAAAGTCTCCAAAGAACACCCGTTAAGAAAACCAAAGAATGCTCCAGAGAACAACCAAATAGATCCCCAAATAAAAATATTACTAGACATGAATGCCATAATAGAATCCCAACTAAAAGTACCAAGAACATACCTGTAAACAATCTGAAGTAGAGTCTAAACAAGAATCCCAAGTACTGCTGAGGAAGATTTCAGACAATAAATCCAGTCAATCATATTACAGAGGTTTCAAGGAAGTCTTTCAAAATATATAGCTCAAGAAGCATCAGATGGAATCCATAATGTACGTCATCATATATATAATTATCAAAAGTCCATGAATGAACACAAAGCTGAATCACCAAGTAGATTTCTCCAAAATATTACTGCTACCGAATATTGGGTAAAATACCAAAGGGAATGCCGTGCAGGTGCACCATATACTATTAAAGAATTCCAATCATGATTGCTGATAAAATATCAAGAAAGACTAGAGCAAAGATATTGTAGACAATATTATGCAGCAAGTCCAATAAGAGCTCCGATTGCCAAATCCACTGAGAAATGTCCACAAGGAATACCAAAGTAATACGCCTCACACAAAACTGATCATTGTAAGCAAACTCAAATCAAAGTTCCCCATAAGAATGCAGAAAGAACACCAAAGGTTGATTAAAATCCCAACCAAATCTCCCACGAAATGCCAATATAAAAATACCCGACGAATGCCCAATCAAGAAGACATTTAAGAAAATGCTCCAAAGAATAATCATGTAGAACTCCAAAGGAAGTCATTTTGCACAAAGCATAGAAGATAACCTTCAAGGAACCCCAATAAACAAACTCTAGCTATAAATGTCAACTTCCAAATAAAGGCCTAGTTAAGCACTGCTCGTTTCCGTCAATCCAAATAACTTGGGCTTGCTACTAACCACTTCTCTTCAGGGGAGGAAGAAGACTTACTTAACATTTCCATAGGACATGTATGAATGCCAATATATCACAGTTATACACATGCCTTAAACTATTATGCAAGCAAGTTTACAAAACAGTTTATTCAACAAAGTCACTCAAGCACGACAATCAAGTCAAGCACAACATAATCAATTCAAATCACGTCATAGCTAATTCAAGACATTCTATACACACATTACAAGTAATACTTCAAGCAAATAACAATTCACGAGGTTGATTCGATTCACAATGCCAATTCAATAGGTCAATTCAATGCACAACTAGACACTTCACTTTACTTAGCACACAATTAATACATAACACATAACTATATCATACAGGAGCACACATTCAAGTCAAGACACACAATCTCACATACAAGCATACACTTTCAAGACACACTTATCAAGCACACATTCAAGGATCACTACCCACCAGACCGAGGACCCTGTCCCGGCTTATGAGCTAGACAAGCTCTGATACCACCTGTAACACCCCGATCCCTCACGAGACCGGGAGTTCTATCAATCAATCTAATCACAACCCAAACCAAACCCGGGCAAAATTTATAGGGAAAACGGACGAAGTCCCCCTGTTTCTAGGCAAAATGTAAGACCTGTAATAGCATATAAGCGAACCAATACCATGTCCAAACATTCAGCCACCTCAAGGCCATCCGAGCCTCGGTTCTCAACAATTAAACTCAGCAAGTATACATACATTTCCAATTTAAAAGCTAACCTATCTCTTTACATTTTTGACAAGTACATTCAAACTAGACAATTAAACCATACTGAGCTACTGCAAAAAATAAACTATCATGCCATTCTAACTCTTTTCCTTTGGACATTACAAACATGCAATGAAGTTAAGCTATGCTAACTGATTACATAAACTAGCTTATCAATTTACCTCAACTACCTAGCTAGATTTAAATTACATTTCTTTAACAATAAATACATACAACATAAGAACATACTTCTTTACAACTTCGACAACTCAAGCCACATAGACACGCAAGACAATTCTTCAAACACGAACTTTCACGAAATCACAAACTTTCCAGTTAAGAAGACATTTCTTGAAATGTGGTGGTAAGGAGTGAGTATACACAACACGTATACTCAGTGAGGGCTAGACAGATATCGAGTTGGAGAGAAAGAAATTCGTGCAATGCAGATAGACACAGTTAAGCAATAAAGTCAATAAGAAAGCATTCAATACAAACGACAATATAATAAACAATCAAGAAAGCATTAACACAACCATTCAAAGCTATACCACACTCTGAAGGCTATGGTTCACTCATACGAGCAATATACCATTTCACAAGCGATACATTAATCTCGAGCTTGATGTTGACAACGATGACAATAAGCACGCAACCACCTTATAACTTCAGTTTGGAATACCCCGGAAGTATCCATCAATTCTACGACCCAAATCTCCCTGGGAGGCAACCCAAGCGAGAAAATGGAATAGGACACGGAGCTAGAGCAACCAACACTGGCAACCTGAGGCTACCTAGAGAGGCCCATCACTCACGCGCCTGACACTATGCAATGCAAGACTCGATACAAGGCGATAAACGAGCGATAACACAACAATACAAATTAGAGACGATAGACAAGATAACAAGCATTTACAATCAAATATGTAACAAGAACAACACCAGCAAACATTATCAAGCAATAATAAGTATTCTATAGACATTATAAGCATTCTAAACATTCTATAAGCATTATAAACATTCTATAAGCATTATAAACATTCTATAAGCATTATAAACATTCTATAGGTAATATACTATAAAAACACACAAAATCACAAAAATGACCCGAACTTTCAAAACGCTACTACTTTCAAACCAGCCATGAGTTTTGGAAACCGACTTCACCAATCCTCCTTGGTCACTATAAGGCACGTCTAAAGACCCCAAAACCCTACTTAACCCTAGAATTCACGCAAAGTCCCGATTTTCTCCCTTTGCTCGTTTGAACTACCACTACCCTAACCAAACACCCAACCAACGCCATAACTACACCAAAAGTGCTTCCATGGCCTCCCGAGACAATGCCATCACGCAATACGAGAAAATGCTACACTCGACCTAAACGACCCCAACTTTCACCAATGCATTTTTCTTATTTTTTCCATTATGCAACCTAAACAAATCGTGCATTTAGGCATTCTAGCATACCTAGCACCTTTTCACATCAACAGACAACATAACAACGCAACTTCATCGTTTCAAGGGTTTACTATTCACAAATTACTATTCAACTAACAATTTATATTTCAATTTCGATATTCAACCGCAGAAAATGTTAAACAGCTATAAATACATGTTCTACAAATGCTAGGGAACATTCTTTAAGCCTCAAAACGATTTAAATAAAATTATACGGATAAATCTCAAAAATCAAAGTTAATACACAAAATATTCAAATGCGCAAATAACGATGAAACCCTCACCTTAAACGCTCCTAGACGCTAGGAAAACCTCGTAGGATGCCTTGGAAACCACCCCGTGCAAGCTCACAGGAAGAATCGAAGATTTGAATGTTGAAATGTCTTTTTTTTTCTCCTTCCATTTTCGGCCTTGCTGTTTCTGTTTTTCAGCTTTTTTTTATTTTGTGCTATTTTAAGCTATTTTATAGATGGCAACAAGTCAAGTTGGTCAAGGCTTGGTCAACTAACTTAAACTTGGTCAAATAAGCTTGTTTTATGCATTTTAAAGCTAAAACAACTAACATAAGTCCAATTCTAGTTAAATACAACTTAAAACATTAAAATTAAAACACTAAATACTAGTTTCCACTATTTGCTGAGGACTAGAATTCATTGCCTAACTATCGCTCTCGAAATGCTATGCACTTTGCGACAATAAAAGAATAACAATTAAATCTCAAAGAATTTAAGAAATATATCATTTTTTAAAAGCATCATAGTTTAAAATTTACTCCGACTCGGAGCTACTTTTCATTTAATTGAAATCCGTACATTTAAGTGCAAGAAAAATAAAACTGATTAACATAATTATGAACAGTAGTTGTTATTCCGTTAAAATAATTTGCTCGAGTATTATTCTTGTTACTTCTAAAAGAAATATGAAATAAAGCTACAAATACATGTTTAACTTAAAAATAAACACATAATTCAATGCTAACATTTAAGATGACACTTAATTAAATGCAATTAAATGCCATTAAATGCATGCCGGGTTCGGGTTATCACAGCTGACCCTGCGGTTTGTAAGATCTCTATTCATCGAAAACTTTTCTATAATATAAGGTAAGCTTTTTGGAACCCTAGTTTTGGAGTTTTCCCCAACTTATACCTTACTAATAAAAAGGGACTTCCATTTTTCAGCTGCATTGCACTGCCGCATAAACAATGGATCCGCTAGGTTGGATGAGCAACCTTCTATCTAGCCTCTATACCAGTAGTAGAGTGGCTTGCTTTTCAATCATAAAAGGAAGATTTAGCAAGGCAAAGGAGAAAGAAGTGGTTCCCCCTTCTTTGGTAACCCGCTGCCATATATGTAGAAAAAGAGGGAGCAGAGAAGAAAGAACAACTGTTTGACTTTGGCACATGAGGTAGCGGCTTTGGCTTGGTAACATAATGGAAATGTATCAGACTGCAAATCATGGAATGACGGTTCGACCCCGTCCTTGGCCTCGAGGAGTGGTGAGCAGCACAGAACTTTAATCAATCAAATGACATAGTATTAGGGTAAGGGGGTTTTCCTTTGTTAAAAATCCACAGACAGCAATCTGGAACTTCCAAACCAAAGAAATGCAAGATAAGAAGGAGCTTTTTACATTACGCTTCAATAGAATGAATTTGGTAAGGGTAGAATATGCCCTATGGTCGATCGAGGGTCCTGTGCCACTTGAACTCAAATCTATCTGACCCTCAATCTATCTTTGTCCAGCCAGCTCATAACCAAATTTTAGACCAATCTCAGGGCTGACACAACCGAATTGGTTGAGGAAAAGAAAACCCCAGTGACCAAGCGCTCCCACCCCCAAAATCAGAGACTAAAGAACCGCCAGGTTGTCGAGGATACGTCTGAAGAGGAAGCGCGTGCCCTCTAAGTTTACCACCCTACCCACTAATGGAATATGAGGGGGCAGGCGAACGGGAACCGACCGAAAACCTGAACCGCTTGACTGACCCCTAAATAGTCCATTCATTAGGGTTAGGGACGGATAGAACTAATTAGAAGTGTAAGTCATGCAAGCAAAGCTATGAAACAGACCGTAGTGTAACAACTAGGACTCATGTCGAAGGAGTTTTGAGCGTGAGCTACCACTCATGCAGCGACAAGGACCCGCAACTATCGAAGGGGCCACCAACCACCCGAATTACTATAGCAAACCCTCCCTTTACTCAATGGATAGCGCTTATTCTCTTTCAATCAAAAAAATTAAAAATGGGGGAGAAAGAAAAAAAGAGGTCTTTATTGAAGAGGCTTTGCATTTGAAACAGGACTAAGATCCAAAAAATGGGGTTTGGGCTTTCAAAAAGATGAAGATGCAAAGGGCAAAGAGACAGTCTTTTGAACAACCAAGCTGACATAAGGATTCTATCTCGTGCCCACTTAAAGCAAATGGAGATTCTTAGACAGGGAAAAGCATGAATGATGTGACCGGCCTAACCTAAAGTAACTTCCCTCTCTTGAGGGCGAATCTTGATTGACTGACACTAGGAACCAATTCGGAAAAAGAAGAAGGATGGCATGAAATAGGTGGTAGAATAATTTCCAATAGCGAATTAGTTGACTCGATGTATAGAGGGTATGAAATAGAACTCAAGGAAGAAATCAATTTGAGTCAACAATCATCGAGAGGGGTACCACCAAGCGAGATCAAGACCAGCCCCTTGTATAGGTATAGGGTTCCAAACCTATCCTTCTTCAAATATCCCATTAGGGGCTTCAAAGCTTGACTAACAAGTGAGAAAGTTGACTTTGAGAAAGAAAGAGGTTTGAAGATGCTCGACCAACGGGAGACCTAGCTGCAATAAAAACAGAGCGCTAACGAGCAAGAAAGGGCCCATTACTATAGTTAGGGCGTTAGCTCTTTACTAATAACATATATTGGGCTTACCTTTTTCAGCTTGATCAGAATCGATTCTATGATTGAATAGCAGAATTGCTACTTAGTAGTCGAAACTTGGAGAGACAAACAGAGATGGGACTCTTTCCTGCTAACTCCTAGGATGAAAAGTAGGTCCTTTTTGGCAAGAAGAGATCCAGCCTTTGTTGCCACTTGGTAGAGTGAGTCTACTTAGCGAACTGGCAGGACGCGAAGATCAATTGAGCAATATAAATCTCGAGAGTGGATAGTGGATCGCTGCCTCCTTTTCCTAGGGGCTCTCCGGCTGGGGAGGGGCTCGCTATCGTAAACCTTTCTCCTGGTGTATGTGAAAAAGAGTGACGAACTCATTTTTTTTCAGTCATAGGTTGGTCCAAAGAACGAAAGTCGGCTTCCTTAAGTCCATTGTTCCTCAATAGCTCAGTGGTAGAGCGGTCGGTTGTTAACAGACTAGTCGTAGGTTCAAATCCTACTTGGGGAAAATTTTGAGTTATCGTTTTTCTGACCTAGCGACCCCTGTCCTTCTCCTTAGGTTCTAAACTAGCAGAATCGTGGGACATCAAAAGTGGGAAGTTGATTTTTGGTTTTTATTCCTCACTCTGGTATAGGTAAACTTGGTTTGTTCAATTCTTAGGGATAAGAAGGATCTACTAGGAAGACTGGACTAGTATCTTCATTAGCTGGAAGCAATTACTCTCCACTAGACTCATTCAAAGAACGAACAAGAAAAGAGTTGTTGTTTAGGTAAGATAGATGGATGTGGCCCAATGGCTTAAGCTTTGCCAGCTTCTTGTAGACTGAACTCACTTCTCTTTAGGCTCTGAGTTGTTTTTGGGTGGGATGGTCAAAAATTTCTTCCCCACTAGTGGCAACGAACTTCTTGGTAATTAGCAAGAGGGGAGGAAGATCTCTACTCATTTCATTCATTCAGTGCCTGTGGTGAGGCGTGACCCACAACAAACGAAGGTAGAAGGCTTGATTTCCTTGCTATAGCCCTATTTTAGTAGATTAGGCTTGGTAAGTGTAAGCTATTTAATTTAAGTAGGCTCGCAGCTTCGCCAAAAGTGACGAAGGGGGGCTGGGGAAGGCCGACGGCTACATGAGGAAGAAGCTATTGTAGAAGCTTTACCCCTTGCTTTATAGAGATTGTTATGAACTGACTAAATGACTTGATTCTCCTGGAATGCTAGCTAAGCTGATAGTCTTAGTTCCATTCAATTAAATCAATCAAAAAGCTTTTTGATTAATTCAGGGCGCCGCCTCCTTTCTTAGAATTAGAACCCATTGAGGGGGGCTTCAACCCGGGAAAGGGGAGACTGACTGAGTATTTAAAAGCTACAGACTGTAAATCTGTTAAAGTATTTCTACGTAGGTTCGAATCCTGCCTCTCCCACTTGTTTGTTGTAAACTTCAGAGAAGAGAAAAAAGGCATTCATCAGCGTAGGAAGGCCAACCGAGCGAAGCTCTTTCTTTTTTTGGTCATGCCTTGAAGTGAAATTGTATCGTATGTTAGTTAGAGAGGTTGGCGAACTACTACAATCTATAGATTACCCATCTATATCCAATCCCAACGAGAATAGAAGCGAGTTGCTTCTGGCTTGTCTTGTAGTTGTAGTCTTTTAGCATATGTAGTCGTCGGCCTTCCTACACGCATGCGTCCGCCAGAATGCCTCCTTGTTCGGGACAAAGCCAAGTCGATACATACGATTGGCGAAGGAAAAACCCCCATTTCATAGCGCCTGGGGAACGCAAGTTTGATCGAGTTGAGGTGGAAGAAACGGCTCGGGATAGATTTAGGAGTCTTTGTGCGAGCAATATGTGGTGAGAGTCGCACGTACGGTAACGAGAGGAATTCGCATCTATACGTGTAGTGTGGTCCTTGGGCCTACACACCTTATTTGTTCTATGATCTATGGGTCTACTGGAGCTACCCAATTCGATCAATTAGCCAAGATTTTGACCGGATATGAAATCACTAGCGCTTGATCTAGTGGTATTTGTGGGGATTCAATTTATTGCTGTAGGATTCCTATTCAAGATCAGTCAGTTCTATTTCGGGCAGCTCTAGGACGTACGACCACCTATAGGTAGTAGGGTAAGGTGGGTAGTACTGCTCAGATTGTGGCCAAACTTCCTAGCCTTAGCGGGCCGGGCTTAGACTGCGTGAAACTGATCACTACCTCGTAAGGGCGTTGACACCATAGCATATTACACGAAAAAGTCGCTTTCTCTGTAGTGTTGTCACACAGCTGCCTGCCTAGAAGAGCCACTCGCCTTGTAGTATTGTCATACAAGATAAGCACGCTGTCCGCCTGCTGGCCGGGTGAATCGATGTTCTCTTCCGGTCAACTGTCGACCCAGTCAAGTGCAAAAAATACTATAGAATCACGCAATGCACACTGCTGGTAAGCTTCCTGCTCACGAGGAAAAAGAGAAGAGTGACAAGGTTAAGTTCAGATTTGACTGTTTGTAGCATGGGAACAGATTACCCAAAAAATCCCTAGGAACAATGAAAAAAAAAGATATATCGGTAATGAAAACTATAGGGGGTTGTATTGGCGAGATCCAACGGTGAACAACTGCCCAAAAGAAAAGCCGCCTGGAAGTCCATGGACCTTTAGTACTGTACTCTACCCCTGAACCAGCAGCCTTCGCGCCAAGCAAGATTGCCCTTGTCCCTTTCATTTCTCCATTCCCCCTCCTTCATTGCTTTATTCCAATAGAGTCTAAGGCAAAGTGGTTTGTATGCCTACTTTTCTTACTTGACGAAAGGGAATGCACTTTGTTTCATTTTCGGGTTTATGGATTGGATTCAGTCAGCATCACGACATAATCAAAAGAAAGAGTAACACTTTGGTTATCGGCAAACGCTTCCAAAGGCGACCCTCTCGAGTTTTCGGCTGTTTTCATCATTGAAGTAGCCTTTCGTCACCTTACCGAACGAAAGAAGTCACTATCAAAGAGCTCGACCTATTGAAGTAAAAAAGGTGCGCTTAACCCGGTGACTAAGAAATGGGTTTTCCCTTGAATTTAAGTGATGAGGTCGCAAAGAGGGAAGTAGGACTCCTATTGACTAAAGGTTGGTTCTTCGCTTTCCTTTAGAATGAAAGTAGCTATGAATCGCTCTTCGCTAAAGTCCTCAATTGGATTTCGTAAGGGCAAGCGAATCAACCTTTTTTGGAATGGTCCCGACTCTCGTATTGCTTTTGGAAGGGACTAGGCCAAAAGGAGGACAGGCACCCTTTTTTGTATATTCCATTCTTTTTCCAAGAAAGACTTTTCTCCATCAAGAACTTGTAAGAGGCTGTTCAAATAGGCCTCATTTTTTTCTTTTTTTAACTGAAAGTTGTCAAAGACCCAAAAATCATATTGATTAGAGGCTCCGGACAAAGAATTAAGACTAGAATCAGCGAAATGGATACATAGGACTCTCTTTAAAGCAAGAAGGATTTTTTTCGCTTGCTTTATTCGCCCATATATAATGAGATTCTTTGTTGACTGAGGCCTATGGAAAGAAAGTGAAATCGCAAGCCAGTCAAGAAGGACATAATACTCTAATAGGAATTCTAACTCGTATTCCTCTGGCCAGCCATACTACTCAAGGTAGGTGCGAACCATTTCCTCCACTTCGAAAATGGAAGGGAAAGAGG
This sequence comes from Ehretia macrophylla, assembly GCA_037974665.1. NCBI lineage: Eukaryota > Viridiplantae > Streptophyta > Magnoliopsida > Boraginales > Ehretiaceae > Ehretia > Ehretia macrophylla. The sequence continues at coordinate 46,558,015 of CM075767.1, forward strand.
GCTCAGCTTGCTCGTTCACGACAATAAGAGGCTGGATGGAATTCAACTCTTCTGACATGGGAAAAGATTCAGTGATCTCAGGGACGAAAAAGCTTCCTTTCTTCATTTTCTTCTTCTTCTTTAAAGTTGCGATTTCAATGATTTGATCCTTCATGTATCTCCTACAGACCTCTCTTATTTGCCTATCACTCGAACTAAGAAAGTCATACATCCACCCCTAGCTCTTCGCAAATTGGACCTTCAAGTACCCTACGACTTCTGGAAAGGCCTCTTGGATGAGCCTAAGCGTCATGTACATTGAAGCACTTGTGTTTTCAAGAGCCAGATGGTATCGAAAAGCACCATCCTACCCTTCCATCACAATCACCACGACAGTACCGTGGAAGATCTTATTCAGACGAGCGATCACGCTCAAACTTTCAAGCGGGGGCCTTGAAAAAGAATGAGAGGATTGAAGATGCTCGACCGATAGGGAGAGGAATGGAGTACAGATCTTTTTCAATCTATCTCGCTGGGGCAAAGCAAACAGGGAGGACTTTCAAAAGAAGACTTCGTCTGCTGATCTTGAGGTTGGAGGGCTGGTCAAGGGGAGAACTAATGATTGTGGATAGCCCGCGAATACTCCTAACTTAGGCTTTCTCCCCGGAAGAGCTGATGCTACTTACTAAGAGACTTTCGTTAGTGAGGAAAAAAATATAGGTTGTAGCCCAAAGACAGAGTCAGGGATTATTAAGTTATTCTATTCTGCATTGGCTGATTTGTAAATCCATAGATATCACTTTCAATCATTTCGGCAAGAAGTACTACTACAATAGCGGTTTCAGTTTTTTGAAAGACTTTAAAGCTAGTGGCACTCGTGCGCCTATGTATAATAAGTAAGTGAGAAAGTCTCGTCCTCACGTTCTGGCTCAGCTCGCATTCTCTTTTTGCTCATCTATTGGGAAAAATATCTTCTCTCAACTTCTTAAGCGGTAAGAATTTATGACTCTTTTTTGTGTTGGCTGATTCTTTTTTGGAGCTCGTGTCTATTTACTATTAATAGCCTTTCAACGGGTCCCCTCAAATCAAATGCAAGAATTTTCCTTTTTCCTAAGTGGATTCTCTTCTCTTCAATTGCTCATAACAAAAAGAATTGACTGGCTCATTTCCACTCCTTGGCCTTCGGGAGAGTCTAAGCTACTGCCTGTTAATCTCCTACTTGCCTTAACAAGTAGCTATTTCTTTTCACGACTTTTTTTCCTCCTTGCCTTCTTCTTAGGAATCCTCCCAAATCACGAGTTGAGTAGCGATGTGGGGACGATGATGCCTTTTTTAATAAGCCAATGTCAAGACCTACAACAGAGTCCTGCCACGTTATGTGAGAACACCCAACTTGCTTGTTGACACGTGAGGGGAAATAGGAGTCTGAGGTTGTAGGATTTACCACATTAGCCTTATGGTAGTGATGGTTGGTCCCACTATTCGTTCGAGTGCCTTTTGCGCTTAGCGTTGGAAAGAGGTGCTTCTACAACGAAGGTGCTAAAACCTAAAACTAGGTGAACTTACTTCGGAAACTTAAACGAATCAATTCCCACTTGACCCATTCTTTTGACTGCGCTAACATCATCGGATACGGCAATATAGATTCGTCCAACTTCGCTCTCAAGGGCGGGGACTATTGAATTTCAACTTAGGGCTCCTTATACTCTAAACTACTGTGTGCCTATTTGGATCTTTTCACAGTCAAAGTCAAACGTTTGTTGATGGCAACATCGGCATGCATTATATAAGACTTTAAGCGCACCTGAACTACCCATAGTCTATCTAGTTACGGGGTTGCACTCAATAGTCAATCAATTCTTTTTTTTCGTAGGTTGATGCTTTGTACCACACGCTTGTTATATTTGTTTATATAGTCTAGTGTGTAAATTCTAACTGATGGAAAACGCGTATGAACTAGTTCCAAGAAAGTGGCCGTTCACGTCAGGGTCTGAATGAGATGTAGTTACTTGTACTTTTCTTTGATTCGCCAATATTGGGTTGGTATTCCGTGTACTTTAGTACAAGATTGAAAAGAATGCATTGTATATATGCCCGGGCATTGAGAAAGAAGGACGCTTTCAGAGACGAAAGGCCATGGGGAAATACCGTTTGTGTTCCATGGATCTTTGATCGAGAAACCATATCCAAGCTCCGTGGCTAGTTTACGCTCTTTGGACTTTTCAAACTTAGCTAACTAAAACATCTAAGTAGCTAAAGGAAAGGAAATCAACCGAGACCCCATTAGTAGAGGCGAGTGAGAGCGGATTGGGGGTTTGAAGAAAAACAAACACGTTGGGAAAGCCAAGCCCTTCAACAAAAGTGTTCACTTCTTTTTTGCCAGGTTTTATTCGATTTGTTGTGGATTGGATGATGGAAAAACTAGCAAGCTATGGCTTCAAAGTTTACCTTACTATTATGAAAAGGAGACTTGGCTTTTTTAATAGATTAAGAGGTTGAGTAAAGGGGGCAGAGCATGAAGAGCGAAACGAGCCACGCTAGCCTATTATGATTTCAGCAGCAAGCTATGGTCTAAAGACCCCCTAACCTAGGTTCGGGTGAAAACTCTAAAACAAAGACAGGTTCCAAACCTTTCTCTAATAATAAGGTAAGCTGTCAAGCCACCTCCCTTTTCTAGAAGGAGCGGGCGCAGTGAACTGTAATTGTGAAAAGATTGGAAGATCTGGCCAAAGAAGGTGATCGCCCTGTAGATTCATTCCCATGGTTCGATCTTTCCCAGCAAAATGCGGTGTGTTCGAATTCTGATCATTTTTACGCGAGAAAGGGGGACCACCCTCTAAGCCTAAGTATTCTTCAATGACCGATAGCGTACAAGTACCATGAGGGAACGGTGAAAAGAACCCAATTTAGGGAGTGCAATAGAGAACCAGAGATCCGATGCGAACAATCAGTCGAAGAAGCAGAGCTTAGAGCTTGACATTTTAGTAAAGCGCACTCACTCTAACGACATACCTTTTGCATGATGGGTCAGCAAGGAAATGGGAAGAATGGCTTAAGCCATTAGGTGTAGGTGCTTTCCAGAGGTAGAATCTTCTTGTTCTTCCTATTTGACCCGAAACCGATTATCTAGCCATGAGCAAGTTGAATAGAGCTCTAACAGGCCTTGGAGGTCTGAACCCACGTATGTGGCAAAATACGGGAATGACTTGTGGCTAGGGGTGAAAGGCCAACCAAGATCGGATTGTTAGAGATATGCCCTAATGCTATATATTTGGATGACATATATTGGGGCATTTTGACATTTACTTATGTCATTAGTGTTTAAAATTTTCATAGCATATATGACATTCTTATGTGCAATCAATCCTAATACTTGATATTTATGCAATATACATCTTAAACCAAAGGAAATATAAGAAGATAAGAATACCTCTTGAAGACCAAAGGTTGAAATCATTTGGTGAAGCTTTGAGAACTCCTTGAATCTTCCACAAGTGTAGAAGTCCTAGATTGTCCACCTAGCAATTTGAAGAAGCCTTTCCTCCTCCTTGAGTTGTAGTGCTAGCAAACTCTTTGGAAGACTCATGCATAAGAATACTTCTCTCTTTTGAAAGATTAATTAAAACTACTCTTAGTTTAGATATCTTTCTTAGTCTCAATTTAATCCAACATGACAAAGCAAAATGAAGAACAAACACTTGTGTTCTTACAACCATATATGGTGTATGGGTATGTGTATGTTGCTAATTTTTCAGAAGAGTATAAGACTTCAAAAGCTCTCTCTTCTACTCTCATTTGGTCGTGCATGAGTATGAGAAAATGAGCAGATTTTTTTCACCCTTTTGGTCGTGTATATTCACAAGGATTGAAGAAGTCTTTGTCTTCTTTCTCTTGCTTTTGCTTTGACCAAGAAAAACACAAGACACAAGGACCATGTTTTGTGTTTTGTTTTGTTTTTCTTTCTTTCTTTGACCGACCAAGACCTTGCAAAAAGAACAAAATGTCTTTGTCTTCTCTTGCTTTGTTTTTTTCCATGAAAGAGCATACACATACAAACATATTTGTCTTTCATTTGCCTACTCAAGACAAGTTGGCATTATTTAACATTTAAATGAAGCCTACAATTGTTGACCAATTTCAACCCTTGGATTAATAGATGGATGGCTAGGATTTTAATCTTGGTGCTTTGTGTTTATTGGCTAATACTTTGCCACATCAACATGTTGGCAACCACTAGGAAGAAATCATATTTTACCTATTTGTACTAAGCACCCAAAACTTTTCCAATCTTATAAATTTGACCCACTAACTTTTAATGGTTGAGACTAAAATTATTAACTCTTTAATAATTTATTAAAGAAAATGATTCAAGTCCAAGCAAAACTTAATCTCCTTGCTAATATGGTGTGACTTTCTAGGTTCATAGACAAATAGCAGTAAGGAAACATTAAACACCTTTAATGTCAATCAGGTTCTTGATTTGTTTCAAGAATTTCTCCTTTAATTCTTGAAATACCCTTAAGGTCTTGAGTGATGTCTAGCAACATATCAAGACAATTTATGATGTAATGAAGTAACCACGCACTGAACATATTTATAGTCGCCGATTACCTTGCAATCCAATCCTTCTAGTAATTGTCCCATCGAGCAAGAACCATGATTCGATTAAGTTCATAAACTCGATACTATGCATAGATCTAATTGGTGTAATGAGAGATGACACATGAAAAAACCCTTTCTCCATCATGCTTACCTTGGCCAAGGATTTCCTCATTAAACAACGAATCTTAGATCGCATAGGACATCGCCTCATGTCGGAGGTTAATGGATCCTATCTTGACCACTACCTGTCAATCACTATACCGAACGAATAAAACTGCAAGAGGACGCATCTCATCTTGTTTGTCGAAACAATTATTGTCCAAACACTAGAATCAAACCCCAATATAGATGACAGCCATAATGTCTCAAGTCTAAGGATTACATGCACAATCATAACGAATAACAAATTATTAATCTAAAGTCATGTAATTTGTTATTCACGTCACATTCAGCGATCTATTCAACTAATAGTCACTCACATGTTTGTTAGTCACATCCTTATGCTGTTATGGCACGTGGCTTACCATCCTTTATCATTAACATCCATATGTTAATCAAAGGTAACAACATATGTGATAATCCGTAATAGATTATTGAATTCCCGATCAAATAATCTAAGGACTATGAATACTTTAAATATTTATCATATTAAAGAAATACGCCAACATATTCTAAATGCTTTTAGAATATATTCCTCTAATAAAAATACTATGGACTCATTCATACACGTAAAGAAGGAGAATATGAATGTCTTAATTATGTCAATATGTAAATGAACATATAAACACTAATGCCATAAGTAAATGTCAAAATGCCCCAATATATGTCATCCAAATATGTAGAAGGCTTCTTCAAATTGCTAGGTGGACAATCGAGGACTTCTACACTTGTGGAAGATTCAAGGAGTTCTCAAAGCTTCACCAAATGATTTCAACCTTTGGTCTTCAAGAGGTATTCTTACCTTCTTGTATTACCTTTGGTTTAAGATGTATATTGCATAAATATCAAGTATTGGGATTTCCTACACATAAGAATGTCATATATGCTATGAAAAATTGTATTTCATGCTATCTTCCGCTGCAAAATTTTTATTCTATATGTGCAATCCCGGATATCATTCCTTCAATTGGTATCAGAGCCATGAGTTGATATTTATGCAATTATATGTTTGTTTGCATTTAGTTTCTTGAGTCTTGAGCACTAAAAAGAACTTGGAAAGAGTTTCATAGTCTATGCATGTTTGATGTTTAGATTTGGTAAGCAAATATTCCTCTCACTGAAATTGAAACACTGATTTGACATAGTAAATCTTGTTTTTTGGGGCTGATATTAGGATATGTTATGCTATAGAGATAGTAGAACATTTCATCTTCTAATAGGCATCTCCCAATTTCATGGTTAAGGGTCTCATTCAGACCCATTACAGTAGCATTGCTGATTCTCATGCTCACTGGACAGACTAGGCAGTGTCTGCTCCGAGGGACATAACTCAATCAATTGAAATCCAAATTGAGTACTTCTTGATTCTAAAGCTATCTACACTTGAAGAGGTACATCTCTGCAAAATTTTATAACTTTTTAAGGACTGTAGACAGGTGAAACGAATCAAAACATTTGGTACATGTGGAGTAGATATGTGATAGTAAGATCCCAAGTTGAAAGACATGACTAATTAATTGGATTTTGGAAAAGCCCAAATGGGCCCAAATATTCATGGGCTTAAATCTGATAGGATTAAATGGATTTTTCTTGGAGAAGATTAATTCAAGCCTAGGAACTCAAATTGGACAACGAAATGGACTAAGAATTTGCATTGGGCCTTATTCAACAAGTAGAGGTCTTTTATTTAAACATGAGTTGTTAAAAGCTCAAGATATGAAACTAATTGCAACCATGTTCTAATTTCTTTTATGGATTTGATTCATAATTATATTATTCATATATTGGCATGATGGATGGATCATGGACTTATAGATGAATGGTTGAATGGTTGTAAATTCATTTGATGGCTTTGTGATTATATTCTTTTATTTATTTGATTTGTAATTGAGACATAAGTCTCATTTTTATATATATTTCAAGAGAGAAAATTGTAGTGAGACATATGATGTAATTATTCTACAAATCAAGCTTGACAAGGAGTTCAAGATCAATCAAGGAGTTGATGGACTTAGAGGTGTTGAATAGTTCAAGTTGCCAAGACCCTTTGAAGACATGAGATGTGCTTGCTTAGGTTTTGTGATTGATCAAATTTATATGGCTAAAAAATGATCAACCACTAAGTCCATGATCCATCATACTTATATTATTGCATATATGTTTATTTAGTTATTTTGTATGAGATGCATGCTAAATGGACTAATGTGCAAAGTGAGACCTAATTAAATTCAAAATCTTCCTATGTGCAAACAATATTTGATTGTAATGCGGTAAAAGTGTTTATCGTTGCCCTCCACTATCCTAGGTTATATTTGCTCGATTGGGTATATCATGGCTAACCCAATGGTAGGAAGACATATTCCATGAAAGTATTATATTTACCTAGCAAGTATAGTGATGTTGTGTTGTTCTAATCTCACGAGGCCAATAACGCACCAAAGATGAGGTTCGGGATTCAAATTTTTGCAACACTATGACGATGGGTGTAATCTAACTATATCATTTTTCAAATAATGCACCAAAGTTGAGGTTATGGTGATTTAGGGGTAAAATGGTCATATCCTATATAGTGATATAGATAGTAATCGTTGCTAACTCTTTGTATGTATATTCCAATAATCCACCAAAGATGAGGGATATTCACATTAAAGAGAACCATGGTCACCTACTAATGAGTCTTTAATTAGATTCACGATCTCATTTAGGAAGTGTGAGATTCGATAAAAATTAGTGGGAGGTATCATTTAATTAAAGACCAAATTAAATGTTTTAACAAGTTTTATGTCAACTTGCGATCTTATTTTCTGCATGTGTTTATGGCTACAACAATGAACTTGTTTTTAATAAACTATACTATATATCACGTAACCGGACCAAACTTTTTGAATTAACGATTTTGTCTAAGAATCGTTCTTAGAAACTTAATCAAGTCTTAGAATTAAATGCCCTGTTATTTTGATAAAGTATCAAAATGAAAAATTGTAGTACTTATGGTTGATAAGTAAAACAAGTTAAATATGTTAAAGAGTTGTATTCTTTCATAGTTTGCATATGAGATTGCAAGATGTAAAGAATATGATTCTAAACTAGCAAATGGTCGTGTGGTAAGCATATTCAATAGCATGATATTAGATATAAATGGAATTCATTCCCATAATTGTATTTCTTCTTTGGTTAATGGTAATGCAAAGAAGAAAGACAAATAAATATGATTTCTATTAGCTAGTGGGAGCATGTCTAAAAAGAAAATTAAGGATCATATAGGTATATATGAAAGATGTTTTCATAGCCTAGTAACCGGGCATTAAAAGAGGTTTTAATCCAAAGTATCTTTATAGCTTGAAGGTCAAGGTTGTAAAACTACTATCAATTAAAATCTTCTTTAATTTTGATTGGTACTGTGATACCCCGAACCTGGCATGTATTCAATAGCATTTAAAGTTCATTTAAATTGCATTTTATTGACCTTTCACCTTCTTTGACCAAACTAGTTGACTTTTCATCTACATTGACCAACTAGGACAAGGTGAGAATCTTTCAAATGTTTAATAAAGGTCAAACTTGGGATTAGAAATAAAAAAAATGCAATGTTAAGTTAGTCAAATTTTGGGTCAGCTTTGAAATTAAATCTGAACCAATTGGGGAAGAGTTAGGTAGCAAATTATATATGGTTGGAAAGCTCTATGAGTCTAGTTTCTGAGGCTTCAAACCGTTCGTGAATTGGAGTATTCTAGATGAAATTATGGCCGATTTCGTAAGGTCGCGCATAGCTGTTTTGGTTTAGCGGGTTGACTGAAGCATTGACCATTTGACTTCAACTTGTCATCTTATATATGCATAATAAATTACAAAAACAAGCAAAAATCTGGAAAAAAAAGGAAGGGCCAAAACCATAGGAGAAAAAGAAAAAAAAAGATTCCAACATCAAAACTTCAAATCTTCGCGAGAGCTTGCACGGGGTTGTTTCCGAGGCTTCCAACGTGGTTTTCCTAGCATCTAGTAGCGTCTAAGGTAATGGTTTCATCGTTATTTGCGCATTTGAAATTATTATGCCTAAGCTTTAATTTTTAGGAATTATGCGTAGATCGTTATTTTATCCATTTTGATGCTTGAAGAATGTTCCTTGACAATTGTAGAACATGTATTTGTAGCTTTTAAGCATTTTCTAAGGTTAAATATAGCAATTGCAATTTAAAATGCGAATGGAATAGTAAAATATGAATAGTAAACCCCTGTTTCGTAAAAGTTGCTCTGCTATGCGTTCTGTTGATGTGAAAAGATGCTAGATATGTTAGAATGCTTAAATGTATGGTTTAATTGAATTGTGTAATGAAAAAATGGAGAAAAATGGCTTGGTACATGTAGGGGTCGTTCCGGTCGAGTTTGGCATTTTATCGTTTTGCGTGAAGGCATTATCGTAGTATGCCATAGAAGCACTTTTGGTGCAGTTATGACATTGGTTGGGTGATCGGTTGAGGTATATGTAGTTCAAACGAGCAAAGGGGGAAATCGGGGTTTTGCGAGAATTCTAGGGTAAAGTAGGGTTTTGTGGACTTTACACGTGCCTTATGGTGTCCTAGGAGGAGTGGTGATGTCGGTTTCCAAAACTCGTAGCTCGTTTGGAAGTAGTAGCATTGAGAAAGTTGGGGTCATTTAGTGTTTTAGTTGATTTTTATAATGCTTGCTTATATAATGCTTATTGTGGATTATTATGCTTGTTATACTTGATTATGATTGAATTGTATATCAATTGTTGATAATGCTTGTTAGTGTTGTTCTTGTTATTTTATTGATTGTAAATGCTTATTGTATCGCATGTTGATACTAATCTGCACTTCAGTGCCTTGCTCGATTATCGTTATATCCCTCGTATTGCATTGCATTATGTCAGGCGCGTGAGTGACGGGCCTCTCCGGGTAGTCTCGGGCTGCCAGGGTTGGTTGCTCTAGCTCCGTGTCCTATTCCCATTCTCGCTTGGGTTGCCGCCCAGGGAGTTTTGGGTCGTAGAATTGACAGAGTATGTCCGGAGTACTCTAACGGAAGTTATAAGGTGGGTGAGCCGGCGCGTCATCGTTAAAGTCATCGAAATCATGATTGGTACATTACTCGTTCGAGTGAACCGTAGCCTTCAAAGTGTGGTATAGCTTTGAATGGTTGTGTTAATGATTTATTTAATTGTACATTGTATTGTCGTTTATATTGAAAGCTTTCTTATTAATTAAATTGCATAACTGTACCTATTTGCATTGCACGATCTTCTTTCTCTCCACCTCGATATTTGTCTCGCCCTCATTGAGTATACGTGTTGTGTATACTCACTCCTCACCACCACATTTCAGGAAATGCCTTGTTAGCTGGAAAGTTTGTGGTTACGTGAAAGATCATGCTTGAAGAGTTGTCTTGCGTGCTATTTGGCTTGAGTGGTCAAAGATGCAAAGATGTATATTTTCATGTAATGTATGTGTTTAATGTTAAAAGGAATATAATTTAAGTTTTACTAGATTATTGAATTGGTTTGATAAGCTAGTTTATGTATACAGTTAGTATAGTTTAACTTCAATGCATGTTTGTAATGTCCAAAGGAAAAGAGTTAGAATGGTATGATAGTCTATTTTACGCAATAAGTTAGTTTAGTTTAGTTGCCAAGCATGAATGTACTTGTCAACGATAAGAAGAGATAGGTTAGCATTTAAACTGAAAATGTATTTTTACTTGTGTTCGCTTGTTGAGAACCAAGGCTAGGATGGTCTTGAGATGTTTATATGGTTGGACACGGTGCTGGTCCACTTATATGCTATTATAGGTTTTACATTTTGCCTAGAAACAAGGGAGACTCCATCCGTCTTTCCCTAAAAATTATGCCCGGGTTTGGAATTGGGTTGTGATTAGATTGATTGATAGAACTCCCGGTCTCGAGAGGGATCGGGGTGTTACAGGTGGTATCAGAGCTTGTTTAGCTCATAAGCCGGGACAGGGTCCTTGGTCTGGTGGGTAGTGATCCTTGAATGTGTACTTGTTAAGTGTGTCTTGAAAGTGTATGCTTGTATGTGAGATTGTGTGTCTTGACTTGAATGTATGCACCTATGTGATATAGTTATGTGTTATGTGTTAAATGTTACTCAAGTGAAGTGAAGTGTCTAGTTGTGTATTGAATTGACCTATTGAATTGGCATCCTGAATCGAATCGATCTCGTGAATTGTTATTTGCTTGAAGTATTGCTTGTAATGTGTGTATTGGAATGTCTTGAGTTGGCTGTGCTGTGATTTGAATTGATTATATTGTGCTTGACTTGATTGCCGTGCTTGAGTGACTTGGTTGAATGAACTGTTTTATAAACTTGCTTGCATAATAGTTTAAGGCACATATGTATAAATGTGATATCTTAGCATTCATACATGTCCTGTTGAAATGGTAAGAAATACTTCTTCCTTCCCCTGAAAAGAAGTGGTTAGTAGCAGGCCTTCCAAGTTATGTGGATTGACGGGAATGAGCAGTAATTGACTAGCCTTTATTTGGTAGTTGGAGTTTGTTTATTGGGATTCCTCTAAGGTTATCTCATATGCTTAGTATAAATGACTTTCTTTGGAGTTCTACATTATTATTCTTTGGAGCATTTTCTTAATATTTCCTTGTTGGGCATTCATTGGGTACTTCTATATTGGCATTTCGTGGGAGACTTGGTTGGGATTTTAATCAACCTTTGGTGTTCTTTCTGTATTCTTATGGCGACCTTTCATTTGAGTCTACTTACAATGATCAGTTTTGCCTGAAGCGTACTACTTTGGTATTCCTTGTGGACATTTCTCAGTGGACTTGGCAATCGGAATTCTTACCGACTTACTGCATAATATTATCTACAATATCTCCGCTCTAGTATTTCTTGATATTTTATCGGCAATCGTGATTGGAATTCTTCAATAGTATATGGTGCACCTGCACAACATTCCCTCTGGAATTTTACCCAATATTCGGTAGCAATATTATTTTGGGAATCTACTTGGTTATTCAGCTTGGTGTTCATTCATGGACTTTTGATAAGTATATATATGTTGGCATACATTTTGGATTCCCTATTCAGATGCTTCCTAAGCTATATTTTGGAAGACTTCCTTGAAACTTCTGAAATATGATTGACGGGATTTCTTGTCTGGAGTCTTCCTGAGCAGTACTTGGGTTCTCGTTTAGACTTTACTTCAGACTGTTTATTGGTATGTTCTCAGTACTTTTAGTTGGGATTCTATTATGGCATTCATGTCTAGTAAGATTTTTATTTGGAGTTCTATTTGGTATTCTCTAGAGCCTTTATTTGGCCTTATTATTTTGGAATTTTTGGGCAGTACTACTCGGGTTTCTTAGATTGGTTTTCTTCGGATGTCCTTATGTAGTGTCTTGCTCATCAATCGATGAAGATCAGTCAAATTTGTATGTCAGATGATACAGAGTCCTATTGGAAGAAGAATTGCGAGGACGCAATTGTTTTAAGGGGTGAAGGATGTGATACCCCAAACCTGGCATGTATTCAATAGCATTTAAAGTTCATTTAAATTGCATTTTATTGACCTTTCACCTTCTTTGACCAAACTAGTTGACTTTTCATCTACATTGACCAACTAGGACAAGGTGGGAATTTTTGAAATGTTTAATAAAGGGCAAACTTGGGATTAGAAATAAAAAAAATGCAATGTTAAGTTAGTCAAATTTTGGGTCAACTTTGGAATTAAATCTGAACCAATTGGGGAAGAGTTAGGTAGAAAATTATATATGGTTGGAAAGCTCTATGAGTCTAGTTTCTGAGGCTTCAAACCGTTCGTGAATTGGAGTTTTCTAGAAGAAGTTATGGCCGATTTTGTAAGGTCGCGCATAGCTGTTTTGGTTTAGCAGGTTGACCGAAGCTTTGACCATTTGACTTCAACTTGTCATCTTATATATGCATAATGCATTACAAAAACAAGCAAAAATCTAGGAAAAAAAAAAGAAAGGGCCAAAACCATAGGATAAAAAGAAAAAAAAAGATTTCAACATCAAAACTTCAAATCTTCGGGAGAGCTTGCATGGGGTTGTTTTCGAGGCTTCCAACGTGGTTTTCCTAGCATCTAGTAGCGTCTAAGGTAAGGGTTTCATCGTTAATTATTATGCCTAAACTTTAATTTTTAGGAATTGTACGTAGATCGTTATTTTATCCGTTTTGATGCTTGAAGAATGTTCCTTGACAATTGTAGAACATGTATTTGTAATTTTTTTGCATTTTCTACGGTTAAATATAGCAATTGCAATTTAAAATGCGAATGGAATAGTAAACCCCTGTTTCGTAAAAGTTGCTCAGTTATGCATTCTGTTGATGTGAAAAGATGCTAGATATGTTATAATGCTTAAATGTATGGTTTAATTGAATTGTGTTATGGAAAAACGGAGAAAAATGGCCTGGTACATGTTGGGATCGTTCCGGTCGAGTTTGGCATTTTATCGTTTTGCGTGAAGGCATTGTCGTAGTATGCCATGGAAGCACTTTTGGTGCAGTTATGACATTGGTTGGGTGATCGGTTGAGGTAGCTGTAGTTCAAACGAGCAAAGGGAGAACTCGGGGCTTTGCAAGAATTCTAGGGTAAAGTAGGGTTTCGTGGACTTTAGACGTGCCTTATGGTGTCCTACGAGGAGTGGTGATGTCGGTTTCCAAAACTCGTAGCTCGTTTGGAAGTAGTAGCATTGAGAAAGTTGAGGTCATTTAGTGTTTTAGTTGATTTTTATAATGCTTGCTTATATAATGCTTATTGTGGATTTTTATGCTTGTTATACTTGATTATGATTGAATTGTATATCAATTGTTGATAATGCTTGTTAGTGTTGTTCTTGTTATTTTATTGATTGTAAATGTTTATTGTATCGCATGTTGATACTAATCTGCACTTCAGTGCCTTGCTCGATTATCGTTATATCCCTCGTATTGCATTCCATTGTGTCAGGCACGTGAGTGACGGGCCTCTCTGGGTAGTCTCGGGCTGCCAGGGTTGGTTGCTCTAGCTCCATGTCCTATTCCTGTTCTCGCTTGGGTTGCCACCCAAGGAGTTTTGGGTCGTAGAATTGACAGAGTATGTCCGGAGTACTCTAACGGAAGTTATAAGGTGGGTGAGCCAGCGCGTCATCGTTAAAGTCATCGAAATCATGATTGGTGCATTACTCATTCGAGTGAACCGTAGCCTTCAAAGTGTGGTATAGCTTTGAATGGTTGTGTTAATGCTATCTTTAATTGTACATTGTATTGTCATTTATATTGAAAGCTTTCTTATTGATTAAATTGCTTAACTGTACCTATTTGCATTACACGATCTTCTTTCTCTCCACCTCGATATCTGTCTCGCCCTCACTGAGTATACGTGTTGTGTATACTCACTCCTCACCACCACATTTCAGGAAATGCCTTGTTAGCTGGAAAGTTCGTGGTTACGTGAAAGATCATGCTTGAAGAGTTGTCTTGCGTGCTATGTGGCTTGAGTTGTCAAAGATGCAAAGATGTATATTTTCATGTAATGTATGTGTTTAATGTTAAAAGGAATGTAATTTAAGTTTTACTAGATTATTGAAGTGGTTTGATAAGCTAGTTTATGTATACAATTAGTATAGTTTAACTTCAATGCATGTTTGTAATGTCCAAAGGAAAAGAGTTAGAATGGTATGATAGTCTATTTTATGCAATAAGTTAGTTTAGTTTAGTTGTCAAGCATGAATGTACTTGTCAAAGATAAGAAAAGATAGGTTAGCATTTAAACTGGAAATGTATATTTACTTGTGTTCGCTTGTTGAGAACCAAGGCTCGGATGGCCTTGAGGTGTTTATATGGTTGGACACGGAGCTGGTCCACTTATATGCTATTATAGGTTTTACATTTTGCCTAGAAACAAAGGAGACTCCATCCGTCCTTCCCTAAAAATTATGCCCGGGTTTGGAATTGGGTTGTGATTAGATTGATTGATAGAACTCCCGGTCTCGAGAGGGATCGAGGTGTTACAGGTACTACTTTGAGTTTTTGATTCTAGTGAAACATTAGTGAATGTGTTCGATGATAGAATCTTAATCACAGTAGTGCGATTTGGGAAGCGTGGAATGTTTTTAGGTGTTAATAAACGAAACAAAAGTTGTTGCATTAGTTAAGGACAATATGTTTGAATGCTTTCTGGATATATTTTATTTTAAGGATTATACCTAAATGAAGGTAGGAATAAAATGTATATTCCTAAAGCTTGTAAAAGCGCATTATGGTGTAGTCTTCATTATCTTGATATGGATGAAAGAATGTATTGCAAACATATTGTCAACCGTTATAACCATCCACCAAATTTTAAGATTACTCAAATAATCCAAATCAATTGTAGTTTCTACATTATTAGGTTTTTCTAATAATAAGATGATGATTAGGTTGGTTTGATAAACTTATACATCTTATTTGTTGGACTGGTAACCAAGTCATCCTTTGTTTGATAAAGGATTGAAACTACTAGGCAATTTGGATTAGTACATGTTGATGTATTTGGGGCTATTTGTGAATAGGCTCGTATAGGAAAAGTATTAGTTCCTTATGATTAGATCATGAAGGTAAAATACTTAAGTACTATTTTGTTTGAGTATCCCAAATTTTGATATAGTATTGAAATTAACAATGCCTGGTGTACCACAATTAAATGGGGTTTTCTTAGTGAAGAAACCATGCTTTGTTGGACATAGTACATTTGATGATGAGTTTAACTAATCATTATATTTATTTGTGGGTCATGCTTTCCTCAATTTAAATTTTATGTTGAATAGTAAATTCCTATTATTGCTAGAACTTTATATTTGATATAAGTTAGATAGCAACCAAGGATTAAATATGTTAATTTTTTGGTTTGTCCTACTTTTATTGAGAAGTTTTATAAATACTGATAGGAGTTTTGGTTAAAAGTAATTTTATAGTATATCCTAGTTTTGTAGGATATAATTTTTATTTAATGATCAATGTCTATTGATCTATTAAATAGTATTCTTTTTGAAGAAAAGGTTTTGTTCAAGAAGATGTTACTTTTTAATAAAATTGAAATTGAGGAAGTGCCCTCTAAAGCTATAAAATCACCTAGACCAAACTAATGTATATATTCAATTTGGTCCGGACTGTGTCAACATATAAGATCTTTGCAAATCTAGTAGTGTATCTTATCTTAAAAAGAATATAAGGATATATTTTTAAGAAGCAGGAAAGTTGTTTGTGTATTTGAGATAATGATCAATTAGTTGATCCTACAATTTACAAATAAACGATATATGTGATATCGACTCCAAGAAACTATATAATGTATTGCATACTTATTAGACCCCATATACTTCAATTGTATCTAGATATTGGATTTCCGAGAAAAATGTTGAAATAAATGGAAAAGGTAGTGACCTTTTATAGCTTGATTGGTGTTAGAAAGATATCATCAAATGCAAAGTGTTGGCTATGATGAAGTCTTTTTGCCAATTATTGTGCTTTAGTCTCGTTGTATTATTCTAGTCATTATAGGACATTGTATTACTATATTGATGATTCTGATCTATAGATATGAGTAATATGTGTATACTTAATAAATCTACTTATGGATTTTTAAGTGAATTTCTTGGAATTGTTTTGTCCAATTCAAATGAGATTAAAGAGTTAGATTTCATTTAGAATATGGATCAACCTTATGATTGCAGAAGAATAGTAGGAGCACATCCATTTCTTCTATAGCTGCAATAATGATGGCTTGGATATCATGGATGATGATATGTGTGTTATGATATTAATTAAAGTCTAGTCATATTAAATGCTCTCCATATGGAACATGTCGTTCGTATCTTGTGAATTCGTTGCTATGGTAATAATACAAAAATATTACTCAACATATTCCTTAGATTGTACACAGAGTATTTTTGAAGGTGTTCAAGATACTCTAGATGCATAGCAAATTTTTGTTCAAGTTATAGTAACTTCATATTTGCTATACTATGTACAAAACCTAATATTGCACAAATTGTAAAGTATTACGAGTAGATATCAGTCCAATCCAGGATTGGGAAAGCTGGATAGAATTGAACTATATACTTAAGTACTCAGGAAGCACTAAAGATATATTTTAGATCACGGAAAGGGCAAATTCCGTAGTGACAGATTTACTAGTTCAGATTCTTAATCTGAATCTTATAATAGAATGTCTATGTTAGGGTTCACATTTATTTGTAGTGGGAGCTCAGTATGTTAGAAAGGTTATGAGAAAACTATAGATTACATTACATAACTCATGTTTTTTTTTGTGATATGTAATATTAGGAAAGAAGTTGTTTGGATCGAGGAAATCATACGAGTTAGCTATGGTTCGTATCGTTAAGTTATGATGCTTTAGTGTTACAACTATATGAAGCTACTACACAAGCTTATAGAACCCAGGTCTTACCGTATGTCCAAACATTTGGAAAAGTGTTTTCATTTTCATGCGTTATATCTATAGCCGATAATCATATTGAGATATGCCTTTGTAAAAAACGACCACATCTCTTGATGTAGTTGACCCACTAACTGTAGCTATGAACCTATCACAGCTAGGTCCTCGTTTTGAGAAGATGGATATTCGATAACATTGTATGTTGTGCTAATACTATGTGACATAACATTAGTGCAAGTGGGAGATTGTTAGAGATATGCCCTAATGCTACATATTTGGATGACATATATTGGGGCATTTTGACATTTACTTATGCCATTAGTGTTTATATGTTCATTTACATATTGACATAATTAGGACATTAATATTCTCCTTCTTTATGTGTATGAATGAGTCCCTAGTATTTTTATTAGAGGAATGTATTCTAAAAGCGTTTAGAATATGTTGGCGTTTTTCCTTAATATGATAAATACTTAAAGTATTCATAGTCCTTAGATTATTTGATTGGGACTTCAATAATCTATTACGGATTATCACATGTGTTGTTACCTTTGATTAACATATGGATGTTAATGATAAAGAATGGTGAGCCACGTGCCATAACAGCATAGGGATGCGACTAACAAACATGTGAGTGACTATTAGTTGAATAGATCATTGAATGTGACGTGAACAACAAATTACGTGACTTCAGATTAATAATTTGTTATTCATTGTGATTGTGCATGTAATCCTTAAACTTGAGACATTACAGCTGTCATCTATATTGGGGTTTGATTCTAGCATTTGGACACTGATTGTTTCGACAAACGAGATGAGATGCGTCTTCTCATAGTTTCATTCGTTCGGTATAGTGATTGACAGGTAGTGGTCAAGATAGGATCCATTAACCTTCGGCGTGTGGCGATGTTCTATGTGATCTAAGATTGGTTGTTTAATAAGGAAATCCTTGGCCAAGGTATGAATGATGGAGAAAGGGTTTTTCATGTGTCATCTCTCATTACACCAATTAGATCTATGCATAGTATCTAGTTTATGAACTTAATTGAATCATGGTTCTTGCTCAACGGGACAATTACTGGAAGGATTCGATTGCACGGTAATCGGCAACTATAAATAGGTTCATTGCGTGATTACTTCATTGCCTTATAAATTGTCTTGATATGTTGCTAGATGTCACTCAAGACCTTAAGGGTGTTTCAAGAATTAAAGGAGAAATTATTGAAACAAATCAAGAACCTTATTGACATTAAAGGTGTTTAATGTTTCCTTAGTGCTGTTTGGCTATGAACCTAGAAAGTCACACCATATTAGCAAGGAGATTAAGTCTTGCTTGGACTTGAATCAACTTCTTTAATAAATTATTAAGGAGTTAATAATTGTAGGATTATTAAGGAGTTAACCATTAAAAGTTAATGGGGCAAATTTGTAAGATTGGCAAAGTTTTGGATAATTAGTGCAAATAGGTAAAATATCATTTCTTCCTATTTGTTGCAAACATGTTGATGTGGCAAAGTATTAGCCAATAAACACAAAGTACCAAGATTAAAATCCTAGCCATCCATCTATTAATCCAAGGGTTGAAATTGGTCAACAATTGTGGGCTTCATTTAAATATTAAATAATGTCAACTTGTCTTGAGTAGGCAAATGAAAGACAAATATGTTTGTATGTGTATGCTCTTTCACGGCAAAAACCAAAGCAAGAGAAGACAAAGACATTTTGTTCTTTTTGCAAGGTCTTGGTCAGTCATAGAAAGAAACAAAAACAAAACAAAACATAAAACATGGTCCTTGGTCTTGAGTTTTTCTTGGTCAAAGCAAAAGCAAGAGAAAGAAGACAAAGACTTCTTCAATCCTTGTGAATATATATGACCAAAAGAGTGAAAAAATTGTGCTCATTTTCTCATGCTCATGCACGACCAAATGAGAGTAGAAGAGAGAGCTTTTGAAGTCTTCTACTCTTCTGAAAAATCAGCAACATAAACATACACATACACCATAGATGGTTGTAAGAACACAAGTGTTTGTTCTTCATTTTGCTTTGTCATGTTGGATTAAATTGAGACTAAGAAAGATATCTAAACTAAGAGTAGTTTTAATTAATCTTTCAAAAGAGAGAATTATTCTTATCCATGAGTCTTCCAAGGAGTTTGCTAGCACTACAACTCAAGGAGGAGGAAAGGCTTCTTCAAATTGCTAGGTGGACAATCTAGGACTTCTACACTTGTGGAAGATTCAAGGAGTTCTCAAAGCTTCACCAAATGATTTCAACCTTTGGTCGTCAAGAGGTATTCTTATCTTCTTGTATTACCTTTGGTTTAAGATATATATTGCATAAATATCAAGTATTGGGATTGACTACACATAAGAATGTCATATATGCTATGAAAAATTGTATTTCATGCTATCTTCCGTTGTAAAATTTTTATTCTATATGTGCAATCCCGGATATTGTTCCTTCTTGGATATAGCTGGTTTTCTGCTAAATCTATTCAGTAGAGCGTATGATGTCGATGGCCCGAGGTCGAGCACTCAATGGGCTAGGGTGGCCCCATTTTGCCTTACCAAACCCATGGAAACTCCGAATACAGGTCGTTATCGTTTGTATAGACAGACTTTTTGGGTGCTAAGATCCAAAGTCGAGAGGGAAATAGCCCAGATCGTACGCTAAGGTCCCTAAGCAATCACTTAGTGGAAAAGAAGGTGATCGAGCGATGATAACCAGGAGGTGGGCTTGGAAGCAACCATCCTTTTAAGAAAGTGTAATAGCTCACTGGTCTAGCTCCATGGCACCGAAAATGTATAAGGGCTCAAGTGATTCACCAAAGCGACGAGACCTTGAAGGCTACTTTTTCAAGTGTCAGTAGCATAACGTTCTATCAATCAGGGAAGGTTTTTGGTGACAAGACCTAGAGATATCAAAAGTGAGAATGCTGACATGAATAACGAGAAATCATGTGAAAAACAAGATCACCTGCCAGTGGAAGGTTTTCTACGTTCAGTCAATCTACGTAGAGTGAATCGGTCCCTAAGGAACCCTCGAAAGGGCTGCCGTCCAATGGGTACACGAACCATGCCTGTCTGTTGGAGTGAATTGGATGATCGGGCTGAGGGCTGCCCCCTCTTCCCCTCACTCTCCTTTCCCTAAGCTTAAGGCCCTTGAGTCATCAAAGCCTTTCTAACTCGGCTTGGCCCGGTCGCCTCACGCGAGCTTCAAAAGGCAAAACTCTCATCGTAGTTTGGCGACCTAACTTCAGTAGGGGCCTTTAGTCTTTTGATTAGAGTAGGGGTCGCGAGAGAGCAGAGCGTACCGCCCTGCCATAGTCACGAGTCTATTTATAGTCGCGACTATTGTCACAGTCAACAAGGTTGAAACTTCTAGGAAAAAACATCGAATTGGGAGGGTGATCTTCTTGGTGAATTAACTGCACCCCAAACCGACATAGGTGAACAAGTAGAGTATACTAGGGCACTTGAGAGAACCATGTCGAAGGAACTCGGTAAAATGACCCCGTAATTTCGGGAGAAGGGGTGCTATCCTATCTTTTGATTAGGAAAGCGGCACATACTAGGGGGTAGCGACTGTTTATTAAAAACACAGGACTCTGCTAAGTGGTAACACGATGTATAGAGTTTGACACCTGCCCGGTTCTGGAAGGTCGGAAGGAGAAGTGTTATAATCTTTGAATGGAAGCCCCAGTAAACGACGGTAGTAACTCTAACTGTCCTAAGGTAGCGAAATTCCTTGTCGCATAAGTAGCGACCTGCACGAATGGTGTAATGACTGCCCTGCTGTCTCCGACATGGACCCGGTGAAATTGAATTATCTATGAAGATGCAGAGTACCAACAACTAGACAGTAAGACCCCGTGCATCTTAACTACAACTTCGCAGTGACAACCTTGATCGAATGTGTAGGATAGATGGAAGGTGGTGACACACAACGACCAATCCTGAAAGACCACTCTTTCGTCTAAGGATGCCTAACCGCTGCACCGATCATTCGGGAGAAGGCAGGACACTATGAGGTAGGTAGTTTATCTGGGGCGAATAACTCCTAAAGAGTAACAGAGGTGTGTAAAGGTAGGCTTAAGCTAAGATTCTTCTCGTGAGCGTAATAGTATAAGCCTGGCTGACTGTGAGACTTACTGGTCGAACAGAGATGAAAGTCGGCCATAATGATCCGGGAGTCCCGTGTGGAAGGGCTCTCGCTCAACAGATCAAAGGTACATCGGGGATAACAAGCTAATGACTCCCAAGAGCTCTTATCAATGGAGTCGTTTGGTACCTTGATGTTGACTCATTATATCCTGGGGTTGAAGAAGGTCCCAAGGGTTCGGTTGTTCGTCGATTCAAGTGGTACGTAAGTTGGGTTTAGAAAGTCATGAGACATTTCAGTTCCTATCTACTATTGGTGTTAAAGGGAGAACTACGAGGAGCCAACCCTAGTACGAGAGGATTGGGTTGGGCCAACCTATGGTGTATCGGTTGTTATGCCAATAGCCGTTCTGGGCAGCTAAGTTGGTATAGAAGAACTTTTGTGCCGTGGGAAATCCTTCTCTATACAAGTTCTCGAATGAGGTTTTTGAACAGAACTTCGATAGGCAAGAGGTGTTAGAACTGGGAGGTATGAAGTGATCTCGTACTAAACGAAATGACTTTTACTTTCCATAACCAAAATGATATAAAGTCAACCTATTCCTGCAATTGCAGTCAATCTCGCTACCTCTTTTAGTTGCCGCCCCTTACTTGCTCATTCGCAATTACTACCACAAGAAAGTCGCCCTTATCTCTAAAGGGGTTTATCCACTCTCTGACTTTTTTATGTTATGGGGTTTCGAATATTGAATTTAGCTGCCAATCCTACTTAGAAGAAAAAGCCAAGTCTTATTTTTCTAATAATAAGGTAAGCTTCCTAGTTCTAACCTATACAAAGGGTTATCGCCACCGCTTACTAAGTGCTGGTTCTATCCCGACCAAACAACCAAAGCCGGGGACCTAGGTGGGAATAATGATAGAAAGCGAAGGGGAAGAAGTGCGGTAGAGGAATTGGTCAACTCATCAGGCTCATGACCTGTAACGACCCCACTCCCCACGTGGAGCCCACGCAGAGTCTCACAGGGCCATTACTACCGAGGTATTGTCCGCTATTAGAAACCTAGCTTGCAGGCAAAGGCCCCTCACGGGTTTGTCCCTTCGAGGATCTCTCCTCAAAAGGCGCCTCGGCTAATACAAGGAACCAAGCCCTTATATCCAGCTCTCTCACTTCCAAATCTTCCGATATGGGATTGTGTTACCACATTCCACCCCCCTTAAGAAGCCCTGTGCCCTCGCGGGCACGAGCACAAGGGAAGACTGGCTCTAATACCATCTGTAACGACCCCACTCCCTACGTGGAGCCCACGCAGAATCTCACAGGGCCATTACTACCGAGGTATTGTTAGCTATTGGAAACCTGGCCCACAGGCACAGGCCCTTCACGGGTTTGTCCCTTCAAGGATCTCTCCTCAAAAGGTGCCTCGGCTGATACAAGGAACCGAGCCCTTATATCCAGCTCTCTCACTTCCAAATCTTTCGATGTGGGATTGTGTTACCACATTTGATGTGATAACTCAAACCCGGCATGCATTTAATAGCATATAACTGCATTTAATTAAATGTTTAATTAGTTAAATCAACAATTTTGCACTATTTTGATATTTCTTTTAGAAGCATTCAATAATTTTTATATTGATTAACCCAAAGATTATCACATATTTTTATTGTTTATAGTAATTAGATTTAATTTCTTGTGTTTAATTAAGTATCATTTTAAATGTTAGTATTTAATTGCATCTGACTACGTGTTTATATTAACTTATTCATTGAATCTTAACACTAATTTCATAATTCTTTAAAATATTCTAGAAATAGTTAAATTAATTATTCTTAAATGAATATTGATTATTTTGATTGTTTTGATTATTTTAATAATCGGTTTTATTTTCTTGCATTTAATTACTCGGTTTTCAATTAAATGAGAAAAATGGCTCGGAGTTCGGAGTGAATTTTAAACTATTCTACTATTCTACTTTTCAAAAATTATAGTTTTATATTATTGCTCATCATTTGATTAGCGATCGTTTATTGACCGTTTGATCGTAGCATTTCGAAAATGAGAGTTAGAGAAATATTCCTTGGACTTAGTGAAAAATATTTTTAGCTTAATTTAACTAGTTTTAGTTGTTTTTCATTTAATTGCACTGTTTTAATTTGAATTAGATTAAATGGCATCAAAATAAGCTTATTTGACCAATTTTAACTTAAGCTTGACTTTGCAAAATGACCAAAATGCCCTTTGTCACCTTTTAAATAATAAAACAAGGCAAAAATCAAACAAAACAAATTGCAAAATGGCCATTTTGTCCCTTGCTTGGCCGAAGCTCTCAAGGAGGAAAAAGAAATGATTTTGCTTGCATTTTCTTCTACAATCGTGCGTGGAATTGCTAGGGGGTCATGGCTCGGGTCCTTGCGGGTCTTGGTCTTCAATCTCTGTGAGGGTTTTCACGCTTTCGTGCATTTATATTCGAATTTGATTTTTGTTTCAAATTTTTAGATTTGATATTTAATGCGTTATAATGCTTGAAATTGCTTGGAAATGCCTCTTGAGGGTTCGTAGAGCATTGCTTGTTAGTTATTTAGCGATTTTTACGGTTAGAAATGCTAATTGAATTTAGGCAAGAATGTGAATAGTAAAAATGAATAGTAAAACCCTAGAATTTTGGATTTTTGATCCGAATTGCGATTTCTTGATTTGGATAGGTGCCATTAATGATAGAAAGATAAAATGTGCAATAAAAACGGATCGGCCTTTGTTAAAATTGGAAATTAGACAAAGAAACGTAAAGGGGCCGTTTGACCAAAAATTGACCGTGCTCGAATTGAGTTGGGGGTTTTGCTATTGAGGGCATGGAAGCACTTTTGGCGCTGTTGTGGCATTGATTGAATGACCGGTTAGCATAGCTGTAGTTCAAATGCAGTAGGTGGACTTCTGGGTCTTGGGTGAGAAAGTGAAGCTTTGTGATATAGGAACGTGCATTGTAGTGCCTAAGTGAATGTAGTGAAATCGGTGTCCTATTACCATTCTCGCTAGGGTTGCCGCCCTGGGAGATTTGGGTCGTAGATATGTCGGGGTACTTCCGGGGTACACCCAGTGGATGTTATAAGGTGGTTGCGCGCTTATTGTCATCGTGGTCAACATCAAGCTCGAGATTGATGTATTGCTCGTGAAGTGGTACATTGCTCGTATGAGTGAACCACAGCCTTTAGAGTGTGGTATAGCTTTGAATGGTTGTGTTAATGCTTTTATTAATTGTTTATTGTATTGATTGTTTATATTGAATGCTTACTTGTCAGTTATGTAGCTTAACTGTACCTATTTGCATTGCACGATCTTCTTTCTCTCCACCTCAATAACTGTCTCGCCCACACTGAGTATACGTGTTGAGTATACTCACTCCTCACCACCACATTTCAGGAAATTTCCATGTTAGCTGGAAAGTTCGTGGTTTCGTGAAAGAT
Source organism: Ehretia macrophylla (assembly GCA_037974665.1). Taxonomy (NCBI): domain Eukaryota; kingdom Viridiplantae; phylum Streptophyta; class Magnoliopsida; order Boraginales; family Ehretiaceae; genus Ehretia; species Ehretia macrophylla. The sequence goes on from CM075767.1 coordinate 46,582,746, forward strand.
CATGCTTGAAGAGTTGTCTTGCGTGCTATGTGGCTTGAGTTGTCAAAGATGCAAAGATGTATGTTTCATGTATTGTATGTATTTAATGTTAAAAAGAAATGTAATTTAAGTTTTATTAGGCTATTGAGGTAGTATGATAAGCTAGTTTATGTATCCAATTAGTATAGTTAACTTCAATGCATGATTGTATTGTCCAAAGGAAAAGAGTTAGAATAGTCTGGGCACTTAGAAATGTATATATAATTGTTGTGTTTAATTGTTGAGAATCGAGGCTCGGATGGCCTTGAGGTGTTTGTATGGTTGGACACGGTGCTGGTCCACTTATATGCTATTACAGGTTTTGTATTTTGCCTAGAAACAGGGGAGACTCTATCCATCTTTCCCTAAAATTTTATGCCCGGGTTTGGAATTGGGTTGCGATTAGATTGATTGATAGAACTCCCGGTCTCGAGAGGGATCGGGGTGTTACATGACCTTAAGATTGCAGGGTAGAATATTCTCGACCGATAAGGAAATGAGTAGAGTTGGCTCCTAAGCCAGGGAAGACCTCATCCGGAGCAAGAACCAATGATTTTGGTTTAAGCTCACATATGATGAGGGAATTAATAGCCCCTTAACATATGGATCCAGCGGTAGACACTGACCTAACCATAAGTCAAGGGGAAGTGAGGCCTTAGTGTACATTGCCCACAATCTTTCAATCTTTAGATTGCGGGAATGTGCCAAGTGTGAAAGAGACCGGTACCCTACTCCAGCTAGATGACACAAGGTCGAAAAGCGAGCGTATGAAGACTTCATATGAACGGCCATCGCCCCGGGTGGTGAGCGTTCAAACAAGATTTAGCAGATTTTGGGATAAATCCACAGTAAGACCACGAACCTTGAATCTCTTAGCAAACTCGGTAGAGCCCGTATGGGAGATCAGGGACTTTTGATAGGATATATCAACCCCAAGATCCCTCAGAGCGGAGCTGTACACCAAGGCCACCTTCTCATCTGCAATCACAACATTGTCCCCAGGACAATGTAATCCTGGAAAAGTCAACTCGGATATACCTATTCTGCTGCCCACCACATGAGTATATGGTGGGAGAAGGCAAAGAGAGGCCACGAACCATAATAGCCAAGGGGCTGACCGGCAACAAATGAGAGAGTGGTAAACTGCTTTACAAACGATACCTCGAACTTATTCATAGCTAGAGTGGAATTCACTAGATGCGAAAGATCGATCAAAAAGGAAGCACATGACCCTAAACAAGAAGTACAATGGCTACCGATCAGTGGCTGACTTCAAGTCATAGGAGTAACATGTCTACCTGCCTGTCAATCGGTCAATAGGCTTTGCTTTGTCTGCCAAAAGGTGCCATCAGTAGGCAACCTTCATAAGACAGCACAAAGCCACTCGTGAACAGGTCTAAGAAGACGCTGATTCACATAGTTCCCTATGCCGAATACACGTCGTTTTCCCGCCCCTTCTAGCGAGCAACCCAAACGTCCTGTGACAATTCGTTCATAGCCAACACCATGGGGAAGTATTGGGCCAACATAGACCTAGTACCAATCCAATGACCAACCTAAGAACAACTTATTAGCTGGGTCTAAGGCATATAGTGTATAGTGGTACAAAAGGGTCCCTTGTGACCACTGTTGGTCGTACGCATGGACAAACTTCACCAAGAAAGTGAAGGCACCCATTTCATATGGGTAAATAGTGAAGCAAGATTTAGCTTTCACTAAGACAAGATTGACGTCGTCCTTGATCAACTTCTTGGTCAATTGGGCGCAGGATTTGTTACAAGTTGGTTCCCACGTTATCACTTGATAAAGGGGAATACGATCTATCCAGGGGGTATACCGTGATATCTATCAAAGAAGGTATATTTTTAGCTATCCGATTGACCATCACGTCAGCTCGGCTCACATCACGGACTAGTGAGGTCATTTGCTCAAATAAAGACTTACCAACATTCTTCGCTACCAAGATAATTCTTGATAGAGAAAAGAAAGACAACCAGCACTTGACCAATAGATCTTTTCATCGGAGAATTATCTAATGAATAACCCCCTACGGGCGGTCGTTCGTAAAGTAGTCCCCGCGAAGCCTTTGGAAAGATGGGTAGTCTTGTGTATAAGCATAGCATTTCTGGTCGAACCCGCCTAACCCAACTAAGAAGAACTAAACCTGACAAACATATCTTTTTCCTTTTGGGAGGGTACTCCGAGTAGTGGGTACCTCGTAGGACCTCGACCCGCCTACTCGGGTCTTGTATGGATATGCAAGAAGGGGTGCTCCTAGGTATGTATAGGGGTTATGTTTGTTCACAAGAATGGATTCCTCGTCAAGTTAGTTTGGGGGGTATGGACATACTTGCGCGAATTTGGGTAACGGCTACAAAGGAAAAATTGAAAGAAAACTGTACCCGATCAGGGATGGACGTAAACTCGTAAGCTACCGAGGGTAAGGATAATCGTCCAAGTCTTATTGTGAAAGAAAAAAGTTGCCCTGCCACAGCATGCAGGTTGTTTCATCTGTCGTCGCCGGGGAGCTCTTGGCGAGGAGACCTTATGATAAGTTGTTAAAACAAACGAGAGGGGAGGATCGACCCGTTCAGTCAAATTCTGAAGAAAGACTATTGGCAGCAGGTGGAAACATTTTTTTGGCCCTTTCAAAAGGAAATGCAGGCAGGGTAGAGCTTGGTAGAGGGTTTGAGAATAGGGTAGGGTCCTATCCTTAAGATTCAGATAAGAAAAGAGTTCAAAACCTTTATGCCCATATAAGTGCTGCGTACAAGTTTCGGCCAAGATGATTAGGAAAGACCTATTTGAACTGCTCACATCACAGTAGTAGCGTAAAGGCCATAAGTCGAGGGGCGGCCATAACATAAGGCTATTACTTTCACACCTCTCTCTCTCTCTATCTATAGATAGAGAGAGATCCGTTGTGTGAGCAACCCGACTGTGCCTTACATGTGCTCTACAGGCCGCACTCCATCTTTCTTCCCAACGAGCCCATTTTTCTTTTGATTTGAAAGACGGGCCTTGCGTTCGGTTCGAAAGGCATGGTTTTTAGTATGTCTCCAGATAGGGCCCCCACTAGTCCGGCTAGCTAGTGAGCAGTTCTTTTGTGTAGGAAACAAGCCGGGCCCTACGGGCGGGTATCTCTCGTAAGGCGAGCACCATTGTTCGCCACCACCTGAGAAGCAAAAGATTCGAGAGTCCAGGCTAAAAATACATGCATAGAAAGTGGTCTAATGTCCAGGCCGACGACGGAAGCTTGGGATGGAGCCGTATGAAGCGGAAGTCTCACGTACGATGCTCTGAGAAGGGAGTGGCTACCTACTGGAGCTTCAACCAACCACCACAGGTCAATTCAGCTTTGGGGCCATCCCTTACTCTACCATTATTATAGGGGTATGGGGTTTGAGACAAAGAAAGATCAAGGCAGCATATTAGTTTTTCCTTTGCACGTTACTTGGATCTGTTTTTATATTATTAGCTATTCTATTGATTCTTCTCCAAACAGGAACAACCAATTTACAAATATCATTAACCACATAATTTAGTGAGCGGCACCAAATCTTTCTATGGATTGCTTCTTTCGCCTCTTTCAACATCAAAGTAGCTATGGTACCAGTTCATATTTTGTTAGGATCCGTCATCTTGGCAGGAATTCCTTTAAAATTGGGAACCTGCGAGTTTTTATGATTTTCAATACCCATGTTTCCCAAAGCGACACTTTGTTCCGCTCCTTTTATTTATACTTTAAGCGCGATTGCTATAATATATGCTTCCTCGACCACTTTAAGACAGATCGATCTTAAGAAGATCATTGCTTACTCCTTACTAGCTCATATGAATCTGGTGACTATTGGTATGTTTAGTCGGGCGGTGGCCGCTAGGTTACCTATTTTGAGTTATGGACACACAAGGCCAAAACATGTGTGCAGGGCGTGCGACCCATCAACCTACTAGCAATGGGAGAGAAAACATAGCATGTCGCAATAAAAGCTTGATTCGAGATGTCAGCAACACACTTCCTTCTGTTCAAAAAACAAAGGCCCCTTAGCGCCATAGGACGGGAGTGGGGGACAACCCTACGCGCAGGCAAGAGCAGCATCAGCTCTACGAAGTCAAAATTGAATCCTTCTGTTGGCTTTCCTAATTCATTCGTGAATAAGAATTCAAGGGCATGAAGCAAGTACTTATAGCTGCTTCGCCTGCTTCTTATTATAGTGGCTATGTTTTCATGGCGGAAACGAATGAAAAGCAATATGAACATGCTATTTTCAAATTGATTGTTAGATAGTCCGATCTATTCTAAAGGATCGAAAAAGATAGAGAGGGAATCTATCAAGAATAAGGGGAAATCTCCTATTTCTATCTACTGATGAGACAATATATATTCTTGATCCATCAGAGAGAAATCAATATGTATCTGATGGAGTCTACATCATACGTAGAATGCCCAAGTGCTTTTTAGGCTAGCTCAGTTCTCTTATCCATCCCATCAGTCCAATGCACTGGGCTCATCTAATGGAGGGAAAAGCCAAAATGCAGTTGTCTTGTTCGTCGCCTTGACGCATTCCCTTCTCTCGTTGGTATCATCCCACACAAAAAGAAAGAGCGCAAAGCCCTGGCTCAACCTGTAGGTCCGGTAATGTAAAGCGAGGAGTTGAGTCTGAACTGGCGAACCGAAGTCACTTTTAGAACCATACTTCTTACAGCTAACATGTGTCCAATCTAGCGGGAATGCGCAGCCCAGACGAACGTTAGCTGCTATACCGAATCCCTCACTAGCCATCGGGGGTCAAGTGGTAAGGCCATGATCTGCAGGGGAATTGATCACTCATTCTTCCATTGGGGGCAGCTGTAACACCCCGATACCTCTCGAGACCGGGAGTTCTATCAATCAATCTATTCACAACCCAATTCCAAACCCGTGCAAATTTTTTTAGGGAAGACGGACAGAGTCTCCCCTGTTTCTAGGCAAAATGTAAAACCTGAAATAGCATATAAGTAGACCAGTACTGCGTCCAACCATACAAACACCTCAAGGCCATCCGAGCCTTGGTTCTCAACAAGCAAACACAAGTAAATATACATTTCCAATTTAAAAGCTAACCTATCTCTTTTCATCTTTGACAAGAACATTCATGCCTGACAATTAAACCATACTAACCTATTGTATAAAATAGACTATCATACCATTCTAACTATTTTCCTTTGGACCTTACAAACATGCATTGAAGTTAACTATACTAATTAGATACATAAACTAGCTTGTCATTCTACCTCAATTACCTAGTTAAATTTAAATTACATTCCTTTTAACAATAAATACAAACAACACATAAAACATACATCTTTGCATCTTTGACAACTCAAGCCACATAACACGCAAGACAACTCTTCAAGCACGAACTTTCACATAACCACGAACTTTCCAGCAAACATGGCATTTCTTGAAATATGGTGATGACGAGTGAGTATACTCAACACGTATACTCAGTGAGGGCGAGACAGATATCGAGGTGGAGAGAAAGAAAGACGTGCAATGCAAATAAGGCAGTTAAGCAATATAACTGACAAATAAGCATTCAATATAGACAATCAATACAATAAACACTTAATAAAAGCATTAACACAACCATTCAAAGCTATACCACACTCTGAAGGCTATGGTTCACACAAATGATTAATGTACCGATCATGATTTTGATGACTTTAACGATGACGCGCCGGCTCACCCACCTTATAACTTCCGTTTAGAGTACCCCGGACATACTCTGTCAATTCTACGACCCAAAACTCCCTGGGTGGCAACCCAAGCGAGAAAGGGAATATGACACGGAGCTAGAGCAATTAACACTGGCAACCCGAGGCTACCCAGAGAGGCCCATCACTCAGCGCCTGACACTTATGCAATGCAATACGAGATATATAACGATAATCGAGCAAGGCACTGAAGTGTAGGTTAGTAACAACATGCGACACAACAAGCAATTACAATCAATAAAGTAACAAGAACAATACTAACAAGCATTATCAACAATTGATATACAATTCAACCATAACCAACTTTAACAAGAATAACAAGTAATAATAAGTATTCTATAGGCATTACACTATGAAAACAAACAAAATCACAAAATGACCTCAACTTTCAAAACGTTACTACTTTCAAATGAGGCACAAGTTTTGGAAACCGACTTCACCACTCCTCCTAGAACACCATAAGGCACGTCTAAAGACCACGAAACCCTACTTTACCCTAGAATTCACGAAAAGCCCCAATTTTTCCCTTTGCTCGTTTGAACTATAGCTACCTCAACCGATCACCCAACCAATGTCATAACTGCACCAAAAGTGCTTCCATGGCATACTAAAACTGTGACGCCCGAGATTTAGCCATGCATTTAATTACTATTGCATCCTTTGTTTGCGCATCTCTTTCTATGTCTTATTAACTGCCTTCTTAAGTTACTATTCACTTCATTTTTAAACTGCATTATATTGGTTAATTAGCATTTTTATTAAATCATATTAATTGTAAAAGCAGTGGAAAAAATGTACATTTGAGCTAAAGGCGTTAGGAGAGCTCGTTTAGAAAATGATTTTTGTAGTTAAATGAATAGTATTACGTAACTAACTTAGAGATTTAATTAACTAGCACACATGTTTCACCTTAGGCTCATTTTAAAGCTTACTACGCGCATTTTAGAAGCCACTTAAGCACCCAAACATGACCCCACCCCAATATATACTCAACATAACATAACATTAACTCATATAACACAAGAAAAAAAAATAAAAGCTGAAAAAAAAGGGAGCAGAACCCGACAGCTCCAAGGGAAGGAAAGAAGGAGATTTTGCTCACAAGCCTCCAATCCAAGCCTCTCCAAGCCTTAAGCAACTAGTGTAGGGTGTGTGCAAGGTTCCTAGGTGCTCCTACGTGCATTGGTAAGGGATTTCACTGCCTATTTTTGCATTTCTAAATAGTTACTATTTTCTTGATTTGTTGAAAATGTGTTCCAATGCTATTGTATTGATTATCTATGCTATTATACCATATATATGAATGCTAGGGAACACTTTTAAGCCATCGTTTCGCTTTTTAAACGGTTAGAATCGTTAGTTTGATTTTTAGGGTGAATAGTGATGGGAATTTTAGGGTTTTGTGAAATCGCGCATTTTAACTTGATTCAATGCTTCTAATAGATGCCTTAGGTACTAGTGAAGGTAGTCTAATAGCCCCGTCCACTTGCATTGTCCTAAAATCGCATAAAATGTAAAATAGTCGACTTTAATTTGGGGCTTTCGGGGTTAATGCGAATCCGGGTGGATTCGGGCCTCAATTCTAGTATTCTTAGGCTACCTAGGTGCTATAGAAGCCTTGATATCCTTTGTTTGAAGCCCGGACATTGTATGTGTAGTTTAAAGCCATAAGAGGGAATTTGGGGCTTTTGGGGTAATCGCAGCCATTTGAATGAGTTAGAGGGTTGAGAGGGTACCTTGAGGGTTAGTTAGAAGGTTGGGAGAGTTTCCTTTGAAAATGGAATCATTAACCTTGGTTTGGAAGAGAAATAGTTTGAAAAACAAATGGGTTTATGTGCTATTTCGGTTGTCTCACACTTCTAAACCCATGGTATGACTTCTTGAGTGTTTATATGTGATTTTAAATTGATTTGGAGCTTTTGGTATGATTCTATGCTTATTTTGTATATGTTCCTTTGTAAACTGCTTATTAGCTTCTATAATTGCTTCTATCCTAATTGCATCGAGGTCAACCTACTTTGTTGATCCTTTTATGTGCTAATGCTTATATTATTGCTATTAACTTGCCATTGTTAAGTGTATTGCATAGTGGTTGCGCAACCATAGTGTTAGGGGCGGATGTGTTGAATATCGGTTGGGCAGCAAAGGGCTTGCCGGTGGATATTCAAACTCCGTGCCCTAGTCCCTTATTCGCCTAGTCCGGAGATTGCCAGGGGATGTTGGGTCGTAGGATTATCGGGGTACATCCGGAGTACACCCACTGGAGTGTTTGGGGATTATGCCGGCTTATCGTGATCGTGCTCGTGGTTTGTGGATCGTGATTGAAGACCTGTGAAGATTGGTGTATAGGGGATTGTGTGAAATGTATCCTTTTAAATGTGTGGTTATTTAAGTTATCATTGTTTCTTTAATTGTCTAAGTGTTATTGTTGTATAATTGTATTATCTGTTGCATTGCACGCCCCAGGACTATATCCCTCACTGGGCAACAGTGGTTGCTCATACCTCGATATATGTTTCAGGAGACGCTGAGGGTGATCCCCAGCTTGTTGAGTTAGTTGAGGAGGAGGAAGTTCAGATTGATCCTTTACCTTAGTTGCTGTGCCTAATAGCTTGAGGTGGTTTAATTTCTTGCTGCTTTGTGGAAGGCTCAACTATTTTGTGGCCTAAGGGCTATGTATATGTCTATTGTGTAAATTTGAAGGATAGTTGATTGTGGTGTAGATTTGGAAGCCATGTATTGTAATAACTTTTATTCTTGCTTTTAGTTCCTTGCATGCTTGGGAGTGAATGGCTAATGTAGTATGCCTTATCTTTTAAGTTGTTTTTAATGTTATCCTAGAATGTCATGACTACTACTATGTTATAAACAAAGTTCTTGCATGCTTGTGTGGTTTTGGAATTTTTGTTTACTTCAAGGCTCGGATGGCCTTGAATTATTATTTATAGAGCCTTGAAAAGTATGTTTACCTTGTAGTTACCTTATCTATAAGTTTACAGGTTTCCAGAATGTCCACGGTACAGGGGAGACTCTGTTCGTGTGTCAGGTTCAGACTTAGCCTTTAGCTTGGGGGTTGGGTCCGGGCGTGACATTTAACTGGTATCAGAGCTATAGATTGCATGAAGCCGGGTTAAATTTCTCGGTCTGTGGGTAGAGTTTTGTTATGTGACTTTGTGAATACATGAGTCTTCGATTTTGATTTGCCTAAGTGAAATTTGAATTAAGAATGAACATGCTAGCATGGAAATAGAATATCAAGAGTCTAGAATGTCAAGTATGATCTAGTGATTTATGTGTACTTCAAGAATGTGGAATATCTATTTGAACTTCTATGTACTTGACTTTATGTGAATCTATTTGGACTTTTCTTTATGTGTTTACTTATAAATTGCATATATACATATGTATACCTATCATAACACTTTGCATTCTAGCTATTCGAGATGGGGCCCCGCCGTCGTACTGAAAATCCGAATGTTGGTGGAGAACCCGAGGGGCTTCATGGGCAAGAAGCTGAGGTGGCCGAAAATGCACCGCAGGTTCAAGAATCGAGCACTGCACAGATCTTGGCCACGATGGCTACTGCTATGAACACTATCGCCCAGTTTGTGACACAGCAGGGTCAGCCAGGGGTCGTTGGAGGTAATCAGGCTGCAAGAGCCGGAGGTAGTGGCCCTACCGGAGGGAATCTGTATGATCGGTTCATTCATCATGGGGCCTATACTTTCTTTGGAGAACCGGACGATATGAAGGCTAAGATGTGGCTGAGGAAGTTTGAAAGAGTGGCAGCAATACTCGAGTGCCATGATGACAGGAAGATTACTTATGCCACTTTCCTTCTCGAGGGTGATGTTAAAGATTGGCGGCATACCGTCAATGAGAAATGGGAAGTCGAGGGGGTTCATCATTCATGGGCCGACTTTGTCCGAGAATTCCGAGACAAGTACATATCGGTGGTTGCCCGCGAGAGGCATCAATCAGAGTTCATAAACTTGAAACAGGGGAGTATAACAGTAGATCAATACGAGGCTACTTTTACCTGGCTTTCCCGTTATGCACCAGCTTTGATACAGCCGGAGGACATGAAGATCCAGAGGTTCATCCTGGGTTTGAGGAGGGATATTATGCTGAATTTGTCTGCAAATGATTTTCCTAATTATGCTGCAGTAGTCCGAGCCGCCTCGAGATATGAGAAACGCAAGGCCGATGTATTAACCGAGACCAGTCAGTCGAGTAAACGGTTTCAGTCTCAGAGTCAAGGGTACCAGGGGCAGGCTGTATCAGTTGGGCAGAGTTCACAGCCGAGGCAGACTCAGAGTTATACAGGGCCTACTCAGACTCAGGCACGACCAGTTCAGAGTCAGACTCAGAGTCAGTTCCGTCCAACAGTTTCCCGTTCGTAGCAAGGTAGTTCAGCTACCTCTACTTACAGAGCTCCTTCGGGAGGCACTGTTACAAGACGTCACCAACAGTGTAGCTTCTGTCAACATCAGGGCCACACTGAGGATGTTTGTTGGAAGAAACATAACAAGTGTACAGGTTGCGGCAGTGATCAGTACAGGGTTAAAGACTGTCAGAAATTTAAGAACCCTAGGGGTCAGACGTCAGCTCAGAACTCTCAGACCAGGGCACCAGCTGCAGCACCACCACCACGAGGCTAGGCCCGTGTATTTGTTTTGGATGCTGAGGAACTTCCGGATACAACCGCTGTGGTAGAAGGGATTTTTCTTCTTAATGATCAATTAGTTAAGGTTTTAATTGATTCCAGGGCTTCGCATTCTTTTATTACTCCTACTTGTGCACAAAATGCTAAACTGAAACATGATAAACTGTTGCATGAGATTGTGGTTTATACTCCTATGGGTCCGAAGTTTGTTACTAGATCTATTTGCAGAGCATGTAGTATATTTATTGAGGGTCGTGTTTTCCTGCTGATTTGATTATCCTACCCTTCAATGACTTTGAAATTATATTGGGGATGGACTGGTTAAGTAAATATTATGCCCAGCTTGATTGTAGAAAGAAGATTGTGTATCTAGAAATGCCTGACCAGCCTATACTTAAAATAGTTGGTAGTAGAAAATCTACGGGAACTCCTATTATTTCTTCTATTAGGGCATCTAAATTATTGAGCAAGGGTTGTGAGGCTTATCTTGCATATTTGATTAATCAACCTGGGGATCAATTGAAATTGAATGATGTACCTATCGTGAGAGAGTTTCCGGGGGTCTTTCCTGAGGAATTACCTGGGTTACCGCCTGATAGAGAGATAGAGTTCATGATTGACTTACTGCCGGGGACTTCACCTATCTCTAGGACTCCGTATAGAATGGCTCCACCTGAATTGCAGGAATTGAAAGTTCAATTACAGGGCTTGCTTGAGAAGGGATTCGTTCAGCCGAGTTCTTCGCCTTGGGGTGCTCCAGTCCTATTTGTTAAAAAGAAAGACGGATCTCTTCGCTTATGCATTGATTATCAGGGTCTTAATCAGGTAACCATCAAAAATAAATATCCTTTGCCTTTAATTGAAGAGTTATTTGATCAGTTGCAAGGCGCCAGGGTATTCTCAAAATTCGATCTGAGGCAAGGTTATTATCAGTTAAGGATTAAGAAAGATGATGTTCCTAAAACTGCTTTCAGAACTCGATATGGCCATTATGAGTTTGTTGTCTTGCCGTTTGGTCTTACTAATGCTCCCGCCGCATTCATGGATTTAATGTAGAGGGTATTCCGTCCTTATCTGGACCAATTTGTCATCATATTCATTGATGATATTCTTGTCTATTCTAAATCTGAGGCGGAACATGAACAGCATCTCAGAATTGTGTTGCAGACTCTTCAGGAGCATCAGTTATTTGCAAAGTTTAGCAAATGTGAATTCTGGCTTAAGCAAGTTGCTTTTCTTGGCCATATTATCTTGCAGGATGGTATTTCTGTTGATCCAGCGAAGATTGAAGTTGTGTTATCTTGGAAACGACCTGAAACTGTCATGGAAATTTGCAGCTTCCTTGGTTTAGCTGGGTATTATCGGAGGTTTGTCAAGGATTTCTCTAAGATCGAGGGCCTTTAACTCAACTTACTCAGAAGAAAACAGTATTTGACTGGAATGAAAAATGCGAGGCCAGCTTCCAGGAATTGAAGAAGAGGTTGACTACAGCTCCTATCCTTGCGTTACCTGAGGGATATGATAATCTGGTGATCTATAGTGATGCTTCGAAGGAAGGTCTGGGTTGTGTATTGATGCAGAATGGCCGGGTTATTGCTTATGCTTCCAGGAAACTAAAACCTTATGAACTCAATTATCCGACTTATGATCTTGAGCTTGCAGCTATCATTCTTGCATTAAAGAAATGGCGTCATTATCTCTCGGGCAACAAGTTTGAAATCTTTACAAATCATAAGAGTTTGAAATATCTGTTTTCACAGAAAGAGTTTAACATGAGGCAGAGGCGTTGGCTGGAATTACTTGAGGATTATAACTGCACCATCAACTATCTTCCGGGTAAGGCTAATATTGTTGCTGATGCTTTGAGCCGAAATGCTACTGTTGCTAGCTTGATTATCAAGAATTAGGAATTCATGGAAGAATTATGCTTATGGAAGCCTAGTACTTCAAATTCTGGTATTCAATTCGCAAGTTTACAGATTCAATCTCTGTTATTATCCAGGATTCGAGAAGCTCAACAGGCTGATCTTCAATTGTTGAAAGTCTTAGAGAATTCTAAAGGAGGAGAGTCGGACTTCAAACTGCACGACGAGGGTATTCTCAAGTTCAAAGGTAGACTGTGTATTCCGAATGATCCAACTCTGAAGAAGGATATTCTTGCTGAGGCACACAGTTCCAGATATACTATCCATCCAGGCAGTACTAAAATGTATAAAGATTTGAAGCAGAATTTCTGGTGGAATAATATGAAAAGATAAATTGCTGACTATGTTGCCCGATGTCTTACCTGTCATAAGGTTAAAGCAGAGCATCAGAGACCTGCAGGGTTGTTACAGCCTTTGGCTATTCCTGTTTGGAAATGGGATCATATTACCATGGATTTCGTCTCTGATTTACCGAGGTCTTCGAAGGGTAATGACTCAGTTTGGGTTATTGTGGATAGACTGACCAAGACTTCTCACTTTATTGCTAAAAAGAAGTCTGATTCTCTTGATAAACTGGTAGAGTTGTATATTGAGAATGTTGTCCGACTTCATGGAATTCCAAAGAGTATCGTGTCAGATAGAGATCCCAGATTCACATCTCAGTTCTGGCAGAAGATTCAGAAAGCTTTGGGCACGACTTTGAATTTCAGTACAACTTATCATCCTCAGACAGATGGTCAATCCGAGAGAACTATCTTAATCCTCGAGGATATGTTGCGGGCTTGTATTCTGGACTTTGGTAAGAGTTGGGAGAAGTACTTGCCACTCGCAGAGTTCGCTTATAACAATAGTTACCAAGCTACTATTGGTATGGCACCTTATGAGGCACTTTATAGGCGTAAATGTCGGTCTCCTCTCTATTGGGATGATGTTGGTGAGATGAAGACTATCGACCCTACTCTTTTACCTGAAATGAACAAAATGATTGATCATGTGCAGCTTATCAGGAAAAGAATGCTTACAGCACAGAGCAGGCAAAAGAGTTATGCAGATAGACGCCGTCGTGATCTGAAATTTACTATAGGGGATCGAGTATTTCTGAAAATTTTTCCTCGCAAGGGTTTGATTCGGCATGGTAAATGAGGTAAACTCAGTCCTCGATATGTGGGACCATTTGAGATAACTGAAATTGTTGGTGATTTAGCTTATCGTCTAGCTTTACCTCCCAGTCTGGGCAGAATTCATGATGTATTCCATGTTTCTATGCTTCGGAAGTATCAGCCAGATCCCTCTCATATACTTGAGCCGGAACCGCTAGAGATCAGTGAAACTTTGACCTACACAGAGAAACCTCTTCGAATTGTTGATCAGAAAGTTCAGGAGCTGAGGACTAAAAGCATTCCGATGGTTAAAGTTATGTGGGATCATCACGGAGTGGAGGATGCGACGTGGGAAAGAGAAGATCAGATGCGGGAACGGTATCCAGAGTTATTCGCCGAATCATGTAAGAATTGCGTGGACACAATTAGTTTAAGGGGGATAGGATGTGACGCCCGAGATTTAGCCATGCATTTAATTACTGTTGCATCCTTTGTTTGCGCATCTCTTTCTATGTCTTATTAACTGCCTTCTTAAGTTACTATTCACTTCGTTTTTAAACTGCATTATATTGGTTAATTAGCATTTTTATTAAATCATATTAATTGTAAAAGTAGTGGAAAAAATGTACATTTGAGCTAAAGGCGTTAGGAGAGCTCGTTTAGAAAATGATTTTTGTAGTTGAATGAATAGTGTTACGTAACTAACTTAGAGATTTAATTAACTAACACACATGTTTCACCTTAGGCTCGTTTTTAAGCTTACTACGCGCATTTTAGAAGTCACTTAAGCACCCAAACATGACCCCACCCCAATATATACTCAACATAACATAACATTAACTCATATAACACAAGAAAAAAAAAATAAAAGCTGAAAAAAAGGGACCAGAACCCGACAGCTCCAAGGGAAGGAAAGAAGGAGATTTTGCTCACAAGCCTCCAATCCAAGCCTCTCTAAGCCTTGAGCAACTAGTGTAGGGTGTGTGCAAGGTTCCTAGGTGCTCCTACGCGCATTGGTGAGAGATTTCACGGCCTATTTTCGCATTTCTAAATAGTTACTATTTTCTTGATTTGTTGAAAATGTGTTCAAATGCTATTGTATTGATTATCTATGCTATTATACCATATATATGAATGCTAGGGAACACTTTTAAGCTATCGTTTCGCTTTTTAAACAGTTAGAATCGTTAGTTTGATTTTTAGGGTGAATAGTGATGGGAATTTTAGGGTTTTGTGAAATCGCGCATTTTAACTTGATTCAATGCTTCTAATAGATGCCTTAGGTACTAGTGAAGGTAGTCTAATAGCCCCGTCCACTTGCATTGTCCTAAAATCGCATAAAATGTAAAATAGTCGACTTTAATTTGGGGCTTTCGGGGTTAATGCGAATCCGGGTGGATTCGGGCCTCAATTCTAGTATTCTTAGGCTACCTAGGTGCTATAGAAGCCTTGATATCCTTTGTTTGAAGCCCGGACATTGTATGTGTAGTTTAAAGCCATAAGAGGGAATTTTTGGCTTTCGGGGTAATCGCAGTCATTTGAATGAGTTAGAGGGTTGAGAGGGTACCTTGAGGGTTAATTAGAAGGCTGGGAGAGTTTCCTTTGAAAATAGAATCATTAACCTTGGTTTGGAAGAGAAATAGTTTGAAAAACAAAGGGGTTTATGTGCTAGTTTGGTTGTCTCACACTTCTAAACCCATGGTATGACTTCTTGAGTGTTTATATATGATTTTAAATTGATTTGGAGCTTTTGGTATGATTCTATGCTTTTTTTGTATATGTTCCTTTGTAAACTGCTTTTAGCTTCTATAATTTCTTCTATCCTAATTGCATCGAGGTCAACCTACTTTGTTGATCCTCCTATGTGCTAATGCTTATATTATTGCTATTAACTTGCCATTGTTAAGTGCATTGCATAGTGGTTGCGCAACCACAGCGCGAGGGGCGGATGTGTTGAATATCGGCTGGGCAGCAGAGGGCTTGCGGGTGGATATTCAACCTCCGTGCCTTAGTCCCTTCTTCGCCTGGTCCGGAGATTTCCAGGGGATGTTGGGTCGTAGGATTATCGGGGTACATCCGGAGTACACCCACTGGAGTGTTTGGGGATTATGCCGGCTTATCGTGATCGTGCTCGTGGTTCGTGGATCGTGATTGAAGACCTATGAAGATTGGTGTATAGGGGATTGTGTGAAATGTATCCTTTTAAATGTGTGGTTATTTAAGTTATCATTGTTTCTTTAATTGTCTAAGTATTATTGTTGTATAATTGTATTATATGTTGCATTGTACGCCCCGAGACTATATCCCTCACTGGGCAACAGTGGTTGCTCATACCTCGATATATGTTTCAGGAGACGCTGAGGGTGATCCCCAGCTTGTTGAGTTAGTTGAGGAGGAGGAAGTTCAGATTGATCCTTTACCTTAGTTGCTGTGCCTAATAGCTTGAGGTGGTTTAATTTCTTGCTGCTTTGTGGAAGGCTCAACTAATTCTCTTATGTCCTATTTTGTGGCCTAAGGGCTATGTATATGCCTGTTGTGTAAATTTGAAGGATAGTTGATTGTGGTGTAGATTTGGAAGCCATGTATTGTAATAACTTTTATTCTTGCTTTTAGTTCCTTGCATGCTTGGGAGTGAATGGCTAATGTAGTATGCCTTATCTTTTAAGTTGTTTTTAATGTTATCCTAGAATGTCATGACTACTACTATGTTATAAACAAAGTTCTTGCATGCTTGTGTGGTTTTGGAATTTTTGTTTACTTCAAGGCTCGGATGGCCTTGAATTATTATTTATAGAGCCTTGAAAAGTATGTTTACCTTGTAGTTACCTTATCTGTAAGTTTACAGGTTTCCAGAATGTCCACGGTACAGGGGAGACTCTGTCCGTGTGTCAGGTCCGGACTTAGCCTTTAGCTTGGGGGTTGGGTCGGGGCGTGACAAAAACAATGCCTTCACGCAAAACGATAAAATGCCAAACTTGACCTAAACGACCGCAACATGTACTAAGCCATTTTTCTCCGTTTTTCCATTACACCATCCAATTAAACCATACATTTAGGCATTCTAGCATATCTAGCACCTTCATACATCAACAGAACGCAAAACGAAGCAACTTTAACATAACGAGGGTTTACTATTCCATCACAATTTAAAATTGCAATTGCTATATTCAACCGTAGAAAATGCTAAAAGTCTACAAATACATGTTCTACAATTGTCAAGGAACATTCTTTAAGCATCAAAACGATTAAAATAACAATCTACGGCTAAAGCCCAAAAATTAAAGTTGAAACACAATTATTTCAAATGCGCAAATAACCATGAAACCCTCACCTAAGACACTCCTAGACGCTAGGAAAACCTCGTTAGAGGCCTTGGAAACACCCCTGTGCATGCTCTCGCAAAGAATTTGAAGATTGAAGTTGAAAGGTTTTTTTTTTTCTTTTTCCCTTGATGTTTCGGCCATGGCCTTCTTTTTTTCTGATTTTTGCTCTTTTGTTTCATATTTTATGCTTAAATAAAAGATGACACAAGTTCAAGGGTCAAAGCCTTGGTCAACCTAATTAAAACTTGGTCAAATAAGCTTATTTTAGGCATTTTAAGGCTAAAACAACCAACACAATTCCAATTCTAGTTAATAACAACTAAAACACTAAAATTTAAAACACTAAATACTAGTTTTCACTATTTGCTGAGGACCAGAAATCATTTCCTAACTATCGCTCTCGATATGCTATGCACAAAATGACAAAGAACGAATAACACCTAAATATTATGGAATATAAGAAAAATATAATTTTTGAAAAGAAACTTAGTTCAAAATTTACTCCGGCTCGGAGCTACTTTTCATTTAATTGAAAATCGAGCATCAAGGTGCAAGAAAATAAAACCAAGTAACATACATATGAAAAGTAGTTGATACTCCGTTAACATATTAACTCAAGTATTATTTTAATTACTTCTAAAAGAAATATGAAAATAATGCTACAAATGAATGTTTAACTAAAAATAACCCAAAATTCAATGCTAACATTTAAGATGACACTTAATTAAATGCAATTAAATGCCATTAAATGCATGCCGAGTTCGGGTTATCATATCTTTCCCCCTTTAAAACAATTGCGTCCTCGCAATTCTTCTTCCAATAGAACTCTGCATCCACTGAATCCAACCTGACTAATCTTCATCGGGTGCTGAGCAAGATAGTGAATAAAGATGCTCGTAGGAAAACCCGAATAGAAATCCCAACCAAGAATGCCGAGAAAATACCAACTAAAGACTAAAGCAGGGATACTGTAGATGCGATCAATACCACATATTAATGGCAAGAAGAATACCAAAGGAATACCCTATTTCCGCATCTCCAATAGAAATTCAACTATTAGTGCGCAAGAACTCCCAAGCAAGAAGCCAAATAAAGGCTCAAACAAAGGCCTCACCCAAAGGTTCGAAGAAATAGCCCGCTGGGCCTGAATACCATAGAAGAATTCTCTGTTAGGAATGCTGAGGAAATACTAAGAAAACCCAAAGTATTCCACAGCTAACCGTAAACAATGTGAGATAATAAGTCCGAACAGGATTCCAAGTGTAAGACTTCCAATAAGTGCTAATAAAGAAAATACTAGTAGAATGTCCAATAAGAATTCCAAAGAATACCATAAGTAATACACAATAAGTCTGATAGAAATTCCAATTACCAACCATCTGAGGGATGCCAAATAAAATAACCGAACAATTCTCCAGTAAGAAAGTAGCAAGGATTGCCCAATAGGTAAGCACTAGATAAATGACCACTGAGAATTCTAGAGAATGCCATCGAAGAATTTCCAATAAGGAATGCCAGTAACACACCAATAAAGACCGAGACACATATGCCATAGATAATACCATGCAGTAAGTCCGATTAAATACCCAGTAGCCAAGTCTACCAAGAAGTGCCAACAGAAGTCTCCAAAGAATACCCAATAAGAAAACCAAAGAATGCTTCAGAGAACAACCAAATAGAACCCCAAAAGAAAACCACTCTTTCACAACTGTTAAGCACAGAGGAGGACCCTAGAGATTCGCCAATAACCGAGCTCCAAAGGCAAACACCAACTCCCAAATAAAGGCTAATTAAATGCCATTCATTTCCTGCCAATCCATACACTTTGAAAGGCCAGCTGTGAACCACTTTCTTCAGGGGAGAAAGAGGACTTACTTACTACTTCCACGAGACATGTATGAATGCCAAGATATCACATTTATACACATGCCTTAAACTATTATGCAAGCAAGTTTACAAAAGAGTTTATAAAACAGTTTATTCAACAAAGTCACTCAAGCACGAAAATCAAGTCAAGCACAACATAATCAATTCAAATCACGGCACAACCAATTCAAGACATTCCAATACACACATTACAAGCAATACTTCAAGCAAATAACAATTCACGAGGTCAATTCGATTCACGATGCCAATTCAATAGGTAAATTCAATACACAACTAGACATTTCACTTCACTTGAGAAACATTTAACACATAACACATAACTATATCACATAGGTGCATACATTCAAGTCAAGACACACAATCTCACATACAAGCACACACTTTCAAGACACACTTAACAAGCACACATTCAAGGATCACTACCTACCAGACCGAGGACCCTGTCCCGACTTATGAGCTAACTAAGCTCTTATACTACCTGTAACACCCCGATCCCTCTCAAGACCGGGAGTCTATTAATCAATCTATTCACAACCCAATTCCAAACCCGGGCAAAATTTTTTAAGGAAGACGGACAGAGTCTCCCCTGTTTCTAGGAAAAATGTAAAACCTGAAATAGCATATAAGTGGACCAGCACTGCGTCCAACCATAAAAACACCTCAAGGCCATCTAAGCCTTGGTTCTCAACAAGCGAACACAAGTAAATATACATTTCCAATTTAAAAGCTAACCTATCTCTTTTCATCTTTGACAAGAACATTCATGCCTAACAATTAAACCATACTAACCTATTGCATAAAATAGACTATCATACCATTCTAACTCTTTTCCATTGGACCTTACAAACATACATTGAAGTTAACTATACTAATTAAATACATAAACTAGCTTATCATTCTACCTCAATTACCTAGTTATATTTAAATTACATTCCTTTTAACAATAAATACAAACAACACATGAAACATACATCTTTGCATCTTTGACAACTCAAGCCACATAGCACGCAAGACAACTCTTCAAGCACCAACTTTCACGTAACCACGAACTTTCCAGCTAACATGGCATTTCCTGAAATGTGGTGATGACGAGTGAGTATACTCAACACGTATACTCAGTGAGGGCGAGACAGATATCGAGGTGGAGAGAAAGAAAGACGTGCAATGCAAATAAGGCAGTTAAGCAATATAACTGACAAGTAAGCATTCAATGTAGACAATTAATACAATAAACACTTAATAAAAGCATTAACACAACCATTCAAAGCTATACCATACTCTGAAGGCTATGGTTCACACAAATGATTAATGTACCGATCATGATTTCGATGACTTTAATGATGACGCGCCGGCTCACCCACCTTATAACTTCCGTTTAGAGTACTCCGGACATACTCTGTCAATTCTACGACCCAAAACTCCCTGGGCGGCAACCCAAGCGAGAAAGGGAATAGGACACGGAGCTAGAGCAACCAACACTGGCAACCCAAGGCTACCCAGAGAGGCCCATCACTCAGCGCCTGACACTTATGCAATGCAATACGAGATATATAACGATAATCGAGCAAGGCACTGAAGTGTAGGTTAGTAACAACATGCGACACAACAAGCAATTACAATCAATAAAGTAACAAGAACAATACTAACAAGCATTATCAACAATTGATATACAATTCAACCATAACCAACTTTAACAAGCATAACAAGCAATAATAAGCATTCTATAGGTATTACACTATGAAAACAAACAAAATCACAAAATGACCTCAACTTTAAAAACGCTACTACTTTCAAGCGAGCCACGAGTTTTGGAAACCGACTTCACCACTCCTCCTAGGTCACCATAAGGCACGTCTAAAGACCACGAAACATTACTTTACCGTAGAATTCCTGCAAAGCTCCGATTTTCCTCTTTGCTCGTTTGAACTACAGCTACCTCAACCGATTACCTAACCAATGTCATAACTGCACCAAAAGTGCTTCCATGGCATACTACGACAATGCCTTCACGCAAAATGATAAAATGCCAAACTTGACCTAAACGACCCCAACATGCACTAAGCTATTTTTCTCTGTTTTTTCATTACACAATCCAATTAAACCATACATTTAGGCATTCTAGCATATCTAGCACCTTCCTACATCAACAACGCAAAACGAAGAACTTAAATGTAACGAGGGTTTACTATTTATATTTTACTATTCCATTAGCATTTAAAATTGCAATTGTTATATTCAACAGTAGAAAATGCTAAAAGTCAACAAATACATGTTCTACAATTGTCAAGGAACATTCTTTAAGCATCAAAACGATTAAAATAACAATCTACAGCTAAACCCCAAAAATTAAAGTTTAAACACAATTATTTCAAATGCACAAATAACGATGAATCCCTCACCTTAGATGCTGCTAGACGCTAGGAAAACCACGTTAGAAGCCTCGAAAACAACCCCGTGCAAGCTCTTGCGAAGAATTTGAAGATTGAAGTTGAAAGGTTTTTTTTTTCTTTTTCCGTTGATGTTTCGGCCATGGCCTTCTTTTTTCTGATTTTTTCTCTTTTGTTTCCTATTTTATGCTTCAATAAAAGATGACACAAGTTCAATGGTCAAACCCTTGGTCAACCTAATTAAAATTTGGTCAAATAAGCTTATTTTAGGCATTTTAAGGCTAAAACAACCAACACAATTCCAATTCTAGTCAATAACAACTAAAACACTAAAATTTAAAACACTAAATACTAGTTTTCACTATTTGCTGAGGACCATAAATTATTTCCTAACTATCGCTCTCGATATGCTATGCACAAAACGACGAAGAACGAATAACACCTAAATATTATGGAATATAAGAAAAATATAATTTTTGAAAAGAAACTTAGTTCAAAATTTACTCTGGCTCGGAGCTACTTTTCATTTAATTGAAAACCGAACATCAAGGTGAAAGAAAATAAAACCAAGTAACATACATAAGAAAAGTAGTTGATACTCCGTTAACATATTAACTCAAGTATTATTTTAATTACTTCTAAAGGAAATATAAAAATAATGCTACAAATGAATGTTTAACTAAAAATAACACAAAATTCAATGCTAACATTTAAGATGACACTTAATTAAATGCAATTAAATGCCATTAAATGCATGCTGGGTTCAGGTTATCACAGCAGCTGCACGAATGACAACTCCAAACATCACACATCTTCCGCCTACCTACCATTTAGGTGGCACCAACGAGATCCAGCTAAGTTAAGGAACTGAGTGTTGTGGCTACTCAACTCCACTGTAGTCTCATGAACTGAACTTCGTTGCCTTCCCGTGCGCGAAGCGAATGGGCATTGTGCCGTGGATCTGTTTCAGGGCGGGCAGCGAAGAGAAATTAGAAGAATGATTCATTTGGATCGACAAGCTTTTTCAATCGAAAAACTAAGAATCAATGGAATGTCTATCTATCCATAAACATCTATTCTATCTGTATATCTATGGGATCTCTCTATACATATAAAAGTGTTTTATGGCATGATATGATCGCCTAGCCATAGCTGCATATCAGCTGCGCTCAATATGCAGGATTTTTGTTGAATCAGATCTTTTGGGAAGCTTTTGGACCTAGCGAAAAGGACTCTAAGCCTTCTTGCAAGCAAGCATGAGAGAAGCAAGCAAAGTAGAAGGGAGTTGCCAGAAAGAAACGACAAGGAAGTGAAGCTGTCTACGAAGCGGTAGCTTTCCCCAACAAAATAAAATACAAGAGTCACGACCTACTTTGATTCAAAAGAAAGGCGAAGGGTTTGGCAACAAGAAAATGACTTTCTATCATAGTTGGAAGGGTTCTAAACCTTAACTACTTAAGTACCAAAGGCTGCTTTCAGTTGGTTTCATAAGGGGATTGTTCACTACAAGCTATCAGCGCTCAGCCCTATCTTAGATTGAACGTCGACTTATCATATTGCCGTTCAATCTCTAAGGCAAGTTTTTGCTGAGAACGGAATAGTATTCGTGTCCAAAGGTGAACAAAGCCCTAGCTTATAGAGTTCGTTGGTTTTCCCAGGCCGAAGAAGGGCTTATACTGCTCGCCTTTGTTTGATATGCTCATTCAGTACTAATACAAACTAAAACTAAACCAAAGTGGAAGGGCCACTATAGAAGCTAGAAGTAGCTAGCCTATAGTAGTTGGCCTAACTAAAGCATCACGACAACATAAAATTAGCCTTTTGAATTGAATCTTAAGTAGGGGGCTTAGCCAGCCCGCCTACCAATCAAAGAGGCTGAGAGTAAGCATAAGCTCTTCAAGCGTCCCTTCATTCACTTTGCGGGAGCCGCACAACACATAGCTAGAAGTCAGAGGGCCCATATTACTTACCTAACCTTTGCTCTGAGGGACCGTAGATCGGAAAACGCCTTTTAAACCCTCACAAGACAAGGGAAGGGGCCTATGTATTTGCATGACCCCTGTAGATTTAACCCTATCTACACCAGGAGCCATACCCTTTGCGGTCGTTCCACCACACCGCAGAACAGAGCTCATATAAAACCTTTGATTTCTGGCTTTACAATGGTAGAACGTAACAAAATATTACAGCCTAAGGGCTGGGGGTATGGTAAACTCGACCAAAACATGACACCTGAAGGGCTCGGCACACACAATCCTATCCTATCCGAGTCTGAGTTTACCCCTTGCACTTCGGATAGTTGTCTGTAATATTATAAGGAGGACCTCCCTTTCGAGGTAAAAAAAGACTAAGGTACAAAGGAGGTTGGTCTTTCTCAACGTGGTATATAGCCCGAAAAACATTTCGATACAAGTTCCACCAACCCCGTTCACATGAAAGAAAAAAATGAATCATTTCTTCTATTCTTTATCTTTCCCGAGGGGGAAAGATGGTCTTATGGAGGGAGGAGGAGGGGAAAGGCTTAGGCCTACCTATCCCGATAGGACCCCATACAAGAATGGGAGCTGTTGAGAGGTTCCATATTGCCGAGACGAAGGGCAGCACTTCTGTATGTGATTGTAGTATGTCACCTCATCTTGTCCCTGCTGCATCGAAGAGCACCTATGCACTATGTTCTGATTCACTGATAAGGAAGATAGCATTGGGGCGAGAGTCTACGATGTGATACTCAAGTATGACTTGGGGAGATACATGCTAACTATGGGTAGGAAGTAGGAACCATTATTATGTAAATAATTTTGGGGGGCAGATCTCTTATACTACCATCGATCAACAAAGCGGAACGACCAAAAAAAGAAGTTAAGTTAGAAAGTTGTATGATACGTGGTAACTATTTTGTATGGTTCGGGGGGTAATCAGCGTACTCCGATCAATAGGGGGAATCTTTGGCTCTATCGAACATACAGGGAATTAGAGGTAGCATTCTACCGATGTCAAGTCATGGACTGGTTTCTTCAACCCTTTTTCTATGTGTTGGTGTTCTATATGACCGACATAAGACTTGTTAGATATTATGGAGGTTTAGTGAGCACCATGCCAAATTTCCCTACCATTTTCTTCTCTTCCACTTTGGCCAATATGAGTTCACTTGGTACTAGCAGCTTTATTGGGGAATTTCTCATCTTAGTAGGAGCTTTCCAAATAAATAGTTTAGTAGCCATATTAGCAGCGCTTGGGAAGATTTTAGGCATGGCCTATTCCTTTTGGTTATATAATTGTGCAGCTTCGGGAAATTTAAAACCCGATTTCCTCCATAAATTCTCCAATCCAAATGGTAGAGAAGTTTCCATATTTATACATTTTCTTGTTGGAGGGGCGACCGTTCGTTAAACTACCAAAGAAAAAAAGGGTAAACCAATGGGATCATGACATTATAGGTGCTTGCGATGGGACATATGCGACTTCCCTCAGTTGGTTTGGGTGGCATAGCCCGTTGCAGAAGTCCCCCTTTTTTTATCCAGGGAGCCAAAGCTTGACTTTACTAAACTAATAAAATAAGACTGGCACTAGGGAAAAGACGGAAGGCAACCATGCATGGTACTTCTTGACCCTGTCTCTGAAGGACAATTGAACGAGTGACTCATAAATGTTGTCGAGTCGGACGAGCCAATAAATCGAACGCGTTCGGTCTATTGTTTGACCAAGAATCACAGTCATACCTTATCTTCACCATGATACGGACTCCAAGTTCTTATGGCAGAGCACGAGGAGATTTATCATCAATATGATGATGGGAATGGAAACTAGAAGCATGATTAGTGTCTTCGTGGCCCAAGATAATCAAACCATCACTAAGAGTAACGTAAGCATGAGACTTTTTGGTAGTACCGGTGAACCAGATGGCCATAGCAATGGAATCTGGGACGGAGGACTTGTAGTATCTCTCTAGGTCTGGCAAAAGAGAAAAAACCCTTAACATAATTCAAATGGAGGCTGACCGCTGAGCCCATTCTATCCTCGCAAGACGGGCCCCTGTGCGAGCTGGAAGTGCCATAGCTTATGACTTTAGCAATAGGAGGGCCCCAATAGAGAGAAAAGTCAGGATAACGAGCACTCCACCCACCAAGTAGGCGACAGGAGCAGCGGACAACTGCTTGGCAATAGCCCAATGAACCGGGCGGGCCACTCGAAGAAATGGGGGGGCCACACTGAGAAAGTATGAGAAATTGGCCCCGCTCCACTTTCTTAAAAGCAAGGACCACTACGGGAGGTCAAACCAAGGACCTATGGAAGTCGGGGCTCATCTCCGATCAATATTGGATCAAACAATAGGGGGCCGTAGCACTGACCTCTTTTTTTATTGATTCAATACAATAGGGGAAAAGATCGTACAGTTCTCTACCGAGACAAACTCTCAATGGATCATCCACGCGTTGAGCATACCTCTTCCGTGCGTCTTTCTCGTCGCGAGAACAGAACAACAAGGAAAGACCTGACCGACCGGCCCAGGGCTCGAGGGCGAGCTTTATTTATTTAAGAGAGAATGAGGAGTGAATCAATGGGCTTCCATTTTCGTTCTTGGTTTGGTTCGGGCCCCTCTCGATCTTATTCATAGTTGAGAAGGGGGAAGGAGTCTAAATTAATGGACATTAATGAACCATTATTGATGGACGTTGCACATGACACGATCAATTTGACTCAAGGTTCGGCACTAATAGAAGTTGCTTACTTTCCTAGTAGCAAAGGAAAAAGGTAGGGCTTTTTTCATAGGTTTAGTGGGCGGGTCTCATGAGATCTATGCCAATCATCGGAATCCAATGAAGGTCGAAGGACCATTTCATTAAGAGGCATAGCGGCATCCTCGCCTGGCGCCATTCCCAGACCTAGCAGCAGACGAGTGGGTTGTGCCTGAATTCAGACTGGACCAGACTCTTCTTTGTTTGAGCTGCTCCCACGTACGATAGCACGTAGAGCCACTAAGAGCTGGCAGACCCGGCCGGGCGCATGTTCTAAATCTAAAAAGTTGAGTCTCGATCAACCTAGTACACCAACCGCATGGTACGACGGGCACTCAAATACCTGGTGGATGATGGCCCACCCCACCCAAGAGCGCTTATGTCATAGGGGAACTCAAGGCTGCAAACAGTCCTTATGGTTTATTTTGATAACCGGTAGGAATAAGAAGAATCAAAGTCTAGATTGGTTGGTGAGCCTAGTGATAGAAAACTATCTAGCTTGGTTCAGAGAGCACTTGTTGGGTTAAAGATTTTTTTGTTGCTAAATGTTACGGCCTAAATGCTGAACTATTCAACCCTACTTGTTCGGATGGGTATTCACTTCAAAGTATTCCCGGACTGCGTGCATACATCCGTAAGTAACTGAGTGCAACATGGCAAATTTCATTGAGAGGAATCAGCAAAGAAAATAAAAAGATAGGCTAAGACCTGAGCCATCTTTTTCCCCCCCTCCTCGTAGATTAACTCTTTCTTTCCCCTTCGATTTGTGACAGCTACTCATACGTGCCATCCCCGCTTCTTCCTTGAAGGTGTAAGGAAAAGCCTATTCATGTGTAGTTCCTTCTTTCAAAATGGACATATTGTATTAGACTTTAAATCTGTATTTTTTCTAAGAAAGCCTAACCTCTTGCAATGGGCGAAATCAACAAAAGAAAGAACCAAAGTCCTTATTCTTTTCTTGCAACATGTGATTCGTTCACAACTGATTGATTCAATAGCAGTTTCTTCTAGAGGAAACAAGTGACATCCATATCAAATCCTCCAGAAGTTTTATGCTCAACAAGAAAGTCAGAAGAAGTGCCACAACACTATTGCTATTGATCAGACATTAATAATTGCATCGCCTTAATGGGATCAGTCTTATCAATTTTAGAAGGAAAGATAGTTGGCTAGGGAATGGGCATTAAAGCCCTGCCCCCTCTTCCGCTTAATACACCAAAGATGGGAAATGTTGGGATTGAATCTACCTCTTCTTTTTTCCTTGAAGAAGCCTTATTACTACAACTATCTATTAATTAAGGTAAGAAAGTCATCAAGGAGTTACGAACTCGGACATTAACATCTAATAGGAGCTAATCAAGTCCTGTTTGCATAGTAAATGGTTTTGGCGGAATACGGTGTTTGGAAAAATACGGTCTTTGACAGGAATAGCCTTTATCTTCTTTGCCGGTAGTGGTATAAGAAATTATGAACGTCTAAGCCCAAAAATGATTGAATGAGGTCGGTTTGTCCACACATTCCACTCGCTCTTCCTTAACTGCTTTTCACTCTTTCAAAGCTGGCTCAGAAGAAAGTCTAGTAGAGCATGGTTTAGAAGGTAGGTTACCTGCTTGTAAGAGGCAGTCTAACTTAGTTAGAGGAAAGCTTTCTCCTCAGAAGGATAGGCAAGGTTTTATGAATTATCCTAGCAAGGATTATAAGATAAGGCTAAGCGAAAGCAAAAATGGGGCCCCTTTCCAATGTAATGAAGGTTTGGTATTCACTCTACCATTCCAAGGTAAATGTCTGGCTATTCAAAGCTAGCGTAGTAAGGAGACGGTGAGTGAAAGTGAATCGGTTAACAAGACTGAGGAAAATGCCTAGCTAGTTTTATCCCAGAGCAGGGGCCTCAAAAGGAGGCTGCAAATGCTGCTGGAAGAATAGCAAGCTACGGTTGAAAGGCCAAGCTCCGAAAACTCCAGTGCACTCATTCAAGTCCCATAGCTTCTTCTGAAGCAACGAATGGAAGAATGAAGAAATGGAGATGTGCCGCTATCCAGCCTATCTTGATGAACCAGAAGTGAGAAGGACCGGGTGAATTCAGGAGTACTTTTCTTTTGCTTTTGTGCCACCATCAATTGAATCTATTGCACCCGGTAGGCCGTTTGTCGCAAAGAAGAAGAAATAGGGGACCATCTTGATCTCGAACACGAAATAAGCTCTCTCACGGTCCCTATTGCTTATGGGACTATGAACGAATCTGCTCAGTAAATTGATAGATGAAATGGTAATGTATATGGAAGCGAATGAAGGGAAGCAACTGGGCTAGATTGGTGATCTTCTGGAGTAGCCTGACCCCGGGAAAGAGACTGTAATCGCTGCCGAGAATAAACATGTTGTCCCGAGTGACTAGAATCCTCTGAGGTCACCTGAACAGGCTGACAATCAGCAAAAAATGCTGAGCAAAGGTGCTGGCTTGAAGAGTGAGGCTAATCCGTAACATCAACTGCAGAAGAATGGGGTTCGAGTTGATGAACAAGAGAAGGCCACAATACATCTCCATCATCATTCTTCCCCGGGGCTGATTAATTAGGTTAAGGAAAATATGAGGCGACTCCATTAAAGAGAGCATTCAAGGATACATCGAGTCTCTTGGATTTCACGTCATAGCATCTATATCCGGAATGAGCATATCCAAGAAAGACACAAGGCCTTGGGGATAATTTTTCTCTTAATTGCGTAGGAATATGAACAAAGCACGTGCATCCAAACACTCACAAATGACTATAGTACTACCCCAGTAAGAAGTTCATGAGGTGCCGCTGTAGCTTCTTCCCTCTCTCTTCCCCCAAAAAAGGAAAGAGATGTCCCGTCCCTTCTTTATGCACATCCATATACATAGCCAGACACAAAGGTGTACTATCCGATCAAAATCTGCAGTTCTTTAAGTTCATTCACTGACGGTTCTCTTACTTGCTCTAGTGGCTGGCAAAGGCCAACTGAGATGGGAGAACGAATGGCTTAGGAATCGATCGGTTCCGAGCAAACTCGTGCAGCTACAGCTTGGATTATTGTAGAATAAGAGGAGCCATCTTAGGAAATGACTTCACTTAAAAGACAGATGCCGCCACTGGTAGGCAAGGGAACAATTTGTCTGGTCTTGCAGTGAACTCATTCCCATTACGAGATGAGGCCCCAGTTTGACTCGGGACCAAGACTCCTTACAACTCGCACCAATAGCAGCATTGAGCGGTCGGAGATTGATTGAAAAGGCAGCCTAGCTGCCCCTTTCCCCTTATAGCTGCCTACCTAATTGTGTTTGTAACTCGATCGGAGGTCAAGACTATGGTCCAACGGAAAAACAGAAGTCATGCATCTCAAATGATACGTGAATTGCTTAGTAGTGCTTTGCCACTATCGTAGCTGGCATAAATAGCTTAATGGTAGAGCATAGCCTTGCCAAGGTTGAGGTTGAGGGTTCAAGCCCTTTCTTCTACTCTTAGCTTCATCATCTAGTGGTAACGAGTGGAGTGCATAAGCCCCTTTAGAGATAGGGGCGAGTAGCAAGCAGCCCCTTGTATAGGGTTCCAAACCTATCAACCTAAGAAGAGAGGGGCAAGCCAAAACCTACTCCTAACAAGTTGCTGGCTTTTCATCAGCCGTTGCGCACTAGCGTGCTTCTCTTTTTTAGCAGGCTTCTTCAAATATCCCAAAAAAGTAGGGGCTATAACTAGTTGTAGCTAGCTAGCGAGCTAGCATTTTCCTTTACTATACAAAGGGCTGCTAGTTGTAACGCGTAGTGTACTAGTGAATAGGAAAAGTGAATTGATATTCCTAATAACGGATGGAGGTTGAGGATAGAACATGTTCGGTGCCTCACCCCTGTCTCCTTCACTAGAGACTGAAAATGATAGGAATCATATCGATAAAGAAGAGGCATAAGCATTACCTCTCAATCCAATCTGTCTTCCTTGGCCTCCCCATTACACTCTTGATACAAAAGAAAGCTCCCACCATAGAGAAGAGATCTAAAGTCTGGGTCCCCTTGATCAACTTCCCTTGAACCTGAACTGGTCGAGAGAGATGAACCTGCACCATATTTTATAACCTTCGAATCAAAAGCCCCAACTAGAGATGGAATTCTAGAACCTAAACAACTCAATTGAGAGCTTCGTGATTGGTTTAAGAGAAGGTCCACCAATGATTGATGGGCCATTCCCCCCTATCCATCTCTTGTTCCTTCATTCCCCTAATCCATTGTTATTGATTCATTCAAGGCATAGATTGCCATTTGTCTGATTAGTGTAGGTGTTCATCAACGATGAAAGCCGCTGAACTTAAGACTTGAGTTGAGAAAGATAGGCCCCCGGGAGGGCTTTCAAGGACTGGTGAAGACAGGTGGATTATATTGTTAGGGGCAAATCAAAGGTTTGTCCATCGGGATTGGGCATGGATGACCCTCAACTGGGCCAGCATTGATGAAAAAATGACAAAATCAAAACTTCTCTCATCGTATCATTAATCGGTGTAGGATTAAAGATTAGGTTCAAGATTCGAGTCAAATAGACCTTCTCTCTCATCTCAAGGTGAGGCAAGGAATTCAATCAAATATTTTATGCCAGCCTAAACTAATTACTATTTTTGGAAAGGAAGGAATGCGAGGAACAACTCTTTCCTTTCCACTGGTTCTTGAAAGCTATCAATCCCTACTTCTCCCTCTCGCATCGATTCTGCATCAGATGATGAGCCCATGCACAAATTTTCTCTTTTATTGGCACCTGATAGGTAGCTATTAGATTGAGTCAAAAGCCTACGAACGCATAAAGGTTCCGATTCGAGCGAGAGCCTAAACGGGGGAGGCGAGAAGATCTTGATCAAAAGCTCTACTGTTCTGAATATTGAGAAAGACTTTTCAAAATTCGATCAAATCGATCGAGAGTCTCATCATCTATTAGGTGGGCCAACCAACTGACCGAGTTGGGTTGGGCGTCCATGTCACAAAACTTTTTTGATGCCAAGAATCTCATTATTAATCGAATTGGGGCGAATCCATTTCATTGGAAAATGAAAAATCTATCGTTTTAACATTCAGGAAAAAACCTAGAAAATAGGAAGAGTCACTAAGACAAGAGCTAGGTAAGCAGGCAAGAAGGAGAGGTGAGAAAAGGCAAACATCTCCATTGAGTAACTGTAATTACCTTTGGTGGATCCCAGGAGACAAAGTCAAAGGGCTTGATCCTTTGCCCCATACTTTGAGATGCTCTTCCCCGCCGATCAAGGTATTTTTATCTTTTGATAGGCTTAGCTTTAAGCCGTTATCGTTTGGTTCAGATAAGTCAAGTACCTTCGGTCGGTTCGCTCAGGTGGTCTTTCCTTATCTTCCCTAACGTTCAGAGTTGTTCTAGTTTGAGATGAGAAAAGAGCACTAGCCGAGCGCCATGAACGAATAAGAAATTGATAGCAGAGGGAATCAGTGATTCTTATTTGACCGAGTTCTAGCTAGCAACATGTCGATTACACACCGGAGGTTGGTAAGAACTGAGGGACAATACCCCCTAACCTAAATGGGCTACCAGCAAAGCAATTGGTACTTGATCGGGCGGGGGTTGGTTTGGTTTCGTGCAAGGCCCTCGTAACAGGAAGAGGCAGTTGTCATTTGAAAGGAGAGGTGCTTTATATAGTGTTCCAAACTTGCCCACACTGATGAAAAAGACCCTTTTATTTTATCTTATTAGTAAAGCCTAAACGTCCTTGTTGAAAACTAAAGCACTAGCGAGCGGATGCGTGTTAGCGCACCTCAAGTCCTTGCTGCCTTTACTAAGATTCTAATCTAAATAGTTGGCCCTTCTTTCTCAAAGTCAACTTTCTCCCTTGTTTCTTTAAAAAGATTGTAGCTAGCGCGATAATTGAAAGTCCTCTCCAGTTTTACGAATCCAAAACTTTATTTACCGAGCGAGACTCCATCCATATCCCTACTAGTGGTTATTCTGTATTTTCCATTCTATCACTTGTTTGACAGCTTAAACTAGGCTCCACTTTATATAGGTTTTTGGTTCTAATCAAGTTAGGTCAAGGGCGCATCGGGGCGGTTGGTACCTCCTTAGTCTCATCTGAGAGTTTAATCTCCTTGTACTTCTTTTTTTTTTAAAAAAGAAAGAAAGAAAAAATGGGGTCAATTTAGGCTCATTCCCTTCCACTGCATAGCTGCGGTAGCATGTACTATGAGCCCTCTGTCCCACGCATCTAACCAGCTCATGTGATTCACCGGTTCCACCGAAAACTCTCATTTGTTGAAGTGAAGCATAGTGCGCTTTAGGCGCCGAGCGAGAATGTCTCTTCTTTCGTTTCGATTTTTTCACCCATCTAAAACTTAGCACTTCTTTTCTTATTAATTCTAGGGATGGCGGCATTCTTGAATGAAGTCTATCCGAACCAAATTAGCACTTCTTAGTTCAGGCTAGGCCTCTTCAGCTGATTTGGGCGCCGCAGCCCTGGATGCACTAGCGATTGGTGCATAGGGGAGTGGTTGTCGGGGTTTCTCAGCCTGGTATCCTACACCTCGTGTTCATGATATCTACATTCAACTGTGCCCCGAAGACACGGCGGAAGCATGCCCGCCCAGTGTGCTTCTTTCACGACATGCTCTAGTCCTAGGTGTCTTCTAGTGGTATTCTAGCCTTAGAAGAAGTCCTGTTCGCCCCGAACATCTACAGTGTCCTCCCACGCCTTTTTTTATTTAAAATATTGGATAAACTGAAGGAAAAGACTAACCCATTCAGTGACTTTCGCGGTCGTCATCATTGAACCAACTTGAATCTGAACTACGATTCAGATCAAGTCTTACAGAAATTGGATTTGCTTTTCGTGCCATATGCACTTAGACTTCACTTTTTCCCCCTTTTTCCTTCCCGATCCAATATTTGTTCTCGAAGATCTAACTCCTTTTGTGCGCCTCTCACCTCTTGTATGAGGATGATCCACTGCATTCATTGCAATACCACGAACACCGGGGCATCTTCCCGCTGGCCACTGGCTTTGTCAAGCTTTTCTAAGCTTACGTGCACTATGTTTGGGATTGAAAACTATACCAATAATAGCTCGGCATCGGGAATCAATGACTTTTTCAACACCCGAAGGTAGTCGCACAAGCCTAAGAGAGAGTGTAGGGGGTGCTAGTTTCTTTATTATTTTAGCAAAAGTTCTTGTGGCTCGAGCCAGCTTTGTACCTTGACCTGAAATTCAATATCATGTACCCATGTTCCTAGATGTATATCGGCTAATGGTATGCAATTTCCTATTTGAAAATATAGATCAAATATCTCGTATCTATAAGCAGGGGGCGTGGCCAAGAAGCAGCAAGCTGACTGCCCCCTTCCACTCGGTTTTTCTTCGTTGTGTGAACAAGGTCTTAGTATGTATGGGCATTCTGGGCAGGTCGCAATAAGTAGCGAGTCGAAGGTTTAGACCAATCGCAATTTATCACCATCTTGCCCGCTTCCAATTGATGACTGACTATTATATAAGTGTTGACCTAAGCCCCTGTGCTGGGGCTCGGCTCTAGAACCGTACGTGAGCTGCCTCATATGGCTCTTCCTAAGAACTTGAAGCCCACTCTCTCTAAATAGAAAGCAATTCATTTACAAGACAAAAAACACTTTTTCAAAAAGCCTTCACCCTCCTATTCAACAGGGCTATTAGAGAAAGAGCTTCATTCATTGACTTATTTGCTCAATCAAGCTGGCTTGTTCCTTAGTATAGTCTCAGTCCATAGTTTAAGACTCTATTATTTATAGCCTAATCTATATCCACAGTTGGCCTGTAATACCCCGATCCCTCTCGAGACCGCAAGTTCTATTAATCAATCTAATTGCAACCCAATACCAAACCCGGCATAATTTTTTTAGGGAAAATGGACGAAGTCTTCCCTGTTTCTAGGCAAAAACAAATCCTGCACACAGTACATAAATGGACCAGTACCGTGCTCAAACATACTGTAACGCCCCGATCCCTCACGAGACCGGAGGCTCTAATGACCATGCTATTCTCAACCCAATACCAAGCCCGGTCACAAATTTTTTCCGAATGGTTAAGTCCGGACCCGACACACGGACAGAGTCTCCCCTGTACCGTGGACATTCTGAAAACCTGTGAACACTCAATAAAGCCACAGCATAACAAGACATTCATTTATAACTAAAGATCTTAGGTTTAAGGCCATCCGAGCCTTAAGACATACAAACAGTTTAGATACAGACAAGCATGCATTCATAACTTAACTTCTTTACAAAACCGCTTATCATGCCACTCCATGATAGCTTTTAAGTATTCTTAGAAATTAAAAACAACCAGTCATTCACTCCCAAGCATGCGAAGAAGCTAATAGCAGAAATATAAGTTATTACATGCCATGGTTCTAAATCTACCACTACAACATCTATCCCTCAATTTGCAAACTATATAATATACACATATCACTTAGGTTACAAAATAGAACATAAAGTAAAGAAAACAAGTCCTACTCTCATCAACAAGAACATAGTCCACCTCAAGCAACTAGACACAGCAACTAATGCAACTCCTCCAACTGCGCCACCTGAAACATGTTAGCGAGGTATGAGCAACCACTGTTGCCCAGTGAGGGATAAAGTCCCGGGGCGTGCAATGCAACAGATAATACAGTTATACAACAATATCACTTAGACAATTTAAGAAGCAATGATAACATAAGTAACCACACGTTAAAAAGGATACATTTCACACAATCCCCTATACACCAATCTTCACAAGTCTTCAATCACGATCCACGAACCACGAGCACGATCACGATAAGCCGGCATAACCCCAAACACTCCAGTGGGTGTACTCCGGATGTACCCCGATAATCCTACGACCCAACATCCCCTGGCAATCTCCAGACCAGGCGAATGAGGGACTAGGGCACGGAGTTTGAATATCCACCGGCAAGCCCTCTGCCGCCCAGCCGATATTCAACACATCCGCCCCTGACACTATGGTTGCGCAACCACTATGCAATGCACTTAACGATGGCAAGTTAATAGCAATAATATAAGCATTAACACATATGAGGATCAACAAAGTAGGTTGACCTCGATGCAATCAGAATAGAACAATTATATAAGCAAATATGCAGTTTTGCAAAGAGACATTACAAAATAACCATAGAATTATACCAAAAGCTCCAAATCAACTTAATATCACATATAAACACTCAAGAAGTCATGCCGTGCGTTTAGAAGTGTGAGACAACCGAAATTGCACTTAAACCCCTTTATTTTCCAAACTATTTCTCTTCCAAACCAAGGTTAATGATTCCATTTTCAAGGAAAACTCTCCCAACCTTCTAACTAACCCTCAAGGTACCCTCTCAACCCTCTAACTCATTCAAACACTCGCGATTACTCCGAAAGCCCCAAATTCCCTCTTATGGCTATAAACTACACATACCTTATCCGGGCTTCAAACAAGGGTTATCAAAGCTTCTATAGCACCTAGGTAGCCTAAGAATACTAGAAGTGAAGCCCGAATCCACCCAGATTCGCATGAACCCTGAAACCCCTTTGTTAAAGTCGGCTATTTCACGTTTTATGCGATTCTAGAGCAATTCAAGTGCACGGGGCTATTAGATTACCTTCATTAGCACCTAAGGCATCTATTAGGACTGTTGAATCAAGCTAATACGTGCAATTACATAAAACCCTAGAAAAACGTCACTATTCACCTCATAAATTCAAATGACGATTCCAACCGTTTAAAATGCGAACTAATAGCTCAAATGTGTTCTCTAGCACTTATATACAAGGTATAATAGCATAGATAAGCTTTGCAATAGCATTTGATAACATTTTCAACAAATCAAGAAAAATGTAACATTTTAGATATGCATAAAAAGTCATGAAAACCCTCACCAATTGCGCGTAGGAACTCTCGGGAGGCTAGCAAACACCCTAAACTACTTGCTCCTAGCTTGGCTTGGCTTGGCTTGAAGATTTGATGAGCAAAATCCTCTCATTCTCCTCCTACACTATTCTCGGATTTGCTACAGTGATTTTTCAGCATTTTTTTGTTTTGATTTTTGCTTGTTATGACTTAATGTGAGTTGTATGTGTGTTATATAAGCTTGGGTGAGTTATTTAGTTTAAGTGTATGGTCAAATGTGAGTCAAACTAGTTAGAAACAAGTCCTAAGCATAAATTTAATGTTAGCTTATTAAACTCCAAATTAGTTACGTAACACTATTCCTTCAACTACTAAAAACATTTTCTAAACGGGCTCTCCCATCGCCTCTAGCTCAATTGCACATTTTTTCCACTACTTTATAAATTAATATGATTTAATAAAAATGCTAATTAACCAATAGAATGCAGTTTAAAAATGAAGTGAATAGTAATTCAAGAAGGCAGTTAATAAGGCATAGAAAGAAATGCGCAAACAAGGGATGCAACAATAATTGAATGCATGGCTAAATCTCGGGCGTCACACATACAAACCCCTCAAGGCCATCTGAGCCTTGATTCTCAGTAAGCAAACACCAATAAATATACATTTCCAGTTTAAAAGCTATCCTAAGTCTTTAAGACAACTACAAACATTCTTTGAATCCAGAACTTATTAACCTATACCTAAAACATAAATGACTTTTCTTTGCA
Source organism: Ehretia macrophylla (assembly GCA_037974665.1). Classification (NCBI taxonomy): domain Eukaryota; kingdom Viridiplantae; phylum Streptophyta; class Magnoliopsida; order Boraginales; family Ehretiaceae; genus Ehretia; species Ehretia macrophylla. The sequence continues at coordinate 46,619,191 of CM075767.1, forward strand.
CTTTGATTATATACATCTCAAGGAGGTAAAATCTTTACATCTTTGACAACTCAAGCCACATAGCATGCAAGGCAACTCTTCAAGCATGATCTACCATGTAACCACGAACTTTCCAGCTAACACCACATTTCCTAAAATATGGTGGTGAGGAGTGAGTATACACAACACGTATACTCAGTGAGGGTGAGACAGATATCGAGGGAGATAGAAGAAGGTCGTGCAATGCAGATAAGACAGTTAAGCAACATATCCAATAAGAACAACAATCAATGTAATCAACCATACAATAACATTTAAAGAAAGCCTTAACACAACCAATCAAAGCTATACCACACTTTGATGGCTATGGTTCACTCATACGAGCAATGTACCATTTCACGAGCAATACATCAATCTTGAGCTTGATGTTGACAACCATGACAATAAGCGCGCAACCACCTAATAACTTCCACTGGGTATACTCTGGATGTACCCTGACACATCTACGACCCAAATCACCCATGACGGCATTCCTAGTGAGAATGGGAATAGGACACGAAGCTAGAACAAACCAACCCTGGCAGCCCGAGACTACCAAGAGAGGCCCATCAGTCACACGTCTAACACTATGCAATACAATACGAGATACAAACAATAAACGAGCGATAGCACGAAAGTGTAGATTATTGATGATATACGAGATATCAAGCACTTACCATCAATATTAGCATTCAATTAACTTTTCAAGTATGATTATCATTAACATCAACAAGAACATCAATTAAACAAGTAATAGCAGTTCAAACACGAAAATGACAAATATTACTATTCAAACTCTAACTTCCAAAGGTAATTACGACTAAACGAGCCATGGGACTAGGAAATCAATTTCACTACCCTCATCCAGGCACCACAAGGCATGTTTCTAAGTTATGAAACCTCACTTTCTCAACCAAAGCCCGAAAGTCCACCTACTTCGTTTGAACTACATCTATGCTAACCGGTCGCTCAATCAACGCCACAACAGTGCCAAAAGTGCTTCCATGCCCTCAATAGCAAAACCCCCAATTCAATTCAAGCATGGTCAATACTTGGTCAAATGACCCATTTACGTTTCATTGTCTAATTTTCAATTTTAACAAAGGTCAGTTCATTTCTATTGCACATTTAATCATCATAACACTAATAGCACCTAATCAAATCAAGAAATCGCAATTCAGATCGAAAATTCAAAAATCTAGGGTTTTACTATTCATTTTTACAAATCATTATTCTTCCCCGATTGAATTTGCATTTCTAGCTATAAAAATTGCTAAATAACTAGCAATCAATGCTCTACAATCCCTGAAGAGGCAATTCCAATCAATTTCAGGCATTATAATGCATTAAATATCAAATCTAAAATATTGAATCAAAAATACAAATTCGAATAAAAATGCACAAAAATGTGAAAACCCTCACAGAGACTGAAGAGGAAGCCCCGTAAGGACCCGAGCCACGACCCCCGAGCAATTCCACGTAAGATTGTGCAAGAAAAATGCAAAACAAATTTTTTTCCCTTGAACCTTTGTCAATGGGGGGACAAAATGGGCATTTTGGCTTTTGTTTTGTTTTGATTTTTTCCTTGTTTTATTTATAAAAGATGACAAAGGGAATTTTGGTAAAAAGGCAAGGTCAATTTTCAAGTTAAAATGGTTAAACAAGCTTATTTAGTTAGCATTTAGTCTAATTCAAGTTAAAACAATGCAATTTAATTCAAACCAACTAAAAACTAGTTAAATTAAGCTAGAACACTATTCACGAAATCCGAGAAATATTTCTCTAACTCTCGTTTTCGATACGTTACGATCAAACGGTCAATAAACGATCTCTAATAGAACGATAAACAATTTCATAAAAATATAATTTTTGAAAAGTAATTTAGTTTAAAATTCACTCTGGGCTCGGAGTCATTTTTCCTTTTTAGTTGAAAACTAAGTAATTAAATACAAGAAAATAAAACCAATTATTAAAAATAATTAATTTAGCTATTTCCAGATTATTTGGAAGAATTATGAAAATAATGCTAGTAATGAATGATTTAACTAATTACACACTCAATTAAAATGCAGTTAAATGCCATTGTAATATGTGCCAAGTTCGGGATATCACATCCTCCCCACCTTAAAACAATTGCGTCCTCGCAATTCTTCTTCCTATAGAACTCAACATCATCCAAAATCCAAATCTAACTAATCTTTATGGATTGCTAAGTAAGACACTGGATAAGAACAACTGCAGGAAATTCAAATAGAAATCCCAACCAAGAGATTTGAGAAAATACCAACTAAAGACTAGAGCAGAGATACTGTAGATGTCACTAATACCCCACACACGAATCTCCAATAGAAGTTCAACTATAACCGCTCGAGAACTTCCAATCAGGATACCAAATAATGAATTAAATGAAGATCCCAACTAGAGATCCAAAGAAGTACCTCGCTGGTCACGAATACAATATAAGAATTCTCTATTAAGAGTGCTGAGGAAATACTAAGAGAACCCAGTCAATCTTACTTCAAAAGTTCCAGAGAAGTTCTCCAAATAATAGCTCCAGAGGCACCCGAATAAAGATCCAAACATGTTCGCCAATGTACCCAAATATATCAATAAATTCTTCAAGTAAAACATCCAATATAGTAACCAATTAAACCCCGAATACCAATATCAAGTACTGAGTTGAATGCCAAAGGAAACCAAGGAAACATCCCATAAAGCACCTTTAATAGAAATCTAACATGTATTTGATATAAGAATGTTGTGTGTGTGAGTATTGACAAGAGTTATGAAGATAAGCTAAGACTCTTTAGTTGTCGACTTACATTTCATGCAGTCTGCCCATATTTTATTAACTCCTATCTACAATTAAAACTCAAGAAAACAACATTTAAACCAACTTAGCACTTAATCCATTAAAGGCATAGGTAGCATGCTCTAATGTTACACTTTAGTCACTAAGTTATAACATTCTAGTTACTTAAAAACAATCTAATTAAAGCATGCTCAAACTTCTATCAACATTATTGCTTACTACTCAAAACAACATGAATAATCATTATACACCCTTTAATTCGTAATACTTGCATCTATTTTCAAGTACGTCATTCAGCAAGTATTACTCTAATTAATGGCTTTTCCAGCATGCTCGAGATTCCTTTTCATTTAGCTTACTCGATTACATTCATGATATTTAGTAACCAAGTTAAATTACACAAACCATTTGACTACAATTAAACCGACAAAGTTAATTTCTAACTCACAAGACATTTTCACTTAACATTCCAACTAAGTCTCTTATAGCATGCATTTGAGTATAATAGCACTTATATGACAATAATCTATCATTAGAATAAGAATTTAACAACAATAAGCAAATTATCATAAAATCATTATCAACTATAAGCATCATATTATCTTAAAATTAAAATTCACGCTATAACTCCAATTACCTCTTTTTCAACTAATTCTAATTTAATTGTAATCATGTTAAGTTATAACATAAGTCTAAGTCCTAGAATACTTATGGTGCCATTTATAATCATTAAATTAGGCATATAAGGAAAATACCAAAGGCTGATCACTAGATGAGATCCTCCAACTACTGAACCCCCACTACAACTCATCAGCAAAGTAGCAAGTATAGATTTCCTCAATGAGAAGACTGAGGGAGAAGCCCGAGAAAATGCAGCATATACAAGACCAAACTCTAAGGTTTCATCACCAGTTGTCGAGTGAAAACTTTATACAAACTTACCGTCAAGAAAGCCCATTAAGAATTCCAAAGAATACTATAAGTGATAATGTATAATAAATCTGTTAGAAATTCCCAAATACCAAACCTACTGAGGAATACCAAAAGAAAATACCCGAAGCAATGCTTAAATGGGAAAGCATCAAAGATGGCTCAACAAAACTGCCATACAAAACCCCAAAAGCAACAACCCACTCGAAACTGTTAAGCACAGAAGAATACCTTAGAAGAATGCTAACAACCGAGCTTCAGCCATAACTCCAATTCCCAAATAAAAGGGCTATTCAAATGTTTCTCATTCCCATTAATCCATATAACTTGGAGGCCCGTTACTAATCACCTCTCTTCACGGGGTGGAAAAAATATTTCTTACCATTTCAACAAGACATATATGAATGCCAAGATATCACAGTTGTACATATATGCTTTAAATTATTATGCAAGCAAGTTCATAAAAGAATTTGATAGCTTAATTATCAAAGTCATTCAAGCATGACAATCAATTCAATCAAAACACAATCACTTCAGATCACAACATAACCAATTCAAGACAGGCAACAATTCAAGCAATTAACAATTCTCGAGGTCACTTTGATTTACGAGATCAATTCAACACACAACTAGCCACTTCACTTCACTTGAGACACATTTAGCACTTAACGCATAACTACATCATATAGGTGCACACATTCAAGTCAAGACACACAATCTCACATACAAGCTGTGGTAACACAATTCCACATCGAAAAATTAGGAAGTGGTACAACTGGATATAAAGGTTCAAGTCCTTGTATCAGCCAGTAGGCCTTTTCACGTGGAGACACGTGAGAAACAAAACCATGAGAGTATTGGTTCCCTTCGGGGCTTGCTCAAAGCGGACAATATGCTGGTAGTATCGACTCGTGCGCCCCTCTGTGGGAATGGTGATCGGGTCGTTACAAATGGTATCAGAGCCTACCATGTGCGAACGTGGCGTTGTGACGTTAGCCCGCGAGGGCGCGTGCCTCTTAAGGGGGGTGGAGTGTGGTAACACAATCCCACATCGAAAAATTAGGAAGTGGTACAGCTGGATATAAAGGTTCAAGTTCTTGTATCAGCCAGTAGGCCTTTTCACGTGGAGACACGTGAGAAACAAAACCGTGAAAGTATTGGTTCCCTTCGGGGCTTGCTCAAAGCGGACAATATGCTGGTAGTATCGACTCGTGCGCCCCTCTGTGGGAATGGTGATCGGGTCGTTACACAAGCATACACTTTCAAGACACACTTAACAAGCATACATTCAATGGTTGCTACCCGACAGACGAGGACCCTATCCTGGCTTATGAGCTAACTAAGCTCTGATACCACTTGTAACAACCCGATCCTTCTCGAGACTGGAAGTTTGATTAATCAATCTAATCGCAACCCAATACCAAACCCGACATAATTTTTTTAGGGAAAACGGACGGAGTTTTCCCTGTTTTTAGGCAAAAACAAATCCTGCACACAGTACATAAATGGACCAGTACCGTGCTCAAACATACAAACCCCTCAAGGCCATCCGAGCCTTGATTCTCAGTAAGCAAACACCAATAAATATACATTTCTAGTTTAAAAACTATCATAACTCTTTTCTTTAAGACAACTACAAACACGCATTGAATCCCGAACTTATTAACATATACCTAAAACTTAAATGACTTTTCTTTTCACTTTGATTATATACATCTCATGGAAGTAAAATCTTTACAACTTTGACAATTCAAGCCACATAGCACGCATGGCAACTCTTCAAGCACTATCTGTAACGCCCCGATCCCTTACGAGACCGGAGGCTCTAATAACCAAGCTATTCTCAACCCAATCCCAACCCGGTTTCAAAATTTTAGAAAAAAATGGACAGAGTCTCCCCTGTACCGTGGACATTCTGAAAACCTGTAAACACTCAAGAAAGTCACAACACAATAAGGCAAACTTTTATAACTAAAGTTCAAAGGTTCATGGCCATCCGAGCCTTGAGGCATACAATAGTTTAGATTCATACAAGCATGCAACCAACTTGACTTCTTCATAAAACTGCTTATCATGCCATTCTATGATAACTTTGAAACATACTTAGAATTTGAACCAACATGTATCAAAAAAATCACACCCAAGCATGCAAAGCAACTAGAAATAGAAATATAAGTTATTACAAACCATAGAATTACCACTGCTACTTCAGTCATTTGGCATCCAACTTACATATTACACAAATACATATATGAGCCTTAAGGTCCCAAAATAGATTATAACATAGAACAACAAATTCTTCACATAGCAACTAGAAAGTACATCCACCTCAGACAACAATCACACAGCAACTAAGGCAACTCCTTCAACTGCGCCACCTGAAACATGTTAGCGAGGTATGAGCAACCACTGTTGCCCAGTGAGGGATAAAGTCTCCCGGGGCGTGCAATGCAACAAGTAATATAGTTAAACAATAATATCAATTAAACCATTCAAGAATGACAAAAGCTTAAGTAACCACACATTAAAAAGGATACATTCACTTAACCCCAGTACTCCAATCTTCACTTGGTCTTCATTCACGATCCATGAACCACGATCTCGATCACGATGAGCCGGCATCCCTTACACCAATGGGTACTCCGGATGTACCCGATCCTACGACCCAACACCCCCTAGCAATCTCCGGACTAGGCGAGTGAGGGAATAGGGTACGGAGCTAGAGCAACCAACCCTGGCAAGCCCGTTGCTGCCCAGAGAGGCCCATCGCATCCGCCCCGATGATAAGGTTGCGCAACCCTTGACTCGATAGCATAGGAAGCAATAATAATAACAATATAACAAAATAAGCCGATATGCAAACAAGGAGGACAACAAAAGAGGTTGTCCTCGAGAACACACATCAATCACGCCATACAATGAAATATGATACATTCATTAGTCTATAATTGCTAAACTAATCCAACTAAAACACTTAAATCACTTAGTATCGAATATTTAGCATATAACAAGATACGACACATAGAATGCACATAGAAATGATCCCTCACCTTTTAGGAAGCCAAACCTGCGCGAATTAAGCCAAGATTCCCTCAATATTCTCCGAAAGCATCAATTCCCTTCAATTATCACTACCTAATACAATCAACTATATGCATAAGAAGTGATTTCTTATTCTCAACTAAAGCTAGTTCATAAAGCCATTAATTTATCCAACTCTATTTGATTCCCTTTAATTCACATACCTAACAATATATTTCATGGTTTAACAATCATTCTAATCAATATTTGAATAATACATAAACTCAAGTGATCACATATGCAACATTCTTTAATTTCCCAGTGTTAGACAAAGACAATAGCATAATAAATAACATATACATAGCCATTCATATAAGTAGAAACACTATATAACATCTAACCAATAAGTTATATAAGCGTATCTTTACACATATAATGCAATTAATAAGCAATATAAACATGGTTAATCAATCTTTAACTATTATCGATATAACTTAACTCACAACTTCTCTGAATAGATGAACTTGTTACATAAGTACATTTAAACATTTATCCAATCAATCAAGAATCAACTAACAACAATTATTATCTTGGTTAATTACTAGTTCCTTTAGTTCATTCTAAATTCATACTCAACCAAATCCATGTAAACCAAGCAACTTAATTCACGAGACTTCACTACTATAATGCGTACACTACACAAAGACATATAAACATTTAATTACTCAATTATAAATCAATTATCATGAAATTAACTATGCGAACACAAAAGGGTCAATATTATACTTTTCACAAAACTTAACCAAAAGCTCACACATACCTTAGAATAGCATTTAGACACGCTAGGAGCAACTACAAAGCAATACAAGTACTAAAACAATTAATTCATTCATTTCCCCTTTGTTCAACTAGGCTATTTAGCTTCCTATCGGAATTCAATGATCAAGTTAAGTTAGCTAACCATCCTACCAATCTAAGGATATCTAAATACCTCATTTAGAACCTCCAAATCATAACCTAGAGCACAAGTATACGAAAACACCAAAAATGTCTCTTTGTGGGTTTACACTACAAGTACTAATTTCGGAACCCAAACAAGCGAAACGAAAGCACTTCTAAGGTTTCAATACTTAATAAAGACTTGCCATAACCTCGAAACGTTCCCTGATTCAAGTTAGACCCGAAACCCCTTATTAAAGTAGCCTATTTTGATCAAATTTCTCAAATTTTGAACATAGCAAGTGCAATTAACATTTTTTTTCACGCTCAAGGACCTAATTAGCAACTACTAGAAGCATTGAATCAAATTAAATTGCACAAATTTTCGGAACCCTAGAAATTTCACTATTCATCATCTTCCTCAAAACTCCAACTCCATTTTTAACCATTCAAAATGCTATCTAACCACAAAAGTATGCTCTATGATCATTAATAAGAGTAATTTAAGCATAAACAAGCATAACCAAGTAATATCTCAACAAATCCCAAAAAAAAAATAAAGTTTAGGTGCAAAATTTTCAAATACAAAAATAAGATTAAATTCTTGGCTTATATTATTCTCATGAGGAGGTCAAATGGTAGGTCAAATAATTAAGGCATTTTAGTAAGGGCAAAAGGGTCATTTGGGTGATCAAATTTCAGCAAAACAAATGCCAAAAATCTGAAAAAAAATCTGGAAAAAAAAAATCCCGCTGGTACTATTTATCAGACATTTCGTGAATTTTTTCCCGTTAATCCCGATATGCAATGCACGCACGGTCAGGGGCTGTAGTCCCCTAAAAATATGTAGTATTTTATAAAAATATAAAATGCATGAAAAGAAATATTTGAATTTATGAAAATATAAAAAAAAGAAGTAATTAGCTAAAATATATATAAGTTAACCATTTAATGAATGCAATTAATGAAGTACTGGGTTCGGGTGTCACACTATCTACTACATAACCACGAACTTTATAGCTAACACCGCATGTGACGCCCAAGATTTCTCATCACGTTCATTCGTAACTGTTGCATGTCTCTTTGAGCATTTCAATGTGCATTTCTTATTCTTGATTATATGTTTTATTAGTGGTTACTATTCATAAGAAAATCAACTGTCTAATTTGCTCGAATTAATATTTTTCCTAGATAGTATAACTTATAAAAGGAATCGGGAACTTGTAATTTTGGATTTTGAAGGTCGGGAACTTGCGTTTGAAAAATGATTAGTGTTTCGTTGAATAGTGTTACGTAATGTAAACATTGTTTTTAAACTAGTTAGCATTTAAATTGAGATTTAGCATAGTTTGACCAAGATTTTGTGGTAATTGACTTAAGCTAAATATACAACACATACATATATACATCATATAACATATATGCATACAAATATTCAAAATAATAAGCCAAAAATGCCAAAAAATAGCCAAAAAACCCTTTACGGGAATAGTAATTTTTCATGCAAATTTTGCTCAATTTGATCTTCCAACCTCTTCCAAAGGATTTCAAACCATCAAAAAGCTTCTCCTTTGCTCCTACATCTCTAATTTGGTGAGGGATTCCCCTATATTTGTGCATTTGAATGTTTAGCTACAAACTTTAAATTTTGAGATTTGTTATATCTTTCTTATCTATGGTTATTTATACTTAAATTGGCCTCTATTATGATCATGCAACATTCTTTTATAGCTATTTGAATAATTTTGTGGTTGAAAATGAAGTTTGGAGATTTGGGGAAGAAGATGAATAGTGCCTGTAAATAGTAACCTGCGAATTTTGGGCTTTTTGCATTTTTAATCATTTTATTGCTTCTAATAGATGAAATAATAGATAGAGAGCTTGTAGAGTAAACTTTTGACATGTATTTGCTTGTATGCCTATGTATTGTTGGGTGATTAGCTAATTGCATGAAATGGTGTTGAGAACTTGAAATGCCTTTAAGATGTTTGAGGAAGTGCCTAGGTGAAGCTTTAAGTTAGTTGTGGAGTTAGTAACATGCTAAGCTAGTGGATTGAGCAAGAGGTTAAACTAATTGAACATTAGTGCAAAGGTAGTAATCTGGGCAGCCTACTGTCCATCATGTTTGGAACCATTTTCGACATAGAAAACGTACTCTAAAATTAACGAAATTTACACAGTAGCTAGATTAGGAAGTTCTGAACAAATGTTGATTTCTAGACCTAAAGCTAATTCGAACGTTTTGATCTTCTGATTTAACCATTTTTGAAATATGTCCTGAAAATCGCTGGTGCAGGGTAGTTATGCGCAGTCGTACGGAAATGGTTGTATCTTGAGGAATTTAGATCGGAATTGAGTTTCATTTGATTCTAAAGTTATCTACACTCGAAGAGATACATTTATACATAAAAATAAGAGAATTTGGAGATGAATAGAATAGGTAAATAATTTGATAAAGTTATGATTCTGTTAGAAGATTTGGAAAAATGCATGCTTTCATTAAGCTCTAACTTGACTTGTTTTGAGCTTTGAGGTAGTGTGTTTGAAGCTTGATTTTGTGTTATCTAAGGGTGCTATAGGTGACATTAAACCTAGATTAGTGTTTAAATTGGTTAGAACTTGATTAATTGAATTGCACACAAAAAGGGGCTATGCGTATATCTGTTGTCCAGATGGGTTTGAATGCCTTGAATGGTGTTATATATGTTAGATAATGTCTCTAATGCATTTATGACATTGATTAAAGGTGTCGTTAGGGGACTTTGGAACAAATGTTTTAATTCGACTTGTTTGATTATGTAATTAGTCTTAGATGTGTTAGGAAGCCTTTAAAATGTAATTATGACGCTTAATTGCTAATCGGATTAAGTAGATATAGTTCAAATGACCTAAGAGGCTTTTCGAAGTTTTTGAGTTAATATGCTTAAAAATGGGATTTCTTGGCATTTACGTGGGTCATAAGGTGGCAATAAGTGATTAGTAAAGTTAAATTTAGAATTCTTTATCCTGTGTGAAGTTTAGAACATATTTTGTAAACAATTGGAAAATGATTTTGTTAGAATTTATATGAATTAATTAAACTTGTTGCTTACTTAGTTATTTGGACTACTTAATTGCTATATTTGATTTTTAATTGAGTTATATATGATGTATTAAATAAATAAGCATGATAATGACTTTTAGAACATGTTATAGTTGAATTATATTTAAGTGTTAAAGTAGTTGTCTTGATTGGAAGTTTAACTTGATATTCCTTGTGGTATAAACGAAGTTAAGTTAGTTAGGAAGTTTAACTTGTTAGATTGTAACGTAGCTAATACCCTTGCAAGACTAAGGAAATGCTTTAGAGTCATTTGTGTGATTTCTTGGGCTATGTGACAATATGATATAAATGTGATTATATATAACTTCTATTGTTGTGGATTGAGTTAAGCAAAAGTTAAATTAAGTTAGAAATTAATATAGATAATTGTTAAAGTGTTAAACTCATATGAACACGCTAGGGTACATGTCCAAGCTAGTTCGAGGAGGTTGGGGTAATCGGAGCTATTTTCTTGCATATTTAGTCGAATCCAAGGTGAGGGAGTTACATTCTTTTGTGCATCTTAATTTGTTTTACTGCTCATAAATTGTATAGTTTAATATGATTGCTCATAATTATGTGTACTTTGATATGAATAGATTAAATATAAACTTGTCTTTTATTTATATTGTTATATGGCATATTCATTATAATCTACGTGCGAGGGCAACCTACTTTGTTGTCCCTCATTTATGTGATTCTTAAATTATATTGTCATTGCTTGAATTATTGTGATCGAATATCGGGTTGCGCAACCTTTTCGGACATGGTAGCGCCGAGACACACGGGCGGCGCCGGGCTTCCCGTGCTCCCTCACCTCCTATGGTGCCTATTCCCTTCTCGCTGAGGCATACCCCACTACCCCAGAGGCGTGGTTCACCTGTTGGGCATGGCCCTACCTCAGGAGAAAGGGTCGTAGGATCGGGATACATCCGGAGTATCCCAACTTATTGGAGTAAGGGGTTTGCCGGCATTTGCGTGAAGTTCGCGGCTCGTGGCTCGTGATTGAAAACTTGAAGTGGAACCGTATCCTTTTAAATGTGGTTATCTACTTGTTATTTAAATCTTGTTTCTTATCTTATATATATATGCTTTCTTGTGTTTGCATATCATATTGCACGCCCGGTATGTTGCATCACCTCCCCCCCTGGGCAACATTGTTGCTCACTCCTCATCTAACATATTTCAGGAGAAGTTGAGGTAGACCTCTAGCTAGTAGCGGTAGTTGAAGAGAAGGAAGTACTAGTTAAGCAATTTCCGTGACTTCTTGTGTGATAAGGTTGTCTAAAATGTAAAGCTTGCGTGGAGTTGTTGTTGGTTATCTTTTGTGACCTTGGGGTCTTGGGTATATTTGGTGAATGTAATAATTTGTAATCTTGTATGTTGGATATAAAGTGGAATGACATGTAATAATCTATAATAAACTTATCCTTTTGCATGCTTGTGTTATTAACAAAACTTGGAAGTAGAACTTGGCTATTATTGTATCTAACCACCTATAGTTAAAATTAGAAATGCTTTGCTTGCTTGTGTGTTATACGTAATTGTTGTTCCAAGGCTCAGATGGCCTTGTGATCGCGGGTGGCCCATAAAAATCTTGGAGGATTGGTTATAAGAGTTGCTGTTTGTGGATCTAGCATCATGGGTGTCTTTGTGCAGGTACCAGTTTAGTCCTATAAACAGGGGAGACTCCGTCCGTTTTTCCCTTAAATTTTGACACTGGGTTGGAATTGGGTTGAGAATAGCTTGGTTATTAGAACCTCCGGTCTCGTGAGGGGTCGGGGCGTTACAGGTGGTATCAGAGCTTAGCAGCTCACAGCCGGGACAGGGTCCTCGGCCTGGCGGGTAGCGACCCTCGAGTGCGTGCATGCGAAGTGTGTTTTGAATAGGAATGTGCTCGTATGTAAACCTTGTGTGTGTGCTTGTACGAAAATGTGTACTTATGTCCCTTATTGTGTTAACCTGATGAATTTGCAACACGTGCAAATATGTGATTTTGTGTAGACCTATTTGTGTAGTAATGAGAAATATGTGAGATGTGTATTATGTGATCATGAGTGCACTTATGTGGTGTATAGGTGCAATATATGAAGGTTACGTGACATGAGCATTTGATATGATTAATTGTGTATTTAATTGATTCATTAAGTATTTACTTACTTTAGCTATTTGTAATAATGTGCATTAAGAATTTATTTTAAATAGAATCAACTGCATACACGCATTACCCTTCGAAATGGTAAGTAATTTCCTCCCCCTGAAAGAGGCGACTAGTAGCGGACCTTCTAAGAGGTAGACCAATAGATGAAGAACAGTTGATCAGTAGTTTATGATGATCAGTGGATAATATTCATTACTCGGAGCTTGATATTTAATAATCGGCCACTGGTATCTTTCTCGGTATTTTCCTCTGGAATTCTTGTTGGAGCTCTTGTTGGCATTTTCCTTGGATTTCTTCCTCGGTAATCTTATTCGGAATTCTAAATTGGATTTCTTAATTAAAGCCTTTATTTGGCATTCATAGTTGGGATTTTTTTTGACTTCTCATTCTGGATTTCTTACCGGGTATTCTTCCAATTCTCATACGAAGATTTTGTTGGAATTCTTATTGGCATTCCTGAGTGATGGGGTTCTAAGGAGTTCCATATGAATGATCTTATTGATGTGTTCTCTTGGTACTTCTATTTGGAATTCTTTGTGATCTCGCATTCGAACTACTTGTTCAAGGTATTCAAGATGCATATGTGGATTTCTCTTGAAAAGAATAAATTGCGAGGACGCAATTTGTTTAAGGGGGAGTGAATGTGACGCCCGAGATTTCTCATCACGTTCATTCGTAACTGTTGCATGTCTCTTTGAGCATTTTAATGTGCATTTCTTATTCTTGATTATATGTTTTATTAGTGGTTACTATTCATAAGAAAATCAACTGTCTAATTTGCTCGAATTAATATTTTTCCTAGATAGTATAACTTATAAAAGGAATCGAGAACTTGTAATTTTGGATTTTGAAGGTCAGGAACTTGCGTTTGAAAAATGAGTAGTGCTTCGTTGAATTGTGTTACGGAATGTAAATATTGTTTTTAAACTAGTTAGCATTTAAATTGAGATTTAGCATAGTTTGACCAAGATTTTGTGGTAATTGACTTAAGGTAAATATACAACATATACATATATACATCATATAACATATATGCATACAAATATTCAAAATAATAAGCCAAAAATGCTCAAAAATAGACAAAAAAACCCTATACTGGAATAGTAATTTTTCATGCAAATTTTGCTCAATTTGATCTTCCAACCTCTTCCAAAGGATTTCAAACCATCAAAAAGCTTCTCCTTTGCTCCTACATCTCTAATTTGGTGAGGGATTCCCCTATATTTGTGCATTTGAATGTTTAGCTACAAACTTTAAATTTTGAGATTTGTTATATCTTGCTTATCTATGGTTATTTATGCTTAAATTAGCCTCTATTATGATCATGCAACATTCTTTTATAGCTATTTGAATAATTTTGTGGTTGAAAATGAAGTTTGGAGATTTGGGGAAGAAGATGAATAGTGCCTATGAATAGTAACCTGCGAATTTTGGGCTTTTTGCATTTCTAATCATTTTATTGCTTCTAATACATGAAATAGTAGCTAGAGAGCTTGTAGAGTAAACTTTTGACATGTATTTTCTTGTATGCCTATGTATTGTTGGGTGATTAACTAATTGCATGAAATGGTGTTGAGAACTTGAAATGCCTTTAAGATGTTTGAGGAAGTGCCTAGGTGAAGCTTTAAGTTAGTTGTGGAGTTAGTAACATGCTAAGCTAGTGGATTGAGCAAGAGGTTAAATTAATTGAACATTAGTGCAAAGGTAGTAATCTGGGCAGCCTACTGTCCATCACGTTTGGAACCATTTTAGACATAGCAAACGTACTCTAAAATTAACGAAATTTACACAGTAGCTAGATTAGGAAGTTCTGAACAAATGTTGATTTCTAGAGCTAAAGCTAATTCGAACGTTTTGACCTTCTTATTTAGCCATTTTTTGAAATCTGTCCTGAAAATCGCTGGTGCAGGGTAGTTATGCGCAGTCGTACGGAAATGGTTGTATCTTGAGGAATTTAGATCGGAATTGAGTTTCATTTGATTCTAAAGTTATCTACACTCGAAGAGATACATTTATACATAAAAATCAGAGAATTTGGAGATGAATAGAATAGGTAAATAATTTGATAAAGTTAGGATTCTGTTAGAAGATTTGGAAAAATGCATGCTTTCATGAAGCTCTAACTTGACTTGTTTTGAGCTTTGAGGTAGTGTGATTGAAGCTTGATTTTGTGTTATCTAAGGTGGCTATAGGTGACATTAAACCTAGATTAGTGTTTAAATTGGTTAGAACTTGATTAATTGAATTGCACACAAAAAGGGGCTATGCGTATATCTGTTGTCCATATGGGTTTGAATGCCTTGAATGGTGTTATATATGTTAGATAATGTCTCTAATGCATTTATGGCATTGATTAAAGGTGTCGTTAGGGGACTTTGGAACAAATGTTTTAATTCGACTTGTTTGATTATGTAATTAGTCTTAGATGTGTTAGGAAGCCTTTAAAATGTAATTATGACACTTAATTGCTAATCGGATTAAGTAGGTATAGTTCAAATCACCTAAGAGGCTTTTCGAAGTTTTTGAGTTAACATGCTTAAAATGGGATTTCTTGGCATTTACGTGGGTCATAAGGTGGCAATAATTGATTAGTAAAGTTAAATTTAGAATTCTTTATCCTGTGTGAAGTTTAGAACATATTTTGTAAACAATTGGAAAAGGATTTTGTTAGAATTTATATGAATTGGTTGAACTTGTTGCTTAGTTAGTTATTTGGACTACTTAATTGCTATATTTGAGTTTTAATTGAGGTATATAGGATGTATTAAGTAAATAAGCATGATATTGACTTTTAGAACATGTTATAGTTGAATTATATTTAAGTGTTAAAGTAGTTGTCTTGATTGGAAGTTTAACTTGATATTCCTTGTGGTATAAACGAAGTTAAGTTAGTTAGGAAGTTTAACTTGTTAGATTGTAACGTAGCTAATACCCTTGCAAGACTAAGGAAATGCTTTAGAGTCATTTGTGTGATTTCTTGGGCTATGTGACAATATGATATAAATGTGATTATATATAACTTCTATTGTTGTGGATTGAGTTAAGCAAAAGTTAAATTAAGTTAGAAATTAATATAGATAATTGCTAAAGTGTTAAACTCATATGAACACGCTAGGGTACATGTCCAAGCTAGTTCGAGGAGGTTGGGGTAATCGGAGCTATTTTCTTGCATATTTAGTCGGATCCAAGGTGAGGGAGTTACATTCTTTTGTGCATCTTAATTTGTTTTACTGCTCATAAATTGTATAGTTTAATATGATTGCTCATAATTACGTGTACTTTGATATGAATAGATTAAATATACACTTGTCTTTTATTTATATTGTTATATGGCATATTCATTATAATCTACGTGCGAGGGCAACCTACTTTGTTGTCCCTCATTTATGTGATTCTTAAATTATATTGTCATTGCTTGAATTATTGTGATCGAATATCGGGTTGCGCAACCTTTTCGGACATGGTAGCGTCGAGAAACACGGGCGGCGTCGGGCTTGCCGTGCTCCCTCGACTACCATGGTGCCTATTCCCTTCTCGCTGAGGCATACTCCACTACCCCAGAGGCGTGGTTCACCTGCTGGGCATGGACCTACCTCAGGAGAAAGGGTCGTAGGATCGGGATACATCTGGAGTATCCCAACTTATTGGAGTAAGGGGTTTGCCGGCATTTGCGTGAAGTTCGTGGCTCGTGGCTCGTGATTGAAAACTTGAAGTGGAACCGTATCCTTTTAAATGTGGTTATCTACTCGTTATTTAAATCTTGTTTCTTATGTTATATATATATGCTTTCTTGTGTTTGCATATCATATTGCACGCCCGGTATGTTGCATCACCTCCCTCGCTGGGCAACATTGTTGCTCACTCCTCATGTAACATGTTTCAGGAGAAGTTGAGGTAGACCTCCAGCTAGTAGCGGTAGTTGAAGAGAAGGAAGTACTAGTTAAGCAATTTCCGTGACTTCTTGTGTGATAAGGTTGTCTAAAATGTAAAGCTTGCGTGGAGTTGTTGTTTGTTATGTTTTGTTTCCTTGGGGTCTTGGGTATATTTGGTGAATGTAATAATTTGTAATCTTGTATGTTGGATATAAAGTGGAATGACGTGTAATAATCTATAATAAACTTATCCTTTTGCATGCTTGTGTTATTAACAAAACTTGGAAGTAGAACTTGGCTATTATTGTATCTAACCACCTATAGTTAAAATTAGAAATGCTTTGCTTGCTTGTGTGTTATACGTAATTGTTGTTCCAAGGCTCAGATGGCCTTGTGATCGCGGGTGGCCCATAAAAATCTTGGAGGATTGGTTATAAGAGTTGCTGTTTGTGGATCTAGCATCATGGTTGTCTTTGTGCAGGTACCAGTTTAGTCCTATAAACAGGGGAGACTCCGTCCGTTTTTCCCTAAAATTTTGAGACTGGGTTGGAATTGGGTTGAGAATAGCTTGGTTATTAGAACCTCCGGTCTCGTGAGGGATCGGGGCGTTACACCGCATTTCCTAAAATGTGGTGGTAAGGAGTGAGTATACACAACACGTATACTCAGTGAGGGCGAGATAGATATCGAGGGAGATATAAGAAGGTCGTACAATGCAGATAAGACAGTTAAGCAACATATCCAATAAGAACAACAATCAATATAATCAACCATATAATAACAATTAAAGAAAGCCTTAACACAACCAATTAAAACTATACCACACTTTGAAGGCTATGGTTCACTCATACGAGCAATGTACCATTTCACGAGCAATACATCAATCTCGAGCTTGATGTTGACAACGATAACAATAAGCGCGCAACCACCTTATCACTTCCACTCGGTATACTCCGAATGTATCCCGACACATCTACGACCCAAATCACCCAAGGCGGCATCCCTAACGAGAATGGGAATAGGACATGGAGCTAGAGCAAACTAAACCTGGATGCCCAAAGAGGCCCATCACTCACGCACCTGACACTATGCAATGCAATACGAGATACAAGCAATAAACGACGATAGCATGAAAGTGCAGATTAGTGACGATATACGAGATATCAAGCACCTACCATCAATATTAGCATTCAATTAACTTTTCAAGTATGATTATCATTAACATCAACAAGAGCATCAATTAAACAAGTAATAGCAGTTCAAACACGAAAATGACAAATATCACTATTCAATATCTAGCTTCCAAAGACAATTACGAGTAAACGAGCTATGGGACTAGGAAATCGATTTCACTACCCTCATCCAGTCAATACAAGGCACGTTTCTATGTTACGAAACCTCACTTTCTCAACCGAAGCTCGAAAGTCCTCCTACTGCGTTTGAACTACAACTATGCCAATCGGTCGCTCAATCAACACCGCAACAACGCCAAAAGTGCTTCCATGCCCTCAATAGGAAAACCTCCAACTCAATTCGAGCACGGTCAACACTTGGTCAAATGGCCCCTTTACGTTTCATTGTCTAATTTATAATTTTAATAAAGGCCGATCTGTTTTTATTTCACATTTAATCGTCCTAACACTAATGGCACCAAATCAAATTAAGAAATCACAATTCGGATTGAAAATCCAAAAATCTAGGGTTTTACTATTTATTTTTACTATTCATTATTCTTCCCCGATTCAATTTGCTTTTTAGCCATAAAAATTGCTAAATAACTAACAAGCAATGCTCTACGATCCCTAAAGAGGCAATTCCAAGCAATTTCAGGCATTATAATGCATTAAATATCAAATCTAAGAAATTGAATCAAAAATAAAATTCGAACAAAAATGCACAAAAATGTGAAAACCCTCACAGAGACTGAAGATGATGCCCCGCAAGAACCCGAGCCACAACCCCTGAGCAATTCCACGCAAGATTGTGCAAGAAAAATGCAAAACATTTTTTTTTCTTTTCCCTTGAACCTTCGGCCATGGGGGGACAAAATGGACATTTTGGCTTTTGTTTTGTTTGGATTTTTGCCTTGATTTATTTATAAAATATGACAAAGGGCATTTTGGTAAAAAGGCAAGGTCAAATTTCAAGTTAAAATGGTCAAACGAGCTTATTTAAGTAGCATTTAGTCTAATTCAAGTTAAAACAATGCAATTTAATTCAAACCAACTAAAAACTAGTTAAATTAAGCTAAAAACACTATTCACAAAATCCAAGCAATATTTATCTAACTCTCATTTTCGATACGCTACGATCAAATGGTCAATAAATGATCTCTAATAGAACGATAAGCAATTTCATAAAAATATAATTTTTGAAAAGTAATTTAGTTTAAAATTCACTCTGAGATCAGAGCAATTTTTCATTTTTAGTTGAAAATTAAGTAATTAAATACAAGAAAATAAAACTGATTATTAAAAATAATTAAAATAATCAATATTCATTTAAAAATAATTAATTTAGCTATTTCCAGATTATTTGGAAGAATTATGAAAATAATGCTAATAATGAATGATTTGACTAATTCACACTAAATTAAAATGCAGTTAAATGCCATTGTAAGATGTGCCAGGTTCGGGGTATCACATGGCCTGACTCCGTACCAACGCCTTTCCCTTTGTATGCGGCTAAGTGACTTCGTAACCTTAACGTACTTTCTTTCTTACTATAGCATAGGCCTTCGTCGGGCTTTCGTACCTTCGCCTATAGACGGCGGCTTGGCTTCTCTATCGCTCATAACTTGGTATAGAGCCGTGTAGTCATCGGTCTTACCACCAGAATGCCTATGCAAATGGCCTCCACATTTGAATCGACACCCGAAGGGTGAGCTTCTGGCGGTTAGCTTAATGCACTAGATAATAGGTATTAGGCATTTTGGGGCTGGAAGATGGCAAGCAAATGAAGGGAAGCACTACTACACGAAGCAAAGCTTTGTAGACTTGACATGTCGCTTATAGAATGCCGACTACTATTTTTCACTTCATTTCAAAAAATTAAGGGAAGGGGGAAGGAAGCTTTGCTTAGCGAGCTTCTAGAAGGCCGACCACTACATAAGCTGTTGGTAGAGAAAGCTCTTCGACCTTCCCTTCATTCGTTGCTAAGCCAAGGTCCCAGGTCTCTGAGTCAGCCCGCACTTTTTTTGAAGAATCCTTCAACCATGGGCATACGGCCTGGTAGGCCTTCCCTTTCCACCGAAGCTTCATGGGTGTTGCCCCATTCGCTAATCAAATGTTTGGATGTGAGCTATACTCCGTGAGGAGCCAAACGGGCGTATGGCTTTGCCTTGCCATTTGACCTCTCTTCCCGTGTGACTAGGAATGCTCAGTGACAACCTCTCAATTGTCACCGCCTGGCCCTCTTGCTACCACGGTAGCACCCAGTATGGTCAGCACCAATCATGTTTGGGCAACAAAGCTTACAATCATTCACATTGGTTCATCCTGCTATGCCCTGGGCCTTTTGCTCTTCTAACGTAAAAGGTGGTCGGCCATTCGTCAAGGCCCAGGAATCCGCTGGACATCTCAGCGGTAGGATTTGATGCCCGCATCCGATCGAAGTTCCATTTTACTGCCCCCCAAGGCTAATATAAAATAAAGGTGAGCTATTTCTAGGTGGGTCGCTTCGCGCAAGACATTGCTTAAGACCAATGGGTCACACAATAGGTGCACAATCGACTTTGCACATTCCATCCTTCAGCCCTTCGCCTATCGGCTTGGCAGGCAAGCTACCTTGATCCGTCTTCGGCTTTGATTAGTTATGCTCAGAAGCTCCAATAAGCCCTAAAGTCTCTTGCTGCCTAAAACTCTGCCAAGAGAGTGTTGCTTTACTTTTGATCCTATGTGCCCAGAGAATGCTATGCGTTCTCCACTTTTGGATCTCGCAAAGAGAGGATGTGTTTTTTCCTATGACTTTTTCTTTCATTTGCGGAGCGAAGAAAGCGGGCTTTTGCCCTAGCTACCGCTAGCCTTGGGAAACCAAAAGAGCTATCGAAGGAAATAGGATGCAGTCACTACCTTGGACTTTGGAAAGGAGAAGGCAGAGAAGAAAACGTCATTCACTTAAGTTTTTTTGCTTTCTGCGCCTTTACTAGTAAAGGGGCTCTTCGACCAAGGAGACATTCTGGTAGGAAGGCTGACCACTACATAGGCTGCCATCAGTCCAGGAGAGAAGCAAGTTACTTTTTCTTTGATCCACCTTCCCAAGCAGGGAAGAGAATGAAAATGGACCGCAGATGGTAGTCATGGTAGATTCGAGGATCTTAGACAGCAGAGCAAACTCTTCTATCGTGTTGCATTTCCTCTGGTAGACCTTCTCGATCTATCGTACTGGAGCAATTCAAGAAGAACGATTAGGCTCATACTCTATCCTTTCTACAATTCCCATAGACGAAGTGCTTCGTTTCAGATCAATTCTTCGCTACAATCACTTCAATCAACCCCCTCAGTGAAAAATCGTAATACGCCCCGAGGAATTACTACCAGCAGAGTTTCCTCTACTCAAAGTGAATTGTCTAAGTGCTATCCCCTCTTGGATTTATCTAATTGTCTATCTCCTAACCATTCGATTTCGTCTGAATTAGCTCCTACTCCTACTCATTCTCCTCCTTCATCGTCCTTGGTCCTTTTTATATAGCAAAGTCAGCTGCCGGTAGGTCAGTCGCCTTCTAGCCGGTGACTATCTCCGTTATGGAGCTAGGTGTACACCGCCACGTCAGGACTCTCTTTTGAAAGTGAGATCACCACCGACTTTTAGAAGAGGAAAAGATCCCTCCAAACTAACTGAAATAGTTAAGTGAAAGGAGCCCGCTTACCCACTCCCATTTTCCTCCATTGCTAGAAGCCTCGCCCGCTTGACTTGATATGTCAAGAAGACTACAACCTATAGAGGATCACCTTTTGCTTAAAAAGGCCCACTTATATCATATATATGATAAAGGAAGCAGGCGCCTTTTCACTTTTTATTTGATAGGTTTGTTAGGAGGTGTAATATGTTATGTATAACGCGCTCATACTCTATCCATTAGGATGTTCCCCCCTTCAAGAGCTCCGCTAGGATACTAGCTTGGTTACCTAGCATTGAATTAGGTAGAACACTCGTCCTACTTCTACAGATAGATAGAAAAAGAACTAGTAAGTCCATTATTTGTTTGTGGTACCCCTAAGATACTTTATTCCTTTCCTTTCAACAAAAAATCAAAGGCGGCCTACTCGCTTTGTATTAAATAAAAGCTTTCGCACTTTGTTTTAAGAATTCATCTAGTTCTATCTTTCTTTCGTTAGTTAAGCCACATTTTTCTAAAAAAGATTGTAATAATTCTGGTTTTATGCTATTTAGAATGGCTCTCCCAAATTGAGAAATTATGTCTAGTGGCATTCGATCACATAATCCATTAACAGCTACATAAATGACTAGAATTTGTTTTCAATTGGAAGTGGTGCATATTGTGGTTGTTTCGGTACTTCAGTCAGCCTTGCACCTCTCTTGAGTAATGCCTGCGTCGCAACATCAAGGTCTGAGCCAAATTGAGCAAGGGCGGCCACTTCGCGATATTGTGCCAATTCTAGTTTTGAACTACCGCAGACTTGTTTCATAGCTTTCAACTGAGTGGCAGACCCGACGCGACTAAAAGATAAGCTGATATTAATAGTAGGTCTAATTTTGTGATAAAAGAGCTTTGTTGTCAAATAGATTTGTCCATCAGTAATGGGGAACACATTGGTGGGAATATAGGTCGATACGTCTCTAGCTTGTGTTTCAATGACGGGTAAGACGGTCAAGTTACCTGCGTTTGTCTAGTCCGATCGTTTATTCGCTCTTTCTAAGAGATGGGAATGTAAGTAGAAAACATCCCCTGGGAAAGCCTCATGACCTAGTGGTCGGCGTAATAATAATGACATTTGGTGATATGCCACCGCCTGTTTACTAAGATCATCATAGATTACTAATGTGTGTGTTCCATTATTGCGGAAATATTCCCCCATGGCACACCCAGAATATGGGGCAAAAAATTACAGAAGAGCAGGATCCGAAGCGATGGCTGCTACAAGAATAGAATATTCCAAAGCATTCGCTTCTGAAAGAATTTGGACTAATTGTGTCACAGTTGAGCTTTTCTATCCAATCGCTACATAGATACAATACAATCTTTCACTCTCAGAGGTGGCCCTTGAGTTCATTTGCTTTTGGTTTAATATGGTATCAATAGCAATAATAGTTTTTATAGTTTGTCGGTCCCCGATTATAAGCTCTCGTTGATCACGACCTATAGGAACCAGGCTATCTACCACTTTTAACCCTGTTTGCATAGGTTCGTGCACAGATTTATGTTCAATAATCCTAGGGGCTTTCACTTCTCCACGTCTTCGCTCGTGATCGCTTAGAGCCCCTCTTCCATCAATAGGTACTCCCAAGGTATCGACCACATGCCCTAGCATAGCCTTTCTCGCAGGAACATCCACAATGGATCCAGTGTGCTTGACAAGATCTCCTTATTTAATAGCAGTATCACTACCAAAGACAACAATCCCTACATTCTCATTCTCAAGATTCAAGGCGATTCCTTTCACACTGTTGGCAAATTCAACCATTTCCCCAGCTTGAATCTCGTTCAATCCATAAACACGTGCAATCCATCTCCAACTGAGACCACTCGACCAATCTCATCCACTTTAAAATTCGTGTAAAAGTAGATAATTCTACTTTCTAATAGAGTCGTTAGTTTTGCAGCTCTGGGAGAGAGTTCTACAATGAAATTACAGATCGAGTTAAGGGAGAATGCCGCTTTCAAATCAAATCAAAGATCTTTTTTGATTTTCTATTCATTAGGGGCATAACCAGGCTTTGCATGATATATTTGGTTTAACCCCTTTTTTTTAGAGTCTTTCTTTCATCATTCTAATTTTCAAGAATGAATGAAAGAAATTTTTTATTCACTTCTTTGACTTTGACGCATTCGTATTCGAAATCCCGTACTTTCATTTTTGTTTAATAATCACTTCTAGTTAGTTAACATTCGATCTACCTTGGCAACGAGCTTTATCTTGGTAGATAGGGGCACTTTCTTTTCTTATCTTATCTTAGCGCCTTCTTCTTCTTTATTCCCGTAACACTCAAACAGCTTTCCTGAAAAAGGTGAACTTGGGGAACAACATCTTTGGTGAAAGAAAGAATGGTTAAGTCAGAAGCATGACACACGTACTTCAATCCAAAGAAGGACATAAGCAAGACAAAGCTGTTTTTCTTTCTCTTTCTATAAGAAATTACATAATGGTTTTAGGGCTAAAGCACATATATATGGAGAGGTACAAAGGAGAGATGTGCCAGTTAGATTATAAGAATTACCAGGGTTTGCCAGCGGTATTTGATTGAAATAGTGTGGCATCGCTACGAATGACTTTCTTTAATTATATAGCCCCTCTTTTAATTCCATGAATAGATTCGATCCATTAGGTTTTGACTCTGTCTTCTTTAGATTGCACTAGTTTGTCAAGCCGTAGTTTGCTTGTTTTAGTCCATACAAGGACTTCCTGAGTCGACTAACTAGATGTAAAGAAACTGATTGCCCTGGCAAAGGCTTCATGGACCTCATGTACTTTTCCATTTAGAAAAAATACCTCACATCTCAGACGAATGAAGACTACTTTCTCCCCATGGCAATTGCAATCAGAGCCTATACAAAAGTAACCTTTTCCAATGGGGCAAAAGTCTTCTCAGATCAATACCAAGAAGGAGTCTGAATTTCCTTTAATAGTGGTATTTCCATCAGTAAGAGGTTTTGAACCCTTCTCTATCTGATATAGTAATGAACGACGTCTTCTGCAAGACTGAAAATTCCTCAGATATAGGCCTATTGCCACTGAGGCTCGAAGACCTCACTATCATTTTGCGGCTTCAAAGAAGAATGAACAAGGGCAAGGAAAGAACTATGCTGAGATTAGAGCATATGGGTGTCACAAATAAAAACAACGTACCTCAGGCCAAGGTGAAAGGCCAACGAGCTTAGGCCACAAATCAATATCTGACTCTAGGTGGGTAGCAGTGGAGTTACTAGCCTGTCAAGAACAGGAAGAGGTATGAAGTAACTCAAATGATAAGGAGAGGAAGGTAGACGCTCGACCAGGGTGGAATCCCTTTTTTATGTTGGAGGATACTTTCCAACCTTACTCAAATAGGGGGTGTAAATGCAGAAGAAAATAGAGGGAGACAGCTTGGAATACAACTGAGGGTCAAACTCTAGTTCGTTTTCCAAGATCGATGGATCAGCATGAGATTGTCAGGAATGAAACTTCCAATGCTTCTAACGCCTCTGGTTCTGCTTAACCCTCTCGGGCTCTCGTTGCTGAATTTGATGAAGCAAGTCCCAGGTCCTAGGAGAAGAGGTCATAAAACTGGTAATCAAATCTGGTCTAGCTTAGCAAAGGAGAAGGCGATCGATAGTGAGAAAGTTTGAATTTAAAAAAAAAAAAAAAGATGTATTTCCTCTTTGTAGCAACAGTGTCCAGTCTTTTCGCACTTCTTTGTCTGAAACTCGGCTCAATGGAATTCTTTTTTGGGGGATATTTCTTTGAGAAGAATGCAATTTCAAGATCATAATTTAGCCAAATTAATAATCAACATTAGAGAACTAGATCTTATGTATTATCCCCTCATTCCCCTATTCCCCTTTCTCTAATAATAAGGTTAGCTCGTCAGGTGCTGGTGTAAGTAGTAATTTCTACCATTGCTAAAGCTTTTTCTTTAAGTCTTTTCACTCTGATTATCGTTATTCAAGCGGTATCACAGAGAATATTTCATTTCGTCCTTCTAGCAAGGGTTTGAAAATGGGCTTGGTAGCTAGGAAAGTGAGGAAGGCGCTATACTATTGGGCAAGTAGCGGTTCTAGCCTCAGCTTTCTTGTAGCTTTGGGGATTTTTTAATGCTACTTTAGGATTCAAAAAAAGGCTTCAGCTCAAGTGCAAGCTGGGTAAACATGTTCAGCTTTACTGTAAGTCTAAAGAAAGGGAGGGGCAAAGTCTAATCGCTATTAGCTCGCTTAAATCTCTCCACTCGCATAGTAATGCCCTAGTCAAATCCATATCTTGTTCCTTTGCGAGCGGAAGTCAGAACTAATACCGAGACTTCTTTCTTTTATGCCTTACTAGTTATGAAAGTGGATCACTTTGTTTGTAATGAAAAGAAAAGAGAAGGCAGCTGTAGAGATCGAGTCTTTGAAGGCAAAGAAAGTGATAGGGAAAGTGAAAGATTCTATCTTTGTCAGGTTTAAGGTAAAGGGCATGAAAGAATGAAAGTTATTGTTTCCGGGCATATCGATGGGAATAAGAGCAGGCGATAAGTGAGACAATTCCTTTTGGTAGTAGATGCTGGTAAATCAGAGTCAAATCTATCTTTTTGGAAGCAAAGTCGTAACTTATACCATTCAAAAGGCACTCCAGCCCTTATGGATAAATAGATAGAATCGTTCTCTCTTTACAATTACGGTAAGCAAGTCTATTAGAATAGTACACACCACTCGTTTATAAAAGGTGAATAACTGATGAGTGTGAGAGCGATGCACTTTGTCTTTTGGTTATGAATTTCTAAGAGCTTTTAAGTTGGAACTCAAAGCTAGTGCATTAAGCAAGCTTGTTTGTTGTAAGGCTATTGGATCAAATAATTCCCTCTTTCAGTTTTGCTCGTCCTACTTCTAAGGATAGATAGTTTAAGGAAAGCAAGTGCTGTGATGAGATTTGTCTTTCTCAAGCTCTCCTCTTAGAAGGTTCAAGATTATTCTGATTGCACGAGAGATTGCCCTACCTACTAACTCCTCTCCTTTATGGGTTGGCTACCAGGGATCCATTGTGGCTTTTGACTAGGTTGGTACGGGTAAATTACCATCAAGCCTAAGTTATTTGGTTCTGAGTCTGGTTCTGTACCTTACCCTTACAACTTTAAACTTCAAATAGATTGTTGCAACTCCAAATTCTTTATATAGGGGAAACTCCAACTATGGAATACGAAAGCCTTGTTATCGAATACTAAAACGTTCCCCTTTGATTCTTATTCTTTGTGTTCGCCCTTGGATGACACTTTCTAAAGCATAGATCCATGAGACAGAAGTTCTCGAGGGGCATGAAAGTCTCAAAATACGCGTGCGGGCATTGTTTGTTGCTACCTTGGAACTCCTATTGAGTCAAGTAGTAAATATTATGACTGGCAAAACAACTAAAGAACTGGAGCTCTTCTAACCAAAACTTATTCTAAAGGAATAAAAGGTCAGTCAATACGAGAGTTTTGATGCGATAGAATCCCTAAAAGATTTTCATTCTTTTGGTAGTTTAGGAATGGGGTTGGACAAGAAGCTCGATGCAGGGAGTCCCTAATCTTTTAGATTGATCGGGACTTTGTTCCTTAACTTAATCTTTTACCCGGAGTCAAACCTTCACTACCTTAATCCCTTAAACAAAACACTTAATCGTAGAGCATGAGGAATTAAGGCTTTCTTTCTGTCCGCTAGTCAGGAATGGAATCGGAGGCTACGAATACGAATTCTTGAATAAGGGTAATTTAATAATAATTATTAGACAAATAGGGCACTAGAACGCTTTTCTTCCTCCTTCCCTTGTCAGGCCTTTCTAAGAGATAAAGAGGTCAACAAAAAGTTCTTTGAGCTATCGACGAAATGGCCAGCAGAGTTTGATTTCAGCATTGAGAACTTCTTTCTTAATCCTCGCCCTTTGGTTGACTTACTCTATACCTAGAAACATAGTTGAGACTGGTCGATCTTTGTCAATCCGGCTTTCACTCTTAAGCAACCTTTGCTCCATTCGTGAAAAGAAGCCTAAGACAAGAGGGTTGGGTCAGCAGATTGAGTCAACGAAACCTCTTTCGACAAAAGATGAAGGTGGCGATCCTAATCTTGAACTAAGTGACTAACCTAAGGGTCTCCTTCCTTTTTCGCGCTAGCTCCAGTCGTCCCTTTCTATAAAAGAAACAAGGAATTGACAAAGCCAACTGGGTGGTGAAAGCACTCCGTCTATGGTGATAGTGCGGCTTGTAAGAGAACTGGGTAGGTTTTCCTTTCCCTCGTAGTCAAGGCACTTGGTTTTTTATTCGATTGAAGGGAAGGAGAAAAGGCTTAGTAAAGTAAATAAGTAGGATAGATAGTTACCCGACTCTGGCCTTGAAACAATGACCCGGCATAAGTACTCAAATGTGGCAGACGTCCTACACGCCTAATGTAAAGTGAAAGTGTCTGGTTTGATAGAACCATGTAGTAGTTGGTCAGAAAGGAAGAGAAATAGACTCCAACGGACTCGGGCAATACCATTAGGACATAAAGGGATTGGGGTACGGAGTAGTGAATTAGGTGAGGAGTGTAGGAGCAACCAAAGATGATAACTCTCTCGGCAGAGTTGCTCTTTATTTAATTTATTTAAGGTGGTTGAGGGAATAAAAGTGTCGAGTAATAATGATAACGAGAGAGTGGAAATCACTCAATTTACTTTCTGAGGATCAAGAAGATGAGAGATGCCCAGCCGGGTGCCTTTGATAGCGTGTACGGTAGGTATACAAAAAAGGGCTAGCTTGCCCGTCAGTCCTAGGTGGAGAACTAGGGGGTTTTTAGATTACAGGTACTTGCGTAATACGGTTTTTCCAATCGAAGTTCAAATGCCCTTTCTTTCCTTCGTTCGAAAGGTAAGATCGATCTAATGCTAATGTGATTGTTTCTGAGAAATTACGGGTGAGAAAGTTCATCCCTACATTTCTCAATTGACCTTTGACTCACTTGAAAACTCTTATCATGACCTTTCGATCCAAGTATGATATGAACCAGAGTCTAACTAACTTGCTTTTCAAGGAAAGAAAGAAGTTGTATCTTTGTATATGATAATTAAATTCGCTCGATTCCGCCCTTTAGCTTGGCACGTTGATGGAATAACTTCTCTCTTTTTCTACCCGGGCATCTCCTCTTATACTGTTATTGATATAGAATACATAAGAATGACATTCCCTTCCCCGAAAGCCTAGAAGTCAGCCATAACTCTTAACGATACAAGGAATAGCTATCATTTCGTGCCCAAGTCCAAGCACGGGATGAGACTTACCAACTAATCCTAGTGTCTCTGGGTCAGGTCACGAACGGTATTTGATTGATTTGAGCTCTATCGTCCCATTCTCTAACTAAACTAGTCCACCAGCGAGGGTAGGCAACTCAGTAAGTAGAGTTTCTAATGTTAGCAAGATTTGATGCGCTATTGAAAGGCTCTTAGCTACTTATCTGGGATTAGAAAAAGGCGTAACTGCTCTTATCGTAAGGGCTAGGCTATTAGATGGGAAAAAGCCTGCTAGGCTCAAACTGATGAGACAATTTCTTATATTATCTTTACGGTGTTAGACTCTATATAACCTGAAAAATATACTAATTTGATTTTGGTCAGATCAGAGCCTTCTGTTGGAGGAGATTGATTTGACTTGCTACCGTACTTTAATTAGTCTTCCACTTTACCTAGATTTTATAAAACTTAAAGGGAGTATACCCCGGGTCACAACAAGGCTATGGGCATTCTTTGTTCCTGTCTTTGTCACGATCAGTAGAAAATACTGAGCTCTATTAATGCCAACCAAAAGCTCACAGAAATGAGTTCAAACTAGTTACTAGTAGAGGTGCATGGGAAGGAGAGTAATTATCACGCCCCAACTCGACTCCACCTACAATCAGTCAGGACGCAACGGAATTTCGGCAGTATAACGACATTAATTAAGACACCGAGGCTCTAAACCAACCTCTTAAGAATATCATACAACTAACTCCACAAACCATTCAACAATCAACTCCTCAATTAAATTAACAACAGACAACATAATCATATTATACAATAATCATTACTACAACAACTCATCCATAGTTATACGCCTTCGTTCAAACTTAGTACATAGGCTATACATACATTTCAAAATAGGTTATAACCAACTTAGTAATCTAATCATGATCAAAATAAAGACTACTAAATCATCATACATAAGTCTTTATATTAAGATAGGTTATACAATATATTGTTTTACAACAACTAAGATAATCTCATGGCAATGACTCCTGCACATAAGACTCATCCACATACGGCACATTTCCCTCTTCAAGAGGCACGTACCCGTAGTCAGAATCAGTAACACCTGCATGCATGCAATAATTGAGAGTGAGCTTATATAAAACAAGCCCAGTGAGGATCTGATAGATCTCTAACAGTATTTACTATACTCTTTGAAATGATCCTTTGAGCAGTAAACACACAATAAACATCAATAACAATATAAACACGTAAACTATAATGACCATTCAATAAAGGATACCCTAGTTGGTGTAGCTCTAAACGCCATCACGATTTCAACCAACTTCTTATCACCCCCATGACATACACACCCGAGGTACCTCACTAGCCCTGCCCTCCATGGCAGCTCCGCCCATGCCAGATGAGGGTACCCTTTGATAGCCATGCCGTTTTCAACCCGACGGTCTGATACCGCCGGAGATGTGGCACACGCATATCAAGACTGAGCACTAATAATAAACATTCAATCACAGGAGGACAACCTTTTCCGTTGACTATCTTTCGGTTCATCAATAATCAATATTCAATAATCAAAATCAATAATGCATCAATCAATTAATAACATTAAAACAACACAACATCAATTAATCAATTACCAACAAATCAACTAAGTAAGATGACACAGCAGGCCACACAACTTAACATGCATTAGACATGGAACCAAACCCTAATCTAACCATCAACAACTCACAAGTCAATCATTCAAACACCACCCAATCATCTAAAAGCATAAACCACATTTTAAAGAAAGACAACCTAAACTTCTAATAATCATAACTTACATTCTACTAATCCAAACAACTCTAAACCAGTTCCTATCACTCACTCACTAAATCAACTACATTAGCCCCCTCGGAAACCAACCAAAATACATCCAAATCATGCCCAACAGCCCTAAAACCTCAATGCACCTAGGCTGAAATTTCTGAATTTTCGCACCAACATCACAATCAAAATTTCGGCATTACAACAGAACTACCTCGTATTTAACAAACTTTTACAAATTGACGGCAATCAATTCCAACCTCTACAACTCAAATTAATCACCAAATAGCTAATAACTCAACTTTTAATACCCGAAAATAAAATTTCATGCTACAACAGTTCAAATCTTATATAAACGCATATAAACGATCCTTAGCATGCACTGAGCAATAATATAACATCAATTCAACTTTTTAACCGTTCGAAATGCTATTATACGTAAAAACATAAAAATGACATTTTGAGATCTAGAATTTTTCTCTCACCTTTGATGTGTTATGAAGCCAGAATGATGCTCAATGGATTCTCAAGAGGTGGAATCAAGCTTTGGTTGATGAAGATTGTCCTTTGATTGCAAGTTTTATTGAAAAAATCTCCTCGAAAAACCTTGAGTTTTATTTCTCTTTTTCTCCTATGGATGTCTCGGCCTTGTGTGTGTGTGTGGTGGTTTTTTTGTGCTTTGCAAGTGTGTGTTGATGCATATTAAGTAAAGGTCAAACAATTAAAATAGTCAAAGTTTATTTCCTTAGTTTATTTTTAGTATTTTTAGTCTTTTAAATCCTATTTTTGACTATTTCTTGCTCAACTATTAAATTGACACCTAAATTAATTCTAGAAAATATATTTTAGGTGACAAAGAGTTTTACATTTAAACATTTTTACCCGAGTCGGCTTAAAACTCGATTTCTTACAAAAGAAAGTGTAAAAACTTTTAAAATTTCAAAACCGATTCCAATCTGATTCCAAATCTGTTTTAATCAAACACGGGTCTATTAATACCCGAGGACTAGGTTTTAAAATGTTTAAAATACCCCTATAAAAATTTTAGCGGACATGTGCTCAAAATACTATTCACTAAAACCGACGATAAAATTTCTGATTTCATTTTTGATTAAAATTTCATGAATGAACATATAGCATATATTACGAATATAAATCACATTTTTAACACATTTTGACTCATATAACACATAAACAGGTCAAAGCACGCAAAACAAGGAAAAACACACAAATCGAGGTTATGCAAAATATGGGGTCTCACATTCTCCCCTTCTTAAAGAAATTTTGTCCCCGAAATTCTTACTTGTTGAACGGAAAAGATCTGGGTACTGCTGCTGCATTTGATCTTGCCTCTCCCAAGTAGCCTCCTCAATACCGTGATGCTTCCACAACACTTGAACCATCGGAACCTTCTTCAATCTCAACTCTCGTTCCATCTGATCAAGAATACGAATCAGCCTCTTATTATAAGTCAGATTCTCATGAAGCTCTAACGGCTCTGGCTCTAGAATATGAGAAGGATCCGGATTATACTTCCGCAAATTAGACACGTGAAAGACATCATGAACATTAGAGAAATTCTCCGATAAAGCCAATCGATATGCCAACTTACCAACCCTGCCGGTAATTTCAAATGGCCCTACAAATCTCGGACTCAGCTTTCCGCCTTTACCATATCGAGCAAACCCCTTACGATGAGACAATCTCAAGAAAATCCGATCTCCGACAGTAAACTCCAAGTCCTGATGACGCTTATCAGCATAACTCTTGAATCTGCTCTGCGCTGTAAGCATTCTCTGCCTGATCAACTGAGCATTCTCAATCTTCTCTAGAAACTCTGGCATAATAGTCGGATCAATAGTCTTCATCTCCCCTACTTCATCCCAATACAAAGGTGAACGGCACTTACGATCATAAAGAGCTGCAAAAGATGTCATCCCAATAGTAGCTTGATAACTATTGTTATAGGCAAACTCAGCAAGTGGTAGATGTTTCTCCCAATTCTTCCCGAGTCCAGAACACAAGCCCTAAGCATACCTTCCAGAATCTAAATAGTTATCTCGGACTGTCCGTCGGTCTGTGGATGATACGCGGTGCTGAAGTTAAGTTGAGTACCCAAAGTCTCCTGAATCTTCTCCCACAAGCGAGAAGTAAATTGAGGATCTTGATTTGAGACAATACTAGATGAAATTCCATGAAGTCTAACAATCTTATCCAAATAAAGATCCATCAACTTTGCAACTTCATCTCCCATCCTCATCGAAATAAAGTGAGCTGTCTTCGTCAAACAATCCACGACAACCCAAACAGCATCATTACCTCTCGGTGTTCTAGGCAAACTAGTAACGAAGTCCATCGTAATATGCTCCCATTTCCACTGTGGTATAGCCAACGGCTGAAACAAACCTGTAGGTTGTTGATGCTCGGCTTTCACTCGTTGACAAGTCAAACATCTAGATACAAACTGAGCAACTTCCCTCTTCATATTATTCTACCAGTAATGCTGCTTCAAATCCCGATACATCTTGTTTCCACCAGGATGAATGGTGTACTCAGAATTATGAGCCTCCTCCAGAATACATCGCCTCAAGCCCGGTTCATCGGGAACACAAACCCTATTCCAAAACTGAAGAATACCATCCTCATGTAATTTGAAGTCAGACTGATCATCCTTGATCTTCTAAAGTTTAACATCAAGTTGCTGAGCTTCTCTGATCTGAGACAACAATAAAGGTTGAACACGGAGATGTGAACACATCACCCCAACCTGAGTTAACTCTGGTCTCCAATAAGTGAATTCCTCAAGGACCTTCCCCTTCTTGACAGCCAAAAAAAAAACACTCGCCTTATGGCTAAGAGCGTCTACCACAACATTTGCCTTCCTAGGCAGATAATTGATAGAACAATTATAATCTCCGAGAAGTTCCATTTATCTCCGTTGACGCATATTCAACTCCTTCTGTGAGAACAAATACTTCAGACTCTTATGATCGGTGAAAATCTCAAACTTACTGCCCTATAGATAATGATGCCACTTTTTTAGTGCGAATACAACTGCTGCCAACTTAAGATCATGAGTCGGATAATTCATCTCATATGGTTTCAACTTCCTAGAAGCATAGGCAATAGCCCGACAATTATGCATAAGTACACAACCCATGCCCTCCTTGGATGCATTCCTGTAGATACCCATATTATCAATCCCCTCTGGTAGAGCAAGTACTGGAGCGGTAGTCAATCTCTTTTCCAACTCCTAAAACCCACTCTCACATTTCTCATACCAAACAAAGCTAGTATGTTTCTGAGTTAACTTAGAAAGTGGCCCGGTAATCACAGAAAAGTATTTCACAAACCTACGGAAATAACCCGCCAAGCCAAGAAAGCTACGAACCTTCGAAACATTTTCCAGCCATTTCCAAGACACCACCACGTCAGTCTTAGTGGGATCTACAGAAATACTGCTCTGTATGATAACATGGCCAAGAAAAGATATGCGTTGTAGCAAAAATTCACATTTGCTAAACTTCGCAAACAACTGATGCTCCTGCAGTTTTTGTAAAACAAGCTATAGATGTTGCTCGTGATCCGATTCAGACTTAGAATAAACCAAGATATCATCAATAAAGATAACCACGAATTGGTCCAAGTACGACTGAAAAACCCGATGCATATGATCCATAAATGTTGCCGGTGCATTAGTTAATCCAAAGGGCATAACTACAAACTCATAATGCCCGTACCGAGTCCTGAAGGCAGATTTCGGAACATCCTCCGTGAGAATCCGAAGCTGATAATACCCCTGCCTCAATTCAAACTTAGAGTAAACTTTGGCTCCTTGAAGTTGATCAAACAACTCATCAATCAATGCCAAAGGATACTTGTTCTTGATAGTCACTTGATTCAAACCATGATAGTCAATGCATAATCTCAAGGTACCATCATTCTTCTTCATAAATAAAATAGGTCCTCCCCAGGGTGAAGAACTCTGCTGAATGAAACTCTTCTCAATTAACTACTGCAATTGAGTTTTCATCTCCTTCAACTCAGATGGTGCCATCCGGTACGTCGATTTAGAAATAGGTTTAGTACCAGGAATAAGATTGATCACAAACTCCACATCTCTCTCTGGCGGCAACCCTGGCAACACCTCGGGAAATACATTGGGATATTCCCGAATAATAGGAACTTCCTCCAGCTGTAGCTTATTAGATGGCTTGTTGATCAAATAAGCTAGATAACTCGAACACCCCTTACTTACCAACTTAACGGCTTTAGTTGCTGAGATAACAAAAATCGTCTTAGCACCCCGGTTCCCTGCTACCTCTATCACTGGCTAATCTAGCAACCGAAACCATACTACCTTCGTTCTACAGTTTAACTGGGCATCATACTTAGAAAGCCAATCCATACCCAAGATAACATCATACCCCTAGAAAGGAAATAAGATAAGGTCGGAAGGAAAATTATACCCTTTAACATGTATTTTACAATCCTTACATACTAAGCCAGTCACATACTTATCAGTCAAAGAGGTACTAACCTCAACCACATAAGGCAATCTTGCAGGTTGCGTATTAACACGTTGCACACAAGCAGGAGTAATGAAAGAATTCGTAGCACCAGAATCAATCAACACTTTAACAAGTTGATCAAGTACAAGAAAGTTACCTTCCACAACTGTAGTCTCCTCAAGCATCTCCACCAAGTCAACTGCGTAGGCCCGAGCCTGAACCCGCTGTTGCTGAGGTGCACCACCAGTAGGTCAACCCTGATAACCCTGGGTCACTGCCTGACCCTCAGTTCCTCGATATCCATAACAATCCTTCACCCTATGCTAATTGCTACCGCAACCCAAACAATTTCCTGCCTTCGCCCAGTAGTCGGCCTCCACATGGCCCTGATGCTTGCAGTAAGTACATTGTGGTGATGAAACACTGCCACTGCCCCTAGAAGAACCAAAACCCGAGAAAGCAGTTGTACCAGCCTTCTATTGAGGTCTCACAATACTAGGCCTATATGGACCCTAAGACTAGGCTGGCCAAAACTACGGCTAGCCTGATAAGACCCTTGCTGAAACTGAGGTCGATAGTAGCCCTGCTGACCCTGCAGTCTGAAAGAACCCTCCTGCACTGCAGGCCTATAACTACCCTGCTGTACCGAAGGTCTATACATACCCTGCTAACCTTGCGGCTGAAATGGCCTCTTGCTAGGCTGACTAGGTCTGATCTGTTCCCCCTTTCTCTTCTCTAACCTAGAAGCTGCATCGAAGGCCTCAGTAAGTATATCATACTAATTCAGGGCCATCATAACCTGAATCTCGGGCCTCAAACCCAACATAAACCTACAAGTCTTGTGCTCCTTGTCAGCCACAAACTCCGATGCATACCGGGATAGTCTAGTAAATGTGGCCTCATACTGAGCCACTGAAGCATCCCCTTGAACTAGAGACAAACTCAGCCTCTCTCATCTCTCGTACAATCCTTGGGACATATTTCGCTCAGAATGGTATCCCAGACATATGGAATACCCTGGGTCTCCCAACTAGATTTCACCATGTGCCACCACTCCTCTGCCTCATCATCAAACAAATAAATTGTGACGCCCGGGTTTTAGCCATGCATTTAATTACTGTTGCATCTCTTGTTTGCGCATTTACTTCTATGCCTTATTAACTGACTTTGTGACTACTATTCACTCCGTTTTTAAACTACTTTCTATTAGTTAATTAGCATTTTTATTAAATCATATTAATTGTAAAAGTAGTGGGAAAAATGTGCATTTGAGCTTAAGGCGTTAGGAAGGCTCGTTTAGAAAATGACTTTAGTAGTTGAATGAATAGTGTTACGTAACTAACTTAGGTAATTAATTAGCTAGCATATATTTTACCACCTTAGGCTCGTTTCTAAGCTTTCAACACACATTTTAGAAGCCATTTAATTACCCAACATGACCCCACCCCAAGTCCTACCTAATATAACATAACACAAGCACATTGTAACACAAAAACAAAAAAATTCAGCTTGTGAACAGTAGCCAAACCCGACAGCCTTCCTTGTGCATTTGGGAGAGATTTTGCTCATCAAATCATCAATTCAAGCCAAGCCAAGCCTTGAGCAACTAGTGTAGGGTGTTTGCAAGGTTCCTAGGTGCTCCTACGCGTAGTGGTGAGGGATTTCACGACTTGTTTTTGCATTCTTAAATAGTTGCTCATTTATTGATTTGTTGAAAATATGATTATATGCCATTGTAATTGTTATCTATGCTAATATACTATCTATATGAATGCTAGAGAACACTTTTGAACCGTCGTTTCACAATTTAAACGGTTAGAATCGTTAGTTTGATTTTTAGGGTGAATAGTGACGTTTTTTTCTAGGGTTTTGTGTAATTGCTCGAATTGGCTTGAATTAATGCTTCTAATTGATGCCTTAGGTACTAGTGAAGATAATTAAATAGCCCCGTATACTTGCATTGCCCTTAAATCGCCTAAAAATGGAAAATAGCCGACTTTAAGTTGGGGCTTTCGGGGTTAATGCGAATCCGGGTGGATTCGGGCTTCAATTCTAGTATCCTTAGGCTACCTAGGTGCTATAGATGCCTTGATATCCCTTGTTTGAAGCCCGGACAATGTAGGTGTGGTTTAAAGCCAAAAGAGGGAAATTGGGGCTTTCGGGGTAAACGCGGGCATTTGATTGAGTTCAAGGGTTGAGAGGGTACCTTGGGGGTTAGTTAGAAGGTTGGGAGAGTTTCCTTTGAAAATGAAATCATTAACTTTGGTTTAGAAGAGAAATAGTTCGAAAAACAAAGGGGTTTAGGTGCAATTTAAGTTGTCTCACACTTCTAAACCCATGTCAGGACTTCTTAAGTGTTTATATATGATTTTAAATTGATTTGGAGCTTTTGGAATGATTCTATGCTTATATGGTATAAGTTCATTTGTAAACTGCTTATTAGCTTCTATCTTTGCTTCTATACTAATTGCAACGAGGTCAACCTACTTTGTTGATCCTCATATGTGTTAATGCTTATATTATTGTTATTAACTTGCCATCGTTGAGTGCATTGCATAGTGGTTGCGCAACCATAGTGTCGGGGCGGATGTGTTGAATATCGGCTGGGCGGCAGAGGGCTTGCCGGTGGATATTCAAACTCCGTGCCCTATTCCCTCATTCGCCTGGTCCGGAGATTGCCAGGGGATGTTGGGTCGTAGGATTTGGGGTACATCCGAAGTACACCCACTGAAGTGATTGGGTTTATGCCGGCTTATCGTGATCGTGCTCGTGGTTCGTGGATCGTGATTGAAGACCAGTGAAGATTGGTGTATAGGGGATTGTTGAAATGTATCCTTTTAATTGTGTGGTTATTTAAGTTATCATTGATTCTTAAATTGTTAAAGTGTTATTGTTGTGTAATTGTATTATCTGTTGCATTGTACGCCCCGGGACTATATCCCTCACTGGGCAACAGTGGTTGCTCATACCTCGATATCTGTTTCAGGAGACGCTGAGGGTGATCCCCAGCTTGTTGATTTAGTTGAGGAAGAAGAAGTTCAGATCGAGCCTTTACCTTAGTTGCTGTGTCTGATAACTTGAGGTGGTTAATGATTTTGTTGCTATGTGGAAGACTCATCTGATTACTTTATGTACTATTTTGTAGCCCAAGGGCTGTGTATATGCTTGTTGTATAAGTCGAAGATTAGTTGGTTGGGTTGTGGCTTTGAAAGTCTATGAACTGTAATAACTTTTATTTCTTGCCTTATTTCCTTGCATGCTTGGGAGTGGATGGTTGATGTAGAATGCTTCATCCCTTAAGTTGTTTTATTGATTTCCTAGAATGTTATGATTATAAGACTATGCTGACAACCAGTTCTCGCATGCTTGTGTGTTTTGGAGATATTGTGTACTATAAGGCTCGGATGGCCTTATAGCTTTATTGTTTAATTAAGAAAAGCTTGTATGTGTTATTGGGACCTTGTTTAAGCGTTTACAGGTTTTTAGAATGTCCACGGTACAGGGGAGACTCTGTCCGTGTGTCGGGTCCGGACTTAACCTTTAGCCTGGGGATTGGGTCGGGGCGTGACATTTAAGTGGTATCAGAGCTATAGATTGCATGAAGCCGGGTTAAATTTCTCGGTCTGTGGGTAGAGATTTGTTATGTGACTTTGTGAATACATGAGTCTTTAATTTTGATTGACCTAAGTGAAATTTGAATAAGGAATGAACATACTAGCATGGAAATAGAATATCAAGAGTTCAGAATGTCAAGTATGATCTAGTGATTTATGTTTACTTCAAGAATGTGGAATATTTATTTGAACCTCTATGTACTTGACTTTATGTAAATCTAATTGGACTCTTCTTTATGTGTTTACTTATAAATTGCATATATACATATATATATATACCTGTCATAACACTTTGCATTCTAGCTATTCGTGATGGGGCCTCGCCGTCGTGCTGATAATCCGAATGTTGGTGGAGAACCCGAGGGGGTTCGTGGGCAAGAAGCTGAGGTGGCCGAATCTTGGCCACGATGGCCACAGCTATGAACACTATCGCCCAGTTTGTTACACAACAGGGTCAACCAGGGGTCGTTGCAGGTAATCAGGCTGCGAGAGCCGGAGGTAGTGGTCCTACCAGAGGGAATCTGTATGATCGGTTTATACATCATGGGGCCTATACTTTCTTTGGGGAGCCGGACGATATGAAAGCTGAGATGTGGCTAAGGAAGTTTGAGAGAGTGGCAGCAATACTGGAGTGCCATGATGACAGGAAGATTACTTATGCTACTTTCCTTCTCGAGGGTGATGCTGAAGATTGGTGGAATACCATCAGTGAGAAATGGGGAGCTGAGGGAGGTCATCATTCGTGGGCCGACTTTGTCCGAGAATTTCGAGACAAGTATATAACGGTAGTTGCCCGCGAGAGGCGACAAACTGAGTTCATAAACTTGAGGCAGGGAAATATGACGGTAGATCAATACGAGGCTACTTTTACCCGGCTTTCCCGTTATGCACCAGCTTTAATTCAGCCGGAGGACATGAAGATTCAGAGGTTCATCATGGGTTTGAGAAGAGATATTATGCTAAACTTGTCTTCAAATGATTTTCCTAACTATGCTGCAGTAGTCCGAGCTGCCTCGAGATATGAGAAACGGAAGGCCGATGTGTTAGCCGAGACCAGTCAATCGAGTAAACGGTTTCAGTCTCAGAGTCAAGGGTACCAGGGGCAGGCTGTATCAGTTGGGCAGAGTTCGCAGCCGAGACAGACTCAGAGTTACACAGGGCCTACTCAGACTCAGGCACGACCAGTCCAGAGTCAGACTCAGAGTCAGTTCCGTCTAGCAGTTTCCCGTTCGCAGCAGGGTAGTTCAGCTACCTCTACTTACAGAGCTCCTTCGGGAGGCACTGTTGCAAGACGTCACCAGCAGTGCAGCTTCTGTCAGCGTCAGGGTCATACTGAGGATGTTTGTTGGAAGAAACATAACAAATGTACAGGTTGCGGCAGTGATCAGCACAGGGTTAAAGACTGTCAGAAATTTAAGAACCCTAGGGGTCAGACATCAGCTCAGAACTCTCAGACCAGGGCCTTAGCTGCAGCACCACCACCACGAGGCCAGGCCCGTGTATTTTCTTTGGATGCCGAGGAGCTTCCGGATACTACCGCTGTGGTAGAAGGTATTTTTCTTCTTAATGATCAATCAGTTAAGGTTTTAATTGATTCCAGGGCTTCGCATTCTTTTATTACTCCTACTTGTGCACAAAATGCTAAATTGAAACATGATAAACTGTTGCATGAGATTGTGGTCTATACTCCTATGGGTCCGAAGTTTGTTACTAGGTCTATTTGCAGAGCATGTAGTATATTTATTGAAGGTCGTGTTTTTCCTGCTGATTTGATTATCCTACCCTTCAATGACTTTGAAATTATATTGGGGATGGACTGGTTAAGTAAATATTATGCCCAGCTTGATTGTAGAAAGAAGATTGTGTATCTAGAGATGCCTGACCAGCCTGTACTTAAAATAGTTGGTAGTAGAAAATCTACGGGAACTCCTATTATTTCTTCTATTAGGGCATCTAAATTATTGAGCAAGGGTTGTGAGGCTTATCTTGCTTATTTGATTAATCAACCTGGGGATCAATTGAAATTAAATGATGTACCTATCGTGAGAGAGTTTCCGGGGGTCTTTCTTGAGGAATTATCTGGGTTACCGCCTGATAGAGAGATAGAGTTCATGATTGATTTGTTGCCGGGGACTTCCCCTGTCTCTAGGACTCCGTACAGAATGGCTCCACCTGAGTTGCAGGAATTGAAAGTTCAATTGCAGGGCTTGCTTGAGAAGGGATTCATTCAGCCGAGTTCTTCACCGTGGGGTGCGCCAGTTCTCTTCGTTAAAAAGAAAGACGGATCTCTTCGCCTATGCATCGATTATCGGGGTCTTAATCAGGTAACCATCAAAAATAAATATCCTTTGCCTTTAATCGAAGAGTTATTTGATCAGTTGCAAGGCGCCAGGGTATTCTCTAAATTTGATCTGAGGCAGGGTTATTATCAGCTGAGGATTAAGAAAGATGATGTTCCTAAAACTGCTTTCAGAACTCGATATGGCCATTATGAGTTTGTTGTCTTGCCGTTTGGTCTTACTAATGCTCCCGCCGCATTCATGGATTTAATGCAGAGGGTATGCCGCCCTTATCTGGAGCAATTTGTGGTCATATTCATTGATGATATTCTTGTCTATTCTAAATCTGAGGCGGAACATGAACAGCATCTCAGAATTGTGTTACAGACACTTCAGGAGCATCGGTTATTTGCAAAGTTTAGCAAATGTGAATTCTGGCTTAAGCAAGTTGCTTTTCTTGGCCATATTATCTCGCAGGATGGTATTTCTGTTGATCCAGCGAAGATTGAAGTTGTGTTATCTTGGAAACGACCTGAAACTGTCACGGAAATTCGTAGCTTCCTTGGTTTAGCTGGGTATTATCGGAGGTTTGTCAAGGATTTCTCTAAGATTGCAGGGCCTTTAACTCAGCTTACTCAGAAGAAAACAGTATTTGACTGGAATGATAAATGTGAGGCCAGCTTCCAGGAATTGAAGAAGAGATTGACTACAGCTCCTATTCTTGCTTTACCTGAGGGTTATGATAATCTGATGATCTATAGTGATGCTTCGAAGGAAGGTCTGGGTTGTGTATTGATGCAGAATGGCAGGGTTATTGCTTATGCTTCCAGGAAACTAAAGCCTTATGAACTCAACTATCCGACTCATGATCTTGAGCTTGCAGCTATCATTCTTGCGTTAAAGAAATGGCGTCATTATCTCTGGGGCAACAAGTTTGAAATCTTCACTGATCATAAGAGCTTGAAATATCTGTTTTCACAGAAAGAGTTGAACATGAGGCAGAGGCGTTGGCTGGAATTACTTGAGGACTATAACTGCACTATTAATTATCTTCCAGGTAAGGCCAATATTGTTGCTGATGCTTTGAGCCGAAAGGCTACTGTTGCTAGCTTGATTATCAAGAATTGGGAATTCATGGAAGAATTGTGCTTATGGAAGCCTAGTACTTCAAATTCTGGTATTCAATTTGCAAGTTTGCAGATTCAATCTCTGTTGTTATCCAGGATTCGAGAAGCTCAACAGGCTGATCTTCAATTGTTGAAAGTCTTAGAGAATTCAAAAGGGGGAGAGTCGGATTTCAAACTGCACGACGATGGTATTCTTAAGTTCAGGGGTAGAATCTGTATTCCGAATGATCCAACTCTGAAGAAGGATATTCTTGCTGAGGCACACAGTTCTCGATATACTATCCATCCAAGCAGTACGAAAATGTATAAAGATTTAAAGCAGAATTTCTGGTGGAATAATATGAAGAGAGAAATTGCTGACTATGTTTCCCGATGTCTTACTTGTCAGAAAGTTAAAGCAGAACATCAGAGACCTGCAGGGTTGTTGCAGCCTTTGGCTATTCCTGTTTGGAAATGGGATCATATTACTATGGATTTCGTATCCGATTTACCGAGGTCTTCGAGGGGTAATGACTCAGTCTGGGTTATTGTGGATAGACTGACCAAGACTTCCCATTTTATTGCTAAAAAGAAGTCTGATTCTCTTGATAAACTGGTAGAGTTGTATATTGAGAATGTTGTCCGACTACATGGAATTCCAAAGAGTATCGTGTCGGATAGAGATCCCAGATTCACATCTCAGTTCTGGCAGAAGATTCAGAAAGCTCTGGGCACGAATTTGAATTTCAGTACAGCTTATCATCCTCAGACAGATGGTCAATCTGAGAGAACTATCTTGATCCTTGAGGATATGTTACGGGCTTGCATTCTGGACTTCGGTAAAAGTTGGGAGAAATATTTGCCACTAGCAGAGTTCGCCTACAACAATAGTTATCAAGCTACTATTGGCATGGCACCGTATGAGGCACTGTATGGGCGTAAATGTCGGTCTCCTCTCTACTGGGATGATGTTGGTGAGATGAAGACTATCGACCCTACTCTCTTACCTGAAATGAACAAAATGATTGATCAGGTGCAGCTTATCAGAAAAAGAATGCTTACAGCACAGAGCCGGCAGAAGAGTTATGCAGATAGACGACGTCGTGATCTGAAATTTGCTGTGGGGGACCGGGTATTTCTGAAAATTTCTCCTCGCAAGGGTTTGATTCGGCATGGTAAAGGAGGTAAACTCAGTCCTCGATATGTGGGACCATTTGAGATAACTGAAACTGTTGGTGATTTGGCTTACCGTCTATCTTTACCTCCCAGTCTGGGCAGAATTCATGACGTATTCCATGCTTCGGAAGTATCAGCCAGATCCCTCTCACATACTTGAGCCGGAACCGCTAGAGATCAGTGAAACTTTGACCTACTCCGAGAAACCTCTTCGAATTGTTGATCAGAAAGTTCAGGAGTTGAGGACTAAAAGCATTCTGATGGTTAAAGTTCTGTGGGATCATCACGGAGTAGAGGATGCGACATGGGAAAGAGAGGATCAGATGCGGGATCGGTATCCAGAGTTATTTGCCGAATCATGTAAGAATTGCGTGGACGCAATTAGTTTAAGGGGGAGAGGATGTGACGCCCGGGTTTTAGCCATGCATTTAATTACTGTTGCATCCCTTGTTTGCACGTTTACTTCTATGCCTTATTAACTGACTTTGTGACTACTATTCACTCCGTTTTTAAACTACTTTCTATTAGTTAATTAGCATTTTTATTAAATCATATTAATTGTAAAAGTAGTGGGAAAATGTGCATTTGAGCTTAAGGCGTTAGGAAGGCTCGTTTAGAAAATGACTTTAGTAGTTGAATGAATAGTGTTACGTAACTAACTTAGGTAATTAATTAGCTAGCATATATTTTACCACCTTAGGCTCGTTTCTAAGCTTTCAACGCACATTTTAGAAGCCATTTAATTACCCAACATGACCCCACCCCAAGTCCTACCTAATATAACATAACACAAGCACATTGTAACACAAAAACAAAAAAATTCAGCTTGTGAACAGTAGCCAAACCCGACAGCCTCCCTTGTGCATTTGGGAGAGATTTTGCTCATCAAATCATCAATTCAAGCCAAGCCAAGCCTTGAGCAACTAGTGTAGGGTGTTTGCAAGGTTCCTAGGTGCTCCTACGCGTAGTGGTGAGGGATTTCAC
Organism: Ehretia macrophylla; assembly: GCA_037974665.1. Classification (NCBI taxonomy): domain Eukaryota; kingdom Viridiplantae; phylum Streptophyta; class Magnoliopsida; order Boraginales; family Ehretiaceae; genus Ehretia; species Ehretia macrophylla. Next base: position 46,663,603 of record CM075767.1, read on the forward strand.
GTCTTGTTTTTGCATTTTTAAATAGTTCCTCCTTTATTGATTTGTTGAAAATATGATTATATGCCATTGTAATTGTTATCTATGCTAATATACTATCTATATGAATGCTAGAGAACACTTTTGAACCGTCGTTTCGCAATTTAAACGGTTAGAATCGTTAGTTTGATTTTTAGGGTGAATAGTGACGTTTTTTTCTAGGGTTTTGTGTAATTGCTCGAATTGGCTTGAATTAATGCTTGTAATTGATGCCTTAGGTACTAGTGAAGATAATTAAATAGCCCCGTATACTTGCATTGCCCTTAAATCGCCTAAAAATGGAAAATAGCCGACTTTAAGTTGGGGCTTTCGGGGTTAATGCGAATCCGGGTGGATTCGGGCTTCAATTCTAGTATCCTTAGGCTACCTAGGTGCTATAGATGCCTTGATATCCCTTGTTTGAAGCCCGGACAATGTAGGTGTGGTTTAAAGCCAAAAGAGGGAAATTGGGGCTTTCGGGGTAAACGCGGGCATTTGATTGAGTTCGAGGGTTGAGAGGGTACCTTGGGGGTTAGTTAGAAGGTTGGGAGAGTTTCCTTTGAAAATGAAATCATTAACTTTGGTTTAGAAGAGAAATAGTTCGAAAAACAAAGGGGTTTAGGTGCAATTTAAGTTGTCTCACACTTCTAAACCCATGTCAGGACTTCTTAAGTGTTTATATATGATTTTAAATTGATTTGGAGCTTTTGGAATGATTCTATGCTTATATGGTATAAGTTCATTTGTAAACTGCTTATTAGCTTCTATCTTTGCTTCTATACTAATTGCAACGAGGTCAACCTACTTTGTTGATCCTCATATGTGTTAATGCTTATATTATTGTTATTAACTTGCCATCGTTGAGTGCATTGCATAGTGGTTGCGCAACCATAGTGTCGGGGCGGATGTGTTGAATATCGGCTGGGCGGCAGAGGGCTTGCCGGTGGATATTCAAACTCCGTGCCCTATTCCCTCATTCGCCTGGTCCGGAGATTGCCAGGGGATGTTGGGTCGTAGGATTTGGGGTACATCCGAAGTACACCCACTGGAGTGATTGGGGTTATGCCGGTTTATCGTGATCGTGCTCGTGGTTCGTGGATCGTGATTGAAGACCAGTGAAGATTGGTGTATAGGGGATTGTTGAAATGGATCCTTTTAATTGTGTGGTTATTTAAGTTATCATTGATTCTTAAATTGTTAAAGTGTTATTGTTGTGTAATTGTATTATCTGTTGCATTGCACGCCCCGGGACTATATCCCTCACTGGGCAACAGTGGTTGCTCATACCTCGATATCTGTTTCAGGAGACGCTGAGGGTGATCCCCAGCTTGTTGATTTAGTTGAGGAAGAAGAAGTTCAGATCGAGCCTTTACCTTAGTTGCTGTGTCTGATAACTTGAGGTGGTTAATGATTTTGTTGCTATGTGGAAGACTCATCTGATTACTTTATGTACTATTTTGTAGCCCAAGGGCTGTGTATATGCTTGTTGTATAAGTCGAAGATTAGTTGGTTGGGTTGTGGCTTTGAAAGTCTATGAACTGTAATAACTTTTATTTCTTGCCTTATTTCCTTGCATGCTTGGGAGTGGATGGTTGATGTAGAATGCTTCATCCCTTAAGTTGTTTTATTGATTTCCTAGAATGTTATGATTATAAGACTATGCTGACAACCAGTTCTCGCATGCTTGTGTGTTTTGGAGATATTGTGTACTATAAGGCTCGGATGGCCTTATAGCTTTATTGTTTAATTAAGAAAAGCTTGTATGTGTTATTGGGACCTTGTTTAAGCGTTTACAGGTGTTTAGAATGTGCTCGGGACAGGGGAGACTCTGTCCGTGTGTCGGGTCCGGACTTAACCTTTAGCCTGGGGGTTGGGTCGGGGCTTGACATAAATGGCAAAGGTGACCTTTCTTTCATTAGTATAATCCATAGGGTCAAATATTTTCTCCACTTTACTAATCCATGCCTCGGCTTTCCGATCATCTGGTTCCCCCTGAAACCTCGATGGATAGTATCCTAAGAACTCCTTCAATGTACCACGCCCGTGGTATCCACCCTGTACATTCAGTAACTGTGCCTGCAAAGTCTAAGCTTGGGCAGCTTGCCCTGCTAGCAACTGTACCTGACCGGCCATAACCTCTGCAATCCTATCCATGGCCAATTCAAAACGATCATCACCTCTTTCTCGGCCCGGTGCCACATTACTCGGAACCTTGTCAACTGCTTTAGGCATACTTCTTGTTCTCGGTCTACCTGTCATTCTAATAATCAAAGAGTTAGCACAAGTTATAGCACATAGATAGGCTATAGACAATTATTAGCAAATAGACAACAATTCACATAAACACATAAATCACTTAAGTATCAATCACATAAACAAATTGATCACATAATCACACAAGTACTAAACCACATAATCACTTAATCATTTAATCATATTAACACATAGTTCATTTTCCTTTCATTTCATACATATTTTCATGCTAAGACCATTACCCACAATCATAGAATACCCCGGCTGACAACTAACCTGGCTTTGAAACCACTTAACGTCATGCCCCAACTCGACCCTACCTACAATCAGTCAGGACGCAACGGAATTTTGGCAGTATAACGACAGTAATTAAGACATCGGGGTTCTAAACCAATCTCTTAAGAATACATACAACAAACTACACAAACCATTCAACAATCAACTCCTCAATTAAATTAACAACATACAACATAACCATATTATACAATAATCATTCCTTCAACAACCCATCCATAGTTATACGCCTCTGTTCCAACTTAGTAAATAGGCTATACATACATTTCAACATAGGTTATAACCAACTTAGTAATCTAATCATGATCAAAATAAAGACTACTAAATCATCATACATATGTCTTTATATTAAAATAGGTTATACAATACATTGTTTTACAACAACTAAGATAATCTCATGGCAATGACTCCTGCACATAAGACTCATCCACATACGCCATATTTCCCTCTTCAAAAGGCACGTACCCGTAGTTAGAATCAGTAACACCTATATGCATGCAATAATTGAGAGTGAGCTTATATAAAACAAGCCCAGTTGAGGATCTGATAGATCTCTAACAGTATTTACTGTACTCCTTGGAAATGATCCTTTGAGCAGTAAACACACAATAAACATTAGTAACAATATAAACACGTAAACTATAATGACCATTCAATAAAGGATACTCTAGTTGGTGTAGATCCAAACGCTATCACGATCTCAACCAACTTCTTATCAACCACATGACACACACACCCGAGGTACCTCACTAGCCCTACCCTCTATGGCATCACTGCCTATGCGAGATGAGGGTAGCCTCTGATAGCCATTCCGTTTTCAACGCGACAGCCCAATACCGCCCGAGAGGTGGCACACGCATATCAAGACTTAGCAATAATAATAAACATTTAATCACAGGAGGACAACCTTTTCCGTTGACTATCTCCCTGTTCATCAATTATCAATATTCAATAACCAATAATCAATAATTCATCAATCAATTAATAACATTAAAACAACACAACATCAATTAATCAATTAACAACTAAACAACTAAGTTAGATGACAAAGTAGGCCACCAAACTTAACATGCATTAGACACGCAACTAAACCCTAATCTAACCATCAACAACTCATAATTCAATCACTCAAACACCACCCGATCATCTAAAAGCATAAACCACATTTTAAAGAATGACAACCTAAACTTCTAATAATCATAACTTACATTCTACTAATCCAAACAACTCCAAACAAGCTCCTATCACTCACTCACTCAATCAACTACATTAGTCCCCTTGGAAACTAACCAAAATACATCCAAATCTAGCCCAACAGCCCTAAAATCTCAATCCACCTAGGCTGAAATTTTTGGATTTTCGCACCAACATCACAATCAAAATTTTGGCATTACAACGACACTACCCCGTATTTAACAAACTTTTACAAATCAACGACAATCGATTCCAACCACTACAACTCAAATTAATCACCAAATAGCTAATAACTCAACTTTTAATATCCGAAAATAAAATTTCATGCTACACCGGTTCAAATCTTATTTAAACGCATCTAAACGATCCTTAGCATGCACTGAGCAATAATATAACATCAATTCAACTTTCTAACTCTTCAAAATGCAAATATACACAAAAACATAAAAATGACATTTTGAGATCTAGAATTTTTCTCTCACCTTTGATGTGTTATGAAGCTAGAAAGATGCTCAATATATGCTCAAGAGGTGGAATCAAGCTTTGGTTGATGAAAAATGGCCTTTAATTGCAAGTTTTATTGAAAAAATCTCCTTGAAAAACCTTGAGTTTTCTTTTTCTTTTTCTCCTATGGATATCTCGGTCTTGTGTGTGTGTATGATGGTGTTTTTGTGCTTTGCAAGTATGTGTTGATGCATATTAAGTAAAGGTCAAACAATTAAAATAGTCAAAGTTAGTTTCCTTAGTTTATTTTTAGTATTTTTAGTCTTTTAAATCCTATTTTTGACTATTTCTTGCTTAACTATTAAATTGACACCTAAATTAATTCTAGACAATATATTTTAGGTGACAAAGAGTTTTACATTTAAACATTTTCACCCGAGTCAGCTTAAAACTCGATTTCTTGCAAAAGAAAGTATAAAAACCTTTAAAATTCTAAAACCGATTCCAAATCTGTTTTAATCAAACAAGGGTATATTAATACCCATGGACTAGGTTTTAAAATGTTTAAAACACCTATGTAAAAAATTTAGCGAACAAGTGCTCAAAATACTATTCACTAAAACCGCCGATAAAATTTATGATTCTGTTTTTGATGAAAATTTCATGAATGCACATATAGCATGTATTAGGAATATAAATTACATTTTTAACACATTCTGACTCTTATAACACATAAACAGGTCAAAGTACACAAAACGAGGCAAAACACACAAACCAAAGTTAGGCAAAATATGGGGTCTCACATTCTCCCCCCCTTAAAGAAATTTCGTCCCCGAAATTCTTACTTGCTGAACAGAAAATATCTGGGTACTGCTGCTGCATCTGATCTCGCCTTTCCCAAGTAGCCTCCTCAATACCATGATGCTTCCACAACACTTTGACCATCAGAATCTTCTTCGATCTCAACTCTCATTCCATCTGATCAAGAATGCGAATCGGCCTCTCATTATAAGTCAGATTCTCACGAAGCTGTAACGGCTTTGGCTCAAGAATATGAGAATGAGCGGGATTATACTTCTACAAATTAGACACGTGAAAGAAATCATGAATATTAGAGAAATTCTTAGGTAAAGCCAACCGATATGCCAACTTACCAACCCTGCCGGTAATCTCAAATGGCCCTACAAACCTTGGACTCAGTTTTCCACCTTTACCATATCGAGCAAACCCCTTACGAGGAGACAATCTCAAGAAAACCTGATCTCCGACTGTAAACTAAAAGTCCCGACGACACTTATCAGCATAACTCTTGAATCTGCTCTGCGCTGTAAGCATTCTCTGCCTGATCAACTGAGCATTCTCAATCTTCTCTAGAAACTCTGGAAAAATAGTCGGATCAATAGTCTTCATCTCCCCTACTTCATCCTAATACAAAGGTGAACGGCACTTACGACCGTAAAGAGCTGCAAAAGGTGCCATCCCAATAGTAGCTTGATAACTATTGTTATAGGCAAACTCGGCAAGTGGTAGATATTTCTCCCAGTTCTTCCCGAGTCCATAACACAAGCCCTGAGCATATCTTCCAGAATCTGAATAGTCATCTAGGACTGTCCGTCGGTCTTTGGATGATACGTGGTACTGAAGTTAAGCTAAGTACCCAAAATCTCCTGAAGTTTCTCCCACAAGCGAGAAGTAAATCGAGGATCTTGATCTAAGACAATACTAGATGGAATTTCGTGAAGTCTAACAATCTAATACAAATAAAGATCCGTCAACTTTGCAACTTCATCTCCCATCCTCATCGAAATAAAGTGAGCAGTCTTCGTCAAATGATCCAAGACAACCCAAACTGCATCATTACCTCTCGGTGTTCTAGGCAAACCAGTAACGAAGTCCATCGTAATATGCTCCCATTTCCACTGTGGTATAGCCAACGGCTGAAGCAAACCTGCAGGCCGTTGATGCTCGGCTTTCACTCGCTGACAAGTCAAACATCTAGATACAAACTGAGCAACTTCCTTCTTCATATTATTCTACCAGAAATGCTACTTCAAATCTCGATACATCTTGATTCCACCAGGATGAATGGTGTACTTAGAATTATGAGCCTCTTCCAGAATACCTTGCCTTAAGCCCGGTTCATCGGGAACACAAACCCTATTCTGAAACTGAAGAATACCATCCTCATGTAATTTGAAGTCAGACTGATCATCCGTGATCTGATCCTTGATCTTCTGAAGTTTAACATCAAATTGCTGAGCTTCTCTGATCTGAGACAACAATAAAGGTTGAATACGGAGATGTGAACACATCACCCCAACCACAATTAACTACGGTCTCCAAAAAGTGAATTCCTCAAGAACCTCCCACTTCTTGATAGCCAAACAAGAAACACTCACCTTACGGCTAAGAGCGTCTGCCATAACATTTGCCTTCCCAGGCAGATAACTGATAGAACAATTATAATCTCCGAGAAGTTCCATCCATTTCCGTTGATGCATATTCAACTCATTCTGTGAGAACAAATACTTAAGACTCTTATGATCAGTGAAAATCTCGAACATACTGCCCCACAGATAATGACGCCACCTTTTCAGTGCGAATACAACTGCTACCAACTCAAGATCATGTGTAACACCCCGATCCCTCTCGAGACCGGGAGTTCTATCAATCATTCTAATCACAACCCAATTCCAATCCCAGGCAAAATTTTAGGGAAAGACGGACGGAGTCTCCCCTGTTTCTAGGCAAAATGCAAAACCTGCAATAGCATATAAGTGGACCAGCACCGTGTCCAACCATACAAACACCTCAAGGCCATCCGAGCCTTGTTTCTCAACAAATAAACACAACAAGTATTTATATACATTTCCAGTTTAAAAGCTAACCTATCTCTTCTCATCTTTGACAAGTACCATCAAGCTTGACAATTAAACCATACTAACCTATTGCATAAAATAGACTATCATACCATTCTAACTCTTTTCCTTTGGACATTACAAACATGCATTGAAGTTAAACTATACTAACTGAATACATAAACTAGCTTATCATTCTACCTCAATTACCTAGTTAAATTTAAATTACATTCTTTTTAACAATAAATACATACAACACATGAACATACATCTTTGCATCTTTGACCACTCAAGCCACATAGCACGCAAGACAACTCTTCAAACATGATCTTTCACGAAACCACGAACTTTCCAGCTAACATGGCAATTTCCTAAAATGTGGTGGTGAGGAGTGAGTATACTCAACACGTATACTTAGTGAGTGCGAGACAGTTATCGAGGTGGAGAGAAAGAAGATCGTGCAATGCAAATAAGGAAGTTAAGCAATATAACTGACAAGTAAGCTTTCAATATAAACAATCAATACAATAAATAATTAATAAAAGCATTAACACAACCATTCAAAGCTATACCACACTCTGAAGGCTATGGTTTACTCATACGAGCAATGTACCATGCCATTCAATTCCACGAGCATTACATCAATCTCGAGCTTGATGTTGACAACGATGACCATAAGCGCGCAACCACCTTATAACTTCAGTTTGGAATACCTCGGAAGTATCCAATCAATTCTACGACCCAAATCTCCCTGGGAGGCAACCCAAGCAAGAAAGGGAATAGGACACGGAGCTAGAGCAAACCAACTCTGGCAGCCCAAGACTACCCAGAGAAGCCTATCACTCACGCGCCTGACACTAATGCAATACAATACGAGATACAAGCAATAAACGAGCAATAGCACGAAAGTGCGATTAGTGGTGATAAACAAGATATCAAGCATTTACAATCAACATTGTCATTCAATTAACTTTTCAAGCATGATTATCATTAATAGCATCAAGAATACCAATTAAACACGTAACAGTAGTTCAAACACGAAAACGACAATTATCACTATTCAATCTCTAAGTTCTAAAGGCAATTACGAGCTAACGAGCTACGGGATTAGGAAATCGAATTCACTACGTTCACTTAGGCACTCCAAGGCACGTTTCTATGTCATTAAACCTCACTTTTCCAACCGAAGCCCGAAAGTCCACCTACTGCGTTTGAACTACAGCTATGCTAACCGGTCACTCAATCAATGCCACGACAGCGCCAAAAGTGCTTCCATGCCCTCAATAGTAAAATCCCCAACTCAATTCGAGCACGATCAACTTTTGGTCAAATGGCCCCTTTACGTTTCTTTGTCTAATTTCTAATTTTAACAAAGGCCGGTCCATTTTTATTGCACATTTTATCTTTCTATCATTAATGACACCTATCCAAATCAAGAAATCGCAATTCGGATCGGAAATCCGAAATCTAGGGTTTTACTATTTATTTTTACTATTCACATTCTTGCCTAAATTCAATTTGCATTTCTAACCGTAAAAATCGCTAAATAACTAACAAGCAATGCTCTACGAACCCTAAAGAGTCGATTCCAAGCAATTTCAAGCATTATAACGCATTAAATATCAAATCTAAGAAATTGAATCAAAAATCAAATTTGAATATAAATGCACTAAAACGTGAAAACCCTCACAGAGATTGAAAACCAAGACCCGCAAGGACCCGAGCCACGATCCTCGTCCAATTCCACGCAAGATAGCACAAGAAAAATGGAAGCAAAATCTTTTTTTTTTCTCTTGGAGAGTTTCGGCCATGGGGGAGGGACAAAAGGGTCATTTGTGGTTTTGTTTTGATTTAATTTTGCCTTGTTTTTTAATTTATAAGGTGACAAGGGTAAAATGGTAAAAAGACAAGGACAAATTCAAGTTAAAAATGGTCAAATTAGTTTATTTTGATGCCATTAATCCAATTCAAGTTAAAACAATGCAATTTTAATGAAAACCAACTAAAACTAGTTAAATTAAGCTAGAAACATTATTTTCTAAGTCCGATAAATATTTCTCTAACTCTCGTTTTCGAAATGCTACGATCGAACGGTCAATAAACGATCGCTAATCAAATGATGAACAATAATAGAAAACTAAAATTTTTGAAAGGTATAATAGTGGAATAGTTTAAAATTCACTCCGAACTCCGAGCCATTTTTCTCATTTAATTGAAAATTGTGTAATTAAATGCAAGAAAATAAAACCGATTATGAAAATAATCAAAACAATCAAAATAATCAATATTCATTTAAAAATAATTAATTTAACTATTTCTAGAATATTTTAAAGAATTATGAAATTAATTTTAAGATACAAATGAATAAGTTAATATAAACACGTAGTCAGATGCAATTAAATACTAACATTTAAAATGACACTTAATTAAACACAAGAAAATAAATCCAATTTCTATAAATAATAAAAATAGGTGATAATCTTTTAATTAATCAATATCAAAATTATTAAATGCTTCCAAAAGAAATATCAAAATAGTGCAAAATGGTTGTTTAACTAATTAAGCATTTAATTAAATGCAGTCAAATGCTATTAAATGCATACCAGGTTCGGGTTATCACATCCTTCCCCCCTTAAAACATATGCGTCCTCGCAATTCTTCTTCCGATAGAACTCAACATCATCTGAAATCCAACTCTGACCACTCTTCATTGGTTGTTGAGCAAGACAGTGAATAAGGATGCTCGTAGAAAAACCCGAATAAAAATCCCAACCAAGAATGTCGAGAAAATACCAACTAAAGACTGAAGCAGGGATACTGTAGATGATATCAATACCACATATTAATGGCAAGAAGAATACCGAAGGAATACCCTATTTACGAATCTCCAATAGAAGTCTAACAAGTACCAAATAAGAAAGTTAAAAGATAGCCAGAGCAGATGCACCTCATGCAGTGTTGATTATCGTAAGTAATACTACACAATAAGTCCGATAGGAATTCCAATTACCAAACCAACTAAGAAATGCCAAAGAAAATACCCGAACAATGCTCCAGTAAGAAAGTACCAAGAATTGCCCAATAGATAAGGACTAGATAAATGGCCACTAAGATTTCTATAGAATGTCATTGAAGAATTTCCAATCAGGGATGACAGTAACACACCAATAAAGACCGAGACACATATACCATAGACAATACCGTGCAGTAAGTCCGATTGAATCCCCAACAGCCAAGTCTACCAAGAAGTGCCAACAGAAGTTCCAAAGAATACCGAATAAGAAAACCAACGAATGCTCCAGAGAACAACCAAATAGAACCCCAAAAGAAAGCTACTCTTTCACAACTGCTAAGCACATAGGAGGACCTTAAAGATTCGCCAATAATCGAGCTCCAAAAGTAAACACCAACTTCCAAATAAAGGCTAGTCAAATGTTGCTCATTCCCGTCAATCCACATAACTTGGAGGGTCTGCTACTAACCACCTCTCTTCAGGGGAGGAAGAAGTCTTTCTTACCATTTCAATAGGACATGTATGAATGCCAAGATATCACATTTATACATATATGCCTGAATCTATTATGCAAGCATGTTTGTAAAACAGTTTATTCAACAAAGTCACTCAAGCACGACAATCAAGTCAAGCACAACATAATCAATTCAAATCATGGCATAACTAATTCAAGACATTCTAAGACACACATTACAAGCAATACTTCAAGAAAATAACAATTCACGAGATCAATTCGATTCACGATGCCAATTCAATAGGTCAATTCAATGCACAACTAGACACTTCACTTTACTTGAGAAACATTTAATACATAACACATAACTATATCACATAGGTGCATACATTCAAGTCAAGACACACAATCTCACATACAAGCACACACTTTCAAGACATACTTAACAAGCACGCATTCAAGGATCACTACCCACCAGACCGAGGACCCTGTCCGGCTTATGAGCTAAACAAGCTCTGATACTGTAACACCCCGATCACTCTCGAGACCGGGAGTTCTATCAATCCATCTAATCGCAACCCAATTCCAAACATGGGAAAATTTTTTAGAGAAAGACGGACGGAATCTCCCCTGTTTCTAGGCAAAATGTAAAACCTGTAATAGCATATAAGTGGACCAGCACCGTGTCAAACCATACAAACACCTCAAGGCCATCCGAGCCTTGATTCCCAACAAGCGAACACAATTAAATATACATTTCCAATTTAAATGCTAACCTATCTCTTCTCATCTTTGACATATACATTCATGCTTGGCAATTAAACCATACTAACCTATTGCATAAAATAGACTATCATACCATTCTAACTCTTTTCCTTTGGACATTACAAATATGCATTGAAGTTAAATTATACTAACTGAGTACATAAACTAGCTTATCATTCTACCTCAATTACCTAGTTAAATTTAAATTACAATCTTTTTAACAATAAGTACATACAACACATGAACATACATCTTTGCATCTTTGATAACTCAAGCCACATAGAACGCAAGGCAACTCTTCAAGCACGATCTACCACATATCCACGAACTTTTCAGCTAACATGATATGCCCTGAAATGTGCTGGTGAGGAGTGAGTATACACAACACGTATACTCAGTGAGGGTGAGACAGTTATCGAGGTGGAGAGAAAGAAAGTCGTGCAATGCAAATAAGACAGTTAAGCAATATAATTGACATGTAAGCAATCAAAATAAACAATCAATACAACAAACAATTAATAAAAGCATTAACATAACCATTCAAAGTTATACCACACTCTGAAGGTCACGGTTCTCTCATACGAGCAATGTACCATGCAATTCGATTCCACGAGAAACTCTCAATCACGAATCCGATGACGACGCGCCGGCCTAACCACCTTATAACTTCAGTTTGGAATACCCCGGAAGTATCCAATCAATTCTATGACGCAAATCTCCTTGGGAGGCAACCCAATCAAGAAATGGAATAGGACACGGAGCTAGAGCAAACCAACCTTGGCAGCCCGAGACTACCCAGAGAGGCCCATCACCCACGCGCCCGACTCTAATGGAATGCAATATGAGATACAAGCAATAAACGAGCAATGGCACAAAAGTGCAGATTAGCGGCGATAAACGAGTTATCAAGCATTTACAATCAATAATAGCAATCAATTAACTTTACAAGCATGATTATCATTAACTTCAACAAGAACATCAATTAAACACGTAATACCAGTTCAAACACGAAAACGACAAATATCACTATTCAATCCCCAACTTCCAAAGGCAATTACGAGCAAACGAGCTATAGGATTAGGAAACCAATTTTACTACATTCACTTAGGCACTACAAGGCACGTTCCTATATCACGAAGCTTCCCTTTCTCACCCGAGACCCGAAAGTCCACCTACTGCATTTGAACTACAACTATGCTAATCGGTCATTCAATCAACGCCACAACAGCGCCAAAAGTGCTTCCATGCCCTCAATAGCAAAACCCCCAACTCAATTCGAGCACGGTCAACTTTTGGTCAATCAGCCCCTTTTCGTTTCTTTGACTAATTTTTTAATTTTAACAAAGGCCGGTCTATTTTTATTACACATTTTATCTTTCTATCATCAATGGCACCTATCCAAATCAAGAAATCCTAATTCGGATCAAAAATCCAAAATTCTAGGGTTTTACTATTCAAAATCACTATTCACGTTCTTCCCCAATTTCAAATATGCAATTTCAGTCGTAAAAAATGCTAAATAACTATCAAACAATGCTCTACAAACTCAAAGGAAGCTATATCAAGCAATTATAGGCATTATAACACAATATATATCTAATCTAAAAATTTGAAACAATAATCAAGTTTCACAAAATATGCACAAAAACGTGAAACCCCTCACAGAGATTGAAGACCAAGACCCGCAAGGACCCGAGCCATGACCCTCGAGCAATTCCACGCTTGATTGTAGAAGAAAATGCAAGCAAAATTCTTTTTATTTTGGCCCTTGAAGTTTCGGCCAAGGAGAGGACAAGATGGCCATTTATGGATTTGTTTTTGTAAGATTTTTGCCTTGTTTTATTGTTTAAAAGGTGACAAAGGGCATTTTGGTCATTTTGGCAAGGTCAAATACAAGTTAAAAATGGTCAACAAGCTCATTTTGATGGCATTTAATCTATTCCAAGTTAAAATAATGCAATTAAATGAAAATCAACTAAAACTAGTTAAATTAAGCTAAAAACATTTTTCACTAAGTCGAAAAAATATTTCTCTAACTCTCATTTTTGAAATGCTACGATCGAACGGTCAATAAACGATCACTAATTAAATGATGAGAAATAATATAAAACTATAATTTTTGAAAAGTAGAATAGTTTAAAATTCACTCCGGCTCGGAGTTACTTTTCTCATTTAATTGAAAACTGAGTAATTCTAATGCAAGACAATTAAAACCGATTATTAAAATAATTAAAACAATCAAAATAATCAATATTCATTTAAAATAATTAATTTAACTATTTCTATAATATTTTTCAAGAATTATAAAATTAGTGTTAAGATACAAATGAATAAGTTAATATAAACACGTAGTCAGATGCAATTAAATACAAACATTTAAAATGACACTTAATTAGACACAAGAAAATAAATCTAATTACTATAAACAATGTGATAATCTTTTAGTTAATCAATATAAAAATTATTGAATGCTTCTAAAAGAAATATCAAAATAGTGCAAAATGGTTGATTTAACTAATTAAACATTTAATTAAATGCAATTATATGCCATTAAATGCATGCAGGGTTCGGGTTATCACATCCTTCCCCCCTTAAAACAAATGCGTCCACGCAATTCTTCTTCCGATAGAACTCAACATCATCTGAAATCCAACTCTGACCACTCTTCATTGGTTGCTGAGCAAGACAGTGAATAAGGATGCTCATAGGAAAACCCGAATAGAAATCCCAACCAAGAATGCCGAGAAAATACCAACTAAAGACTGAAGCAGGGATACTGTAGATGATATCAGTACCATATATTAATGGCAAGAAGAATACCGAAGGAATACCCTATTTACGAATCTCCAATAGAAGTCTATCAAGTACCAAATAAGAAAGTTAAAAGATAGCCAAAGCAGATGCACCTCACGCAGTGTTGAATACTGTAAGTAGACCTAGCTGAAAGTTCTGTAAAAGTATATAGAGAAGAATACCAAAGGCCAATCTCTAAATGAAATCCTCCAATCATTGAGTCCCTACCGTAACATCTTAGTAAAACAGCAAGTATAGATTCCCTTGAGTGGAAAGGCCGAAGGAGAAGCCGTAAACAATACAAGATAATAAGTCCAAGCAGAATTCCAAGTGTAGGATCTTCCAATAAATGCCAATAAGGAAAAAACTAATAGAATGCCCAATAAGAATTCCAAAGAATACCATAAGTAATATTACACAATAAGTCCAATAGGAATTCTAATTACCAAACCAACTGAGGGATGCCAAAGAAAATACCCGAACAATGCTCCAGTAAGAAAGTACCAAGAATTGCCCAATAAATAAGTACTAGATAAACGACCACTAAGAATTCTAGAGAATACCATTGAAGAATTTCCAATAAGGGATGCCAGTAACACACCATTAAAGACCGAGACACATATATCATAGATAATACCATGCAATAAATCCGATTGAAACCCCAATAGCCAAGCCTACCAAGAAGTGCCAACAGAAGTTCCAAAGAATACCCAATAGGAAAACCAAAGAATGCTCCAGAGAACAACCAAATAGAACCCCAAAAGAAAGCTACTATTTCACAACAGTTAAGCACAGAAGAGGACCTTAGAGATTTGCCAATAACCGATCTCCAAAAGCAAACACCAACTCCCAAATAAAGGCTAGTCAAATACTGCTCATTCCCATCAATCCATATAACTTGGAGGGCCTGCTACTAACCACTTCTCTTCAGTGGAAGGAAGAAGTCTTTCTTACAATTTCAACAGGACATGTATGAATGCCAAGATATCACATTTATACATAGGTGCCTTAAACTATTATGCAAGCAAGTTTATAAAACAGTTTATTCAACAAAGTTACTCAAGCACGACAATCAAGTCAAGCACAACATAGTCAATTCAAATCACGGCATAGCCAATTCAAGACATTCCAATACACACATTACAAGCAATACTTCAAGCAAATAACAATTCACGAGGTCGATTCGATTCACGATGGCAATTCAATAGGTCAATTCAATACACAACTAGACACTTCACTTCACTTGAGAAACATTTTACACATAACACATAACTATTTCACATAGGTGCACACATTCAGGTCAATACACACAATCTCACATACAGGCACAC
The DNA here is from genome assembly GCA_037974665.1 of Ehretia macrophylla. Lineage (NCBI taxonomy): Eukaryota > Viridiplantae > Streptophyta > Magnoliopsida > Boraginales > Ehretiaceae > Ehretia > Ehretia macrophylla. Next base: position 46,679,017 of record CM075767.1, read on the forward strand.
ATTTCAAGACACACTTAACAAGCACACATTCAAGGATCACTACCCACTAGGCCGAAGACCTGTCCCGGCTTATGAGCTAAACAAGCTCTGATACCACCTGTAACATCCCGATCCCCCTCGAGACCGGGAGTTCTATCAATCAAGCTAATCGCAACCCAATTCCAAACTTGGGCAAAATTTTTAGAGAAAGACGGACAGAATCTCCCCTGTTTCAAGGCAAAATGTAAAACCTGTAATAGCATATAAGTGGACCAGCACCGTGTCCAACCATACAAACACCTCAAGGCCATCTGAGCCTTGATTCTCAACAAGCGAACACAAGTAAATACACATATCCAGTTTAAATGCTAACCTACCTCTTCTCATCTTCGACAAGTACACTCATGCTTGGCAATTAGACCATACTAACCTATTGCATAAAATAGACTATCATACCATTCTAACTCTTTTCCTTTGGACATTACAAACATGCATTGAAGTAAAATTATCCTAAATGAGTACATAAACTAGCTTATCCTTCTCCCTCAATTCACTAGTTAAATTTAAATTACATTCTTTTTAACAACAAGTACATACCACACATGAACATACATCTTTGCATCTTTGATAACTCAACCCACATAGCACGCAAGGCAACTCTTCAAGCACGATCTATCACATATCCACGAACTTTCCAGCTAAAATGGTATTTCCTGAAATGTGGTGGTGAGGAGTGAGTATACACAACACGTATACTCAGTGAGGGCGAGACAAATATCGAGGTGGAGAGAAAGAAAGTCGTGCAATGCAAATAAGATAGTTAAGCAATATAATTGACATGTAAGCAATCAATATAAACAATCAATACAACAAACAATTAATAAAAGCATTAACATAACCATTCAAAGCTATACCACACTCTGAAGGTCACGGTTCACTCATACGAGCAATGTACCATGCGATTCGATTCCACGAGCAACTCTCAATCAGGAATCCGATGACGACACGCCGGCCCAACCACCTTATAACTTCTGTTTGGAATACCCCGGAAGTATCCAATCAATTCTACGACCCAAATCTCCCTGGGAGGCAACCCAAGCAAGAAAGGGAATAGGACACGAAGCTAGAGCAAACCAACCTTGGTAACCCGAGACTACCCAGAGAGACCCATCACTCACACACCTGACACTAATGCAATGCAATACGAGATACAAGCAATAAACGAGTAATGGCACGAAAGTGCAGAATAGTGGCGATAAACGAGATATCAAGCATTTACAATCAATAATAGCAATCAATTAACTTTACAAGCATGATTATCATTAACTTCAACAAGAACATCAATTAAACACGTAATACCAGTTCAAACACGAAAAAGACAAATATCACTATTTAATTCCCAACTTCCAAAGTCAATTACGAGCAAACGAGCTCTAGGATTAAAAAAACCAATTTCACTACATTCACTTAGGTATTACAAGGCACGTTCCTATCTCACGAAACTTCACTTTTTTACCCGAGACCCGAAAGTCCACCTACTGCGTTTGAACTACAGCTATGCTAACCGGTCATTCAATCAACGCCACAACAGTGCCAAAAGTGCTTCCATGCCCTCAATAGCAAAACCCCCAACTCAATTCGAGCACGGTCAACTTTTGGCCAATCGGCCCCTTTCGTTTCTTTGACTAATTTCCAATTTTAACAAAGGCCCGTCCGTTTTTATTACAGATTTTATCTTTCTATCATCAATGGCACCTATCAAAATCAAGAAATCGCAATTCGGATCAGAAATCCGAAATTCTATGGTTTTACTATTCAAAATCACTATTCATGTTCTTTCCCAATTTTAAATATGCAATTTCAGCCATAAAAATTGCTAAATAACTATCAAACAATGCTCTACAAACTCAAAGTAAGCTATATCAAGCAATTATATGCATTATAACACAATATATATGAAATCTAAACATTTGAAACAATAATTAAATTTCACAAAATATGCACAAAAGCATGAAAACCATCACAGAGATTGAAGACCAAGACCCGCAAGGTCCCGAGCCACGACCCCCAAGCAATTCCACGCTTGATTGTAGAAGAAAATGCAAGCAAAATTCTTTTTATTTTGGCCCTTGAAGTTTCGGCCAAGGAGAGGACAAGATGGCCATTTATGGATTTGTTTTTGTTTGATTTTTGCCTTGTTTTATTATTTAAAAGGTGACAAAGGGCATTTTGGTCATTTTGCAAGGTCAAATACAAGTTAAAAATGGTCAACAAGCTCATTTTGATGGCATTTAATCTATTCCAAGTTAAAATAATGCAATTAAATGAAAATCAACTACACTAGTTAAATTAATGTAAAAACATTTTTCACTAAGTACGAAAAATATTTCTCTAACTCTCATTTTTGAAATGCTACGATCGAACGGTCAATAACCGATCGCTACTCAAATGATGAGCAATAATATAAAACTATAATATTTTAAAAGTAGAATAGTTTAAAATTCACTCGGGCTCGGAGTTACTTTTCTCATTTAATTGAAAACCGAGTAATTCTAATGCAAGACAATTAAAACCGATTATTAAAATAATTAAAACAATCAAAATAATCAATATTCATTTAAAATAATTAATTTAACTATTTTTAGAATATTTTCCAAGAATTATGAAATTAGTGTTAAGATACAAATGAATAAGTTAATATAAACACGTAGTCAGATGCAATTAAATACTAATATTTAAAATGACACTTAATTAAACACAAGAAAATAAATCTAATTACTATATACAATAAAAATAGGTGATAATCTTTTAGTTAATCAATATAAAAATTATTGAATGCTTCTAAAAGAAATATCAAAATAGTGAAGAATGGATGATTTAACTAATTAAACATTTAATTAAATGCAGTTAAATGTATGCCGGGTTTGGGTTATCACATCCTTCCCCCCTTAAAACAATTGCGTCATCGCAATTCTTCTTCCAATAGAACTCAACATCATCTGAAATCCAACTCTGACCACTCTTCATTGGTTGCTGAGCAAGATAGTGAATAAGGATTCTCGTAGGAAAACCCGAATAGAAATCCCAACCAAGAATGCCGAGAAAATACCAACAAAAGACTGAAGCAGGGATACTGTAGATGATATCAATACCACATATTAATGACAAGAAGAATACTGAAGGAATACCCTATTTACGAATCTCTAATAGAAGTCTAACAAGTACCAAATAAGAAAGTTAAAAGATAGCCAGAGTAGATGCACCTTATGCAGTGCTGATTACCGTAAGTAGACCTAGCTGAAAGTTCTGTAAATGTATATAGAGAAGAATACGAAAGGCCAATCTCTAAATGAAATCCTCCAATCACTGAATCCGTACTGCAACATCTTAGTAAAACAGCAAGTATAGATTCCATTGAGTGGAAAGGCCGAAGGAGAAGCCGTAAACAATACAAGATAATAAGTTCAAGCAGAATTCCAAGTGTAGGATCTTCCAATAAATGCCAATAAGGAAAATACTAGTAGAATGCCCAATAAGAATTCCAAAGAAAACCGTAAGTAATATTACACAATAAGTCCGACAGGAATTCCAATTACCAAACCAACTGAGGGATGCCAAAGAAAATACCCGAACAATGCTCCAGTAAGAAAGTACCAAGAATTGCCCAATAAATAAGTACTAGATAAATGACCACTGAGAATTCTAGAGAATACCATTCAAGAATTTCCAATAAGGGATGCCAGTAACACACCAATAAAGACCGAGACACATATATCATAGATAATACCATGCAATAAATCCGATTGAAACCCCAATAGCCAAGTCTACCAAGAAGTGCCAACAGAAGTTCCAAAGAATACCCAATAGGAAAACCAAAGAATGCTCCAGAGAACAACCAAATAGAACCCCAAAAGAAAACTACTCTTTCACAACTGTTAAGCACAGATGAGGACCTTAGAGATTCGCCAATAACCGAGCTCCAAAACCAAACACCAACTCCCAAATAAAGGCTAGTCAAATACTGCTCATTCCCATCAATCCATATATCTTGGAGGGCCTGCTACTAACCACTTCTCTTCAGGGGAAGGAAGAAGTCTTTCTTACCATTTCAACAGGACATGTATGAATGCCAAGATATCACATTTATACATAGATGCCTTAAACTATTATGCAAGCAAGTTTATAAAACAGTTTATTCAACAAAGTTACTCAAGCACGACAATCAAGTCAAGCACAACATAATCAATTCAAATCACGGCATAGCCAATTCAAGACATTCCAATACACACATTACAAGCAATACTTCAAGCAAATAACAATTCACGAGGTCGATTCGATTCACGATGCCAATTCAATAGGTCAATTCAATATACACCTAGACACTTCACTTCACTTGAGAAACATTTAACACATAACACATAACTATTTCACATTGGTGCACACATTCTGGTCAAGATACACAATCTCACATACAGGCACACATTTTCAAGACACACTTAACAAGTACACATTCAAGGATCAATACCCACCAGACCGAAGACCCTGTCCCGGCTTATGTACTAAACATGCTCTGATACCACATGCAATACCCCGATCCCTCTTGAGATCGGGAGTACTATCAATCAATCTAATCGCAACCCAATTCCAAACCCGGGCAAAATTTTTAGAGAAAGACGGACGGAATCTCCAATGTTTCTAGGCAAAATGTAAAACCTGTAATAGCATATAAGTGGACCAGCACCGTGTCCAACCTTACAAACACCTCAAGGCCATCCGAGCCTTGATTCCCAACAAGCGAACACAAGTAAATATACATTTCCAATTTAAATGCTAACCTATCTCTTCTCATCTTTGACAAGTACATTCATGCTTGGCAATTAAACCATACTAACCTATTGCATAAAATAGACTATCATACCATTCTAACTCTTTTCCTTTGGACATTACAAACATGCATTGAAGTTAAACTATACTAACTGAGTACATAAACTGGCTTATCATTCTACCTCAATTACCTAGTTAAATTTAAATTACATTCTTTTTTACAATAAGTACATATAACACATGAAAATACATCTTTGCATCTTTGATAACTCAAGCCACATAGCACGCAAGGCAACTCTTCTAGCACGATCTATCATATATCCATGAACTTTCCAGCTAACATGATATTCCCTGAAATGTGGTGGTGAGGAGTGAGTATACACAACACGTATACTCAGTGAGGGCGAGACAGTTATCGAGGTGGAGAGAAAGAAAGTCGTGCAATGCAAATAAGACAGTTAAGCAATATAATTGACATGTAAGCAATCAATACAACAAACAATTAATAAAAGCATTAACATAACCATTCAAAGCTATACCACACTCTGAAGGTCACGGTTCACTCATACGAGCAATGTACCATGCTATTCGATTCCACGAGCAACTCTCAATCACGAATCCGATGACGACGCGCTGGCCCAACCACCTTATAACTTCAGTTTGGAATACCCCAGAAGTATCCAATCAATTCTACGACCCATATCTCCCTGGGAGGCAACCCAATCAAGAAAGGGAATAGGACACGGAGCTAGAGAAAACCAACCCTGGTAGCCCGAGACTACCCAGAAAGGCCCATCACCCATGTGCCTGACACTAATGCAATGCAATACGATATACAAGCAATAAACGAGCAATGGCATGAAAGTGTAGATTAGTGGCGATAAACGAGATATCAAGCATTTACAATCAATAATAGCAATCAATTAACTTTACAAGCATGATTATCATTAACTTCAACAAGAACATCAATTAAACACGTAATAGCAGTTCAAACATGAAAACGACAAATATCACTATTCAATCCCCAACTTCCAAAGGCAATTATGAGCAAACGAGCTATAGGATTAGGAAACCGATTTCACTACATTCACTTAAGCACTACAAGGCACGTTCCTATATCACGAAGCTTCACTTTCTCACCCGAGACCCGAAAGTCCACCTACTGCGTTTGAACTACAGCTATGCTAACTGGTCATTCAATCAATGCCACAACAGCGCCAAAAGTTCTTCCATGCCCTCAATAGCAAAACCCCCAACTAAATTCAAGCACGGTCAACTTTTGGTCAATCGGCCCCTTTTCGTTTCTTTGACTAATTTCCAATTTTAACAAAGGCCGGTCCGTTTTTATTACACATTTTATCTTTCTATCATCAATGGCACATATCCAAATCAAGAAATCGTAATTCGGATCAGAAATTCGAAATTCTAGGGTTTTACTATTCAAAATCACTATTCACGTTCTTCCCCAATTTCAAGCAATTATAGGCATTATAACACAATATATATCAAATCTAAAAATCTGAAACAATAATCAAATTTCACAAAATATGCACAAAAGCGTGAAAACCTTCACAGAGATTGAAGACCAAGACCCGTAAGGACCCGAGCCACGACCCCCGAGCAATTCCACGCTTGATTGTAGAAGAAAATGCAAGCAAAATTCTTTTTATTTTGGCCCTTGAAGTTTCGGCCAAGGAGACGACAAGATGGCCATTTATGGATTTGTTTTTGTTTGATTTTTGCCTTGTTTTATTATTTAAAAGGTGACAAAGGGCATTTTGGTCATTTTGGCAAGGTCAAATACAAGTTAAAAATGGTCAACATGCTCATTTTGATGGCATTTAATCTATTCCAAGTTAAAACAATGCAATTAAATTAAAATCAACTAAAACTAGTTAAATTAAGCTAAAAACATTTTTTACTAATTCCGAAGAATATTTCTCTAACTCTCATTTTCGAAATGCTACGATCGAACGGTCAATAAACGATCGCTAATCAAATGATGAGCAATAATATAAAACTATAATTTTTTAAAAGTAGAATAGTTTAAAATTCACTCCAGCTCGGAGTTACTTTTCTCATTTAATTGAAAATCGAGTAATTCTAATGTAAGGCAATTAAAACCGATTATTAAAATAATTAAAACAATCAAAATAATTAATATTCATTTAAAATAATTAATTTAACTATTTCTAGAATATTTTCCAGGAATTATGAAATTAGTGTTAAGATACAAATGAATTAGTTAATACAAACACGTAGTCGATGCAATTAAATACTAACATTTAAAATGACACTTAATTAAACACAAGAAAATAAATCTAATTACTATAAACAATAAAAATAGGTGATAATCTTTTAGTTAATCAATATAAAAATTATTGAATGCTTCTAAAAGAAATATCAAAATAGTTCAAAATGGTTGATTTAACTAATTAAACATTTAATTAAATGCAGTTATATGCCATTAAATGCATGTCGGGTTCGGGTTATCACAGATAGTACCTGTAATACCCCGATCCCTCTTAAGACCGGGAGTTCTATCAATCAATCTAATCACAACCCAATTCCAATCCCGGGCAAAATTTTAGGGAAAGACGGATGGAGTCTCTCTTGTTTCTAGGCAAAATGCAAAACCTGCAATAGCATATAAGTGGACCAGCACCGTGTCCAACCATACAAACACCTCAAGGCCATTCGAGCCTTGTTTCTCAACAAATAAACACAACAAGTATATATACATTTCTAGTTTAAAAGCTAACCTATCTCTTTTCATCTTTGAGAAGTACCTTCAAGCTTGACAATTAAACCATACTAACCTATTGCATAAAATAGACTATCATACCATTCTAACTCTTTTCCTTTGGACATTACAAACATGCATTGAAGTTAAACTATACTAACTGAATACCTAAACTAGCTTATCATTCTACCTCAATTACCTAGTTAAATTTAAATTACATTCTTTTTAACAATAAATGCATACAACACATGAACATACATCTTTGCATCTTTGACAACTCAAGCCACATAGCACGCAAGACAACTCTTCAAGCATGATCTTTCACGAAACCACGAACTTTTCAGCTAACATGGCAATTTCCTGAAATGTGGTGGTGAGGAGTGAGTATACTCAACACATTTACTCAGTGAGGGCGAGACAGTTATCAAGGTGGAGAGAAAGAAGATCGTGCAATGCAAATAAGGCAGTTAAGTAATATAACTGACAAGTAAGCTTTCAATATAAACAATCAATACAATAAACAATTAATAAAAGCATTAACACAACCATTCAAAGTTATACCACACTCTGAAGGCTATGGTTCACTCATACGGGCAATGTACCAGCGATTCGATTCCACCAGCATTACATCAATCTCGAGCTTGATGTTGACAACGATGACCATAAGCGCGCAACCACCTTATAACTTCAGTTTGGAATACCCCAGAAGTATCCAATCAATTCTACGACCCAAATCTCGCTGGGAAGCAACCCAAGCAAGAAAGGGAATAGGACACAGAGCTAGAGCAAACCAACCCTAGCAGCCCGAGACTACCTAGAGAGGCCCATCACTCATGCACCTGACACTAATGTAATGCAATACGAGATACAATCAATAAACGAGCAATAGCACGAAAGTGCACATTAGTGGCGATAAACAAGATATCAAGCATTTACATTCAACATTGCCATTCAATTAACTTTTCAAGCTTGATTATCATTAATAGCATCAAGAATACCAATTAAACACGTAACAGCAGTTCAAACATGGAAAAATGACAAATATCACTATTCAATCCCTAACTTCCAAAGGCAATTACGAGCAAACGAGTTACAGGATTAGGATACCGATTTCACTACATTCACTTAGGCACTACAAGGCACGTTTCTATGTCACTAAACCTCACTTTCCCAACCGAAGCCCGAAAGTCCACCTACTGCGTTTGAACTACAGCTATGCTAACCGTTCACTCAATTAACACCACGACAGCGCCAAAAGTGCTTCCATTCCCTCAATAGCAAAACCCCCAACTCAATTCGAGCACAGTCAACTTTTGGTCAAACGGCCCCTTTACGTTTCTTTGTCTAATTTTTAATTTTAACAAAGGCCGGTCCGTTTTTATTGCACATTTCATCTTTCTATCACTAATGGCACCTATCCAAATCAAGAAATAGCAATTCAGATCAGAAATTAAAAATTCTAAGGTTTTACTATTCCTTTTTACTATTCCCGTTATTGCCTAAATTCAATTTGTATTTTTAACCGTAAAAATTGCTAAATAACTAACAAGTAATGCTCTCCGAACCCTAAAGAGTCGATTCCAAACAATTTCAAGCATTATAACACATTAAATATCAAATCTAAGAAAATGAATCAAAAATCAAATATGAGTATAAATGCACAAAAACGTGAAAACCCTCACAAAGATTGAAGACTAACACCCGCAAGGACCCGAGCCACGATCCTCGTCCGATTCCACGTAAGATTGCACAAGAAAAATGGAAGAAAAAACTTTTTTTTTCTCTTAGAGAGTTTCGGCCATGTGGGGGGGGGGGGGACGAAAGGGTCATTTGTGGTATTGTTTTGAGTTAATTTTGCCATGTTTTTAAATTTATAAGGTGACAAGGGAAAAATGGTAAAAAGACAATGTCAAATTCAAGTTAAAAATGGTCAAATTAGTTTATTTTGATGCCATTTAATCTAATTCAAGTTAAAACAATGCAATTTTAATGAAAACCAACTAAAACTAGTTAAATTAAGCTAGAAACATTATAGAAAATGCTATGATCGAGCGGTCAATAAACGATCGCTAATCAAATGATGAACAATAATAGAAAACTATAATTTTTGAAAGGTAGAATAGTGGAATAGTTTAAAATTTACTCCGAACTCTAAGCCATTTTTCTCAAACTATAATTGAAAACCGTATAATTAAATGCAAGAAAATAAAACCGATTATTAAAATAATCAAAACAATCAAAATAATCAATATTCATTTAAAAATAATTAATTTAACTATTTCTAGAATATTTTAAAGATTTATAAAATTAATGTTAAGATACAAATGAATAAGTTAATATAAACACGTAGTCAGATGCAATTAAATACTAACATTTAAAATGGCACTTAATTAAACACAAGAAAGTAAATCCAATTTCTATAAATAATAAAAATAGGTGATAATCTTTTAATTAATCAATATAAAAAATATTAAATGCTTCCAAAAGAAATATCAAAATAGTGCAAAATGGTTGATTTAACTAATTAAGCATTTAATTAAATGCAGTCAAATGCCTTTAAATGCATGCCGGGTTCGGGTTATCATATCATGAGTCGAATAATTCACCTCATATGGTTTCAACTTCCTAGAAGCATAGGCAATAACCCGGCCATTTTGCATAAGTACACAACCCAAGCCCTCATTTGATGAGTCACTGTAGATAACCATATTATCAGTCCCCTCTGGTAGAGCAAGTTTTGGAGCGGTAGTCAATCTCTTTTTCAATTCCTAAAACCCACTCTCACATTTCTCATCCCAAACAAAGCTAGTCTATTTCTGAGTTAACTTAGAAAGTGGCCCGACAATCTTAGAAAAGTCTTTCACAAACCTACGGTACTAACCTGCCAAGCCAAGAAAGCTATGAACCTCCGAAACATTCTCCGGCCATTTCCAAGACATCACCACTTCAATCTTAGTGGAATCTACATAAATACCGTTCTGTGTGATAACATGGCCAAGAAAAGATATGCGTTGTAGCCAAAATTCACATTTACTGAACTTTGCAAATAACTGATGCTCCTGCAGTTTCTGTAAGACAAGTCGTAGATGTTGCTTGTGCTCCTGCAGTTCCTGAACTTCGCAAACAACTGATTCAGACTTAGAATAAACCAAGATATCATCAATAAAGATCACCACGAACTAGTCCAAGTACGGCTGAAAAACCCGATGCCTAAGATCTATAAATGCTGTCGGTGCATTAGTTAATCTAAAGGGCATAACTACAAACTCATAATGCTCGTACCGAGTCCTGAAGGTAGACTTCGGAACATCCTCCGTGCTAATCCGAAGCTGATAATACCCCTGCCTCAAGTCAAACTTAGAGTAAACTTTGGCTCCCTGAAGTTGATCAAACAACTCGTCAATCATTGGCAAAGGATACTTGTTCTTGATAGTCACTTGATTCAAACCACGATAGTCAATGCATAATCTCAAGGTACCATCCTTCTTCTTCACAAATAAAACAGGTGCTCCTTAGGGTGAAGAACTCTGCTGAATGAAACCCTTCTCAATTAACTCCTGCAACTGAGTTTTCAACTCCTTCAACTCAGCTGGTGCCATCCGGTATGCCAATTTAGAAATAGGTTAAGTACCGGGAATAAGATTGATCACAAACTCTACATCTCTCTCTGGCGGTAACCCTAGTAACTCCTCGGGAAATACATTAAGATATTCCTGAATAATAGGAACTTCCTCCAGCTGTAGCTTATCAGATGGCTTGTTGATCAAATAAGCTAAATAACTAGAACATCCCTTACTCACCAACTTAACAACTTTAGTTGCGGAGATAACAAAACTCGTCTTAGTACCCCGGTTCCCTGCTACCTCTACCACTGGCTGATCTAGCAACCGAAACCGTACTACCTTCATAACTGGGATCATACTTAGAAAGCCAATCCATAACCAAGATAACATCATAGCACCGGATAGGAAATAACATAAGGTCTAAAGGAAAATTATACCCCTTAAAATGTATTTTACAATTCTTACATATTAAGCCAATCACATACTTATCAGTCAAAGAGGTACTAATCTCAACTACATAAGGCAGTCTTGCAAGTTGCATATTAACACGTTGCACACAAGCAGGAATAATGAAAGAATGCGTAACACCAGAATCAATCAACACTTTAACAAGTTGATCAAGTATAAGGAAGTTACCTTCCACAACTGTAGTATCCTTAGGCATCTCCTTCAAGTCAACTACGTAGGCCCGAGTGTGAACCAGCTGTTGCTGAGGTGCACCACCAGTAGGTCGACCTTGATAATCTTAGGTCATTGCCCGACCCTTAGTTCCTCGATATCTATAGCAATCCTTCACCCTATGTTGATTGCTGCCGCAACCCAAACACGTTTCTGCCTTCGCCCTGCAGTCGGCCTCTACATGGCCCTAACACTTGTAGTAAGTACACTGCGGTGATGAAACACTGCCACTTCCCCTAGAAGAACCAGAAACTGAGAAAGCAGTTGTACCAGCCTACTGTTGAGGTCTCACAACACTAGGCCCATATGGACCCTGAGATTGGGCCAAGCTAAACTGTAGCTGAGCCAGATAAGACCCTTGCTGAAATTGAGGTCGATAGTAGCCCTGCTGACCCTGCGGTCTGAAAGAACCCTACTGCACTGCAGGCCTATAACCGCCCTACTGTACCGAAGGTCTATACATACCCTACTGACACTGCGGCTGAAATGGCCTCTTGTTAGGTTGACTAGGTCCAATCTGTTCCCCATTTCTCTTCTTTAACCTAGAAGCTGCATCAAAGGCCTGAGTAAGTATATCATACTGATTCTGGGCCATTGCATCCTGAATCTCGGGCCTCAAACCCAACATTAACCTACGAGTCTTGCACTCCTCGTCAGCCACAAACTCTGGTGCATACCGGGATAGTCTAGTAAATGTGGCCTCATACTGAGCCACTGAAGCATCACCCTGAACTAGAGATAGAAACTCAGCCTTTCTCCTCTTTCGTGCAATCCTCGGGACATATTTCGCCTGAAAAGCTCTCAAAAAGGTATCCCAGACATATGGAATACCCTGGGTCTCCCAACTAGATTTCACCGTGCGCCACCACTCCTCTGCTTCATCATCAAACAAATAAACGACAAAGGTGACCTTTCTTTCATCAGTATAATCCATATGGTCAAATATTTTATCCACTTTACTAATTCATGCCTCGGCTTTCCGATCATCTGGTTCCCATTGAAACCTTGGTGGATAGTACCCTAAGAACTCCTTCAGTGTACCACGCCCGTGGTATCCACCCTGTACATTCAGTAACTGTGCCTGCAAAGACTGAGCTTGGGCAGCCTGCCGTGCTAACAACAGTGCCTGACCGGCCATAACCTCTGCAATCCTATCCAAGGCTGATTCAAAACAATCATCACCCCTTTCTCGGCCCGGTGCCACATTACCCAGAACCTCGTCAACTGCTTCGGGCCTACCTCTCGTTCTCGGTCTACTAGTCATTCTACTAATCAAAGAGTTAGCACAGGTTATAACACATAGATAGGCTATTGACAATAATTAGCAAATAAACAACAATTCACATAAACACATAAGTCACTTAAGTATTAATCACATAAACAAATTGATCACATAATCACATAAGTACTAAATCACATAATCACATAATCATTTAATCATATTAACACATAGTTCACTATTCGTTCATTTCATACATACTTTCATGCTAAGACACTTACCCACAATCCGAGAATATCCCGGCTGATAGCTAACCTGGCTCTGATACCACTTAATGACACGCCCCAACTCGACCCCACCTACAATCAGTCAGGACGCAATGAAATTTCGGTAATATAACGATAGTAATTAAGACATTGAGGCTCTAAACCAACCTCTTAAGAATATCATACAACTAACTCCACAAACCATTCAACAATCAACTCCTCAATTAAATTAACAACATACAACATAACCATATTATACAATAATCATTCCTTCAACAACCCATCCATAGTTATACTCCTCCGTTCAAACTTAGTACATAGGCTATACATACATTTCAAAATAGGTAATAACCAACTTAATAATCTAATCATGATCAAAATAAAGACTACTAAATCATCATACATATGTCTTTATATTAAGATAGGTTATAAAATACATTGTTTTACAACAACTAAGATAATCTCATGGCAATGACTCCTGCACTTAAGAATTATCCACATACGACACATTTCCCTCTTCAAGAGGCACGTACACGTAGTCAGAATCATTAACACCTACATGCATGCAATAATTGAGAGTGAGCTTATATAAAACAAGCCCAGTGAGGATCCGATAGATCTCAACAGTATTTACTATACTCCTTGGAAATGATCCTTTGAGCAGTAAACACACAATAAACATCAATAACAATATAAACACGTAAACTATAATGGTCATTCAATAAAGGATACTCTAGTTGGTATAGATCCAAACGCCATCACGATCTCAACCAACTTCTTATCACCCACATGATACACACACCCAAGGTACCTCACTAGCCCTGCCCTTCATGGCATCTCCGCCCATACGAGATGAGGGTAGCCACTGATAGCCATGCCGTTTTTAACCCGACGGCCCGATACGGCCCGAGAGGTGGCATACGCATATCAAGACTCAGTAATAATAATAAACATTCAATCACAAGAGGACAGCCTTTTCCATTGACTATCTCCCTGTTCATCAATAATCAATATTCAATAATCAACAATCAATAATCCATCAATCAATTAATAACATTAAAACAACACAACATCAATTAATCAATTAACAACTAAACAACTAAGTTAGATGACAAAGTAGGCCACCCAACTTAACATGAATTAGACACGCAACCAAATCCTAATCGAACCATCAACAACTCACAATTCAATCACTCAAACACCACCCGATCATCTAAAAGCATAAACCACATTTTAAAGAAAGACAACCTAAACTTCTAATAATCATAACTTACATTCTACTGATGCAAACAACTCCAAACCGGTTCCTATTTCTCACTCACTCAATCAACTAAATTAGTCCCCTCAGAAAACCAACCTAAATACATCCAAATCAAGCCTAAAAGCCATAAAACCTCAATGCACCTTGGCTAAAATTTCTGGATTTTTGCACCAACATCACAATCAAAAGTTCGGCACTACAACGGCACTACCCCGTATTTAACAAACTTTTACAAATTGACGGCAATCGATTCCAACCACTACAACTCAAATTAATCACCAAATAGCTAATAACTCAACTTTTCATACCCGAAAATAAAATTTCATACTACAATGGTTCAAATCTTATATAAACACATATAAACGATCCTTAGCATGCACTGAGAAATAATGTAACATCAATTCAACTTTCTAACGGTTCAAAATGCAATTATACGCAAAAACCTAAAAATGACATTTTGAGATCTAGAATTTTTCTCTCACCTTTGATGTGTTATGAAGCTAGAAAGATGCTCAATGGATGCTCAAGGGGTGGAATCAAGCTTTGGTTGATGAAGATTGGCCTTTAATTGCAAGTTTTATTAAAAAAATCTCCTTGAAAAACCTTGAGTATTCTTTCTCTTTTTCTCCTAAGGATGTCTCGGCCTTGTGTGTATGTGTGATGGTGTTTTGTGCTTTGCAAGTGTGTGTTGATGCATATTAAGTAAAGGTCAAATAATTAAAATAGTCAAAGTTAGTTTCCTTAGTTTATTTTTAGTATTTTTAGTCTTTTAAATCCTATTTTTGACTATTTATTGCTCAACTATTAAATTGACACCTAAATAATTCTACACAATATATTTTAGTTGACAAAGAGTTTTACATTTAAACATTTTCACCCGAGTCGGCTTAAAACTCGATTTCTTGCAAATGAAAGTGTAAAAACCTTTAAACTTCCAAAACTGATTCCAAATCAGTAACACCCCGATCCCTCTCGAGACCAGGAGTTCTATCAATCGATCTAATCACAACCCAAACCAAACCCGAACATAAATTTTCAGGGAAAAACGGACGGAGTCTCCCCTGTTTCTAGGCGAAATGTAAAACCTAGAATAGCATATAAGTGGACCAACACCGTGTCCAACATTCAACCACCTCAAGGCCATCCGAGCCTTGGTTATCAACAACTAAACACATCATATAAATATACATTTCCAGTTTAAAACTAACCTCTCTCTTTACATCTTTTACAAGAACATTCAAACATGACATTTAATCCATACTAATCTACTGCATAAAATATACTATCATACCATTCTCACTATTTTCTTTTAGACAATTACAAACATGCATCGAGGTTAACTATACTACTGAATACATAACTAGCTTATCAATCTACCTTAACTACTTAGCTAGATTAAATTACATTTCTTTTAACAATAATTACATACAACATATGAAAGCACATATCTTTGTAACTTCGACACTCAAGCCACATAGGCACGCAAGACAACTCCTCAAGCACGAACTTTCCAACTAACATGGCATTTCCTGAAATGTGGTGGTAAGGAGTGAGTATACACAACACGTATACTCTGTGAGGGCGAGACAGATATCGAATTGGAGAGAAAGAAAGTTGTGCAATGCAATTAGTCACAGCTAAGCAATAAAGTCAATAGGAAAGCATTCAATACAAATGACAATATATTAAACATTCAAGAAAGCATTAACACAACCATTCAAAGCTATACCACACTCTGAAGGCTATGGTTCACTCTAACGAGCAATATACCATTTCACGAGCGATACATCAATCTCGAGGTTGATGTGACAACGATGACAATAAACGCGCAACCACCTTATAACACTAGTTTGGAATACCCCGGAAGTATCCATCAATCTACGACCCAAATCTCCCTGGGAGTCAACCCAAGAGAGAAAGCCAATAGCACCGGAGGTAGGGCAACCAACACTGGCAACCCGAGGCTACCCAAAGAGGCCCATCACTCACGCGCTGGACACTATGCAATTCAAGACTCGATACAAGGCGATAAACGAGCGATAAACAAGATATCAAGCATTATCAACAATTGATAAACATTTCAATCAATAAATAACTCTAACAAGCGTAATAAGCATTAACAAGCATTTACAATCCAACAAGTAACAAGAACAACACCAATTAACCTTATCAAGCAATAACAAGTATCCTATAGGCATTATAAACATTCTATAAGCAATATATACATTCTATAACCATTATAAACATTCTATAAGCATTATAAAATTTTATAAGCATTATACTATGAAAACACACAAAATCCCAAAGATGACCCCAACTTTCAAAAGCTACTACTTTCAAACGAGCCACGAGCTTTGGAAACCGACTTGCCAATCCTCCTAGGTCACCATAAGGCACGTCTAAAGACCCCGAAACCCTACTTTACCCTAGAATTCACACAAAGTCTCGATTTCCCCCTTTGCTCGTTTGAACTACAACTATACTAACCAAACACCCAACCAACGCCATAATTGCACCAAAAGTGCTTCCATGGCCTCCCGAAACAATGCTAACACGCAAAACGAGATAACGCCAAACTCGACCTAAATGACCCCGACTTTCACTAAGTCGTTTTTCTCCGTTTTTCCATTACACATTCCAATTAAACCACACATTTAGGCATTCTAGCATATCTAGCATCTTCCTACATCAACAAAATGCGTAACGGAGCAACTTCATCGAAACGGGGGTTTACTATTCACTATTTACTATTCATTAATCAATTTAAATTGCAATTTCAATTTTCAACCGCAGAAAATGCTAAAAAGATATAAATACATGTTCTACAATCAACAAGGAACATTCTTTAAGCAACAAAACGATTAAAACAACAATTTACGCATAAGTTCTAAAAATTAAAGTTTAGACATACATTTTTCAAATGCGCAAATAACGATGAAACCCTCACCTTAGATACTCCTATATGCTAGGGAAACCACATTGGATGCCTCAGAAACCACCCCGCACAAACTCACGCAACGAAATGAAGATTTGAAGTTGAAATGTTTTTTTTTTCTTTTTCCTCCATGGTTTCAGCCATGGCTCTTTATTTTTCTGGTTTTTGCTCTTTTGTTTCGTATTTCATACTAAAATAAAAGATGACAAATGGTCAAAGCTTCGGTCAACCCACTAAACCAAAACAGCTATGCGCGACCTTACAAAAACGGCCATAACTTCTTCTAGAAAACTCCAATTCATGAACGGTTTGAAGCCTCAGAAACTAGACTCATAGAGCTTTCCAACCATATATAATTTGCTACCTAGCTCTTCCCCAATTGGTTCAGATTTAATTCCAAAGTTGACCCAAAATTTGACTAACTTAACATTGCATTTTTTTATTTCTAATCCCAAGTTTTCCCTTTATTAAACATTTCAAAAATTCCCACCTTGTCCTAGTTGGTCAATGTAGATGAAAAGTCAACTAGTTTGGTCAAAGAAGGTGAAAGGTCAATAAAATGCAATTTAAATGAACTTTAAATGCTATTGAATACATGCCAGGTTCGGGGCATTACATCCTTCCCCCCTTAAAACAATTGCGTCCTCGCAATTCTTCTTCCAATAGAACTCAGCATCATCTGAAATCCAATTCTGACTAATCTTCATCGGTTGAAGTATCCCGTTGACACGAATACCGAAGAAGAATAAAATTCCAACCAAAAGTGCCGAGATAATACCAATAAAGACCTAAGCGAAGATACTGTAGATAAAATCACATCACATATTAATGATAAGAAGAATACCGAATGAATACCCCATACACGAATCTCGAGTAGAAGTTCAACTATTACTGCCCGAGAATTCCCAAACAAGAAGCCAAATAAAGGCTCAAACAAAGGTTCCATCCAGAGGTCCAAATAAGTACCCCACTGGTCATGAATTTCATAGAAGAATGCCCTGTTAAGAGTGCTGAAGAAAATACTAAGAACCCAATCAAATATACTTCCAAAGTTCTAAAGAACCTTCCAAATAATAACCCCATGGGACAACCAATTAAATTTCGAGTATCCCTATCAAATGCTAAGAAGAATGTCCAAGGAAATACTAGAGGAATTATCATGTGTCTAATAAGACAGTCAAGTTAAATAACAAATATAATTTCCCAGATGGATGAAAACTCCAACGATAAACACCGAACTGGTGAACAATATACCGAGACCAAACTCTGAGGCCTCTTCACTGTTTGCCAAGTGAGAACTTCATACAACTTTGCCAACAAGGAAAATACCAAGAGAACGCCTAATAAGAATTTCAAAGAATGCCATAAGTAGTATTATACAATAAGTCTGATAGGAACTCCAAATACCAAACCTACTGAGGAACACTGAAGAAGATATCTGAAACAATGCTCCAATAAGAAAGTAGCCAAGTTTGCCTAATAAGTAAATATTAAATAATTGGCCACTGAGAATTCCAGAAAATACCAGTGAAGAATTTCCAATCAGGGATGCCAGTATCACACCAATAAAGACTGAGACACATATACCATAGATATTACTGTGCAGTAAGGCCGATTAAAATCCCAATAGCCAAATCCACCGAGAAATGCCAACAGAAGTCTCCAAAGAATACCCATTAAGAAAACCAAAGAATGCTCCAAAGAATAACCAAATAAAACCCCAAGAGAAAGCTACCCTTTCACAACTGTTAAGCACAGAGGAGGACCATAGAGATTTGCCAATAACCGAGCTCCAAAAGCAAACACCAATTTCCAAATAAAGGCTAGTCAAATGCCATTCATTTCCTGCCAATCCATACACCTTGAAAAGCCAGCGGTGAATCACTTTCTTCAGGGGAGGAAGAGGACTTACTTACCATTTCCATAGGACATGTATGAATGCCAATATATCACAGTTATACACATGCCTTAAACTATTATGCAGGCAAGTTTACGAAATAGTTTATTCAACAAGGTCACTCAAGCACGGCAATCAAGTCAAGCACAACATAATCAATTCAAATCACGACATAGCTAATTCAAGACATTCTATACACACATTACAAGTAATACTTCAAGCAAATAACAATTCACGAGATCAATTCGATTCACGATGCCAATTCGATAGGTCAATTCGATAGACAACTAGACATTCCACCTTTCCTGAGAAACATTTAACACATAACACATAACTTTATCACATAAGTGCATACATTCAAGTCAAGACACACAATCTCACATACAAGCATACACTTTCAAGACACACTTAACAAGCACACATTCAAGGACACTACCCACCAGACCGAGGACCCTATCCCGGCTTATGAGCTAGACAAGCTCTGATACCACCTGTAACACCCCGATCCCTCTCGAGATCAGGAGTTCTATCAATCGATCTAATCACAACCCAAACCAAACCCGGGCATAAATTTTCAGGGAAAAACAGACGGAGTCTCCCCTGTTTCTAGGCGAAATGTAAAACCTAGAATAGCATATAAATGGACCAACACCGTGTCCAACATTCAACCACCTCAAGGCCATCCGAGCCTTGGTTCTCAACAACTAAACACAGCATATAAATATACATTTCCAGTTTAAAACTAACCTATCTCTTTACATCTTCTACAAGAACATTCAAACATGACATTTAATCCATACTAATCTACTGCATAAAATAAACTATCATACCATTCTCACTATTTTCTTTTAGACAATTACAAACATGCATCGAGGTTAACTATACTACTGAATACATAACTAGCTTATCAATCTACCTCAACTATTTAGCTAGATTAAATTACATTTCTTTTAACAATAATTACATACAACATATGAAAGCACATATCTTTGCAACTTCGACACTCAAGCCACATAGGCACGCAAGACAACTCCTCAGGCACGAACTTTCACATAATCACGAACTTTCCAGCTAACATGGCATTTCCTGAAATGTGGTGGTGAGGAGTGAGTATACACAACACGTATACTCAGTGAGGGCGAGACAGATATCGAGTTGGAGAGAAACAAAGTCGTGCAATACAATTAGTCACAACTAAGCAATAAAGTCAATAGGAAAGCATTCAATACAAACGACAATATATTAAACATTCAAGAAAGCATTAACACAACCATTCAAAGCTATACCACACTCTGAAGGCTATGGTTCACTCTAACGAGCAATATACAATTTCACGAGCGATACATCAATCTCGAGCTTGATGTGACAACGATGACAATAAACGCGCAACCACCTTATAATACCAGTTTGGAATACCCCGGAAGTATCCATCAATCTACGACCCAAATCTCCCTGGGAGGCAACCCAAGCGAGAAAGGGAATAGCAACAGAGCTAGGGCAACCAACACTGGCAACCCGAGGCTACCCAAAGAGGCCCATCACTCACGCGCTGGACACTATACAATGCAAGACTCGATACAAGGTGATAAACAAGATATCAAGCATTATCAACAATTGATAAACATTTCAATCAATAAACAACTCTAACAAGTGTAATAAGCATTAACAAGCATTTACAATCCAACAAGTAACAAAAACAACACCAATTAAACTTATCAAGCAATAACAAGTATCCTATAGGCATTATAAGCATTCTATAAGCAATATATACATTCTATAAGCATTATAAACATTCTATAAGCATTATAAACATTTTATAAGCATTATACTATGAAAACACACAAAATCCCAAAAATGACCCCAACTTTCACACGCTACTACTTTCAAACGAGCCACAAGCTTTGGAAACCGACTTCACCAATCCTCCTAGGTCACCATAAGGCACATCAAAGACCCCGAAACCCTACTTTACCCTAGAATTCATGCAAAGTCCCGATTTTCCCCTTTGCTCGTTTCAACTATACTAACCAAACATCCAACCAACGCCATAATTGCACCAAAAGTGCTTCCATGGCCTCCCGAAACAATGCCAATACGCAAAACAAGATAACGCCAAACTCGACCTAAACGACCCCGACTTTCACTAAGCCATTTTTCTCCGTTTTTCCATTACACATTCCAATTAAACCACACATTTAGGCATTCTAGCATATCTAACATCTTCCTACATCAACAAAACGCGTAACGGAGCAACTTCATCGAAACGGGGGTTTACTATTCACTAATTACTATTCATTAATCAATTTAAATTGCAATTTCGATTTTCAACCGCAGAAAATGCTAAAAAGCTATAAATACATGTTCTACAATCAACAAGGAACATTCTTTAAGCAACAAAACGATTAAAACAATAATCTACGCATAAGTTCTAAAAATTAAAGTTTAGAGATACATTTTTCAAATGCGCAAATAACGATGAAACCCTCACCTTAGACGCTCCTATATGCTAGGGAAACCACGCTGGATGCCTCAGAAACCACCCCGCACAAGCTCACGCAACGAAATGAAGATTTGAAGTTGAAATGTTTTTTTTTTTCTTTTTCCTCCATGGTTTCAGCCATGGCTCTTTATTTTTCTCGTTTTTTCTCTTTTGTTTCGTATTTCATACTAAAATAAAAGATGACAAATGGTCAAAGCTTCGGTCAACCCGCTAAACCAAAACAGCTATGCGCGACCTTACGAAAACGGCCATAACTTCTTCTAGAAAACTCCAATTCACGAACGGTTTGAAGCCTCAGAAACTAGACTCATAGAGCTTTCCAACCATATGTAATTTGATACCTAACTCTTCCCCAATAGGTTCAGATTTAATTCCAAATTTGACCCAAAATTTGACTAACTTAACATTGCATTTTTTTATTTCTAATCCCAAGTTTGCCCTTTATTAAACATTTCAAAAATTTCCACCTTGTCCTAGTTCGTCAAAGTAGATGAAAAGTCAACTAGTTTGGTCAAGGAAGGTGAAAGGTCAATAAAATGCAATTTAAATGAACTTTAAATGCTATTGAATACATGCCAGGTTCGGGGCATCACCAAATCCGTTTTAATCAAACATGAGTCTATTAATACCCGATGACTAGGTTTTAAAATGTTCAAAAATTTTAGCGAACAGGTGCTCAAAATATTATTCACTAAAATCGGTGATAAAATTTCTGATTCTGTTTTTGATAAAAATTTCATGAATGCACATATTGCATGTATTAGGAATATAAATCACATTTTTAACACATTTTGACTTATATAACACATAAACAGGTCAAAGCATGCAAAACGAGGCAAAACACACAAATTGAGGTTAGGCAAAATATGGGGTCTCACAGTAATTCCAACTGTTTTCTATGGTGACAAATTCTATTTGTAGATTCTAACCAAAAGTAGAAAAGGGGTTCTACCCATGGATCACCTAACACAGTTCAAATACTAAAGTGATCTCACCAGATTACGTCCCGAGACAGTAGGCGACTTACATTTTCTTTGAGGTAGAAACCACCGGTGGAACTTCTCTTCGTTAGAATAAGTGAGCTCACTTCACAAACCCAAAGCATCAAACTCACCTTGGTTTAGCAATTACACATACAGTCCATGAGTTGTAGAGAAGATATAAGGATATAGGCAAGTAAAGAAATTGCTTTGCTAATATCACTCTGCATAGGATCACTCGCCTTAAGGCTCTCTCAGAGAAATTCCAACAACAAATTACGAAATGAAATTGATGAGAACTATCTTGTCAGAAAAGCAAATCTTAGTAGATCCAGAGATAGATCGCCTAACGAAACAAAAACGGACTATCACTTTGAAACCCTGCCTGGCAATTCCCTTAGACCCTAAGTCACCACAATACACTGCTATGCTCGCCCCTACCAGCTCCAAGACTGACTTTGGATTTGGATACTTGGATCGAATATAGAAAAGTGGGGACCAAAGCTTGAGTTCAATCAGTGCCATCGCTTTTAGAAAGGAAAGATTGTCCGACTGTATGAAAGAAACAATCAAGAGACAACAACCGCTTTATAGTGGGAGAATATGATACAGAGAGTTTTATTGCCCTCAACTTCTTACATAAAGCAACAAAGGAAGTGCTAAGTGTAGCAAGAAAATTATCTATGAATATAATCCCGCAAAAGTCAAATAAAGACGTTTAGGCGCTCTAGTGTCTAAAAAAAGGTTGAAGGAGTTTTCCTGCCAATTAACTGCTGATCTCATTGCCATGATTCATCATATAGATTTCATCATCGCCAGCACCTTTCTAGAAATCGCTGGAAGCAATGACACTCTTGGACAAGAATATAGTCATCATTGCCAGCTTTCACTCTTACTAGGCTCTACCAAGTTGTTCATAGGATTGATGTTTTTGATCCCAAGTGAAATATTATTTTCACCTGGTACTGATATGAGTCTTGACTTCCCCTACATAGAGGAGAACAAGAGGTTGAATTTACTTCCATCCTTAGATTGAGGAGTGAAAGCCACTCGACTGTAAGGAGAGAAATGATTTTACAGCCATGTTGAGAACAAAGAACACTGATGTGTGCTAAAGGACCGGAACAAGCTGATCTGTTTCACAACGGCAAGGTTGGACCGTATGAAGAACTTGACTGGACTCGTTGAATGGTATGGCAAGCATGCTCGTCTCCGGGAGCTGGTTCACCTTGTTGTGGTTGATGGTGATCGAATGAAGGAGTAGAGAACTTGAAAGAGCAAGCAGAGATGAATAAGATGTAAGGCCTTATTGATAAAGACAACTTGAATGGTCAGTTCAGGTGGATTTCTTCTTGAAAGTGCTATTGAGTTCCATTGCCTTTGGATGGTAGGCCAGGGAAGAAATGCCATCAAGACAGCATTAGTGCATTGATGCCCAGAATTCACTTCTAGAAGGTAAGGTTGTAGCCTTTTTCAGTTGAGAAGTCCACCTTTGTCTCCATCTCCAGTTCCAGTGCCAGGCAAAGGCCAACCGAACTATTCATCTTTCTTTCCATCACCACGGCCCCGACCAGCAACTGTAAATGAACACCCACCTGCATAACCTTTCTTCGAGTCCTTTAGTTAGCTCATCACAGGTACCTATATAGTTGTATCTAACTGGTGAAAGCGAGTACGAGCAACCATCCATCTTTTTCTTTTCAATCTCTTGATCCCTCCTCAATCTCCAACTCTAACGCCTTCTCTTGGGAAGGATAACCTTAGGTCCCCCCTAATAGGTCAGAACCAGATTTACTGGGCTTGGAAGCTCATGTTTTACTTCTATCCCAATCTCTTGTCCCATCCATTGAACCAATGCTTGAAAGCAGGTGTACTAAAACAAATAGGAAATGGCCAATTCCATTCATCCAAGGATTGGCCATCTCACTTCCATCTGAAAACTCTCGAGTCTTCCCCCTCCGAATAAGTAGGCAAGAACCGTATTCATGATTGATCCACATTCTCCACCAGCCCCAACCGAATTCTCAGTTTCAGTAGCGTAGCCTATTCTCTTATTTCCGCAAATTCAACTCGGATTGGTCTTGCCAGAAGAAGATTGGGCCCTACAGTGGTTGTCTTGCCTGGTTAACCAATCAATAGTAGCTAAGCGCTCAAAAACGAGATCAAAAAAAGCATCTCTCATGAAATTGCACTTTATTGAGTAATGAGATCAGTCTCTAGTCTGGGAAAACCTGCTCTTCGATATTGTACTCTATATTTAATGATCTATCTCTATCCCAAGATCAAAGCAAGAAACAGAGCTAATGATAACTACCTTTTTTTAGGCCGATGGGGTTGACGGCAAGTAATGGTATACGGGGTGGAAAGCAAAGGCAACAGCATTTGAGGGAATTATTTCAACAGTGAAATGAAAAAGGAAAATATTCCAACCATAGGGATTGAAAACCGCTTTTAGGAAAGCAACAATAAAGATAACAAGAAAATTCTGCATCGGCTTAGCTTAACGTTTGATCGTTTTCTACATGAATCTATGATTGCGAAATTGGACCATCTGTCTTTGTCCCAGCTGGTAGAATGGCATCAAAAACACAAACGGGGCCAAAGCAGTTCAGAATATTCCTTTTCAGGCGAAAGGCACACAAGAATGAAAGGCTTCCCCAAAAGCCCTACCTAGTGAAAGATAGAAAGGAGTGCCGACTTGATTCTAAGTATGAGAAAGTATTGACAATGTACCAATAGTCATGATAGCAAACAAGATACCCCTCAACCTTAGAGGGAGAGAGAATGGGCCCTTTCAAGGGCAGTTTATTAGACTCACCGCAAAGAAAACCATACTGGACTTAACTGAAGAATGGATAATTGCCACACTCTATGCTTGTATCCGAAGGCGGTTTGGAAGGTGTATCTCAAGCACTTGGGAACAAAGCTTTGGGGATAAGGCGTCGACTCTTGAAATCCACATCAACTACAACCAAGATTCATTATTCATTTGAAAGACAGAAACCCCGGTTAGCAAAAAGTCAAAGGGGGCAGGAAGTTGATCTTATAAAAAAAAAAAAAGGGAAATGGGGTCAACATTGAGTATCTTTCGATGAAGCATAGACCCTTTCACCTTTAACAACCAGCCGAGCCTTTCTTTATTGAACTTTTCGATCATACCGCTCAAAAAGCCAAAAGTAAGAAAGAAGCAAACTGAGAATGAATGGGAAATTTCTAGTTATAATGCCTTTAAAGCACGCCGGCGGTCAATTCCTTATTCATAGATCTTCGGGCCAGAGCGTCAACAATTTGGTGATTATAATGAGGAGTGCGATTATGCAACATGGCCACTACTAATGATCAGTAAGGAGAAAAAGGAAACTGCGGTACTAGAAAGATAACTCATTTCTTCAACATCGTCCCCAGAACAAGAAAAGAAGGACCTTTATCTAAGGAAGTCTTTTGATGAATTAAAAGGAACGAGCTTATTGAAAGGGGACACCTCTTGGGAAAACTCTAAGGGAAGAGAATTGTGGCAGCTAAAGCTAGGCCCTCTGGGTGGCCGTTCTGATTAGGGTGTGTTAGATGGACATTGGTCTGAGAATGACTAATGCCCTCGACTCACTTGTGGTCCTTTCATTTTGGATTGCATTGGGCGTTCTTATTGGACTACTGGACTCGCGTGCTGTCCAACAATACAATTTATTCCATTAGCGCGCGTTAACTATTCAATACTTTTTTTTAAGTGAACAGCCGCTTTCCTAATAAATACATTCCATTCTGACTTGGAATTTCATTTCACTACAGAGGGAATTGTGCATTAATGCATTGACTTATAGCGGGGAATATTCAAACAGAAAAGCCTAGACCCATAAGGGATAGTATACAAAAGTATACATCGGTGTAAACGTCAACATCAAAAATTGTCTATGCATGAGTTAGGACAGGATCTCAGATATCTTCTGGCTTATTGATCCAATTCTCCGATCGATTCGGTATCACCTTCTCAGTCATCAAGAAGCTCCGCAGCCCGAGTTAGGCTTCAAGGAGCAACCCCTTTTGAATCAAATAAGGGAATGGAAAAAAGCTAGCTCATATTCAAAATCTCAGTTGTCTTTCGGCCGCTTTCCGGCAATTCAAGAAAGGCAGGCACTTCATTCACATTTGGATTCGTATGACGCTTCAGATCTGGAAGGACATGAATGGATGTTGGAACGGGTCCCGAGTTAATTGCATGCTCTACTACTGCCTCCCTAGTAGTCATCTCTACCTCCTCCATTCCATTTCTCGTGAAATAGGGGAAAGATCAAGTGAACCATAGAAAAAGTGTTTTGAAAATGCCTTTCTCCCGCTAGGTTCAATCAAATCAATGAATCTTCCAGCAGGCAGGGTTTTTGCCCGAACAACTTTAAAATTGCAGCTTCGCCCTTACTAGTAGATAACGAGTTATATAAAGATAAAGATAACTTACTAATTATCTATCTCTGAATTTGATATTCTATATAGATTCAAGTTATTATATCTCTATTCAAGTAGTTTTTTTTTATTTTTTGTTAATTTTTATTAACTATTAGGAATCTATTAACTTGTTTTGGAGCACGCTATTGTGCTATTGGTCTCTCTAGTTCACGACTTCTGGAAGATGGGTCCTTACAATAAAAGAATCAACTCATCCAAGACATAAGGAAATTGGCAAAGAAATTGAAAAAGCCGAAAAGACTTGTTAAGCAATCAATTTATCCCCCTTACATGCATGCTTCCTTTACTTCTTTATACATGTCAGCAATAAAAGGTCTAAACACTCAAGGCCTAGCCGATCAACTGTTTGATGCTATCCTCGCCTATTTTATCCACTCAATCCTGCTTGATATGCTTGTCGCGGAGAAAGACTCTTTCTAAAGACTTAATAAATGGTAAAAGAATTCCATTTTCCAGTCAGGCCGAATGAAAAAGAAAATATTGATTGAGATCAGTTGAAGCAAGACCTGCTCATGAGCTTTGCCAGTCGAATGGGCAGAACCTGACTCATCAAGCAAACAAAAAAGTAGCTTTCATTAGTCATAATGAGTTGGGCCCTTGTATCCACATATGAAGTGTCACGTAGCATCTTTAGTTCGTGACATGAGCTCTTCAGTTCGTGAGTTCTAGAATAGCTATGCTTTAGTGTATCAACAAGGCAAAGTTGACTAATCGGCTCAATCTTTATCATAATCGTATAAAGAGGAACTGGCCTCGCTGTAGATATTCATTGCGCTAATTGGTGCAACATCACATCTGGAATGACCGATCTATGAATCTAGAGCTTTCCGCGTAGAAAGACGTCAAGAAAGCTTGAATAAGATTTTGAAAGGGTTTGCGCATAAAGAAAGAATTGCAACTGAAAGAGTCTTTCGCTTATGCATTTCTATCAGGCAGGAATAGGTAGTGAAGGCTACTTGTTCCTTGGCGGGCTATAAAGGAAAGGGGTGAAATTGAACATTGTATTTATAGTAGTTTCACTATTAGTAGTTGGCTAGCGAAAGGCAATCGCAGTTTCAAGTATAGTGCATAGTGAAAAACGAATAGTTCTTCTAGTTCCAAGCATGGGACTGCATAGTTCAATGCCAATGAATAGGGTAGGAAGTAAACAAGTGTTAATGGTCGAAAGCTCGCAAAGGAAAAAGCATTAGAAAAAAGCGAGCGAAGCGAAGGAGAAATAATATTTTTGATATTGGAAATCAACTCCCACTTGGGAAACTTAACTACCTCGATCCTCATCTCATTCACTCATAGAAGACCTTGCCTAGCTCTACTTTCTTTGTTATATTTGGAACCCTAGCTTAAATCTTGAGGCCGAGGTACGTAGTGAGGTCTTTTGCCGGACGATAAGGAATGGTCAGTTTTTTAGTCTTAATCCACCGACTGGCATTACTTTGAATGATATTTGAAGTATGGTTCGCTTAGCCAATTTAGTGGCATCTTATTTGACAACTTCATCTATGGCTTCCAATAGGCTTGAAGAAAAATGTATGGCTTTTGGACGGCCACTATCTTAGATAGTTCGCCCGACTTCCAAGTCAAGGTCCACAACTTACAACTTTCGTTGGCCTGCAGGGAGTCATTTCTTAACTTCAATCCTCTTAGATCCCAGACTTTCCCCATTCATTACCTTAAACGGCAATGGATAAAGATGAGGTGATAATGGGATAAGGATATTCATTGTGGTTAGTCATGTATTCTTTATCAATGTCCCACCCTTTCCTTGGACCTTGTCAATGATCGAACCACCATCGGAGTTCTATCGGGGGTCGGTGAAGCTTTTGCCTAACGTATATCCCCTGATCCACTGAACAAAAAATCAAAGGCAGCCTACCTACTTTCCTTTCTGTCTGCTGCCCCTCAACCGCCTTAAGGGTCTTTCTGGTATTTTGAAAGACATCTTAGGGCCTTAGACGACCTAGAAGGAGGATTGCTTCTTTCACCCGTAGCAAGGTAGCCCAAGATTATTTTGAGACGAATGAATGCTAAAGAAAGGAAGACCTAAGAACTTACTCCGCTGTTCATGGTGGAGTACGCCCTTAGGAGTAGTTAGTAGGGATAAAGGAATGCCTTAAGACAACTCATGACCTAAGGTGGTTGCATTAGACTAAATGAATTAGTCTTAGTTTTGGCATTTCTCGCAGGAAAATAGAAAGAATTTTAAATGATAAGGCGAGATTCTCTTATTAAATAAAAAAGTGGACTAGGAGCAGAAGGCGAAATGGCATTTCTTTAGTAAGGAAGGAACGCAAATTAGAGACATCTATCTTAAATTCTGCATCGGGTTCTGCTCTCACTGTTCTCAAAGTAGCGAAGTTACCAGAAAGGGAAGTTCTGATTCCTCTTGTTGAATCCACTCTTCACAACGTATCGTATTACTTAAAAGAAATCAAATATGTTAAGTAAGGGCATGAGGAAAGAGACACCAACTGTTTACTAGCAAGCATTGAAAATAGATGCCAGAATGACTCTTTGAACTTAACGACGTAATAAATAAATAAATTAGCTGCCATCAAGACTGAACAAGATGAGAATTAAAGAAAATCGAACTGTGATAACGTTTGTTTTTAACAAAAAAGTAAAAAGAAGGAAAGAGAACAAATGAAAGATCGCCCCAAAGACTCTCTCTAAGAAAGCATACAAAGCTGCAAGAAAGCCCAATCCCCAATATGGGGCCGATGTCGGAGTACAAAGCACCTTCCCTACTTCTGCTTGGAAACCATCTTGCGGATTGAATAGTTCATACCTTCCCGGTAATAGCACCTTAGCTAGAGTCGTTCAAAGCCATAGCCCCTAGATCTATTGTTGGCAATTAGATCTGTAGCGGGATCTTCCCCTTAGGCTTGTAAATGGTAAATGAGAGAAGGCTAGCGTATCGGCTAAGAAAGCTTACCCTACAATGGAACTATCATTTATTCCAATTGAAGGTCACTAGCGAGACTTACGTTACTCTCATTAGTAGCCTACTAGCCTTATTGACTTGTCCTATCTGCTACTTCTAGAAGGAGGTGAAAAGACTAGACTAGCAATCGTTAGCTTACTATACTATACTATCCTATCTAAAGAAGACTGACTTAGACAACTAGCCTAGACTAGGCTTATAGAATCGAAGGGGAACTATGTCTGGTCTATCCTTGCCTTCTTCAGAGAAATTCTTAGGCAAGTGAAGCAATAAGCTAGTATCTTGTTTTTTGGCTTCTGAAGCTACATCCTTATCAGTTAGTGAGGTAACTCCTACTAACCTTTTTAAGGCCTTTGTTATAGGCTTGTACTTGTTAAATCAGTGGAGTGTGAACTCACACAAAGTGTACAGTGAGTCAAGTGATCCGAGGGTTCAAGCCGCTAAAGCCCGATCTGATCTCGGTCGTCTTGCTGTTCTTGCCTTATTGCCTAGTGAATCTTTTCTTTAATAAGCATCGACTAACTCTGTGCCAGCTTCTGTGTTAATACAGAGGATGAAAGCCTTATCCAGAATGATTGGGCCTAAAACGCTTGTAGATGGCTTTTTAAGTCAAATCCTAGGGCTCAACCCTGGACAGGCGGTGGAAACTACCAAGCTGGAGTACGGTAGGGGAAGAGGGAATTTCCAGTGAAGCAGTGAAATGCGTAGAGATCAAAAAGAAGACCAACGGCGAAAGCACTCTACTAGACTGACACTGAAACAAAGACATGCTGCCAAGAACGTAGAGGAAATAGAATGGGCAGTTGGTTAGATCTAATATGGATCGTAGATGGATGGTAGTTGGAGTCTCAATTGCAAGTTATTCAGTGCCAGTAGGATAAGGAGTAGTTGCCTATGCTTCAAGATGAAAGAGTACTTGCCCAGCCAATTTCTTTTCGCCTCAAAAGTCAGAACTCTTTCGCTGATAATAGAGTTGCTTCGTTGTAATGGCGGACTAGGAAAGATAGAAAAAGAATGACAGTAAGGTGTTTACAAGCTTGTTTGATAGAACAAGGTCAAGGGTAAACTTTAAGTTCCACAAATCTGCTTACTAAGGAGCCTAAGGTGCCAAAGAAAATGAGCTAAGGAGTTGCTAGATAAAGTTTCGAGTTAACGAAATCAAAAACAAATCTGTCCCAAAGAAAAAAGCCTAGTTGTAGTAGACGAAGATGGTCACCAAAGTTAGGTAGACAAACCTAAACCTTCAAAAGTAGCCGGCAGAGGCGCTATGGGAAACCGCCTAGGATGGCATAAGAGACTCGATCATCTCTTCCTTCAATTTGGGTTTATGCATTTGTCTTTTAAATCGGTCAAGGGTTCAAATAGGATATGTTTAGCCAGTACAAGCAGTGTTTGTGGCACCCATCCAGACTTAGAGTGAAGTAGCCAGGAAGAGGCACCGAGGAGGGACAGAAAGAACAGAAGCTGAGAGATTCACCTACAGGGACTGTAACGCCCCGATCCCTCACGAGACCGGAGGCTCTAATAACCATGCTATTCTCAACCCAATACCAAACCCGGTCTCAAAATTTTAAGAAAAACGGACAGAGTCTCCCCTGTACCGTGGACATTCTAGAAACCTGTAAACATTCAATATAGATACAAAATAACCTAGAACACGAATTCTAATCAAAACCTAGCTTCAAGGCCATCCGAGCCTTAAAACATTCAAACAGTGAGAATCATGCAAGCATGCATTCACAACATATTTTCTTTACAAAACCGCTTATCATGCCACTCCATAATAGCATTGGAACATACTTAAAAATTCACACCACCCGCACATCAGAACGTCCACTCCCAAGCATGAAAGGTAGTTAGAAGTAGAAACATAAGTTATTACATGCCATGATTCCAAATCTACTATTACGACCATCTATCTTTCACCTTGCAATTACATAACATGTACATAGCACTTAAGCTACAAAATAGAATCATAAAGTAAACAAACGAGTTCTCCGCACAACAACAAGAACATAAACCACCTCAAGCTATCAGGCACAGCAACTAAGGTAAAGGATCAGTCTAAACTTCCTCCTCCTCTACTAACTCAACAAGCTGGGGATCACCCTCAGCGTCTCCTGAAACAGATATCGAGGTATGAGCAACCACTGTTGCCCAGTGAGGGATATAGTCCCGGGGCGTGCAATGCAACAGATAATACAGTTATACAGCAATAACACTTAGACAATTAAAGAAACAATGATAACTTAAATAACCACACATTTAAAGGATACATTTCACAAAACCCCTATACTCCAATCTTCACTTGGTCTTCATTCACGATCCACTAACCACGATCACTGTGCCGGCATAATCCCAATCACTCCAGTGGGTGTACTCCGGATGTACCCCGATAATCCTACGACCCAACACCCCCTGGCAATCTCCGGACCAGGCGAGTGAGGGAATAGGGTACGGAGTTTGAATATCCACTGGCAAGCCCTCTGCCGCCCAGCCGATATTCAACACAACCGCCCCTGACACTATGGTTGCGCAACCACTATGCAATGCACTTAGCAATGACAAGATATCAATAACAATATAAGCAATAACACGTGGGAGGATCAACAAAGTAGGTTGACCTCGAAACAGTTACAATAGAAGCAATTTATACAAGCAATTAAGTAGTTTTACAAAGGAGCATATTCAAGATACACATAGAACTATACCAAAAGCTCCAAAACAACTTGAAACCACATTTAAACACACAAGGAGTTATGCCATGGTCTTAGAAGCGTGAAACAATTGAATTTGAACTTAAACCCCTTCGTTATTCAATCCGTTTTTCCTTCCAAACTCATGTTAATTATTCAAATTCAAGGGGAAGCTATACCAATCTTCTAATTAACCCTTAAGGTACCCTTACAACCCTCAAATACGTTCAATTACACGTAATTACCCCAAAAGCCCCAATTTTCCTCTTATAGCTTTGAACTACACATACCTTAACTGGGCTTCAAACAAGGGTTAACAAAGCTTCTATAGCACCTAGGTAGCCTAAGATTACCAATTATAAAGCTCAAATTCACCCGGATTAGCATTAACCCCAAAACCCCTTTTAAAAAGTCGGCTATTTCACGTTTTATGCAAGTTTAGAGCAATTCAAGGGCACGGGGCTATTGGAATACCTTCATTAGCACCTAAGGCATCTATTAGAAGCAATGAATCAATCCAATACGCACAATTACACAAAACCCTAAAATCCCGTCACTATTCACCTCAAAAATCAAATTAACGATTCCAACCGTTTAAAATGCAAACTAATGCCTTAAATGTGTTCTCTAGCACTTATATACAATGTATAATACCATAGATAATCTTTGCAATAGCATTTGATAGTATTTCTAACAAATCAAGAAAAGTGTAACATTTTCAATATGCAAAAAGAGTCATAAAATCCCTCACCTAAAGCCCGTAGGAGCACCTAGAAGGCTTGCATATACCCTAAACCACTTGTTCTAGGCTTGGAGCGGCTTGGATTGAAGGATTGAAGAGCAAAAATCACTTCTCTTGGCTGCTAGAGCTGTTCGGCGCTACAGTACTATTCAGCATTTCTTTTCTTTTTTTGATTTTTGCTTGTTATGACTTAAGGTGAGTTGTGTGTGTGTTATATAAGCTTAGGTGAGTTATTTTAGTTTAAGTGTATGGTCAAATGTGAGTCAAACTAGTGAGAAACAAGTCCTAAGCATAAATTTAATGTTAGCTAATTAAACTCCAAGTTAGTTACGTAACACTATTCATTCAACTACTAAAAACATTTTCTAAACGAGCTCTCCTATCGCCTCTAGCTCAATTGCACATTTTTTCCACTACTCTAACATTTAATATGATTTAATAAAAATGCTAATTCACTAATAGAATGCAGTTTAAAAATGGGGTGAATAGTAATTTAATAAGACAGTTAATAAAGCACAGAAGGAAATGCGCAAACAAGGGATGCAACAGTAATTGAATGCATGGCTAAATCTCGGGCGTCACATCCTCTCCCCCTTAAACAAATTGCGTCCTCGCAATTCTTCTTCACAATAGAACTCTGCATCAACTGAAAACCATCTCTGATTATTCTTCCATAGTTACTGAGAAAGACACGGTCTTTTCAAATGAACATCATATGAAAATGCCAAGTAAAAGTCCCGAGCGGAATGTCAAGAGAGATGCCAAATAAGTAGTTCGAAGATGAATTATGAATGAGAACCCAAATACATCCCAGGAAGACTCCAATCAAGAAACCTGATCATACATACTACAATAAGTTCCATAGAAATTTTCCAAATAAGAGTTCTAGAAAAATGCCAAATAGAATAACTACATAGATCCCGAACACTGCTAACAAATGCTGAGAAGAATGCCAAAGAAGAATACCAAAGAAGAATAATGTGCATCTAATAGGATAGTCAAGTCGAATATCAGATCCCGGCTTAATGAGAAGATCGAATGAGAGTCTCAAGCAATTGCACCATATACAAAACCAAACTTCGAGGCCTCATCCTTATTTGCCGAGTAAGAGCATTGTATGAACTTGCCAATAAGAAAACCCAATGCGAATTCCACATAATACTGTAGATGATATTGTATAATAATTATGATAGAATTCCCGAATACAAGACACACCAAGGAGTGCCAAGAAGAAAATACTAAAGAATACCCAATAAGAACCGTTATATAGAACTCCAAAGGAAACCGCTCATTCATGACTGTAGAGTACAAAAGAATGCCTTAGAAGAAGTACAAAGGCCAAACTCCAATATAAACACCGTCTCCCAATTAAAAGGGCTGATCAACTGCTTCATGTTCCTACTAATCCAAATAACTTGAAATGCCAGCCACTAATCACCTCTGTTCAGGGGAAGAACGATGTCTTTCTTACCATTCGACGGCTATGTATGAATGCCAACTATTGCATATGTATAAACATTCTTTAAACTATTATGCAAGCATGATTATAAAAGAACATATAGAAACAATATAAGCAACAAAGTCATTCAAATAAAAGTCACAACATAACAAATACAAATCATCACAAAACTTAATTCAAAAACATTCAAGTACTCACATTATAATCAACAATTCAAGCAAATAATGATTCACGAGGTCATTTCGATGCAACTTTATTTCACTAGCACATGTTTAGCACATATCACATAGGTTTACACATTCAATTCAAGACACAATCACATATACAGACACACACTTTCAAAACATACTTAATAAGCACACACATAAGGTTTACTACCCGACAGGCCAAGGACCCTATCCCGGCTGAGAGCTAACTAAGCTCTGATACCACCTGTAACGCCCCGATCCCTCACGAGACCGGAGACTCTATTAACCATGTTATTCTCAACCCAATTCCAACCCAGTCACAAAACTTAAGGAAAAATGGAAAGAGTTTCCTCTGTACCGCGGACATTTTTCAAACCTGTAAATGCTCAAAATAGCCACAATATACTAAAACAAGCGTTTATAATTAAAATTCAAAGGTTCAGGGCCATCCAAGCCTTGGAACAACAACTACATAACATACAAGCAAGCAAATCATTTCTAATTTTAACTATACGTAGTTGGATACAACAATAGCCAAGTTCTACTTCCAAGTTTTGTTAATAACACAAGCATGAAAAAGGATAAGTTTACTATAGATTATTACATGTCATTCCACTTTATATCCAAC
The DNA here is from genome assembly GCA_037974665.1 of Ehretia macrophylla. Classification (NCBI taxonomy): domain Eukaryota; kingdom Viridiplantae; phylum Streptophyta; class Magnoliopsida; order Boraginales; family Ehretiaceae; genus Ehretia; species Ehretia macrophylla. The sequence continues at coordinate 46,714,974 of CM075767.1, forward strand.
ATACAAGATTACAAATTATTACATTCACCAAATATACCCAAGACCCCAAGGTCACAAAAGATAACCAACAACTCCATGCAAGCTTTACATTTTAGACAACCTTATCACACAAGAAGTCACGGAAATTGCTTAACTACTCCTTCCTCGTCTCCAACTACCGCTACTAGCTGGAGGTCTACCTCAACTTCTCCTGAAACATGTTAGATGAGGAGTGAGCAACAATGTTGCCCAGTGAGGGAGGTGATGCAACATACCGGGCGTGCAATATGATATGAAAACACAAGAAAACATATGTATATAACATAAGAAACAAGATTTAAATAACAAGTAGATAACCACATTTAAAAGGATACGGTTCCACTTCAAGTCTTCAATCACGAGCAGCGAGCCACGAGCCACGAACTTCACGCAAATGCCGGCAAACCCCTTACTCCAATAAGTTGGGATACTCCGGATGTATCCCGATCCTACGATCCCTTCTCGCTGAGGCATACTCCACTACCGCAGAGGCGTGGTTCACTTGCTGGGCATGGACCTACCTCAGGAGAAAGGATCGTAGGATCGGGATACATCCGGAGTATCCCAACTTATTGGAGTAAGGGGTTTGCCGGCATTTGCGTGAAGTTCGTGGCTCGTGGCTCATGATTGAAGACTTAAAGTGGAACCGTATCCTTTTAAATGTGGTTATCTACTTGTTATTTAAATCTTGTTTCTTATGTTATATATATATGTTTTCTTGTGTTTGCATATCATATTGCACGCCCGGTATGTTGCATCACCTCCCTCACTGGGCAACATTGTTGCTCACTCCTCATCTAACATGTTTCAGGAGAAGTTGAGGTAGACCTCCAGCTAGTAGCGGTAGTTGAAGAGGAGGAAGTACTAGTTAAGCAATTTCCGTGACTTCTTGTGTGATAAGGTTGTCTAAAATGTAAAGCTTGCATGGAGTTGTTGGTTATCTTTTGTGACCTTGGGGTCTTGGGTATATTTGGTGAATGTAATAATTTGTAATCTTGTATGTTGGATATAAAGTGGAATGACATGTAATAATCTATAGTAAACTTATCCTTTTTCATGCTTGTGTTATTAACAAAACGTGGAAGTAGGACTTGGCTATTGTTGTATCCAACTACGTATAGTTAAAATTAGAAATGATTTGCTTGCTTGTATGTTATGTAGTTGTTGTTCCAAGGCTTGGATGGCCCTGAACCTTTGAATTTTAATTATAAACGCTTGTTTTAGTATATTGTGGCTATTTTGAGCATTTATAGGTTTGAAAAATGTCCGCGGTACAGAGAAAACTCTATCCGTTTTTCCTAAAATTTTGAGACTGGGTTGGAATTGGGTTGAGAATAGCTTGGTTATTAGAGCCTCCGGTCTCGTGAAGGATCGGGGCGTTACAGGGACGCACTCCGGTCTAAGGCCTTGGCTGACTTACGATCTCCGCGAAGCTCCACCTTCAAAGGGGAACTATGTAGACAGATTTTTTCATCTTTACTTTCATGTTTAGAGTAGGTGATAATGAGGAACAGCAAGGAGATGGCTTTTTAACCAAAACAGTGTGGTGTGGGTAGCCTACCCTAATCAAGCGTAGCGATCACTGAACGATTTCTTCCTATTCTTATTACAAATATTCTTGGATGATATAGATGGTGGGAACAAAGAAGCGTATTCTTCATCTGCACTGAAGAACTGGCATCTCAGAAGGAAAGGAAAGTGAAAAGGGAGTATACCTCGGGTCAACCACCTTTTTAGCTTTAGAGAATCTAGTAAAAGTAGAACCCTCCTTAGAAGAGAAGACGATTCCTTCGTCAATCACAAATATTCCTAATGAAGTGTTAGGTGGTATGAGTCAATTGCTCTACTTTTCAGCTTCGTATAGAGACTTAGAATGAACTGAGTTATATTTTTATGACTTAGACTAATTTGAGATACATGTTATTGAAGGTGATGTCAGCCGTGTGGAAACTGAAGCTAGGTCAGGATTGGATGTACCTATTGGTGACATCCAACAATTAATCGTAACTCTGACAGGAACATCCTTGAGTCCTGACAACTTCTTTACTGGTATGTAGGATGAAGAACAAAACAAGGCTAGGATCAAGCGAGAAATAAGGCAGAATTTTGATAACCCAGACGAAGGAGCTTCGTCAGATGAAGACAGTTATGCGCCTTTGTTCCACACAAGTCAAACGTATAAGTTATTCATATGTCACCATATTCAAAAGACCGTTCGCATCCTATCACAATTAAAAAAAAAAAAGAGAAGCTTTTTTATGCATGTGAAAGTAAGGGATCCATTGCTCCTCCCGTCTTTTCCGAAAAATGCTATGTTAAACTATGCCCACCCACCTCGACAAGCCCGGAACTCAACTCCAGTCAATAAATGAACGGAGTGATGAACTGGATTTAAATAGTTGAGAAGATGTTTGAAACCTCCTGCCATAAGGAAGAGGAGATCTATAGTAAGAGCTCCCTCTCTCCCTACTTTCGGTTGAAATGGGATGGTGTTCAAACTCCCAAAATGCAATCCTGACAGCAGGCCTTCCCCTTTCTGACTGGACTGGCTCGGGGAAGGCATACTTCACATCTACTCATTCTTCCTAACCAAATAGTAGAATCTATCTCTCAGCAATGATTTTTTCCACTAATCACCCATTCCCAACCAACCTGCCCGATTGATCTTGTAAGATCGACTAATGAAAGGGGGTTAATCTGGTCTGAAGTTGTCAGAATGAATCGTTTGCTTTATCGAAAAAAGCTTTATTAGGGGGCAAAAGTTGTCCCCCTATTTTCAACCATTACAGCTGGCATCGACTAGCTTTGTAATACAGATGAACACGAAGAAGGATACAGGTAGCGAAAATGCAAAAAAGAATAGCAAAGATTCCTAACCCAGAGCATGTTATTGACTCAACCACAAATCTTTTGAATGAAGGCAGCTTGCTTACTCTCAGCCACTAGTTAGACGAAAATCCCTTGACTTCGCTTATGCCCTTATGCAGTGCCCTAGATTTAGCTGTTGTCAAAATTAGAAGCTCACACTGGGAAATTTCTTTCTTAATAGAACCAGGTGAAAGGCAATCGACAAGCGAGGAATTAGCGATAGATAAAGGAAAGCTCCCAACCCAAGTGCAAGTGTCATCCTCAAATTTAGCTATAGAAGGGATATCTTCTACTATTGACGAAGCTATTATTGGACTCGCTTGGCTCAACTAGTCTCTCTAGAACTCAGGGTTGGAGGAAGAAGGGCTACTGTAGACTAGAAGAGAGGCCTTCTCATACCCAATTAAATGATTGAGAAGTATTCTCAGAGAAAGAACTGACCTATTTAGAAAGTTAGAACGAAGAGGGAACACTCGCTCAAATAGAATAGGGTTGGCTGGTACAGAATCCATTGTTATTGTACTTGGTGTTGGTATATGTCAATGCCTACCTCATAATAAGTATCGTTAATTATATGGTAGCATAAATTAACGATTCTGACTTATTCATCAATGACGTCAAACGAGACTGCGATGGCTACAAGAAAGAAGTTCGGGAATTTGGAGTTACCTAAGATGATATAGGGATGATGCAATGCAAAAGTTAGCAAATTTGACCGAATGAAGCTTCCTAAAAGTTGGCTTGGATGCTAACCACCCATGTGATCAATTGTAGCCATCCATGTGATAAATATGGGTGGTCAATACTTTGAACATGGTTGGTAAAGCCAACCAAGATGGAAATGTTTGATAGGAAAGTCTCCTATGGTAGGCTAGCTGAATTCTATAGTCTTCTATGGTGGGCTAGCTGAATTCTATAAATAGTCATGCATTAGTTCATCAAATTCAATCCACAACACAACTCCAAACACAATCTTAAGCTAGTCTTTCTTTCTTATATTCTTCTTGTAAGTCCAGAAGCCATTGAAGCTCTAATCTTGAGAGCGCACGGTGGGACAATTATCTTGTAAGTGTTATATTGAATTGTTATAATGAGTAGTGTTGTCTTTCTACTTGATTGTTGTTAAGACGTTTTTGGGAAATTGGTTATATTCTTACATGGCATCAAGAGCTTAAGGGGCTCTTAACAACAATCTTGTCTAGTAAAGCTCAACAACTATGACTACTCAAGGTGCTAGTTCTTCTTTTACTGGTTGTAGTTCTAGTCTAGTACCGACAATTCGTATCCATCCTGTAACACCCCGATCCCTCTCGAGACTGGGAGTTCTATCAATCAATCTAATCACAACCCAATTCCAAACCCGGGCAAAATTTTAGGGAAAGACGGATGGAGTCTCCCCTGTTTCTAGGCAAAATGTAAAACCTGCGACAGCATATAAGTGGACCAACTGTCACGCCCCGACCCGACCCCGCAAAAGGCCGAGCCCGGACCCGACACACAGACGGAGTCTCCTCTGTACCGCGGACGATCCGAAAACCCTAAAATCAACATAATACTTGCGAAAGCCATAAAACAATTAAAACAAGCCGACTTTCTTTAAAACATACATTTCTTATTAACCAACTTTGCAACCCAAAAATGATATGCATACTACACAAGTATTTATGCCACTAATCAATTCCATTAGCATGCATTTCCTTACTAGTCACAAGAGTATAAGTTTACAACTTTACATTCTTTCAACTTATACAACATAAGACCGTAGAGGCCTCAAACTAGAAAATACATACAAGGCTACAAGCCTCAAAATTAAGCGATGACCAAGCATTAAACACATCAAGCATGGCTCGCACAAAAGTCTGGCAACCAACCACCAGCAAAGCAAAGAAGTGCTATCACGGGAACACCTCCACCTGTTCCTCCTCCTCAATTACCTCAAGAGGATCTGCTTCAACTACTCTTGTAAAAATATAGTATAGAGAGGAATGAGCAAAAACTATTGTTCAGCGAGGGCAAATGGTCTCAAGGACGTAGATGAGAGGAGTATGCAATACAATTAGTCAAGCAATACATACAAATATCATATAGAGATACAAATAAAGCCATCAATAAAGCAAGGCAAACATTTATACTATAAACACTCAATCAAAGGATACGATACTCTTTCCACGAGTAACTTCCAATCACGAATTCGATGACGACGCGCCGGCCCAAACCACCTTATAACACCAGTTTGGAATACCCCGGAAGTATCCATCAATCTACGACCCAAATCTCCTTGGGAGGCAACCCAAGCTAGAAGAGGGAATAGCAGCGGAGCTAGAGCAACCAACACTAGCAACCCGAGGCTACCCAGAGAGGCCCATCACTCACGCGCGAGACAATATGCAATGCAAGACTCGACACAAGGCAATAAACAAGCAATAAAGCCATACGTGGGAGAATAACAAAGTAGGTTACTATCACACGCAATAGCAACAGTTGATATGCATTCCAATCAAAATCAATTCAAACAAGTATATCAAGCAACCCTAAGCATTCTATAGACATAATATCAAGAAAACAAGCAAAATAACCAATCGGCCCCAACTATCAAAACACTACCATTTCCAAACGAGCCACGAGTTCTAGAAACCGACTTCGCCAATCCTCCTAGGTCACCATAAGGCACGTCTTGTAATACCCGAGCCCGAAATGTGAAAATTCTTTGTTTATTATTTTGAAAATTTTATTTCCTTAAATTCTTTGTGAATTAATTGTTACTTTCTCACCGTCACAACGTGCATTGCATTTCAGGAGCGATAGCTAGAGAACGATTTTCAGTCCTCAGTAAATAGTGAAACTAGTGTTTAGATGACTTAAATTTTATATTTTAAATGTTGCTAGCTTTAATTGATCTTACCTTAGCTAAAATGCACAAAATTAGGCTCTTTGACCAAGTTTTAAGTAGTTTGACCTAGGACCTTGCCTTGTTGACCAACTTAACACCTTATAAGCTAAAACTAAGCAAAATAATTTTAAAAAAAATAGCAGCTGAAAAACAGAGGAGCAGGCCGTGGCTTTGAAGAAGAAAAAAAAACCTTTCAACTTCCAATCATTCAATCTTCGCGTGAGTTCGTGTGGGGTGATTTCCGAGGTAACTAGCATTGTTTTCCTAGCGACTAGGAGTACCTGAGGTGAGGGAAGCATGTTATTTGCGCATTTAAACGTTATGTATGTTAACTTTGTCAATTTTGAGATTTGTCCCTAGATCGTTATTTAAAGCGATTTGATGCTTCTAGAATGTTCCTTGGCATTTGTAGAACAAGTATTTATAGCTTTGTAACATTTTCTGCGGTTAAATGTTGTGATTGCAAATTAAATTGTCAATTGAATAGTGTTTTGTGAATAGTAAAACCTTGAAACGTTGAAGTTGCGCTGTTATACTTTCTGTTGATGTAGAAATATGCTAGGTACGCTAGAATGCTAAAATGTGTGGTTTGTTTGGGTATCATAGTAGAAAAAACGAGAATTATGGCCTTGGGAAAGTCAGGGTCGTTTAGGTCGACTTTAGCGTTTTCTCGTTTTGCATGTTGGCATTGCTTCGGGAAGCCATGGAAGCACTTTTGGTGCGATTATGGCGTTGGTTGGGTGTTTGGTTGTTATAGTTGTAGTTCAAACGAGAAAGGGGGAAATCGGGGCTTTGCGCGAGTTCTAGGGGAGAGTAAGGTTTTGGGGTCGTTAGAGGTGCGTTAGGGTGAGCTAGGAGGGTTGGCGAAGTCAGTTTCCAGAACTCGTAGCTCGTTTGGAAATGGTAGCGTTTTGATAGTTGGGGCCGATTTGTGTTTTTGAGTGTTTTTTTGTCTTTATGCCTATAGAATGCTTAGAATTACTTGAAATACTTGTATGAGTTATTTTGGATTGAATTGCTTATCAATTGCTGCTATTGCGTGCGAGAGTAACCTACTTTGTTATTCTCCCACGTGTGGCTTTATCGCTTGTTTATCACCTTGTATCGAGTCTTACATTGCATAGTATCTCGCGCGTGAGTGATGGGCCTCTCTGGGTAACCTTGGGTTGCCAGTGTTGGTTGCTCTAGCTCCGCTGCTATTCCCTTTCTCGCTTGGGTTACCTCCCAGGGAGATTTGGGTCGTAGGTTGATGGATACTTCCGGGGTATTCCAAACTGGTGTTATAAGGTGGTTTGGGCCAGCGCGTCGTCATCGAATTCGTGTATGAAAGTTGCTCGTGAAAAGAGTATCGTATCCTTTGAATGAGTGTTTATAGCTTTAATGCTTGCCTTGCTTTGTTGATGGCTTTATTATATCTCGGTATGATATATGTATACATTGCTTGGCTAATTGCATTGCATACTCCTCTCATCTCCGTCCTTGAGACCAATTGCCCTCGCTGAGCAATAGTTTTTGCTCATTCCTCTCTATACAATATTTTTACAGGAGTAGTTGAAGTAGACCCTCTCAAGGTAATTGAGGAGGAGGAACAGGTGGAGGTGTTCCCATGATTGCTCTTCTCTGCTTTGCTAGTGGTTGGTTACCAGATTTTGTGCGAGCCTTGCATGATATGTATATTGCTTGGATGTCATTTAATTTTGAGGCTTGTAGCCTTGTATATATTTTCTAGTTTGAGGCCTCTATGGTCTTAAGTTGTATAAGTTGAAAGAATGTAATGTTGTAACTTACACTCTTGTGACTAGTAAGAAAATGCATTCTATTGGAATTGATTAGTGGCATAAATACTTGTGTAGTATGCATATCATTTTTTGGCTTGGAAAGTTGGATAATAAGAAATGTATGCTTTTGAAAAAAGTTGGCTAGTTTTGATTATTATATGGCTTTCGCAAGTGTTATATTGATTTTAGGGTTTTCGGATCGTCCGCGGTACAGAGGAGACTCCGTCCGTGTGTCGGGTCCGGGCTTGGCCTTTTGCAGGGTTGGGTCGGGGCGTGACATCTTTAGGTGGTATCAGAGCATGATAGTCTTGCATGAGCCGGGATATGATTCTCGGTCTGTGGGTTAAAGGTCTAAAATGCTAAAGTGTTTATGTATGATTGCTAAGTGAAAAGAAAATGTTATAACATGACTTTGTGAACTTGGAATGTTTATGTGTTTAAGTGAAATAGTTTGGCAAGTTGAACTTGTCTTATGTGAATTGTGTGATAGAATATTGGATTGTTATTGACTTGAGTGTTATCTAATCTTATGTGCTATATTTCTGTCTATAAACTGCTTTTAAATGTTGCCAGCTATTGTGAGTTGCTACTATGCCGCCACGTCGTGGTACTCAAGGTATAGGATCAGATGAAGAGGCAGCAGAACAGGGTCAGCAGCCGTTGCCTGAACAGTTTATGGCTACTATGACTACTGCAGTAGACCGGATTACACAGGTGCTGCATGAGCAGAGGCAGGACCGGAATAATCCCCAGGGAAATCAAGCTAATCCTGGTGGACAGGGGTACAGAGTTAAGAATAATCAGTTAGAGAAATTTCTGAGGCACGAGCCAGGAAAGTTCTTCGGGGAGCCGGATGATGAGGCGGCCGAGAGATGGATTAATCGAGTTGAGAAGATTTTCACCGCGTTGAGGTATACTGATGAGGCAAGAATAGACTATGCGTCATTCTTATTTGAGGGTGATGCAGAGCAGTGGTGGAATACTGTCAGGTTGAGGTGGGATTGTGAGGATGTTCCACACTTATGGGATGATTTTGTAAGTGAGTTTCGGGATAAGTATATTCCCGAGATGGCTATGGAAAGGAGGGAAGATGAGTTTGTGGCCCTGAAACAGGGAAATATGACTGTTGCTCAGTACGAGGCTAGGTTTGTTAGCCTGTCGAGGTATATGCCCGAGTTGGTACGGCCGGCTAGGAGGATGATTCATAGGTTTGTCCGTGGGCTGAGAATGGACATACAGTTGCATTTGACTGGGCAGACCTACACTACTTTTTCCGAGGCATTTCAGGCAGCCTCGAAGTTTGAGAAACAGAAGGCTGAGATGATAGCTGAGAGCAGTCAGCCGAGTAAGAAGCAGTATTTGGGCCAGAGCAGCCAGAGTCAGCCGAGGCAGTATCAGTCTTCTACACAGGTTCCTCAGCAGCGTCCGTATCAGCCACAGCAGCAGTTTCAGGCTAGGCCAGTTGTGACTAGACCTCAGCAGGGAGGTACAGTTCCTACCCCTGCCAGAGCCCCAGCACCTACGGGAAACACTGCAGTTAGGCAAAATCAGCAGTGTAACTATTGTAATCGGTCAGGGCATATTGAGGCTAACTGCTGGAGGAAGAGTGGTAAATGTACGGGTTGTGGCAGTGATGATCACAGGGTGAGAGATTGCCCTAAGTATAACAATGTTCAGGGCCGTGGTGGAGGCCAAGGTGTTCAGAATAGGGCTGCAGGTGCACGTCCAGCACAGAGGGTTCAGGCTAGGGTCTTTGCACTGGATGCAGAGGAGCTACCCGATACTACAGCTATAGTGGAAGGTACCTTTCTTCTCAATACTCAGCCAGTTAAAGTTTTGATTGATCCCGGAGCTACACATTCGTTTATAACTCCTGCATGTGCACGATCTGTGAATGTTTGCATTGATAAATTGCCGCATGAAGTTGAAGTTAGTACTCCTTTGGGTGCAAAATTTGTTACTGAGTCTATTTGCAAATCTTGTGATATATGTATTGAGAACCATAAATTTCCTGCTGATTTAATTATATTACCATTCCGTGACTTTGAAATCATTTTGGGAATGGACTGGTTGGGAAAGTATTATGCTCAGTTGGATTGTAGAACAAAGGTCGTTTATCTTAAGGTTCCTGACCTACCGGTACTAGAGATTGTTGGGAACTGCAGGGCTGCCCGCATTCCACTTTTATCAGCGATCAAGACTTCTAAGTTGTTGAATAGGGGTTGTGAAGCTTACTTAGCTTATTTGATCAATCAGCCTGCTGATAAGTTGAGTTTGAATGAGGTTCCGATTGTTAGAGACTTCCCTGGTGTATTTCCTGAGGAATTACCGGGTTTACCACCGGATAGGGAGATTGAGTTCGTGATTGATCTTGTGCCAGGCACTGCGCCAATTTCTAGGAGTCCTTATAGAATGGCATCGGCTGAACTTCAGGAGTTAAAAATTCAGCTTCAGAACTTGCTTGAGAAAGGGTTTATACAACCTAGTTCTTCGCCGTGGGGTGCGCCTGTGTTGTTTGTGAGAAAGAAAGACGGCACGCTACAGTTATGCATTGATTACAGGGAACTTAATCAAGTCATGATTAAGAACAAATACCCCTTGCCGTTGATTGAAGAATTGTTTGACCAGTTGCAGGGTGCGAGTATTTACTCCAAATTTGACTTGAGGTAGGGTTACTATCAACTTAGGATTCGGAGTGACGATATACCAAAGACGGCTTTCAAGACTAGATATGGCCACTATGAGTTTGTTGTGTTGCCGTTTGGATTGACGAATGCACCAGCCGCATTCATGGACTTGATGCAGAGGGTCATTCGGCCTTACCTTGATCAGTTTGTCATGATCTTTATTGACGACATTTTAGTGTACTCGAAGAACGAGGCTGAGCATGAGCAACACTTGAAGATTGTGCTACAGACTTTGCAGGAAAACAAGCTTTTTGCTAAATTCAGCAAGTGTGAGTTCTGGTTGAATCAGATATCTTTTTTTAGGCCATATCATTTCAGATCGAGGAATTTCAGTGGACCCAGCTAAGATTGAAGTTATTTCATCTTGGAAGAGACCTGAGACGGTGTTAGAGATTCGGAGTTTTCTTGGATTGGCAGGTTACTACCGGAGATTTGTTAAAGACTTCTCCAAAATTTCTGGGCCTTTAAGCCAGTTGACTCGGAAGAAAGTTGCTTACAATTGGGATGCCAAGTGTGAATCCAGTTTCCAAGAATTGAAGAAGAGACTAACTACAGCTCCTATACTAGCTTTACCTGAGGGAACAGAGAACTTCGTTGTCTACAGCGATGCATCTAAAGAAGGTTTGGGATGTGTTTTAATGCAGAATGGTAAGGTGATTGCCTATGCTTCTAGGAAATTGAAACCTTATGAAGTCAATTACCCTACACATGATCTTGAGTTAGCTGCAGTTGTGTTTGCATTGAAGAAGTAGCGTCATTACTTGTGGGGTTGTAGATTTGAAATATTTACTGACCACAAGAGTCTCAAGTATTTGTTTTCACAGAAGGATTTGAATATGAGGCAGCGGAGATGGCTAGAGCTATTGAGTGGTTACAACTGTTCTATTAACTATGTGCCAGGTAAGGCAAATGTTGTTGCTGATGCTTTGAGCCGAAAGGCTATTGTTGCAAGCTTGATTATCAAGGACTGGGAGACTTTGGAAGAAATTTTTTCATGGAAGCCAGAAGCTACTGAGGTAGGGATTCGATTTGCTAGTTTACAGATTCAGTCAGGGTTGCTAGCACAGATCAGAGAGGCTCAGAAGACTGATCCTCACATCTTGAAGATCCAAGAAAAAGCTAAAGGGGGAGAGTCGGAGTTTAAATTTCATGCAGATGGCATCTTCAGATTCAGGGATAGAGTATGTGTTCCTGATGATCCGACTTTGAAGAATGAGATCCTGTCTGAGGCACATAATTCGAGGTATACGATTCACCCGGGCAGTACAAAAATGTATAGAGATTTGAAACAACACTTCTGGTAGAACAATATGAAGAGGGAGATTGCCGGGTATGTATCCAGATGTTTGACTTGTCAGAGGGTTAAAGTTGAGCATCAGAGGCCAGCCGGACTTCTACAGCCGTTGTCGATTCCGCAATGGAAGTGGGTACATATAACCATGGACCTTGTGACCGATCTTCCTAGATCTCCGAGATGATGTGATTCTGTTTAGGTTGTTGTGGACCGCTTGACTAAAGTTACACATTTTATTCCCGTGAACAAACAGGATAGCCTTGATAAGTTAGCTGAACTTTATGTTGCTAATATTGTGAGATTGCATGGTGTGCCACAGAGTATAATGTCAGATAGGGATCCCAAATTCAGATCTCGTTTTTGGCAGAAGTTGCAAGAGGCCATGGGAACTAAGTTGAGCTTCAGTACTGCATATCATCCGCAAACTGATGGCCAGTCTGAGAGAACCATCAGGATCTTGGAAGACATGCTTCGGGCATGTGTGCTTGACTTTGGGAAGAATTGGGAGAAGTTTTTTCCTTTAGCGGAGTTCGCCTACAACAATAGTTATCAATCTACTATCGGTATGGCTCCCTACGAGGCGTTGTATGGTCGTAAATGCAGATCCCCATTATATTGGGAAGAGGTTGGAGAGATGAGAAAGTTGATCCGACTGTGTTACTTGAGATGATTAAGATGGTAGATAATGTTTACCTTATTCGCCAGCGTATGCTTACAGCTCAGAGTCGTCAGAAGAGTTATGCAGATAAGCACCTTCGGGATCTTGAGTTTGATTTGGGAGATTGGGTGTTTCTTAAGATTTCTCCACGGAAGGGATTGATTCGGCACGGTAAGAGCGGGAAGCTTAGTCCTAGGTATGTGGGTCCGTATGAGATAACCGAAAAGGTAGGTCCTTTGGCTTATCGGTTAGCTTTGCCTTCGAGCTTGTCGAGACTGCACGATGTGTTCCACGTGTCTATGTTGAAGAAGTACCATCCAGACCCTTCACATGTACTTGAACCAGAGCCTTTGCATATTGAAGAAAAGTTGTCTTATGAAGAGAAACCGATTAGAATTGTGGATCGGAAGATTCAGGAGCTTCGCAGAAAGAGTATTCCGTTAGTAAAGGTTCTGTGGAATCATCATGGGTTTGAGGAAGCAACTTGGGAAAGAGATGACCAAGTTCGGGATCAGTATCCGGAGTTGTTTGTAGACCAGGTAAGAATTGCGTGGGCGCAATTGTTCTAAGGGGGAGAGGGTGTAATACCCGAGCCCGAAATGTGAAAATTCTTTGTTTATTATTTTGAAAATTTTATTTCCTTAAATTCTTTGTGAATTAATTGTTACTTTCTCGCCGTCGCAACGTGCATTGCATTTCAGGAGCGATAGCTAGAGAACGATTTCCAATCCTCAGCAAATAGTGAAACTAGTGTTTAGATGACTTAAATTTTATATTTTAAATGTTGCTAGCTTTAATTGATCTTACCTTAGCTAAAATGGCTTTAAAATGCACAAAATTAGGCTCTTTGACCAAGTTTTAAGTAGTTTGACCTAGGACCTTGACTTGTTGACCAACTTAACACCTTATAAGCTAAAACTAAGCAAAAAAAAAAAAAAAATAGCAGCTGAAAAACAGAGGAGCAGGCCGTGGCTTTGAAGAGAGAAAAAAAAAAAACCTTTCAACTTCCAATCATTCAATCTTCACGTGAGCTCGTGCGGGGTGATTTCCGAGGCAACTAGCGTTGTTTTCCTAGCGACTAGGAGTACCTGAGGTGAGGGAAGCATGTTATTTGCGCATTTAAACGTTATGTATGTTAACTTTGTCAATTTTGAGATTTGTCCGTAGATCGTTATTTAAAGCGATTTGATGCTTCTAGAATGTTCCTTGGCATTTGTAGAACATGTATTTATAGCTTTGTAACATTTTCTGCGGTTAAATGTTGTGATTGCAAATTAACTTGTCAATTGAATAGTGTTTTGTGAATAGTAAAACCTTGAAACGTTGAAGTTGCGCTGTTATGCTTTCTGTTGATGTAGAAATGTGCTAGGTACGCTAGAATGCTAAAATGTGTGGTTTGTTTGGGTTGCGTAGTGGAAAAAACGAGAATTATGCCTTTGGGAAAGTCAGGGTCGTTTTCGTTGACTTTAGCGTTTTCTCATTTTGCGTGTTGGCATTGCTTCGGGAAGCCATGGAAGCACTTTTGGTGCGATTATAGCGTTGGTTGGGTGTTTGGTTGTTATAGTTGTAGTTCAAACGAGAAAGGGGGAAATCGGGGCTTTGCGCGAGTTCTAGGGTAAAGTAAGGTTTCGGGGTCTTTAGACGTGCCTTATGGTGACCTAGGAGGGTTGGCGAAGTCGGTTTCCAGAACTCGTGACTCGTTTGGAAATGGTAGCGTTTTGATAGTTGGGGCCGATTTGTGTTTTTGTGTGTTTTCTTGTCTTTATGCCTATAGAATGCTTAGAATTACTTGAAATACTTGTTTGAGTTGTTTTGGATTGAATTGCTTATCAATTGCTGCTATTGCGTGCGAGAGTAACCTACTTTGTTATTCTCCCACGTGTGGCTTTATCGCTTGTTTATTGCCTTGTATCGAGTCTTGCATTGCATAGTGTCTCGCGCGTGAGTGATGGGCCTCTCTGGGTAGCCTTGGGTTGCCAGTGTTGGTTGCTCTAGCTCGGCTGCTATTCCCTTTCTCGCTTGGGTTGCCTCCCAGGGAGATTTAGGTCGTAGGTTGATGGATACTTCCGGGGTATTCCAAACTGGGGTTATAAGGTGGTTTGGGCCGGCGCGTCGTCATCGAATTCGTGTTTGAAAGTTGCTCGTGAAAAGAGTATTGTATCCTTTGAATGAGTGTTTATAGCTTTAATGCTTGCCTTGCTTTGTTGATGGCTTTAGTATATCTTGGTATGATATATGTATACATTGCTTGGCTAATTGCATTGCATACTCCTCTCATCTCCGTCCTTGAGACCAATTGCCCTCGCTGAGCAATAGTTTTTGCTCATTCCTCTCTATACAATATTTTTACAGGAGTAGTTGAAGCAGACCCTCTCAAGGTAATTGAGGAGGAGGAACAGGTGGAGGTGTTCCCATGATTGCTCTTCTCTGCTTTGCTGGTGGTTGGTTACCAGATTTTGTGCGAGCCTTGCATGATATGTATATTTCTTGGATGTCGTTTAATTTTGAGGCTTATAGCCTTGTATATATTTTCTAGTTTGAGGCCTCTATGGTCTTATGTTGTATAAGTTGAAAGAATGTAAAGTTGTAACTTATACTCTTGTGACTAGTAAGAAAATGCATGCTATTGGAATTGATTAGTGACATAAATACTTGTGTAGTATGCATATTATTTTTTGGCTTGGAAAGTTGGATAATAAGAAATGTATGTTTTTGAATAAAGTTGGCTTGTCTTGATTATTATATGGCTTTCGCAAGTGTTATATTGATTTTAGGGTTTTCGGATTGTCCGCGGTACAGAGGAGACTCCGTCCGTGTGTCGGGTCCGGGCTTGGCCTTTTGCGGGGTCGGGTCGGGGCGTGACACGTCTAAAGACCCCGAAACCCTACCTAATCCTAGAATTCACGCAAAGTCCCGATTTTCCCCTTTGCTCGTTTGAACTACAACTATATCTACCAAACACCCAACCAACACCATAATCGCACCAAAAGTGCTTCCATGGCCTCCTGAAACAATGCCAACACGCAAAACGAGAAAATACCAAACTCGACCTAAACGACCCCGTCTTTCACCAAGGCATAATTCCCGTTTTTTCCATTACGCAACCCAAACAAACCATACATTTAGGCATTCTAGCACACCTAGCATATTTCTACATCAACGGATAGCAAAACGGAGCAACTTCATCGTTTCAAGGGTTTACTATTCGTAAAACACTATTCAACAATCAATTTAAATTACAATCTCAACATTTAATCGCAGAAAATGTTAAAAAGCTATAAATACACGTTCTACAATTGCTAAGGAACATTCTAGAAGCATCAAAACGCTTTAAACAACAATCTACGGATAAATTCTAAAAATCACAAAGTTAACATACATAACGTTTAAATGCGCAAATAACATGCTTCCCTCACCTTAGGCACTCCTAGTCGCTAGGAAAACAACATTGGATGGCTCGGTAACAACCCCGCACGAGCTCATGCGAAGATTAAACGATTGGAAGGTTGAATGGTTTTTTTTTCTCTCAAACTCTCGGCCTCTTCAAGTTCTGTTCAGCTGTTTTTTTTTCATTTTGCTTTGTTTTAGCTTAATTAAGGTGATAAGTTGGTCAAAGTTGGTCAAGCCTTGGTCAACTAACTTAAAATTGGTTAAATGACTTATTTTTGTGCATTTTTAAGCTAAAAAAACTATGGAAATATTAATTCTAGCTAGCAAAAATTAAAATATAAAATTTAAGTCATCTAAATACTAGTTTCACTATTTGCTGAAGACTAGAAACCGTTCTCTAGCTATCGCTCCCTAAATGCAATGCACGTTGCGACAGCAAGGAAGTAACAATTAATTCTCAAAGAATTTAAGGAAATATAATTTTCAAAATAATAAACAAGAAATTTTCACATTCCGGGCTCGGGTATTACACCCTCTCCCCCTTAAAACAATTGCGCCCACGCAATTCTTACCTGGTCAACAAACAACTCCGGATACTGATCCCGAACTTGGTCTTCTCTTTCCCAAGTTGCTTCCTCAAACCCATGATGATTCCACAGAACATTTACTAACGGAATACTCTTCCTGCGAAGCTCCTGAATTTTTCGATCCACAATTCGAATCGGTTTCTCCTCATAAGACAACTTTTCTTCAATCTACAAAGGCTCTGGTTCAAGTACATGTGAAGGGTCTTGATGGTATTTCTTTATCATAGACACGTGGAACACATCGTGCAGTCTCGACAAGCTCGGAGGCAAAGCTAACCGATAAGCCAAAGGACCTACCTTCTCAGTGATCTCATACGGACCCACATACCGGGGACTAAGTTTCTCGCTCTTACCGTGCCGAATCAATCCCTTTCGAGGAGAAATCTTAAGAAACACCCAATCTCCCGAATCAAACTCAAGATCCCGACGATGCTTATCCGCATAACTCTTCTGACGACTCTGAGCTGTAAGCATACGCTAGCAAATAAGGTGAATATTATCTACCATCTTAATCATCTCAGGTAACACCGTCGGATCAACTGTTCTCATCTCTCCAACCTCTTCCCAATATAATGGGGATCTGCATTTCCGACCATACAACGCCTCGTAGTGAGCCATACCTATAGTAGATTGATAACTATTATTGTAGGCGAACTCCGTTAAAGGCAAAAACTTCTCCCAATTCTTCCCAAAGTCAACCACACATGCCCGAAGCATGTCTTCCAAAATCCTGATAGTTCTCTCAGATTGGCCATCAGTTTGTGGATGATATGCAGTACTGAAGCTTAACTTAGTTCCCAAGGCCTCTTGCAACTTATGCCAAAAACGAGATCTAAATCTGGGATCTCTATCTGACACTATACTCTGTGGCACACCATGCAATTTCACAATATTAGCAACATAAAGCTCAGCTAGCTTATCAAGGCTATCTTGTTTGTTCACGGGAATAAAATGTGTAACTTTAGTCAAGCGGTCCACAACAACCCAAACAGAATCACATCCTCTCGGAGATCTAGGAAGATCGGTCACAAGGTCCATTGTTATATGCACCCACTTCCATTGCGGAATCGACAACGGCTGTAGAAGCCCGGCTGGCCTCTGATGCTCAACTTTAACCCTCTGACAAGTCAAACATCTGGATACATACCCAGCAATCTCCCTCTTCATATTGTTCTACCAGAAGTGTTGTTTCAAATCTCTATACATTTTTGTACTGCCCGGGTGAATCGTATACCTCGAATTATGTGCCTCGGACAGGATCTCATTCTTCAAAGTCGGATCACCAAGAACACACACCCTGTCCCTGAATCTGAAGATACCATCTGCATGTAATTTAAACTCCGACTCTCCCCCTTTTGATTTTTCTTGGATCTTCAAGATGTGAGGATCAGTCTTCTGAGCCTCTCTGATCTGTGCTAGCAACCCTGACTGAATCTGCAAACTAGCAAATCGAATCCCTACCTCAGTAGCTTTTGGCTTCCATGAACAAATTTCTTCCAAAGTCTCCCAATCCTTGATAATTAAGCTTGCAACAGTAGCCTTTCGGCTCAAAGCATCAACAACAACATTTGCCTTACCTGGCACGTAGTTTATAGAACAGTTGTAACCACTCAATAGCTCCAGCCATCTCCGCTGCCTCATATTCTAATCCTTCTGTGAAAACAACTAGTTGAGACTCTTCTAGTCAGTAAATATCTCAAATCTCCAACCCCTCAAGTAATCCCGCCACTTCTTCAAAGCAAACACAACTGCAGCTAACTCAAGATCATGTGTAGGGTAATTGACTTCATTAGGTTTCAACTTCCTAGAAGCATAGGCTATCACCTTACCATTCTGCATTAAAACACAGCCCAATCCTTCTTTAGATGCATCACTGTAGACAAAGAAGTTTTCTGTTCCCTCAGGTAAAGCTAGTATAGGAGCTGTAGTTAGTCTCTTCTTCAATTCTTGGAAACTAGATTCACATTTCACATCCCAGTTGTAAGCAACTTTCTTCCGAGTCAACTGGCTCAAAGGTCCATAAATTTTGGAAAAGTCTTTAACAAATCTCCGGTAGTAAACTACCAATCCAAGAAAACTCCGAATCTCTGACACCGTCTCAGGTCTCTTCCAAGATGAAACAACTTCAATCTTAGCTGAGTCCACTGAAATTCCTTGATCTGAAATGATATGGCCTAGAAAAGATATCTGATTCAACCAAAACTCGCACTTGCTGAATTTAGCAAAAAGCTTGTTTTCCTCCAAAGTCTGTAGCACAATCTTCAAGTGTTGCTCATGCTCAGCCTCATTCTTCGAGAACACTAAAATGTCGTCAATAAAGATCACGACAAACTAATCAAGATAAGGCCGAAAAACCCTCTGCATCAAGTCCATGAATGCGGCTGGTGCATTCGTCAAACCAAACGGCAACACAACAAATTCATAGTGGCCATATCTAGTCTTGAATGCCATCTTTGGTATATCGTCACTCCGAATCCTGAGTTGATAGTAACCCTGCCTCAAGTCAAATTTGGAGTAAACACTCGCACCCTGCAACTGGTCAAACAATTCTTCAATCAACGGCAAGGGGTATTTGTTCTTAATCGTGACTTGATTAAGTCCCCTGTAATCAATACATAACCGTAGTGTGGCGTCTTTCTTCCTCACAAACAACACAGGCACTCCCCACGACGAAGAACTGGGTTGTATAAACCCTTTCTCAAGCAAGTTCTGAAGCTGAATTTTTAATTCTTGAAGTTCAGCTGATGCCATTCTATAAGGACTCCTAGAAATTGGCGCAGTGCCCAGCACAAGATCAATCACGAACTCAATCTCCCTATCCAGTGGTAAACCCGGTAATTCCTCGGGAATACACCAAGGAAGTCTCTAACACTCGGAACCTCATTCAAACACAACTTATCAGTAGGCTGATTGATCAAATAAGCTAAGTAAGCTTCACAACCCATATTCAACAACTTAAAAGTCTTGATCGCTGATAAAAGAGGAATTCGGGCAGCCCTGCAGTTCCCAACAATCTCCAGTACCGGTAGGTCAAGAACCTGAAGATAAACGACCTTTGTTCTACAATCCAACTGAGCATAGTACTTTCCCAACCAGTCCATTCCCAAAATTATTTCAAAGTCATGGAATGGCAATATAATTAAATCAGCAGGAAATTTACGGTTCTCAATGCATATATCACAAGATTTGCAAATAGACTCAGTAACAAATTTTGCACCCAAAGGCGTACTAACTTCAACTTCATGCGGCAGTTTATCAATGCAAACATTCACAGATTGTGCACATGCAGGAGTTATAAACGAATGTGTAGCTTCAGGATCAATCAAAACTTTAACTGGCTGAGTATTGACAAGAAAGGTACCTTCCACTATAGCTGTAGTATCGGGTAGCTCCTCTGCATCCAGTGCAAAGACCCTAGCCTGAACCCTCTGTGCTGGACGTGCACTTGCAGCCCTATTCTGAACACCCTGGCCTCCAGTACGGCCCTAAACATTGTTATACTTAGGGCAATCTCTCACCCTATGGTCATCACTCCCGCAGCCTGTGCATTTACCACTCTTCCTCCAGCAATTAGCCTCAACATGCCCCGATCGATTACAATAGTTGCACTGCTGATTTTGCCTTACAATAGTGTTTCCCGTAGGTGCTGGGGCTCTGGCAGTGGTAGGAACTGTACCTCCCTGCTGGGGTCTAGTCACAGTTGGCCTAGCCTGAATCTGCTGCTGTGGCTGATACGGACGTTGCTGAGGAACCTGCGCAGAAGTCTGATACTGCCTCGGCTGACTCTAGCTGCTCTGGCCCAAATACTGTTTCTTACTCGGCTGACTACTCTCAGCTATCATCTTAGCCTTCCATTTCTCAAACTTCGAGGCTGCCTGAAATGCCTCGGGAAAAGTAGTGTAGGTCTGCCCAGTCAAATGTAGCTGTATATCCATTCTCAGCCCACGAACAAACCTATGAATCATCCTCCTAGCCGGCCGTACCAACTCGGGCATATACCTCGACAGGCTGACAAACCTAGCCTCGTACTGTGCAACAGTCATGTTTCCCTGTTTCAGGGCCACAAACTCATCCTCCCGCCTTTCCATAGCCATCTCAGGAATATACTTGTCCTGAAACTCACTTACAAAATCATCCCATAAATGTGGTACATCCTCACAATCCCACATCCTCCGAACAGTATTCCACCACTACTCTGCATCACCCTCAAATAAGAATGACGCATAATCTATTCTTGCCTCATCAGTGTACCTCAAAGCGGTGAAAATCTTCTCAACACGATTAATCCATCTCTCGCCCGCCTCATCATCCGGCTCTCCAAAGAACTTTCCCGGCTCGTGCCTCAAGAATTTCTCTAACTGGTTATTCTCAACTCTATACCCCTGTCCACCAGGATTAGCTTGATTTCCCTGGGAATTATTATTCCTGTCCTGCCTCTGCTCATGCAGTACCTGTGTAATTCGGTCAACCGCTGTAGTCATAGTAGCCATAAACTGCTCAGGCAACGGTTGCTGACCCTGCTCTGCTGCCTCTTCATCTGACCCTATACCTTGAGTACCACAACCTGGCGGCATAGTAGCAATTCACAATAGCTGGCAGCATATAAAAGCAATTTATAGACAGAAATATAGCACATAAGATTAGATAACACTCAAGTCAATAACAATCAAACATTCTAACACGCAATTCACATAACACAAGATTGACATGCCAAACTAATTCACTTTAAACACAAAAGCACTACAAGTTCACAAAGTCATGCTATAACATTTTCTTTCCACTTAACAATTATACAATAACATTCTAGCATTTGGACCTTTACCCCACAGACCGAGAAACATATCCCGGCTCATGCAAGACTATCATGCTCTGATACCACCTAAAGATGTCACGCCCCGATCCGACCCCGAAAAAGGCCAAGGCCGGACCCGACACACGGACGGAGTCTCCTCTGTACCGCGGACTATCCGAAAACCCAAAAATCAACATAATACTTGCGAAAGCCATAAAACAATTAAAACAAGCTGACTTTCTTTAAAACATACATTTCTTATTAACCAACTTTGCAACCCAAAAATGATATGCATACTACACAAGTATTTATGCCACTAATCAATTCCATTAGCATGCATTTCCTTACTAGTCACAAGAGTATAAGTTTACAACTTTACTTTCTTTCAACTTATACAACATGAGACCGGAGAGGCCTCAAACTAGAAAATACATACAAGGCTACAAGCCTCAAAATTAAGCGACAACCAAGCATTAAACACATCAAGCATGGCTCGCACAAAAGTCTGGCAACCAACCACCAGCAAAGCAAAGAAGTGCTATCACGGGAAACACCTCCACCTGTTCCTCCTCCTCAATTACCTCAAGAGGGTCTGCTTCAACTACTCCTGTAAAAATATAGTATAGAGAGGAATGAGCAAAAACTATTGCTCAGCGAGGGCAATTGGTCTCAAGGACGGAGATGAGAGGAGTATGCAATGCAATTAGACAAACAATACATACAAATATCATATAGAGATACAAATAAAGCCATCAATAAAACAAGGCAAGCATTTATACTATAAACACTCAATCAAAGGATACGATACTCTTTCCACGAGTAACTTCCAATCACGAATTCGATGACGACGCGCCGGCCCAAACCACCTTATAACACCAGTTTGGAATACCTCGGAAGTATCCATCAATCTACGACCCAAATCTCCATGGGAGGCAACCCAAGCGAGAAGAGGGAATAGCAGTGGAGCTAGAGCAACCAACACTGGCAACCCGAGGCTACCCAGAGAGGCCCATCACTCACGCGCGAGACACTATGCTATGCAAGACTCGACACAAGGCGATAAACAAGCAATAAAGCCATACGTGGGAGAATAACAAAGTAGGTTACTCTCGCATGCAATAGCAACAGTTGATATGCATTCCAATCAAAATCAATTCAAACAAGTATATCAAGCAACCCTAAGCATTTTATAGATATAATATCAAGAAAACAAGCAAAATCACCAATCGGCCCCAACTATCAAAACACTACCATTTCCAAACGAGCCACGAGTTCTGGAAACCGACTTCGCCAATCCTCCTAGGTCACCATAAGGCACGTCTAAAGACCCCGAAACCCTACCTAACCCTAGAATTCACGCAAAGTCCCGATTTCCCCCTTTGCTCGTTTGAACTACAACTATACCAACTAAACACCCAACCAACGCCATAATCGCACCAAAACTGCTTCCATGGCCTCCCGAAACAATGCCAACACGCAAAACGAGAAACTGCCAAACTCGACCCAAACGACCCCTGCTTTCACCAAGTCTTAATTCCCGTTTTTTCCACTTTGCAACCCAAACAAACCATACATTTAGGCATTCTAGCACACCTAGCACATTTCTACTTCAACGGACAGCATAACGGAGCAACTTCATCGTTTCAAGGGTTTACTATTCATAAAACACTATTCAACAATCAATTTAAATTGCAATCTCAACATTTAACCGCAGAAAATGTTAAAAAGCTATAAATACACGTTCTACAATTGCCAAGGAACAATCTAGAAGCATCAAAATGCTTTAAACAACAATGTACGGATAAATTCTAAAAATCATAAAGTTAACATACATAACGTTTAAACGCGCAAATAACATGCTTCCCTCACCTTAGGCACTCCTAGTCGCTAGGAAAACAACACTGGATGGCTCGGTAACAACCCCGCACGAGCTCACGCGAAGATTGAACGATTGGAAGGTTGAATGGTTTTTTTTTCTCTCAAACTCTCGGCCTCTTCAAGTTCTATTCAGCTCTTTTTTTTCATTTTGCTTTATTTTAGCTTAATTAAGGTGATAAGTTGGTCAAAGTTGGTCAAGCCTTGGTCAACTAACTTAAAATTGGTTAAATGACTTATTTTTGTGCATTTTTAAGCTAAAACAACTATGGAAATATTAATTCTAGTTAGCAACAATTAAAATATAAAATTTAAGTCATCTAAATACTAGTTTCACTATTTGCTGAGGACTAGAAACCGTTCTCTAGCTATCGCTTCCTAAATGCAATGCACGTTGCGACAGCAAGGAAGTAACAATTAATTCTCAAAGAATTTAAGGAAATATAATTTTCAAAATAATAAACAAGAAATTTTCACATTCCGGGTTCGGGTATTACACCAACACCGTGTCCAACCATACAAACACCTCAAGGCCATCCGAGCCTTGGCTCTCAACAACTAAAAACAGCAAGTATACATATTTCCAAGTACCCAAACTATTCTAACTCTTTTCCTTTAGACAATTACATACATGCAATAAAGTTAAGTATACTAACTGAATACATAAACTAGCTTTTCATTCTACTTCAATTACCTAGTTAAATTTAAATTACATTCCTTTTAACAATAAATACATACAACACATGAACATACATCTTTGCATCTTTGACAACTCAAACCACATAGCACGCAAGACAACTCTTCGAGCATGATCTTTCATGTAATCACGAACTTTCTAGCTAACATGGCATTTCCTGAAATGTGGTGGTAAGGAGTGAGTATACTCAACACGTATACTCAGTGATGGCGAGACAGATATCGAGGTGGAGAGAAAGAAAGTCGTGCAATGCAAATAAGGCAGTTAAGCAATATAACTGACAAGTAAGCAAACAATATAAACAAACAAAACAATAAACAGTTAAAGAAAGCATTAACACAACCATTCAAAGCTATACCACACTCTGAAGGCTATGGTTCACTCATACGAGCAATGTACCATTTCACGAGCGATACATCAATCTCGAGCTTGATGTTGACAACGATGACAAAAAGCACTCAACCACCTTATAACTTCAGTTTGGAATACCCCGGAAGTATCCAATCAATTCTATGACCCAAATCTCCCTGGGAAGCAATCCAAGCGAGAATGGGAATAGGACACGGAGCTAGAGCAACCACACTGGCAGCCCGAGACTGCCCAGAGAGGCCCATCACTCACGCGCCTGATACTATGCAATGCAATACAAGATACAAGCAATAAATGAGCGATAGCACAACAATACAGATTAGTGGTGATAAACGAGATATCAAGCATTTACAATCAATACTAGCATTCAATTAACTTTTCAAGCATAACCATCATTAATAGCAACAAGAACACCAATTAAACAAGTAACAGCAGCTCAAACACGAAAACAACAAATATCACTATTCAATCTCTAACTTCCAAAGGCAATTACGAGCAAACGAGCTACGGGATTAGGAAACCGATTTCACTACATTCACTTAGGCACTCCAAGGCATGTTTCTATGTCACTAAACCTCACTTTCCCAACCGAAGCCCAAAAGTCCACCTACCGCGTTTGAACTATAGTTATGCTAACCGGTCATTCAATCAACGCCACAACAGCGCCAAAAGTGCTTCTATGCCCTCAATAGCAAAACCCTCAACTCAATTCGAGCACGGTCAACTTTTGGTCAAACGGCCCCTTTACGTTTCTTTATCTAATTTCCAATTTTAACAAAGGCCGGTCCGTTTTTATTGCACATTTTATCTTCCTATCACCAATAGCATCTATCCAAATCAAGCAATCGCAATTCGGATCAAAATCCAAAATTCTAGGGTTTTACTATTCACAATTATTCATTATTCTTCCCCAATTTCAAATACGCAATTTCAACTGTAAAAATTGCTAAATAACTATCAAACAATGCTCTACGAACTCAAAGGATGCTATATCAAGCAATTACAGGAATTATAACACATTATATATCAAATCAAAAAATTTGACACAAAATTCAAATTCGAATTTAAATGCACAAAAGCATGAAAACCCTCACAAAGATTGAAGACCAAGACCCGCAAGGACCAGAGCCACGACCCCCGAGCAATTCCATGCATGATTTTGGCTTAAAAATGGAAAATCATTTTTTTTTCTTTTCTCCTTAACCTTCGGCCAAGGGAGGACTTAAGGGCCATTTTTGGTTTTGTTTTTTTTTTGTCAATTTTGCTTAATTTTGGCTATTTAAAAGATGACAAAGCCTCAAGGGCAAAATGGTCATTTTGCAAAGTCAAAATTCAAGTTAAATTGGTCAACTTAGCTTATTTTGATGCCATTTAATCTAATTCAAGTTAAAACAATGCAATTTTAATGAAAACCAACTAAAACTAGCTAAATTAAACTAAAAACATTATTCACGAAATTCGAAAAATATTTCTCTAACTCTCATTTTCGAAATGCTACGATCAAACGGTCAATAAATGATCGCTAATAAAGTAATGAGCAATAATAGAAAACTATAATTTTTTTGAAAAGTAGAATAGTGGAATAGTTTAAAATTCACTCCGGCTCGGAGTTACTTTCCTCTTTTAATTGAAAACCGAGTAATTTTAATGCAAGACAATTAAAACCGATTATTAAAATAATCAAAACAATCAAAATAACCAATATTCATTTAAAAATAATTGTTTTAACTATTTCTAGAATATTTTAAAGAATTATGAAGTTAATGCTAAGATACAAATAAACAAGTTATAATAAACACGTAATCAAAGGCAATTAAACACTAACATTTAAGATGACACTTAATTAAATGCAATTAAATGCCATTAAATGCATGCCAGGTTCGGGTTATCACACATCCCCCTACCTTCACAGAAGGAAAGCTTGATGGCACAAACTATCTTTTGTGGAAGTTCAAAATCACTACAGTTCTAGACTCCTACGAACTCCTTGATATGGTGTTAGGCACAAATACAAAACCAGTTGTAGTCCATGCTGAAGATGACACAAAAAAGGTCACACCTCCAAATCCTCAGCTTGTCAAAGAATGGAGGAGACGAAATGCTAATGCACTTTGTGCAATTGTAACAAGTGTTCAGGATTCTGTCCTTACTCTAATTCAAAACACGACCAAGGAAACTAAATTTTGGAACATACTGAGAAATCAGTATGAAACAAGGAATCAGACATATATTCAAAACTTGGATAATCAGTTAGTTGCTGAGAGATTAAGTGAAGATGAAGCAGCTAAGTCATTTATACGTAGGATGAAAAATCTACATGATCAAATGGTTGTTGTTGGTATTGCCAAATCAACCGATGAACTAGCTCGAAGGTGCATTAGAGTGTTGCCTCCAAAATTTGATAGCCTTGTAACAGCACTCAATACACAAGTTCGTATTCCTCCTTTGACGTTTGAAGAATTGACTACTATGTTGATGGAGGAAGAGATGAGGGAAAAAAGTAGAGAAAATCCACTTGACTCTCCCTTTGTAGTCAAAGCGAGGAATAGCCAAGAAGAAAGGAAAGAAGAAGATACTCTCTGGATCATGCTACTACTGCAATAAGAAATGCCATGCGGTCAAAGATTGCAGAAAATGAATCCATGACGAGAAGAACGGAACTCTAAACTCAAATTGGAGAAATAAAGAATTTGCCAATACAGCTGAAATAGAAGTGCATATGTTTACTATAACAGATGTATCAGAGGAAACATGTACTAGCACACATGTACATCAAACAAGTGCATGGGTGTTAGATAGTAGAGCTTCTCGACACATGACCAGCAAGAAGGAGTTATATGACTCCATAAAACCTCTACAAGAACCAATGAATGTTGTCGTCAGGAATAATGCTAGGTGTCCCGTTGAGGGCACTGGAACCATCTCGCTCGTGTTTAAGGATGGAAGAAACAAAAAGCTGTCCAACATACTCTTTGTACCCCAGATCACCAAAAATTTTCTATTTGTAGCTGCTATTACAGATAATGATCTAGAAGTGTGGTTCAAGAAGACGGAAGCTTTGATTCTTGACAAGGATCAAAATATAGTAAGTAAAGGTATTCGTAAAAATAACCATTACGAAATCAGCTATCTTTCTACCGTCGTGGATGCCAAAACAAGTCAACTTTATCATGAAAGGTTCGGGCACATTTCCTATCCTGTGTTAAAGGAAATACAAAAGAAGAAGATGATGGCCGACTTACCTTCAATTGAAGAAGTTGAAGGACCATGTGAAGCTTGTATGATGGGCAAGCAACATAGACCGTCATTTCCTAAAGAGAGTCATAAACGATCAAAGACTCCTCTAGAGTTGGTTCATGCTAATCTCTACGGAAAAATGACTACTAGGGTGTTAGGAGGATCTTCCTACTTTATGTTGTTAGTCGACGATTATAGTAGGAAAATGTGGGTATATTTCCTTTAGGACAAGGCTGATGCTCTTGAAAAGTTTAAAGTATGGCACAAACTTGTGATAAGTGAGGACACAACTCAGTTGAAGAAACTTCGTACCGATTATGGAGGAGAATTATGTTCTACAGAGTTTACCAACTACTATAACAAGCTTAGGATTAAGTGCCAATTGACTGCTCTATACACACCACAACAAAATAGAGTTGTGGGACAAAGAAATCGAACAATTGTAGAAATGGCTCGATGCATGTTGAAAGGTGCTAGCCTACTTGACAAATTCTGGGCTGAAGCAGTCAACACAGCAGTATACATCCTCAATCGGTGCTCAACCAGGGCACTCAATGGTAAGACTCAAAGTAAGGCTTATTATGGTACGAAACCTTCTGTGTCTCATTTAAGAAAATTTGGGTGTGAGTGTTTTGTACATGTCCCAAATGAAAATAAAAAAAAAAATTGGATGACAAGAGCAGGAACGGCATTTTCTTGGGATATAGTGAAGAGTCTAAAGCATACATACTCTATGATGTAGAGGCCAAGAAGGTGATAATAAGCCGAGATGTGGTGTTTAATGAGCGACCACACTCAATGGAGGATAGTGGTCCTGCCATTTCATCATCAACCAATGAAGTAATCAACCAAGTGTCGGAACAACGACCGTTGAACAATGAAGAAGTCTCTAATGATGAAGAGACTGAAGACCAACCTGTTATATCCACAAAAAAGCCACAACCGTAGTGGTTCCAACAGCTCTTTGATTGAAGAAATCTAGGAGTTACTGATAATAGTCCACGTCCTGATGGACTAAGACGAATAAAGAGAATAGAGGAGCAGAACAGATCAGGACAATAGCTAGTAAACATGGTTTTGATGACCCAAATCATCAAGATAGTAAAAGAACTGATAACTGTGGAAGAAGCCATGTCAGATCCAAATTGGATAGCAGCTATGCAAGCCGAATATGATAGTATCATGAAAAATGATACTTGGGAGATCATTGAAAAACCACCGAATAGAAAGATTAACGGCACCAAATGGATATGGAAAGTGAAGTACAAGGCAGATGGAAGTCTTGAAAAATACAAGGCGTGCTTTGTAGCACAAGGATTTTCGCAAGTAGAAGGTTTCTATGTATATGAAACCTTTGATCCAACAACAAAAATGACAACAATCAGGTTAGTTGTTGCAGTTGTCGCGCATTATGGATGGATTGTACATCAAATGGATGTCAAGTCAGCTTTCCTTAATGGGAAACTTGAAGAAGAAGTCTACGTTGCACAACCCCCTGGCTTCCAAATACCAGGCGAAGAAGAAAAAGTCTGCAAATTGAAGAAGGCTTTATATGGGTTAAAACAAGCACCACGAGCTTGGTACAAACGCATAGACTCTTTCTTCTTGCAGCACGGTTTCTGTAGAAGCAAATCAGAGGCCAACTTGTATGTTCTAAGTGAACAAGGAAAAAAGGTCATTGTAGTCCTATATGTGGATGATCTTCTAATCACTGGTGACCATGAAGATAATATTCGAAGACGTAAGAATGGTTGAGCCAAGAATTTGAAATGACAAATCTTGGTCTTCTTTATTATTGCTTGGGAATCGAGGTATGGCAAAAACCTCATATTATCTTCATCTCGCAGCTACGATATGTTCATGAGCTCCTGACTGTATTTGGTATGTCCGAGTATAAACCAGTTGTCACCTCGATAGAAGTGAATAGAAAGTCATCAATTGACGATCCTTTAGAGCAAGTTGATAACAAGCTCTACAGAAGGTTGGTGGGAAGTTTAATCTTCCTTTGTAACATAAGACCAGATATTAGTTATGCTGTGGGAATTCTCATAAGGTTTTCAAATAAACTGAGACAAAGTCACTAGCAAGCAGGGATACAGATCCTCAAGTATCTCGAAGGCACGTTGGAGTATGGGATATCATACAGGTCTAGAGATACTTTATCTGGGTACTTGACTCAGACAAGGCTGGTGATATTGACTTAAGAAAATCTATTACAGGGTACGTATTCATATTCAGTGGTAGAATTATCTCATGGTCTAGTAAGAAATAACCCACCGTTGCACTTTCATCAACGAAGGCGGAATACAAGGCTGCTTTTGTAGCATCCTATGAAGCTGTTTGGCTACGACGCATCATGACTGATATTGACATTCCAATAGAGGAAACAACAATGTTGAAATGTGATAGTCAGAGTTATATAGCCATGTCAAAGAATCCGGTATTTAATGCTAGAACAAAACACATAGAGATTTAGTATCACTATGTGAGGGAACTGATTGAGGAAGGTGAAATCTACATGGAGTACTGCCCTACATAAGATAATTGTGCAGATATCTTCACCAAAGCATTAGGGAGCGTCTAGTTGAGCAAGCATCTTCAAAAATTAGGTGTTGGCCTAATAGCTTAGTCAACATAAGGTGAACATTGAGGGGGGTGTTGGTATATGTCAATGCCCACCTCATAATAAGTATCGTTAATTATATGATAGCATAAATTAACGATTTTGACTTAAACATCGATGAGATCAAAAGAGACCGTAATGGCTCCAAGAAAGAAGTTTGAAAGTTACCTAAGATGACGTCGAGATGATGTAATGTTAAAGTCAGCAAATTTGACCGAATGAAGCTTCCTAGAAGTTGGCTTGGATGCTAACCACCCATGTGATCAATTGTAGCCACATGGGTGGTCAATACTTTGAACATGGTTGGTAAAGCCAACCAAGATGGAAATATTTGATAGTAAAGTCTCCTATGGCGGGCTAGTTGAATTCTATAGTCTTCTATGGTGGGCTAGCTGAATTCTATAAATAGTCATGCATTAGGTCATCAAATTCAATCCACAACACAACTCCAAACACAATCCTAAGTTAGTCTTTCTTTCTTGTATTCTTCTTGTAAGTCCAGAAGCCATTGAAGATCTAATCTTGAGAGCGCACGGTGGGACAATTATCTTGTATATGTTATATTGAATTGTTATAATGAGTAGTGTTGTATTTCTACTTGATTGTTGTTAAGTAGTTTCTGGGAAATTGGTTATATTCTTACACTTGGCAAGTAAGCCCAGAAGGAAGAAGTCGTAGCTTCTACCGCTACGTGGGCTTCTTCTTAGTCTACTCGAAGGGAAAGTCAGTAAGAGTAGATAGAATAGAGTATGACATAACCAAAAAGTCTGTGGTATCATTAGCCAATGTCTATGATTCTAGAACTAAAGAATTAAACTAAAGTGGAGGATAAGATGCAATAGAGGTTGTACTTTCTCTTCCCAGGTATGGGCAGGACAAAAAACTGTTCTAGCATCAACATGGATTGACTAGAGACTGGGAGTAGTCGTCATCTTTGTCCATAGTAGACATCCAGCCAGCAAGGGAAAGACCACTTAGCGCAGTGGAATAGGAAATAGAGCGTTGAGCACAGCTTTCGTGTCACCAGCAAATCCTTTTTCGTTTATTGGGATACTAAAAAAGGATTTGTCAAGCACGCATGATTGTCACATCGATTGACAGTTGAGAAATCCTATCTCTGAGGCCCTCACTTTAGGGCTATCTTTCACTATTGACAGACATGGTTCAACGTGACAGGTATGGTTCCTCAATCAATAGATGACTCAAGTTTCTTGTTTTCAATCCGGTACAGGGAAGGATGATAGAACTTTCGATTAAACATTTGTGTGGGTCTAGCTTGAGAATTGCCCTTTATTTCTCATCTCGATCTGGGTAAGGCTTCACTACTCGTTCGCTTGAGGGGTTCAGTTGTTAGTGGACTAGCACTTCTCCTTGTTCCCTTTCTGCATTCACGCATGACCTAAACTATACCTCTTCTAAGGAAGAAAGAAGGTCAACCTCACCTCAGGTAATCACACCTTTATTTCTCGACGATAAAAGGGTCAAAACTTGCTTTCGAGCTAACCAAGCATGGAGCAACCAGCCAACAAGCAAAACGAGTTCTCATTCACGGATAACTAAGCTTTGACAAAGGAGATGGGGACCCTTCTCAATACCCGCCCTTACAGGAGCCTAACAGAGAAAAGGCTATGCCCAATAGGGGAAGACTACAGTAAAAGGATGTCCATCTGTTGATGGCTAGCTCGTACAAGCAAATATTGGACCTAGGTAAAGGGCTATAAGCTTTTGGACAATGTTGTGTGATTTCACATAATACTGCATCGAGGGGAATCACTGGGGGGTTCAGTCCCCCACAAGGTCTTACTCTTCCCCTAAAGAATTACGGGTTGGGGCTCATTCCGGGGGCACAAAGCAAGGGGGATCACTGAAGCTCAAATCACTATGCTTCCGGGTCCTCACAAGAGGCACATCAGGAAGGCCAACCGGGATCTTCTCATCTCGCCCCACATCATGAGGAGGCAGGCAAAAAGAGACTATTTTCCGTACTAGAATGACATCTTCGGAGGCACTGTGCTTCCCAAGCTATAACCCCAAAATATCCTTTTGTTTTAGATTGGAAGCAGGAAGATTTCCATTATTTCACTCAGCATATAGCGATTTCTGAATTAGACATTGAAACTAAAACATATATTGAAATTGGAAATCTTGTTGAATACATAAATAATTAGAAAAGACTGAAAACTCTGTTAGATCTATTTTTTGAGTCATACTAAAAAAAGGATGACTAATAGAGTTTTTGCATCTTTCTCCCATGCCTTTCTTGGTTGTAAAAAAACCAACCGGCAATTTTCAAGATTGGAAAGGAAGTGAAAAAAGAAGACATCCCTATGGAAGACGACCAACTCTTTCTCACAACAGAAGGAGAAATTGGAGTCATGTCGCTATGTGAAAGAAGAAATGAAAGTCTCATCCCGTACTTGGGTACTTTACTACACTATTCAAAGCATCGAGGAATAAAGGAATAGGAGTAGGAGTTGAATGACGCAAAGAAAGAGTTCCTTGCTTCTACACTTTTGCTGCTATCTTTGATGCTTGTATATGTGCTCACGAGCAGAATCATGGAAATAACTTAAAGAAAGTACTGCTACACGGAATAAGCCAAGTCAAGATTTTGAATCCTAGCATTATTATAAGATCTTAACTATTCAAAAACACTTTCTCTTCGGTGGAAGTGACGATTGGGCTTCAAGCAAGCTCAGTAGTTCAAGTGCTAAAGAAGAAGAAAATAAAATGGCTTTTATCCCACGCCACTAGTCCTTGTTAATCACTTGTATCTGCAGAGGTCAAAGGCTCTAGGGCAGAGGTAGTCAAAAGAGAAGATTACATTGGTTCTGACAGAAATGGCTTATCTCGACATGAAGAGGCATTGGAAGTCTTTCTCCGGTCGGACCAGCCAGTGAGAAAGTATACTGAAAATAGGTGATTGGCTCTCTAACTCAGTCAATCTCCCTTCAGTCGTAGACCTCCCCTTAGTTCGTCATGTTATTTCTCTAAAAACCTCCGCACTCCTCACGCATTGGAAAGTGCACTATCGGACATCTCCTGCTGCCTTCCTTCCCCTCTCACCCTTCCTTTTTCAAGAAAGAAGCCTCGCTCCGTAAGGACCTCTCTTTGATAAATCATTTTTGAAAAAAAAAAAAAGAATGCCTCAATTGGATAAATTCACTTATTTCACACAATTCTTCTGGTTATGCCTTTTCTTCTTTACATTCTATGTTCTTCTTAGGTTCTATCTCCCTTGGGATTTTGAAGTGAAAGTCTTTTGCTTCTATCTAACAAGGCCCAAGTTACAACGAGCTCTTTCCATTATGAAAGGGTTCATATGTATATATTTATTGGTAAGTTTTGTATATAGGATATATTCTAACTTCTTTGATTTGATTTGACTTCATTCCCCATGTACTATACTTTCACCCAATCCGAGCAGCTCTAGAGTCAGCTCAGGACGGGCAGAAAAAAAGAGACGGAGGAATAAGGAGGCCCCAATCATCAAATGGAAAAGAAAAAGAGAAATGCATAAGAAAGAAAAGGTACTATGCCACTAACCAACTTGTGGGTTAGGTATGTAGGTCACTCGACGAGAGGACAACTAATATCTCCTCTTGGATGTATGGACAACATGACGTAAACACGCCTATCACTTTGTTCGAGTTAGTACTCCCCTGTGGCTAGAAGGCTATGACTGTCACGCCCCGACCCGACCCCGCAAAAGGCCAAGCCCGGACCCGACACACGGACGGAGTCTCCCCTATACCGCGGACGATCCGAAAACCCTACAATCAACATAATACTTGCGAAAGCCATAAAACAATTAAAACAAGCCGACTTTCTTTTAAAAAAAACATACATTTCTTATTAACCAACTTTCCAAACCAAAATACCATGCATACTACACAAGTATTTATGCCACTAAACAGTTAGCTATTAGCATGCATTTCTTTACTAGTCATAAGAGTAAACTTTTACAGCTTTACATTCTTTCAACTTATACAACATAAGACCATAGAGGCCTTAAACTAGGAAATACATACAAGGCTACAAGCCTCAAAATAAAGCGATATCCAAGCAATATACATATCAAGCAAGGCTCGCACAAAATCTGGTAACCAACCACCAGCAAAGCAAAGAGGTGCTATCACGGAAACACCTCTACCTGCTCCTCCTCCTCTATTACCTCAATAGGGTCTGCTTCAACTACTCCTGTAAAAATATAGTATAGAGAGGAATGAGCAAAAACTATTGCTAAGCGAGGGCAATTGGTCTCAAGGACGGAGATGAGAGGAGTATGCAATGCAATTAGTCAAGCAATACATACAAATATCATATAGAGATACAAATAAAGCCATCAATAAAGAAAGGCAAGCATTTATACTATAAACACTCAATCAAAGGATACGATACTCTTTTCACGAGCAACTTTCAATCACAAATTCGATGACGACTCGCCGGCCCAAACCACCTTATAACACCAGTTTGAAATACCCCGGAAGTATCCATCAATCTACGACCCAAACTCCCTGGGAAGCAACCCAAGCGAGAAGAGGGAATAGCAGCGGAGCTAGAGCAACCAACACTGGCAACCCGAGGCTACCCAGAGAGGCCCATCACTCACGTGCGTGACATTATGCAATGCAAGACTCGATACAAGGCGATAAACGAGCAATAAAGCCACATGTGGGAGAATAACAAAGTAGGTTACTCTCGCACGCAATAGCAACAGTTGATAAGCATTTCAATAAAATTCAATTCAAACAAGTATATCAAGCAACCCTAAGCATTCTATAGACATAATATCAAGAAAACAAGCAAAATCACAAACCGGCCCCAACTATCAAAACACTACCATTTCCAAACGAGCCACGAGTTCTGGAAACCGACTTTGCCAATCCTCCTAGGTCACCATAAGGCACGTCTAAAGACCCCAAAACCCTACCTAACCCTAGAATTCACACAAAGTCCCGATTTTTTCCCTTTGCTCGTTTGAACTACAACTATACCAACCAAACACCCAACCAACGCCATAATCGCACCAAAAGTGCTTCCACGGCCTCCCGAAACAATGCCAACACGCAAAACGAGAAAATGCCAAACTCGACCTAAACGACCCCGACTTTCATCAAGGCATAATTCCCATTTTTTCCATTATGTAACCCAAACAAACCATACATTTAGGCATTCTAGCACACCTAGCACATTTCTACATCAACGGACAGCATAACGGAGCAACTTCATCATTTCAAGGGTTTACTATTCATAAAACACTATTCAACAACCAATTTAAATTGCAATCTCAACATTTAACCTCAAAAAATGTTAAAAAGCTATAAATACACGTTCTACAATTGCCAAGGAACCTTCTAGAAGCATCATAACGCTTTAAACAACAATATACGGATAAAATCTAAAAATCACAAAGTTAACATACTTGACATTTAAATGCGCAAATAACATGCTTCCCTCTCCTTAGGTACTCCTATTCGCTAGGAAAACAACGCTGGTTGGCTCGGTAACAACCCCGAACGACCTCAGGGGAAGATTGAAGGATTGGAAGGTTGAATGGTTTTTTTTTTCTCTCTATGTTTCGGCCTCTTCAAGTCTGATTTCAGCTTTTCTTTTCTTTTTTTTGCTTTGTTTAAGCTTATAAGGTGATGACTTGGTCAAATGGTCAAACCATTTGGTCAATATACTTAAACTTTGGTCAACTAGACTATTTTTGTGCATTTTAAAGCCATTTTAACTAAGGAAAAATTAATTATAGCTAACAATAATTAAAATATAAAATTTAAGTCATCTAAATACTAGTTTCACTATTTGCTGAGGACAAGAAATCGTTCTCTAGCTATCGCTCCCTAAATGCAATGCACGTTGCGACAGCAAGGAAGTAACAATTAATTCTCAAAGAATTTAAGGAAATATAATTTTTAAAATAATAAACAAGAAATTTTCACATTCCGGGCTCGGGTATTACACCCTCTCCCCCTTAAAACAATTGTGCCCACGCAATTCTTACCTGGTCAACAAACAACTCCGGATACTGATCCCGAACTTGGTCCTCTCTTTCCCAAGTTGCTTCCTCAAACCCATGATGATTCCACAGAACCTTTACTAACGGAATACTCTTTCTGCGAAGCTCCTGAATTTTTCGATCCACAATTCGAATCGGTTTCTCTTCATAAGACAACTTTTCTTCAATCTGCAAAGGCTCTGGTTCAAGTACATGCGAAGGGTCTGGATGATACTTCTTTAACATCGACACGTGGAACACATTGTGCAGTCTCGACAAGCTCGGAGGTAAAGCTAACCGATAAGCCAAAAGACCTACCTTTTCGGTGATCTCATACGGACCCACATACCTGGGACTAAGTTTCCTGCTCTTACCGTGCCGAATCAATCCCTTCCGAGGAGAAATCTTAAGAAACACCCAATCTCCCAAATCAAACTCAAGATCCCGACGGTGCTTATCCGCATAACTCTTCTGACGACTTTGAGTTGCAAGCATATGCTGGCGAATAAGGTGAACATTATCTACCATCTTAATCATCTCAGGTAACACAGTCGGATCAACTGTTCTCATCTCTCCAACCTCTTCCCAATATAATGGAGATCTGCATTTCTGACCATACAACGCCTCGTAGGGAGCCACACCTATAGTAGATTGATAACTATTATTGTAGGCGAACTCCGCTAAAGGCAAAAACTTCTTCCAGTTCTTCCCAAAGCCTAGCACATATGCCCGAAACATGTCTTCCAAAATCCTGATAGTTCTCTCAGACTGGCCATTAGTTTGTGGATGATATGCAGTACTAAAGCTCAACTTTGTTCCCAAGGCCTCTTGCAACTTCTGCCAAAAACGAGATCTGAATCTGGGATCTCTATCTGACACTATACTCTGTGGCACACCATGCAATTTCACAATATTAGCAACATAAAGCTCAGCTAACTTATCAAGGCTATCTTGTTTGTTCACGAGAATAAAATGTGTAACTTTAGTCAAGCGGTCCACAATAACCCAAACAGAATCACATCCTCTCGGAGATCTAGGAAGATCGGTCACAAGGTCCATTGTTATATGTACCCACTTCCATTGCGGAATCGACAGCGGCTGTAGAAGTCCGGCTGGCCTTTGATGCTCAACTTTAACCCTCTGACAAGTCAAACATCTAGATACATACCCAGCAATCTCCCTCTGCATATTGTTCCACCAGAAGTGTTGTTTCAAGTCTCTATACATTTTTGTATTGCCCGGGTGAATCGTATACCTCGAATTATGTGCCTCGTACAGAATCTCATTCTTCAAAGTCGGATCACCAGGAACACATACTCTATCCCTGAATCTAAAGATACCATCTGCATGTAATTTAAATTCCAACTCTCCCCCTTTAGCTTTTTCTTGGATCTTCAAGATGTGAGGATCAGTCTTCTGAGCCTCTCTGATCTGTGCTAGCAACCCTGACTGAATCTGCAAACTAGCAAATCGAATCCCTACCTCAGTAGCTTCTAGCTTCCATGAACAAATTTCTTCCAAAGTCTCCCAATCCTTGATAATTAAGCTTGCAACAGTAGCCTTTCGGCTCAAAGCATCAGCAACAACATTTGTTTTTCCTGGCACGTAGTTTATAGAACAGTTGTAACCACTTAATAGCTCCAGCCATCTTCGCTGCCTCATATTCAGATCCTTCTGTGAAAACAAATACTTGAGACTCTTGTGGTCAGTAAAAATTTCAAATCTGCTACCCCACAAGTAGTGACGCCACTTCTTCAAAGCAAACACAACCGCAACTAACTCGAGATCATATGTAGGGTAATTGACTTCATAAGGTTTCAACTTCCTAGAAGCATAAGCAATCACATTCCCATTCTGCATTAAAACATAGCCCAAACCTTCCTTAGATGCATCACTGTAGACAATGAAGTTCTCTGTTCCCTCAAGTAAAGCTAGTATAGGAGCTGTAGTTAGTCTCTTCTTCAATTCTTGGAAACTGGATTCACATTTAGCATCCCAGTTGTAAGTAACTTTCTTCTGAGTCAACTGGCTCAAAGGTCCAGAAATTTTGGAAAAGTCTTTAACAAACCTCCGATAGTAACCTGTCAATCCAAGAAAACTCCGAATCTCTGACACCGTCTCAAGTCGCTTCCAAGATGAAACAACTTCAATCTTAGCTGGGTCCACTGAAATTCCTTGATTTGAAATGATATGGCCTAGAAAAGATATTTGATTCAACCAGAACTCGCACTTGCTGAATTTAGCAAAAAACTTGTTTTCTTGCAAAGTCTGTAGCACAATCTTCAAGTGTTGTTCATGTTCAGCCTCATTCTTCGAGTACACTAAAATGTCGTCAATAAAGATTACGACAAACTGATCAAGATAAGGTCGAAAAACCCTCTGCATCAAGTCCATGAATGCGGCTGGTGCATTCGTCAATCCAAACGGTAATACAACAAATTCATAGTGGCCATATCTAGTCCTGAATGCCGTCTTTGGTATATCGTCACTCCGAATCCTAAGTTGATAGTAACCCTGCCTCAAGTCAAATTTGGAGTAAACACTCGCACCCTGCAATTGGTCAAACAATTCTTCAGTCAACGGCAAGGGGTATTTGTTCTTAATCGTGACTTGATTAAGTCCCCTGTAATCAATACATAACCGTAGTGTGTCGTCTTTCTTTCTCACAAACAACACAGGCGCACCCCACGGTGAAAACCTAGGTTGTATAGACCCCTTCTCAGGCAAGTTCTAAAGCTGAATTTTTAACTCCTGAAGTTCAGCCGATGCCATTCTATAAGGACTCCTAGAAATTGGCGCAGTGCCTGGCACAAGATCAATCACGAACTCAATCTCCCTATCTGGTGGTAAACCCGGTAATTCCTCGGGAAATATACCAGGGAAGTCTCTAACAATCGGAACCTCATTCAAACTCAACTTATCAGTAGGCTGATTGATCAAATAAGCTAAGTAAGCTTCACAGCCCTTATTCAACAACTTAGAAGTCTTGATCGCTGATAAAAGAGGAATTCGGGTAGCCCTGCAGTTCCCAACAATCTCCAGTACCGGTAGGTCAGGAACCTGAAGATAAACAATCTTTGTTCTACAATCCAACTGAGCATAGTACTTCCCCAACCAGTCCATTCCCAAAATGATTTCAAAGTCACGGAATGGCAATATAATTAAATCAGCAGGAAATTTACGGTTCTCAATGCATATATCACAAGATTTGCAAATAGACTCAGTAACAAATTTTGCACCCAAAGGCGTACTAACTTCAACTTCATGCGGCAGTTTATCAATGCAAACATTCACAGATCGTGCACATGCAGGAGTTATAAACGAATGTGTAGCTCCGGGATCAATCAAAACTTTAACTGGCTGAGTATTGAGAAGAAAGGTACCTTCCACAATAGCTGTAGTATCGGGTAGCTCCTCTGCATCCAGTGCAAAGACCCTAGCCTGAACTCTCTGTGCTGGACCTGCACCTGCAGCCCTATTCTGAACACCCTGGCCTCCAGTACGGCCCTGAACATTCTTATACTTAGGGAAATCTCTCACCCTATGGTCATGGCTACTACAACCCGTACATTTACCACTCTTCCTCCAGCAATTAGCCTCAATATGCCCCGATCGATTACAATAGTTACACTACTGATTTTGCCTTACAACAGTGTTTCCCGTAGGTGCGGGGGCTCTGGTAGTAGTAGGAACTGCACCTCCCTGCTGGGGTCTAGTCACAGCTGGCCTAGCCTGAATCTGCTGCTGTGGCTGATACGGACGTTGCTGAGGAACCTGTGTAGAAGTCTGATACTGCCTCGGCTGACTCTGGCAGCTCTGGCCCAAATACTGCTTCTTACTCGGCTGACTACTCTCAGTTATCATCTCAGCCTTCCATTTCTCAAACTTCGAGGCTGCCTGAAATGCCTCGAGAAAAGTAGTGTAGGTCTGCCCAGTCAAATGTAGCTGTATGTCCATTCTCAGCCCACGAACAAACCTATGAATCATCCTCCTAGCTGGCCGTACCAGCTCGGGCGTATACCTCGACAGGCTGACAAACCTAGCCTCATACTGTGCAACAGTCATGTTTCCCTACTTCAAGGCCACAAACTCATCCTCCCGCCTTTCCATAGCCATCTCGGGAATATACTTGTCCCGAAACTCACTTACAAAATCATCCCACAAATGTGGTACATCCTCACAATCCCACCTCCTCCTGACAGTATTCCACCACTGCTCTGTATCACCCTCAAACAGGAATGACGCATAATCTATTCTTGCCTCATCAGTGTACCTCAAAGCGGTGAAAATTTTCTCAACACGATTAATCCATCTCTCGGCCGCCTCATCATCCGGCTCTCCAAAGAACTTTCCCGGCTCATGCCTCAAGAATTTCTCTAACTGGTTATTCTCAACTCTATACCCCTGTCCACCAGGATTAGCTTGATTTCCTTGGGGATTATTATTCCTGTCCTGCCTCTGCTCATGCAGTACCTGTGTAATTCGGTCAACCACTGTAGTCATAGTAGCCATAAACTGCTCAGGCAATGGTTGCTGACCCTGTTCTGCTGCCTCTTCATCTGACCCTATACCTTGAGTACCACGACGTGGCGGCATAGTAGCAATTCACAATAGCTGGCAACATATAAAAGCAGTTTATAGACAGAAATATAGCACATAAGATTAGATAACACTCAAGTCAATAACAATCAAACATTCTAACACGCATTTCACATAACACAAGATTGACATGCCAAACTAATTCACTTTAAACACATAAGCACTCTAAGTTCACAAAGTCATGCTACAACATTTTCTTTCCACTTAACAATTATACAATAACATTCTAGCATTTTGGACCTTTACCCCACAGACCGAAAAACATATCCCGACTCATGCAAGACTATCATGCTCTGATACCACCTAAAGATGTCACACCCCGACCCGACCCCGCAAAAGGCCAAGCCCGGACCCGACACACGGACGGAGTCTCCTCTGTACCGTGGATGATCTGAAAACCATAAAATCAACATAATACTTGTGAAAGCCATAAACAATTAAAACAAGCCGACTTTCTTTTAAAAAAACATACATTTCTTATTAACCAACTTTCCAAACCAAAATGCCATGCATACT
The DNA here is from genome assembly GCA_037974665.1 of Ehretia macrophylla. Classification (NCBI taxonomy): domain Eukaryota; kingdom Viridiplantae; phylum Streptophyta; class Magnoliopsida; order Boraginales; family Ehretiaceae; genus Ehretia; species Ehretia macrophylla. The sequence continues at coordinate 46,755,856 of CM075767.1, forward strand.
ACACAAGTATTTATGCCACTAAACAGTTAGCTATTAGCATGCATTTCTTTACTAGTCATAAGAGTAAACTTTTACAGCTTTACATTCTTTCAACTTATACAACATAAGACCACAGAGGCCATAAACTAGGAAATACATACAAGGCTACAAGCCTCAAAATAAAGTGACATCCAAGCAATATACATATCAAGCAAGGCTTGCACAAAATCTGGTAACCAACTACCAGCAAAGCAAAGAGGTGCTATCAGGGAATCACTTCCACCTGCTCCTCCTCCTCTATTACCTCAATAGGGTCTGCTTCAACTACTCCTGTAAAAATATAGTATAGAAAGGAATGAGCAAAAACTATTGCTCAGCGAGGGCATTGGTCTCAAGGACGGAGATGAGAGGAGTATGCAATGCAATTAGTCAAGCAATACATACAAAGATCATATAGAGATACAAATAAAGCCATCAATAAAACAAGGCATGCATTTATACTATAAACACTCAATCAAAGGATACGATACTCTTTCCACGAGCAACTTTCAATCACAAATTCAATGACGACGCGCCGGCCCAAACCACCTTATAACACTAGTTTGGAATACCCCGGAAGTATCCATCAATCTACAACCCAAATCTCCCTGGGAAGCAACCCAAGCGAGAAGAGGGAATAGCAGCGGAGCTAGAGCAACCAACACTGGCAACCCGAGGCTACCCAGAGAGGCCCAACACTCACGCAGGAGACACTATGCAAAGCAAGACTCGATACAAGGCGATAAACGAGCAATAAAGCCACACGTGGGAGAATAACAAAGTAGGTTACTCTCGCACGCAATAGCAATAGTTGATATGCATTCCAATCAAAATCAATTCAAACAAGTATATCAAGCAACCCTAAGCATTCTATAGACATAATATCAAGAAAACAAGAAAAATCACAAATCGGCCTTAACTATCAAAACACTACCATTTCCAAACGAGCCACGAGTTCTGGAAACCGACTTTGCCAATCCTCCTAGGTCACCATAAGGCACGTCTAAAGACCCCGAAACCCTACCTAACCCTAGAATTCATGCAAAGTCCTGATTTTTCCCCTTTGCTCATTTGAACTACAACTATACCAACCAAACACTCAACCAACAGCATAATCGCACCAAAAGTGCTTCCACGGCCTCCCGAAACAATGCCAACACGCAAAACGAGAAAATACCAAACTCGACCTAAACGACCCCGACTTTCATCAAGGCATAATTCCCGTTTTTTCCATTACGCAACCCAAACAAACCATGCATTTAGGCATTCTAGCACACCTAGCACATCTCTACATCAACGGACAGCATAACGGAGCAACTTCATCATTTCAAAGGTTTACTATTCACAAAACACTATTCAACAACCAATTTAAATTGCAATCTCAACATTTAACCGCAGAAAATGTTAAAAAGCTATAAATACACGTTCTACAATTGCCAAGGAACATTCTAGAAGCATCAAAACGCTTTAAACAACAATCTACGGATAAAATCTAAAAATCACAAAGTTAACATACTTGACATTTAAATGCGCAAATAACGTGCTTCCCTCACCTTAGGTACTCCTAGTCACTAGGAAAATAACGCTGGTTGGCTCGGTAACAACCCCGCACGAGCTCACGCGAAGATTGAACGATTGGAAGGTTGAATGATTTTTTTTCTCTCTCTATGTTTCGGCCTCTTCAAGTCTGATTTCAGCTTTTCTTTTTTTTTATTTTGCTTTGTTTAAGCTTATAAGGTGATGACTTGGTCAAATGGTCAAAGCATTTGGTCAATATACTTAAACTTTGGTCAACTAGACTATTTTTGTGCATTTTAAAGCCATTTTAACTAAAGAAAAATTAATTATAGCTAACAACAATTAAAATATAAAATTTAAGTCATCTAAATACTAGTTTCACTATTTGCTGAAGACTAGAAACCGTTCTCTAGCTATCGCTCCCTAAATGCAATGCACGTTGCGACAGCAAGGAAGTAACAATTAATTCTCAAGAATTTAAGGAAATATAATTTTCAAAATAATAAACAAGAAATTTTCACATTCCGGGCTCGGGTATTACAATGACCCTCTTAGGTTAGGTTGCGGAGCATCCAACTAGTTTGGGTCTTCCCCAGTTGTCCTGAGGCACACTATCGGTAGGAGGTTTGGGGGCCCGACAAGGGTAGGAATCCCAAGGTCCCCTATCTTCAACTATGATAAGTGAAAGCCCATTGTAGGGTCTCTATTACTGGTAATGCCAGATACTGTACACTCATTTGGTCACACCAAGGTGCCCACCCCTACCTATAGTTGTTGAACCCATAGAACCCCATCCCACTAGAATAGTGGTATTCTAACTCCCTGCTATAGGGGAAATCCAGTCCTATGGTTGGGTGGAGATATGGCAACGGTAGTTGTTGGACCACCAGCGAATTTATTGAGCACATATGCCCTTAAATTTTGATAATATTTTATATATATGGCCAGGCGGTTCTTCCCGGCATTCCGGGAATTAATAAGCCCCTCTTGTTTAGGTTGTTCCTTTTTACTTCAGTATGTCTTACCGCAGCAGGGGTCGCTATCTGCAGAATCAATAGAATCGATTGAACCCAACTGACTCAACTTCTTCTGGGTCTACTAGTTCTGGACCTGGAGCTGCTCGTGCAAGAGATATGTTGACCATGTTGCGATCTGCAAAGCCGAATTTCGTTCAGATTTGGAGTTTAGTGATCGGAACGGGATAAGAAAGAAGGCAATTCGGTTCTCAGCATTGGATTCAGTAGAAGTAGATTCAGTTGATGAAAGTGTTGGGACTAAAAAAAGATATTCCACTAATAAAGCAGTAGTGGGCCACCATTTCACTGGCACAACCTACCTATGCATCAGCACCACAAATGAAAGAGCCTGTAGTAGATCCAGCATTAACAGCAGCACCAGCTGAGATACGAATAACAAACGCGGAGTCGGTAGCTAGAGAGGTAGGTAAGGCAATTCATTTTTGGTAAAATATGGATAAAGATTGAATCTTATGAGAATGATACATCATATCGAAAGCCGTACGTTGGTACTATAATACTTGACAACTCTTGCTTGCAGTAGAAAAGTATAATGAAGTGGCATACTTAACAAGCTGCCAAGCGTAGTTTTTACCCTCCATGGTATCCTATTTGATTTGATAATCTTTCATGTTCAGATCAAATTGAAATTTTAGGGTATTTTTTTGAACCTTCACGTCAACTGCGAAAGTCAAGGAAGTAGCTAAAACTATCATACTACCTCATAATGCAGCACTATAAGGAGCTTGGGGAAGACCATACCAGGTGGTAAGGACTCGCCTCCAGCAGAGGTCCTCTCAATTGGGATAGAATTCAAAAGCATGGCCACTAGTAGTAGCAAAAAAGAATCTTTGGCTCCAGAAGAAGTAAAACTGGACCTTAGGGCTGTTGACTTCCTAGAGTTCTTACTATTGAATAGGTGGATGTGTGTCTGGCTTAAGTATTTGGCCTGGTACGCAGTCCAGTCCTCTTCTCTGAATACCTCCATTGAATCATGGTATGAAGGCCCAATTATCCTAACATCTTGGAAAACAAAGGATCAAAATCCAAAGCTGATAAGGTTTGGGATATTGTGGCCTTTGTTTGATCTCAATATGAAGTATCATAAAGGTGAGATCAAACCACCAAAAGCTTTAACTTCATGTTTGAGTTTAGGTGGGACCTGGGTCTCTAGAGGCTTTACTGGTCAAGACTTCTTGGTCTTTGCTCGTGGCCTAAACCAACCACGGGCAAGGAGAGGTACGGTAGCACTGAGAGAAATCCTGGACACCACTCCTTCCAATGCCATCTATCAAAGTGAATAGAAGTCCTCAATCAACTTCCAGATCATAAGAATTATATACTGACTCTTCACGAAAAAGAGCGAGGGTTATTGGTAGTCGACCTACGGTAATTGGTTTGAAGATATGGCAACAGGATGTTTATAGTGTACCAAGCCAAATAGGCTTTTTGCTTCAATAGTTCTACTCTCTCTTCATTCTGGATGAAATGCCAGTGAGTCATGGACAAAGAGTTTGAATCCTCTCTATAGGCCTTATAGGAAGGCTAGTGAGGCAGCTCTCATAGAATAGGGGAAAAGCCAAAATCCTATGTTACTAATCCGGGGCTTTGGTCAGAATGTTTTTAAAGCATGGCATTAAGTAAGAAATTCCTTCTCTAATCAAGTATGTAGTACCTTGAAGTTAAGACTCTTCCCAACCGTAAGAACTCATACGAGCTGTAGTTCAACGTTAATCAGTAAATGGTGTGATGTTAGCAGTTGAATGCGTATTAGTTGTGATCTTTTCTTCCATGATTGAATCAGTAAGGGCTGCAGATGTTATTCACTAAAAGACACAATGTGTAGGAAAAAAGCCAAGTCCAGTAGCTTTTTTATTAAAAAAACAGATGGGAACTTATTAGAGTGTGGCCACGCCAAGACTCAAGTGGCCAAGTGGATGTAAAGACTATAAAGCCAGTGAGTCTCCCCCCTGGTTCTAGAGTAGGTAGACTAAGAAGAAGGTACGGAAGAATAAAAGAAAGGGTAGCTCGTTCATGAAATGAAACTGACAATCTCAACTTCCTTACTTACGATATAATAAACTCATACACCAGCTTCAGGCTTTAAAGAAGAGAAAAAAGACATGGCTTCAATGGCTTTAGCTTTGAGGAAAGAAAGATCCCAGGCCTGGCTCGCTCGACGCAAATTCCATTCCTCTTCCCCCAGACCTGGCATAAGAGAAGGGCTGATAACGCCTACATGTCAAAGGAGAGTTATTGTCTAAGATCCTCTTCTCTGAGATCTTAGGTCTACTATTGATTGTTGATACGGCTTGGCTCCTGATGCCAGATCCGGGTAGGGATATATAAGAGAAACTGCTGCTGCTAGTGAGGGGCATCTATTCTACTCTGATGCGAGGAAGGCCATCCATAGACTTCTATAGGCTCCATAAGAGGGGCATGAGATCTGGAGTTGACAGATTAGGCTTTTGCATAGGACCGAAAATAGATTAGAATGAAATTCTTTAGAGCCGTTTAAAAAGAAGATTTAAAAAGGGGAAGGCTAGCTTCGCATAGGCTATACAAGGCAAGATCAAACTCTTCTTTTGACTATGATTGAGCCCCACAGTGGTAGAACCTGGTGAACCCGACGTACTACTTCCTTTCAACCTTCGGCGAACTCTTCTTTTAAGAAATTTCTTGTTAAGATTAGATCACTTTTTCATACCTAAATGCAACCGTGATCTTTTATACAATACCACCAATGATAGAGGGAGAGAATGCAATCCTTCTTCTTCAATTCATCTGCAGAGCGAAATCACTTTATCCCGTCTCTCAATCCCTTCTTTCAGAAAAATGTTTGGCAAGGAGTATAAATGTCCGAACTCCCTGTGATAAGCATAAGGACCACCGTAAGAGTTGATTCAATAGCTAAGGTTACTTATATGCCATTCACTGCAGCAACGAAAAGGCTTACAGCTACTACGAGAAGATCTATCTTCCCTTATTTTTGAGCTCTTATTCAATTTCTCTTACTTATTGTTAGGGTTTTTACTCACTTTCTTTTTAGGAAAGAAGGAAAAAGACCATAGATCTTATAATATGTCACCGGTGTACTTACTTTAACACAAGAAGCGTGGGCCTACTACTCACTTCTGACTAATTCCTCAAATCAAGCAAAGCAGTTGGAGGGACAAGAGAAATTTTACCTCAATCCAATCAATCTATTCCCAAGCCGATGCTTTGGGTTACTTGCCCTGCTTTCGGGTTAGCTTTATAACTACTTGCTAGCTTGTTTTCTTACTATCCTCTTACTTATTCTTGAACCAGGGACTTGAACTGAAACTTCTAACTTCTAAGAAATCTTGTCTTTGTCTTTCCATGCTGTCTTTTGCGTGCTATTCCTTACGCAACCTCCACTTGGATTCATTTCAAGTCTCGAGTTCTTGTTTAGAATTCTCGTAGATGAAATTCGAACGAGAGCTTTGATGCAATTCAAATTGACAAGCAGTAGTGACAGCATATTAAATGTCCGGAGGACATAACAAAATCTTTAATTCTCGTGTTTTCTTTGCCAATAGACCAATCAATGGTGCTGTATCGGAGACAAGATTCAATCGCTACAAGCGAAGGATAATAAGAAACCGGCTGTAAAACGGGTAGATTAACTAAAAGAAAATACACTTGGCGCACTAAGCACTAGGAGAGTCACTTAGATAATATGCCTAGACCGGAAGACTATGGGATTCTTCAGGTCTAGATGTAGCCTTCTTTAAATGTCATGCCAGTTAAGGTAAGCTCTCATTGGATGCCATTACTTGACGCAATCTATCTGGGTCGTATCGCGTTCAACACTTATTATATGTTGCTTCAACTTCTGTGTACATCCCCAGCCAATAAGAGGAGTGGGTACCAGACTCGCTAAGAGGAGATAACAGTGGCTCTGCGCCCCCTAACTACTGAAGACCTTAAAGAGGTAGTTGACATTCGTCAGGCATAGATCACTAAGTCTCTTAATTTAATTATTTGAAACTACACGCTAGACTAGACTAAGAATTCCTCTATTTTAATAGTAAGATTTGATTTTATTGGCTATTGGCACTTTTATAGAATAGAAAGAAGGAGTTGTCAGCCCAAGTCAAAGTACGCCCAAAGACTTATCTGAAATTCATTTAAGTAGAGACTCTTTTTTTCTGTGAGGGGTCGTAGGCCAGTCTTTCAGTAATTTTTGAGGAGTATAAGCTATTATAAAAGTTTTTTATAGGTTAACACGACCCAGCAATTTTAGACCCTTCCTCTAGGTAGTGACTTGCCTCCCTTCCTTCTAGTCACTAATAGTAGGATAAGATCTATTAGTCCCTTATCTTCCTTCTCGTTTTCCTTGCTTTTCTTCCTATGGTTTAAGGTTCACAAGGGAAGTGACTATAAGACACCTCTGCATTCCTTCGAGGCAATCGTAGCCAAGCTTTGAGACTATTCAAGCTAGCGTTGTAATGATACTGAGGAGGATACCTAGCTAGTCTTGACCCAGAGCAGGGAAGTGAAGCCCTCGATTAGCAAATAGCTCCCCGTTCTATCCAATAGACTCTTTCCTAAAGTTCAAAGGCCAGTCTTAAGAAGGTCCAATGTCCATGAGAAGTAAGTAAAACTGTCGTTCCAAAGCTTTTTAAGGTATAATGCGGGTTGGGCAATCAACCGTAGAACCAAGGAATGGAATTGAACTAAAAGCAAAGGATTCGGCCGAAGCTACTACCAAAGATGAACGGTTGTTGCCCGGGCACCGAACTATTGGCTTTAGCAACCCAATGTCTGCAGATGAAAGACGAGTTCGGAAGTACTGGATAGGTGCCTCCCCTATGAAATGTAGCTTATGCGGAACCTATTACTCCTCAACCACCAACTAGAAGCTCTTGATAGAGAAGCTCTATAAGGGCTATTTTAGGGAAGGCCCCACCCAATGCAGTTTTTTTCTTTTCTTGATAAAATCATAAACCTCTCTTATTTAATTTATTTTATGTACTGATAGGTTAGCCCTTTCTTTCCCCAAGGCAAGGGTAGAAGGGGCGATTCAAGGCGATTTCTCCTCTATCGTAGCATCCTTCCTCGGAAATGAGGCCGAAGATAACATAAAGATTTCCTTTTGTGCTTAGCTCGAAGCTCCGCTAGACACAGGGCTAAAATAGGACTTCACCTAGGAGATAAGGGGATCTCAACTCTAATCAAGAAATCTCTTATTTATAAAAGATAAAGCTCGTGCATTTGTTCATGAAGAGGGAGGGCTCTTAGCCTGAAAAGAAGCTATCTAGTCAAGGGTCAGTGAAGGAATCAGAGCAAGGAGCCTTTATTCGACTTCCAGCTACGAGCATTGAAGGGCAAGGGCAATCAATTATTTCAGACTCTAGTCTAGAATCAAGGAGAGCAGAATCCAGGCTCAGGATGAATGCTAGCGCCATGCTTAACACATCCAATTCGAACGAAGTTTTGTTAGTTTTGAGATTTAAGTAGCTATGTGCTAAGGGAAGAAGAAAATGAAATACGAACAACCGCGCTAGTCGTAATAAATCGACTTTCATGCTAGTTCTTGCTCCAGCATGAAAGTTCCATTTCAGGGTCCATTAACTATGATACTTTCTGTTTTGTCGAGCCCTGCTTTGGTCTCTGGTTTGATGGTTGTACGTGCTAAAAATTCAGTACATTCTTTTTTGTTTCCCATCCCAGTCTTTCGCAACATTTCAAGTTTACTTCTTTTGTTAGGTCTCGACTTCTTCACTATGATCTTCCCAGTAGTTCATATAAGAGCTATAGCCGTTTCATTCCTATTCATTGTTATGATGTTCCATATTCAAATAGCGGAGATTCACGAAGAAGTATTGCGCTATTTACCAGTGAGTAGTATTATTTGACTAATCTTTTGGTGGGAAATGTTCTTCATTTTAGATAATGAAAGCATTCCATTACTACCAATCCAAAGAAATACGACCTCTTTGAGATATACGGTTTATGCCAGAAAGGTACGAAGTTGGACTAATTTGGAAACATTGGGCAATTTACTTTATACCTACTATTTCGTCTGGTTTTTGGTTTCTAGTCTTATTTTATTAGTAGCCATGATTGGGGCTATAGTACTGACTATGCATAGGACTACTAAGGTGAAAAGACAGGATGTATTCTGATGAAATGCTATTGATTTTAGGAGGACTATAATGAGGAGGACGACAGACCCACTCACGATCTACTAAAGGGAAAGTAGCGCCGATATTGGTTCAAATCCAATTCGTGAGATGGCCTTCTTGGTCATATAGATGTCTTGATGCCGCCATTCTCTCGTTTCGGATGACTGTCCTATCATAGTGAATGGAAGGGTAAAGTCTTCAACAATCTCTTCCGCAAAGGATGGAGGCCAATCTGTAGCTTAACGACTCAAGTCGATAGTGATCTAGGCATCCGTGGCGGTTTTTCAAAAGAGGAGATCTTTACTACTTAAAGCAGATCCTGCCCAAAAACAGGAGGATTTGAGGGCTTTGAGAGAATATTTGAGACTTCCTTTTCTACTATCTTTTTCACTCCCTCAATATGAATTATTTCAATCACCGAAAGTCGAGACTAGGAATTGGTAAAATGGAGCTTCTGACTCAATTGAAGAAAGGGAAGTGAAAGTCACTTTCTTCTATAATGGAGGATTTCTTCCTTACACGCCTGAAGACCTGAAGTGATTTTGACTTTAGTTATGGTTAGGGGTCTACTTATATTCAATGGAATTCCATCCATTCCATCAACGTTTAGGAAAAGAACATACCTCGATGCTGCTGAAGAAATCAAATTACTCCTTCCAATATGAATTGCCTCTAGTTTCGTTAGACTAGGCGATATCTTCTTTCTTGCTTGCTTATAGTTTCATATTAGGCTTAATTCCTCCTATTAGATGATATCGGATTTTCTACCTATCTGAAACTCTGGATTTCTAAATTGAAAAATGCCAGGCCAATTCCAAAGGTAAAGGAAAGGCTTCGGTATTTAATATGTAAGTAAAAAGGCTTTCTTATCTTGGAATCCTACCAAGAGTCAGTTTATAGTGAACCAAGGGAAGTGATTAGGACATATAGTCTGCAAAGATGGATTAAAAATAGGATCAATTACTCCTAATTCAGGAAATGGTGACCCCGATAAGGAAACCGTGTCCAGCCCTTTCTAGGACTTTTGACTATCCCCCTAAAGATTCATTAAGCATTTAGCCAAAGATGCACATCCTTAAGGTTAACTGGAAGGGAGCCTAAAAACTTATATAATACAATAACAATAAGAGATCTGGCTTTCTTGAAAATCTTGGCATGGCACCATGCGAAATACACCCTAGACATAACAATCTTTTATGCGAGCGGATGTAGCATTTAAAAAACCATTTCCTCTTTTTCCACTCACTGTAGAATGCTTCATTAATGTAGCTCTAACATATCTCTTCAACTCATTAGAGCTTTCAATAGACATCAAAGCCTTCTTCTTGGACTATCACACAAGATAATAGCTGGGACTGGGACTTGCGAGCTAATGAAAGGAAGGGAAAGACGCAGGGGGACATATGAGAGGTACGACTCTACTTTTATACCTTTTTTTCAGGGTAAGTTACTGCTTTTTTTTATTCAATTCCTATTATTTAAAACCTTATTTTATCTATCCATCATTTATTGGACCTATCTACTTTTATTTATTTGAACTGGTGCTTGACTTGATGGGAGAATTTCCTTAGAATGATTACTTCCTCCCAGGCACGTGCACATGTAAACCCCAAGGTCTGGTTGGTTGTGTATCACCTATTTTGGTCAATCACACATGCCAGCATCCAAGTGAATTTGAGAGCATTCTCTCGGTGAGCTTCTCAAAAACCCAAGAGTTGGGCACGGGATTGGCTAGAAAAAAAAACTGGGCAGCCCGCAGCTATGAGCTTAAAAGATAGGAGTTATCCTATCTTGCGGATCAAATTTCCAGATGTGATGCCTGATAACCTGGGGTAGGAGTGGCAAGAGTTGACTTCCTAAAACGGTAACAACCAGGGAAGTCTAGAGAACTTCTCCTCGATTAGCTACAGAAAGAGCTAGAAAGTCGTTTCGTTCTATCTGGTCTGAGACCGGGTACAGCATAAGACGGTATCCTAGTAAGCGGAGCAGTCTTAAGAGCTAATATGCCTTGATAATGAATTTCTAATTTCCTTCTAGCTGAGGGTACAGTTGCATTTGAGTTATTAAAGTACTGTAGTCAGGTAATCATACTGCACTGCCTTAAAAAAGCTTTCTATCGATAGAGTGGATGCTATACTCCCTTATGTCATTGGTTTTAAAGCTCGGCTATAGATAGAAAAATGGTCAAAGAATCGATAACTCTAGAAAAATACTAAAAAAGGTATTCCTTCTCAAGTACGAGAACTTCTATTAGGATTAAAGGCACAAAAGATAGGATCAAAACAGCAAGAGAGGTTTTTCTACCAGAGGTTTGCAAGATAGGGGTTACATTTTGGAAATTGTGACTCTTCCACAGGTAGAGATAAGGCTTTAGCCACTACTGCTAATTATTCTTATTATTATTTCTTTTTTTTAATGTCGAAAGAGCTTTTGAAACCTGCTTAATCTTCAAGTGCTATGCCTGCTTCCCTTGAAAAAATTTGAATGAATTTGAATTGTATCACTAGTCTTTCTCTTTAGCTCCATTCCCAGAATGGAGAAGTTATGTGTGGGTTGTCGTACAAAGCCGGATCTTATTTCGTATGCCTTAAAAATGAAAGGTAAAAAAGATCTGGGGTTCGGCTTTGGTCACCAGGTCAGCTCTTCCCGCTGAGATGAGTTATCAAATCATTGGCTTTAGACAACGATTTCTTTGATATCTATAGGAGAAGAGTTATTGCTTCATTCGTAGTTATACTGATTTAGGAGTAGGTCTTGGCTCTGAAGGCTTTTCTTCTCAATTATTTGTCCTCTAGTTCCCGCTTATTCTAATTCTATGGTAGAGCTAAATCCCCGGAAGGTTCTCCATGACAAACGAGAAAGGCTTTTTGGTCCTTTAGTATTTAGTAGTAGTCACTCACAGCCCCTTTCCTTTAAAGAAGAACTCCGTAGTTTATTAGTTGCATCCGAGGTTCAAAGCCCTACTCATAGAAGGGATGGAGACAGCTACTTTTAGAATGAGAGAGTCATAGACCAATGCAATGAATATGGACTTATAGCAAGAAGGATTATCAACATATCATTCTAATATAAATCGGGAGGATAATCATCCGTCGCTATTAAGAGAGCAAAGTCTTCTTTAAAGCCAAATGATCTAACTTAGTATAAACTACCATCACAATCTCCAATATTGAAATTGGAAACCTAGGGCCTCTTCTCGTTTAGCTTTTAAAGGATGTCAAAATGGCACTTGCAAGCCTTGAAAAGGGGCCGGTTGATGATTGCTTGGGAATTCCCACCTTTTTTAGGAAAGGTTCAAAAAAGATGCCAAGCAAATCTGTCAAAAATCATATCAAAGTCAAACACATTAGTAAGGTAAAACGGCTGTGGAAACTATACCCAAGTAGGGGATTTCCCAGATCAAGGCCCTTTAAAAACATCAAGGGACGCTACTCTGTTGGTTCGTAATCTATCCGTCAGCCATGTCCTAAAAGACTAAACTATATAAGCGCCCCCCAAACAACAATCTCTTCTTGAAGGGATCTGCAATAGTCTACCTTATTATAAGCTTATTCTAATTAATAGTAGTAATAGTACTAGTAACAGCGCATATGCGACAACAAAGCTGATATACACTTGAAGCTTGCATGAAACAACAGGGAAGGGAAACCAGGCTTCTACGACCGGGCAATGAGTAAATGATAGAGGAAAACCTATTACCTGAATATGTTCTTTGCCTGAACATATAGATGTTCGTGAATGAAATAGCTGCAAGGCGAAGGAGTAACAATGCGTGTAATCAATTGACAATAAGGATCATACTTTCATGGCACTAAGACAAATGCAAAATGCTTGCATCTGATCTAAGCAACCGAGACTGCAGCTGCCCATCAATAACCGTAACGTACACTATAATGCCTGTGTGATGAACATCCTATAGAAATATTAGGCGTTAAGAAACTGAGGCAAAGTGGTTTATGATTGAACTTTGTTGTGTCCCTCAAGGCCAGTCTCAGTTGATTCTCTCCAACATCATTGTGAGCCAGAAACGCCGTGGAAACTTTGACCATCCCAACTGAAGAAAAGTATACTTTCTAAGCACTTGTTCTTGAGTTGGCTTTCATCGACAGGTAGGGGGACCAAGGCAATCTCGATTTAAGACTAGACTAGGAAATCCTATTAGGTAACATCCCGCCTTTCGTAGTGATTGCATTCATTCATTTATGGATTTGAACGATGCCGCCTGTTTTCATTTCATGGTAGACCACTACTTCGCCTCTTTGTTGGACTTTCTCAGTTCGGTTTACAATCAACGTTTTCGTTTGAGGACTTCATTCCTCAGCAAAGACCTACAGCGAATGGTATCTACGTAAGCCTTGAGTCTCTCAGTGGAAAAATTAATGAATCCCATACACAACCTAAACCTATTACCTAAAAGGGTATAACATCCGTACCTATTGCATCGTTTGCCTTAATGATGAAGCAGGCAAGAGCAAGAAAGACTTCGTAGCAGAATAGAAGTTGGTTCTTCCATATTTAGATATCCCTAATGTTCGGAACCCATTCTACTTTTAGCTTGAAGTTTGTGGATGATAGCACGTATGGGTGGTATGAGTGCCATCAACGTATCCTAAGCAATCGCTCTTTTGAGCTCACAGAAATGGAACAAAAAGAGAATGAAGGGAAGAATAAATGGAAAGGCTCTGCAACATAAAAAGAAGATAGGCCGGCAAACTGGAAAACAGGGAAGAGATACAGAAAAGATGCCGACGATGGGATGGGATTTGAAGACGTCTTTACAAAATCGCATTTCCGCTCATGACTGTACGATACAAGGCGAAAAATTTCATTACTAAGAGAGACCAGGAGGTGGGCTTGGTGTCACGCCCCGACCTGACCCCGAAAAGGCCAAGCCCGGACCCGACACACGGACGGAGTCTCCCCTGTGCCGTGGACATTCCGAAACCCTACATTCAATATAATATTCAAGAAACCACAACATTCATTTGAGACAAGCCAACATTCTTTTAGAAAACATACATCTTTTCATTAACAACTTTGCAACCCAAAATAATATACATACTACACAAGTATTTATACCACTAAACAATTAACCATTAGCATGCATTTCCTTACTAGTCACATGAGTATATATTTACAACATTACAACCTTTAATCCTTTACAACATAAGACCATCTAGGTCTCAAAATAGATACTACATACAAGGCTACAAGCCTCAAAATAAAGCGTCATCCAAGCAATATACATATCAAGCAAGGCTCGCACAAAAGTCTGGCAACCAACCACCAGCAAAGCAAAGAAGTGCTATCAAGGAAACACCTCCACTTGCTCCTCCTCCTCAATTACCTCAAGAGGATCAGCTTCAACTACTCCTGTAAAAATATGGTATAGAAAGGAATGAGCAAAAACTATTGCTCAGCGAGGGCAATTGGTCTCAAGGACGGAGATGAGAGGAGTATGCAATGCAATTAGCCAAGCAATTCATACAAATATCATATAGAGATAATCAAAGCTAACAAGAAAGCAAGGCAAACATTAAAACTATAAACACTCATTCAAAGGATACGATACTCTTTCCACGAGCAACTTTCAATCACGAATTTGATGACGACGCGCCGGCCCAAACCACCTTATAACACCAGTTTGGAATACCCCGGAAGTATCCATCAATCCTACGACCCAAATCTCCCTGGGAGGCAACCCAAGCGAGAAAAGGGAATAGGACACGGAGCTAGAGCAACCAACACTAGCAACCCGAGGCTACCTAGAGAGGCCCATCACTCACGCGCCTGACACTATGCAATACAAGACACGATGCAAGCAATATACGAGCAATAAAGCCACACGTGGGAGAATAACAAAGTAGGTTACTCTCGCACGCAATAGTAACAGTTGATAAGCAATTCAATCAGAATTAACTCAAACAAGTATATCAAGCAACCTTAAGCATTCTATAGGCATAATATCAAGAAAACAAGCAAAATCACAAAACGGCCCCAACTATCCAAACGCTACCATTTCCAAACGAGCCACGAGTTCTGGAAACCGACTTCGCCAATCCTCCTATGTCACCATAAGGCACGTCTAAAGACCCCGAAACCCTACTTAACCCTAGAATTCATGCAAAGGCCCGATTTCCCCCTTTGCTCGTTTGAACTACAACTATACTAACCAAACACCCAACCAACGCCACAGCCGCACCAAAAGTGTTTCCATGGCCTCCCGAAACAATGTCATCACACAAAACGAGGAAACGCTAAAGACGACCTAAACGACCCCGACTTTCACCAAGGCATATTTCTCATTTTTTTCATTATGCAACCTAAACAAACCATGCATTTAGGCATTCTAGCATACCTAGCACATTTTTACATCAACATAAAGCATAACAGCGCAACTTCATCGTTTCAAGGGTTTACTATTCACATATTACTATTCAATTGAAATTTTAAATTACAATCTCAACATTCAACCGCAGAAAATGTTAAAAAGCTATAAATTCATGTTCTACAATTGGCAAGGAACATTCTAGAAGCTTCAAAACGATTAAAACAACAATCTACGGATAAAATCTAAAAATTAAAAAGTTGACATACATAACATTTAAATGCGCAAATAACGTGCTTCCCTCACCTTAGGCACTCCTAGTCACTAGGAAAACAACGCTGGACACCTCGGAAACCACCCCGCACGAGCTCACACGAAGATTGAACGATTGGAAGGTTGAAATCTTTTTTTCTTTTCCTTCTTGGTTTCGGCCTCTTCAAGTTCTGTTTTCAGCTTTTAATTTTTTTTTTTTTTTTTGCTTTGTTTTAAGCTTAAAAGGTGATAACTTGGTCAAAAGGTCAAAGCACTTGGTCAATATAGCTTAAGTTGGTCAAATTGCCTTATTTTCATGCATTTTTAAGCTAAAATAAACATCACCAAGTTAATTCTAACTAACAACAAGTAAAATATAAAATTTAAGTCATCTAAATACTAGTTTCACTATTTGTTGAGGACTAGAAACCGCTCTCTATCTATCGCTCTCGATATGCAATGCACGTTGCGACAGCAAAGAAGTAACAATTAAACCTCAAAGAATCTAAGAAAATATAATTTTCAAAATAATAAACAAGAAAATTTCACATTCCGGGCTCGGGTATTACACTTGGAAGTAGCCAATTCGAAGAAGTACGCATATATCTCGTGGTCACTTACAAGGCGGATCTCTTCTGCTTTAGTTGAGAAGGTTCAACAAGAACGGATTTCATACCCATTCCTTAGCACACCTGAGGCTTGGGAAGGAAAAGAACCTGAGGTTTGAAGATGCTCGACCGATAGGGAGAAAATGGAGAACGGGTTCTTGGATAACCAAGAGATTATTGGAGTGATAATCAAATATCATCTTCGATAAAGTAGAGCGAAGGAAAGGGCTCAGGAATGACTAAAGCACTACTAAAAGGGGAAGTTTGGTAGGGCAATCTACTCATGTACGACAGTTTCACCCATTTCAAAGATTTGGCTAGAAGAAAAAAGCGAGCTAGCAGATAAAGGCCTGTCTAATCTTTTGAACAAGCCTTCAGCTTCAATCAAATAGGCCATAGATCGAGATTCACTCATAAGACAAGTGACTACCAGAAGACTTTAACAACTTCTTACTAAGCAAGACGACTTCATCTCCTGACATATGAGATTGGACTCATGCCAAGGCAAATGAGGTTTTTAATCCTTGATTGAATTTGATTGAAAAGTTGCAAAACACCATTGTTCAGTCACTTCTTCCTGTGCAGAAGTCAGTCTATTCCGTGGATTTGATCAAGCAAGCTAGCGTGCTAGGAAACTGGACAATGGAGGACACAGGAAACACAAAGATATGAGAAAGGTTCGAGTGATTTCGACTAAGAGTAACTCGACTCTGAAAAAGGTGAAAAAAACTCATTTCTATTTTCTCTCATTTCAATCTCCGCGAGTTCGGTTTGTCTGTAAGACTCAATCAAAGTAGTTCGTCCTCCTTCTCAAGTTCCAGATGGCAGCTCTTTCACTTGGTGCTCCCTAGTCTAAGACATCAACACCGACTTAGGTTTCGACTTCAACCTCAGTATCGTTCTCTCTTTCTTATTCTTCATCCAAATCCTATTTCTTCTTCCTTGTAGCTCCCGAAACGGATGGTTCGTGGGGTTTGCCTATATGCTGCATGTATTTTCTAACTTCTCTAACGGTGGAGCATAGTGAAAAGAGAGTTGTTTAAGCCACGAAGTGCGTGTTTTCCTATCAGGCTAGATAAACTTACATTTCTCTGCCCTAGGCATGTTCTATTAAACCCGTTTAGCGAAGGTAACCCATGTCAGGACGAGACATCACCATTCTTGGATTCGTGCAATGGGACAGGTTTACCCAAGAAGGGAAAAGGGAAAGGAATATAATAGAATAGGCGCATTGGCCCTAGAAGAGAAGAAATCCAACCTAAGAACACATAAACCAGCTGAAAGCATATATGCGACTAAGAGTACTAGTAAGAGATGATATGTGACTTAAGAGTACTAGTAAGAGCTGATATGTGACTTACTGTACTAGTAGTAGCTTATTATTAGTAGTAGTAGTAATAGCGGATATGCGAAGGAAAGTACCTATTCACTATGGTTGGATTAGGCTATCCCTCGATCTCTTTTCGTCATACCAGATTCCATCATCTTAAAAACCAGGGCAACCTCGTCCATCATCGCTTGTTCGAGAGCTACAACTTCACTGGTGACATTGTTATTTTCGAATATCAAACGTGCAATCCACAAATCAATCGCATGTGAAAAGCATGGGGAGTAGATTCATTTCACCGATGCTTCGATCACTTCTCCACCGGGACTTCTTCATATAGATACCGAAGAGATAGATCTCGAGGAAGCTTTGAACTACTTCCACACAAGGAAAAGATAAATCGATAGTATTACCGATTTCAGGGAAAGCAGACTGAGATAGCGATACCAAGTCTAGCTTGAAAAAGATCGGTCACAGGGATATGGGAAAACATAGCAAAAGAAAGATAAGATTAGTGAGGTTTGAAAATGCTCGACCGATAGGGAGAGGAATGGAAGTAGTACGAGAAGCTAGATGTAGAAAGAAATACTGGGGTTATGAGCCTGAATGACGGGGAGAAGAAACGGCCTATTCCAAATAAGGATGTCAGTTCGGCGTCATAGACCTCGAATTGTTTCCCTGACATATGATCCTAGCTCAGAGAAACTGGTTTTCTCACCTTTGGAAGCAACTCGTAGAATAGGTCTGGTAGCTTTCTTGACTGACCCACTATCATATGTTGAATCAGTACAGCCATTCTCTTAGAACACCTGCCTCACAGGACTCTCAACATACTACCAATCCGATCTAGCTGCCCGGTAGACCAAATCAAGGAGATAATGAAGCCTGTCACTGGTTTAGGAAAGAAGACGATAAGCTAGTTACGTTTCAGGTAGTTCGGGTTTCTTGTGTCTGACCTTCCCAATGATTCTTCCATTCGATTGAACTTTCCCTTAGCGGTGCTATCTCCTTGCATAGGCATAAGTGATCCGACAAACACTCTCCGGACATGAGTTCAGGCATGACACTCAATAGGGCAGTGAGCAGGCATTCTAGTTAGACTACTGAGATTCCCAGAATCATTAGTCCAATATCTCTTAGACTAGCAAGTCATCCAAATTCAGTTAGCAGAATTCCCAACTCTCTCTGACTGTATTGGTTGTCTTCTCTCTGTGACTAGTGCAATCTTTTCTTGTATGTGTTTCACATCTGACTTTTGTCACATTTGTGAGTTTTGGATGCTATCCACAGTAAAACAATTTAGAAGGATCTTAGCTCCCGGTGACTAGCTTTGCGGGACCGCCATATGCCCTGGTCCACTCTTGGCTAAGCTATTTGGGCGGGACTTTCTCGATCACAGTTTCTCACTTCTCTCACTAACAGACTAGAAATTCAATCACTCATCATATAGAATAATGATTGACAAGTCCAGAGTGTGCACCAACGAGAGTACGCTGGAAAGATTCTCTGAATAGCAGCATTCCGATCTACTATGTGATTATGTGAGAATGATTTGGTTATGCTTCTCTATTGGAGAAGCCAAAGAGATCATGCTTTCAGTACATCTCTCTTCTCTCATTGCATGATTGAGAGTGTCTTTTCTTTTCTCATTGATGCTATTGACAAACTGATCCCAATCACTTTTCAATGGGATTGATCATAGAAAGGATTATCATAGCAATCTATGTCAACCCTTTCACATTGCAATTAGAGTTTCAGAGTTCATGTTAGCAAATCGTCTGCTAATTCAACTAGGAGACAGCAAAAGAGAAGAGATTGCTTGCTCAGTCTAGGCAATCCAATCAGGAAAGAAATAGGATTGGAATTCGATTAGCCAATAAGAATGTTGACTTCCACCGACAATTCAGTCACCCGGAGAATAGTTTGCACTGCACAATAAGGAATCTCAAATCTTTCTCGACACCAAGACGTTTTTATGTGTCCAAGCCGATCAGAGGTTCGGCTTTCTGCTCTTATGAAATCAAAAGTTACCTGTCAAACAACTTATTCCTATTCCTTGAAATAGAAGCTTATGAAAAAGAATAGCCACTTCCTTATTTATGCTATTTATTGAGTTTCCTCCCCTCGGGGGAGGTAGCAACAACCTTTATATAATCGACTATTGAACCATCTCACCTGAAAGTCACTCGCTACCTTAAGCCATGCCTTTACTCCAATAGCTAACTCAATGGAAATTTCTTTTTCTAGTAAAACAAAGCTAGTGAAAGCTTTTTTCTAGGCGTTGAGGTACGTACTGTACTACGGTCCAGAATCCACCTCTTTTGCAAACAAGCATGGGCGGTCTAAGATCAGAAATAAAGTCTCATCCTTTGCTTGTTGGGTACGAGACTACGCTATTCTTCGCATCGAGAAAGAAAATGGTTGTTTAATAGTTTAGGAGCTATTCACATAAAGGAAATGTGATTCGTATTCTTAACCTAAGGTAAGGCTTTCTGGTATTCCATCTTAATGGGAGGCCTTTGCAGGTTGAAGACGATAGTAAGCTATCGATCATTCTTGCTTCGTATTCGAAGAATGACTTCTTAACTAGCTTTAGAGTTAATGATAGACGCACCTCTTCTCACGGATACTATTAAGTTCCTTGCCTTACTAAGCTTTCTGGAAAGTAAGGACTATTCCCACATTGAATCTCAACTGGCAATGCACATTGACTCATTCTATCTCTCCTCTACCTTTTTGGGATGAGGCCCATCTATTAGCTTATTACCATAAGGATGTCTGATGCCCAGCCAAAGCCAAGGATGGAAAAGGTTCCTGCCAATCCCACCGACTAATCGAAGGCTATTGCTTCTGTCTTCCAACCATCTAAGACCGGATTCAATAGCAGCTCCTTCTCTCTTGTTTTTATCCAATCTATCATCTCAGACCAGGTATAATAGTCTAAGAATAGGACATGGATAGTGTGGTAGTGGGATGAGAGAAGTGTTATACCATTTGTTGAATAAGCCAATAAGAAGGAAGGGATTTCTCAAGCAAGATAGCATTCCTGAACCTCGTCTGAGTTACTGGAGCTATTTAAGACGTCTTTGTGACTATTTTCGTGTTCCTTCACCGGAACCGAGCGAGGAAGTTAGCTCTATAATGCATAATAATCCACCAATACCAATGGCAGCCCCAGAGACACTGAGGCAGGAACCTGGACAACTTGAATTGGTTGAGTCTAGCCAAGCTCAGTACCTTCCTCACGAGGATCAAGTAATAGGGGTAGATTCAATAAATAACATCCAACGTCGGCTAATGGCGGGCAAAGAAATTAGCGACGAGAACTTGGAAGAGACCCGCTTACTGGCCTAAGACCTCTTTGATTCTTAGGGAAGTTGTTCATTCATAATATGTTCGGGGCTTTTTTTAAAAATGGTGATGATAGTGTAGTCTTCTTTACATATTAAGTCAAGTGGTAAACTATGAAAAGAAAAATGAAAACAGGGGAATTGGTTGATAAAGATGGATAGGAATGATTGCGTAATATAAATTTTTTGGCCTCGTCATCGAAAGCGGCTTCCAATTGCTTCGAAATTATAAGCTATATGGAGGGCTTGGATCGTGAACAAAAACAATTGATCAAGAAGTTGGTAAACTTTCGCATAAAAGAGGGTAAAAAAAAAAACAAGAGTTCGTGCTATTGTTTATCAAACTTTTCATCGCCCAGCTCAAACTGAACGCGATGTAATCAAACTTATGGTTAACGCCCTAGAGAATATAAAGCCCATATGCGAAGTGGAAAAAGTAGGAATAGCAGGTACTATTTATGATGTCCCTGGGATTGTAGCCAGGGATCGTCAACAAACCTTACCTATTCGTTGGATCCTTGAAGCAGCTTTCAAACAACGTATAAGCTACAGGATAAGCTTGGAGAATTGTTCATTTGCTGAGATACTGGGTGCTTACCGAAAGAAGGGAATTGCACGTAAGAAAAGGGAGAATCTTCATGGACTGGCTTCCACCAATCGAAGTTTCACGCATTTCAGATGGTGGTAAAGTGAGACCACATAAAGAGCTCTTCCTCATTCAGTCAGATTATTCAGTAAGATATGGTTCTTTTTTCCTTTTTGTTTGAATCTTCATATAGAAAGCTGGCTTCCTCAGACTCATCCCTTCATTCATTGAGTTAGAGGAATCCATAGGAGGCCCACCCGTTATGCATTGCATGAAAGAACCTTTCTTTGTATGACTTCTCTTTTGCCTCAGGTCGAATGAATACGAAAGGGAGATCTATAAATAGGCCATGAATGAAGAAGTAGTGGGTCTTTCACCCTCTTTCTAGTGACTCAGGGAGCTAATTTGATAAATGCACTTCAAAGGGAGGGAATTTACATTACCATGTTGGTATGGCCGGGCATAAAAGATTTGGAAGAAAGGTCAAAAAGAAGTAGAGATAGAGAACAGAACGAAACCGATAGCCGTCAAGGCAAGAGAAAGAGTTTACTTCGGTACCGGAGAGCCGAAACTGTTAACCGAAACAAGACATTCACTTTGACCACAGCCACCCGCACTTGCCTACCCGACTAGCCCGGAAATCAACTCTCTCTTCGACCTTCTTTTCTTCTAACCTAACATAGTCGTACCGCTCTCCCGAAAGAGATAGATTTCTTGATTCTCTAAGCTCGCTAAAGGCCCGAAACATAAGGAGTTTTATCTAAGCTAAGCCGCTGGGACGACCACCAGAACTGGAGATGTATTCTCTGATCCACTGACCGATAACTAAACTAGCTTGACTTTCTTCAAGAGGTTTGGAATAAATCAGCAAATGTAGGATATCTTGCCTATGAGACTCTTTAGTTCTTTCAGAGTGGTCAGATGTAGCATCTCGAGTATTGCCTTGATCTTCGAGGGCTCTATTCCATTCCGATGGACAACGAATCCCAAAAATATACCAGCTGAGACACCAAAGGCACATTTGCTCAAGAAATGTATTGGCCAGCCCTCCAACCAAGTTATTTCACTTCCTTTGACGACTTCGCTCACTGCACCTATACTTTAGCCCTTAAGTGTTCTTAATCAACGAATTATACAACGTCAAGGAGGGTTGGTTTTGCAAGCATTGATACAATGGAAAGGCCTTCCTCCAGAAGATAAGACTTGGGAAGATTCTTCTCTCGTTCGACAGCAATTTCCACAGCTGAACCTTGAGGACAAGGTTTTTTTCGAAGACCGGGGCAATGTTATAGCAGGCTCAGCACAAAGGAGGCCCGACACGAATAATGGGCTTAAATCAAATGACATAATGACTCGACACAACACTCGTTCCAAGATACCCAACACACGATTTGCTAACTACATGGCTCAGTAGAATCAGTTAGCCTAACAAACTTGATAGAATATAAACAAAGGAATGGCATGAATTGTAGTAGGTTGTTTGTTATAGAAACTTCTCTCTCCTTAGAGTCTCATTCTCCCTCAACCCTTCTCTGTTATATTTCTGTTGCTTCATTGTACTGGTAAACCATCTTTGGGCTCTGCAATATCAATATTAGTTCAATTCAACTTGTTTAATCTTTCATACGGCTTCATGTGAAGCTCTCTCATAAAAGAAATTTTCATGATAAAGTGACAAAGTGCCAAATGTTATTTACGTAAAATATTGAATAGACCAATATACTACCTCTTCATTACAATTTTAAAACCCAGATGCTGTAAAACATGCATGACTTTGTAGATTCCTTGGGCACACACACACACACTCTCTCTCTCTCTCTCTCTGCACAGAATGTCTCTTCACCTCTCTCTCTCTCTCAGCCCTATCTCTCATAGCCTCACCATGACTATTCCCCCTTCTCTCACAACATCTCTCTTTCAAGCCTTACCACTTCAAAACCATCTATTCTCTCTTATCTTTTCTCTCACTGCAAAAGAAAACAACAGTCTCACCAGAACATGTGATTTTTTTTTTTTTTTGTGTTACATTTTTTTTGTATTTATGTGTTTAATATTTTTTTTCTTTTGGGAATTTCTTCTCTCTTATCTCTTCTCTCTTGTCGGAGAAGGAAACAATGGTTCAACCCATCAAAGAAGAAATCGACAATTCAACTCATCGATCACTGGAAATATGTGAGTAAATGGACAGAGGAGGCTAGTTCGATTATGTAAAATGTAAGATCATTAAACGGCAATTCACTGAAATTTCATCGTAACTAACCTAAATAATAAGAAATTTCCTCTTGATAGTGATACATGTTTGTTGGGATTAGTATCTCCAAACGTTCACTGGCACGTAATATTTTAGTTACATTGGATATATGTTGTGATTATTAGTGTTAATGAAAGCATTCATTCCTATTCTCATTTTCATATTTATGTGTATTTGTTTGTATAAAAGTCCTTGATCCAAGTAAATAACTTAAGTGCATGGTGACCGAGCACAAAAGGTCTAAGTCATAGATACTTGTTTCTAGATTCGGTTCATAACTAAATGGTGGAGCTAGGCACTTCATTAGGTTTAGGTTATAGTGAGATAGGAGGTGAAGAGTGACCTCCCTTGGTCATTGGTAGGATTCTGGACTAGCCTCACTAGTGTGTGTATCACACATTGAACGGACCGCTTAGGTATAATATCTCAATAGATACTATCAAGGATATAGCTCAAATATACTTTATGCTATTAAGTGGCCAATACTCTTCATATTCATGTGCTTTGATGCACTATAGGTGATATCTCAACTGTGGGTCAACAACTCTATGTGTTGGGTATATGGGTGTAATTAGTTGTCATCAAGTGATTGAGTAATCACTCCATTGTCATTATCCAGTAGATCATCCAAATCTAAATTAACTTGGTGGTATACCTAAGGGGTATATCGGATATCTGTCTTGCGAGTCGCTCCCTAGATCAAGTGTTCCATATTCGGGGATAGTTACTCAAAGGATTTAGATGTCTCAAGGAGAAGATGCAATCAAGGAAGACATAGTACACTTAAAGTCCATTACGGGTTTGGATATTAGTCCATTACAACTAAGAAGTATGTATTAGTAAAGAAAACGTGTACAGTCAGGGATAGAAGAGTCGCCTAAGTCATTTACCTTAAGTGAAAACTCTTCAATGAGTTTGGATTGATATCAATATCTCATACATTAATAAGTTTACACGTATAAATTCCATTAACTATATAAGAAACTAACCATTAATCCAAATCGATACTAGAATTTTCCTTACCTTATTTGTACTCGTGCTTTCATACCGTGGTTGTACTTGTAGAAATGGTGTCGTCGAATAAATATTGAAGTATCACCAAAATTCCCCATGATATGATTTTATGGTTAAATTCCAAGTAGCCCCATCAACTTTTAATATTATTCAAATTCTCCCATATTAATTAAATCTATTATATTTTTTTTTTGTATATTGAAAATTATGTCCATGCTTCAAATATACATTATCAAGGATAACTCTTAATATATAAGGGCATAAGTCCCCTATGTTTGAAAAAAATAATTCGTTGAAAAATTTCCCATGTGTTTAAATATATTGTTTGTGCAAATTGAATGTTTCTCATTAGTTTTTTTTTTTTTGAAATTTTTGTTCATTTCTCATATATAGTAATTCACTTTGGTTTGTGGTTAGATGGAATTTAGTATTATTGCTTTCTTGGGAGTCTCCTGTTACTTTTAATATAAATCATATGTATCTAGCTTTATAAAGATGACTCACTACTTGCAATCTTTCCCTTTTTGATTATTTGAGAAAGATAATAGTTATCGGATTTATTGCATTCGATAGACTGGCAGATTTACACTATGGTCAATGGGGATTGAAAACGTCAAAAAAATTCATATATTTTTTAAATAAAAAAAATTAAATATTTATGCATTCTTTGTTAAAAAAAAAACTAATTAGCCTCTACTAAATAAAAAATAAGAACAAAAATGCTAATATAGTTTTTTTTTTTAAATAAGGATGAATAGCTCCAGACCCCCCCCCCCCCCCCCCCCCCTGTGAGTTATCAAAAGTGCATAGGACTCTCCCTAAAATTTCAAAACTCCCTCAAAACCCCATGTGGTCTCTCAACCCGTACATACGATCCTCTTCCGTCAAATATAATTAATTTTTAATGACATTCCGGCTCCTGAAATTGGTTAGCTTGTACTCAGTCTCTTATTATTAATATAATTAACTTTTCAGACATAAAAATTGATTTTTTTTTCTAAATGACGAGAAACTCACTTTAGGTAAGATCATATTAAATTCACTTTCAAAATAATAAACCCTATAATGTGACGGCACGTTGCAACACACGCATCAAATTATTAGTTTAGAGTTAGACCTAAAATTACAAGAAAGAGATACACATACAGTAGAGCCATTAAACCATTGGTATTTCCATGGCAAATATTTAACTAAAACCAAAGTCTTCTTTCGGGCAATCCTATCACCTCTCTCGAATAATCGTAAAAATCTATATATTAATAAAGCATTTAATTTGAATCCTCGCAAGTTGGTGGAGTAATGAACTCTCTTCCAATCACATATCCATGGTTAGAATTACTTCACGAAAGCAATAGTAACATTTTCCGAACTTGAAAAAATCATGGTGAATTGTTTGTTGAACAAAGCAAAAATTTCTAGTGTGATGTTCTTGTTAGATATATATGAGTTCCTCTCACGTTGGTTCTTGAAAAGCTTACATTAGACTATTTCACGTTAGAGATGAAATCAAAATTTTAATATTTGAGAACCAAAATTCAATTAAGAAGACTGTTGACAAAAAAAATAAAATAAAATAAGAAATAAGGAAGACCGTAATTTTTTCTTAATATTAATACATAGATTTTCAAAAAAAAAAGTTGAAAACTTGGAGGGTCTGGGCTCTCGCCTGTCCCCCTTACCTTTGCTTCTGATTCACGCATTATCTTAAAGTTTTTGCAATGGTATCCATGCTATCACTTGGTAAGCCCATATTTACTTTCAAAACTTCTTGATCTTCTCGGCTCTGACAATTTATTTGCTCTCGACTCTTCTCCTCTTTCATACATTTGCCCCATTGAGCTCATCTACTTGGGTAATTGGCCCCAGGCTCTTCTTCAATCTTTTGGGCCGTTGAGTAGGTTCAGGCATTTATCCAAACGTATGAGTACGAGGTTGTTCAGTCATATTCACCCACCTATCTAATTTGTCAAGTTCACGTATTAACCCCAAATTTAGGTCACACGTGAGAGATTTTATTGGATATTTATTTATAAGCGCCGTCTCACATTGGTTATTAAAAAGTTAATTATAAGGGCATGTGAATCATGAGTTACTCTCTTTATTGAGGTGAAATTTGACTTGAATGCTCTCACCCCACCAATTAAATTCTCTAACTCAAAAGAATCAATTTTTGGATCCCGAAAACAAATTAGATAGTCAAGCTTTGCTCATAGTTGAAGGAGATTTTGCACAAATTTAAATTTGAATTGCTCATCGCTTTTTGTACCAAACTTGTATAAGCTACTTGCCTCTCATCTAGCCAAAATTGAATAACTAAATATTGGGCTCAATTGGAATACAACTCATTTTCCTCCCATTGCTAACATTACAACTTGATAAGCAAGTAGTGGAGCTTCAATAGAGGATGTAAAAGTCAGAGCTTTACCATGTACTGCGTGGTTCTTTTGCAGATCGCCAACGATAGAAGGTACGTAAGCCCAAAATATTCGGCATGACGTCGATGGCATCGAAAAAATCTAAGGAACCGTTATCTTTTTTTTTTTGGTCGAAAGAGGAACCATTATAATACTCGATAATTACACGAAATGGTCTAGTTTTGACATATTATAATTAAAATTTTAAAATTTGAATTAAGATCTCAGTGTTTATTATACCAAAAAAAGAGAAACCATTATAATCAACGGCGGAAATAGAAATTTGGTATTAGAGGACCAAAATTCAACTAGGAGAAACCGTCGGCAGAAAAGAAGAAAAAAGAAATAAGGGAGGCCTGTAATTTTTTTCTTAAAAATAATATATAGATTTCCGAAAAAAAAGTTGGAGGCTGGGGGGATTAGGGCCCGATCCCCTACCTCCAGCCCTAATTATAATTGTGGTACTTTAAAATCATGGAAATATGATTATTTTACCTAATTATTGAACCCTCTTATATTCAATTCTTTTTAAAGAGAGATAAAATATCATTTAGGTGACATAAAATATTATCCATCTTACGAGATGTTGTGATAAAGATGTTGGTTTGTACAAGATGTGAAGAAAGAGCATCTTCTCTTAATTGTAACCATTCCTCCATGTGCTCTCTCTTCTGTAAAGAGATAATAAATAATCAAAGTACAAGAGCTATTGCTTGACATGAAATGACATGGTTGGGGGACATCTCAAGGATGATAAAGATTATTACAAAACTTTAGGCTTGTCATGGTTGGTGGTAGTTAGGGGGAATAACCAAGAATCTTGTTATATATATCTTAGCTTCTTTTGAGGCCTTTCAAGTCTCTCTCTCAAATGACGTTGCATCTTTCTTTAAAAATGAATTTGCTCATAATGTTATAATATTACGAAATTAAACAAGTTTCAAATTATTAATGCATTTATAAAAAAATAATAAAGATAATTTGCAACCATTAAATCTCACTCATATTATTATGATATTATAATAACATCTTTACTTCTCTAAGAGATTGCATATGTTTCTCTCTCTTCAATGTCCCTATCAATTGAACCCACATATCTCAGTCAAGTCCTCAATCAAAGAGGGGTAATTCTTTGCATCTCTCTCTATATGATTGTGAAGTCCCTTTCAGAACTCTGTTAGCTAAAGAAACGAGCGTCATCAAAAGCCCCCACTCAAAATACTCGTGCATGCGATAGTAGCTATCCACTCAATTTTAGTATGACTATCCAACAAGATTTTTGATTTGCTAATTGTATTGATTAAATCAAGAGTAGTTCCATGTAAGTAAGGTATTCTAAATAAAGTGACTTTAGGAATGCACTCTCATGCACGATCATCATTAAGTAGATTGGTTGGACGGACCCTTTTTTTTTTTTTTGTTTACATATATTGATTTCCTTCATAAGACTATAAATTATAAATTCTCACATCTATAATCGTTAAGAGAATCAGCTTTAGTATTCAATTAATCTCTATCTCCTAACACAAATAGTTTCTAATTAATCTTTTAGATGACAAAGAGAATAGATGATAATTAAGGACAACTTCATGCTAAAAGTATGTCAAACATTAAACAAGAAGTTTGATCCAAACAAGTCGACCAAAAGAAGAGTTCGGAGAGGATCAGATGAGATCCAATTCACAACAGGTCATGATATAATTGAAGCATTTTTCTGGCACTGGGAAGATAGTGATGCAGTTGGTATCGTTTGACAGGAAAGGCATGTGACGAAAGAAGCTAGAAGGTGGTCAAATCCATATCTGAACACTTCTTTCTGTGGCTGTCTATCATAATTGTCCAGTTTATCAATTTGATGTGAGCAATGCTTTTCTTCATGGTCACATTATTTTGTGCAATTTTGTTGCAAGGAAACCATCTATTGCATTGCAAAAATGAAAACGCTAAAACTAAAGGGTTGTCGATTGCAAGAGAAAGATGCACGAACTATCTTGCTTTTTGTTCTTTGGATGTGTACATAATGTTCTACTCCCACAGATTAGGCGAAGTGGTAAGTTAACGGCTCATAAAGAGATAAAGTATGTGTTTATAACCAATATCCCTTTTATCGCTCTTGACTGATCTAGTGTATTTATTGAGAAGTGCAGTCAGTGGCGGTGCCACTCTTGGATGTGTGCGGGCTACAGTCCCCACTGAACTCAAATTTTATTTTAAAATGTATGTATTTTTAAGGTATTTTTGAGTTAAAAAATCAGTTCAACCCCCATTAAAAAAAAATTATTTATATATAAGTATTTAATTATGTGATTTTAGCCCCTACTGAAGATAAATCATGGTTCCGGCACCCATGCGTGTAGTTGTTGTTGGAGAATCCAATTGTCCACATGGATAAATTAGGACTTTGAAAACTAATATATAATATCTTGTGCTATGCTACTTAGTACCTATTGGTTTAGAATGGAACCTCATGCTAATTAATTAACATAGCATCAGACTAGGCATTAGTCTTATGTTATTAATCCATGTGAAGAGAGGTGTTAAGGAATCCAATTATGAAAACTTCACCTAATACCAATTGATTTTAAGATAGAATCTCAACTTAATTAACGATTGCAACATAGGATAATTTTTCACCTTTATTTAACGTGAATTTCTCATCATTAAAAAAAAAATTATTGCTCATTTCGCAAAGTGCGTACCTACACTTTTACAAAGGCGTAAAATGTTCAATTTGATATTCAAATAAACGAATCTTACAATATTTTCTAATAAAAATTAGGTGGCAATAGTGGGTTAGTTCTTTCAGAATTTAGAGGTCTCATTCGAGAGAGGAAAGGTGGAACAGACACATTAATTTGTAAGAAACTTTTATAAACTTTCTTTCATAGATTATGTATTTTCCTTTTTATTATTTTTTAGAAAAAAAATCATCTTTTTTACTTTTTAACGAATAATACAACAAACTTATTTATAACATATTAATTAATTTTTAGAGAGAAGTTTCTTTTATTATTTATTGTCTCCAACAAAAGTACACGTATGACATCATCATATCAATCGTCATGCTCAAGTTGCCTAAGCTATAAGGTCTATAACATGATACATTTAAATTCATTATAGTCAATGTTGTTAAAAAGAAAAGAGAAAAAAGAATCTCTCTTAATTCAATAGTTGAATAGCAATTCGTTATTATAAAAAAATTCTAAGGTTAAATCTATGTCTTTCTTTCACAAATATTACTGTCTCTTTAACTAAGTTGAAACATATGTTAAATACACTGCACCACTACAAAACATTTAATTTTAAGATGAATTCAATATGATCAGTTCAAGATGAGTTTCACATCATGAAAAAAAAAAAAAAAAAAATCTCTCAGAATAATGCAAGTTGTACAGTACGCATTTGAATGCACTATCAAAACAATGGACGATGATGATAAGTATTATGGATAGCATGCATGCAAATTTTTATTTTTTAACTCAAGCAAAATTAAATTTTTTTACATTATTTAATACGTTATATATAAAAATTAATTTCAAGACCTTTTATATTTAAAGCGAGAACCGTAACACTAAACCACATGGCCATTGGTATGCATGCAAAATTTCATCAATGCGAATCCAAGCGATCAATGAAAGTATAACAAAATTCGATCGAAGTGGATTTGCATGCATGGGGAATTGTAGAATTTATTCCTCATGCCTCTAAATGCGAAAGCAAATCATTCTGTTTATGAGAGATGCTATATTTTATCATTCCAAGAAACACTGAAATTTAGATGGTGATACATCACCTATGCCAAACTGTCTCCAAACCACAACCTTTCCCTCTCTCTCTTCTACAAAATAAGAATTAGTGTGCCCTAACAATTTAACGAGAATTATTTCATAATATTATAACGTTATGAATGAAATTCAATAATTTCAAAGTATTCGAATCATTTCATTAAATTTGTATTAGTAATTCACAATTGTTGAATTTCTTTATAACGTTATAATATTATGAGTAGATCCATTCATCTAACAATTGTAGAGGTTGTATGATATTTAATTTTAATGATCAATTATTGGTAACAAACATTCCAAATTATTCTAAAAAGAATGAAGAAATAATTGCCACCAACATTCGAAACCATTATTATATGGAAATAGAGGAAATGGATCTTTTTTATTTGTCTTGTATTCCAATATTATTCTTTTCACTATTGTTACACGTTTGCGAACAAGAATCTCGCTTTGCTTCCATCTCTCCTTGAAAATAAACATACGAAAATAAATCTTGAAACCGAACTCAGACACCATATTGCCCAATTGGCATATGCAACAATTATATATGATGGGCTAGCTCACACACGTACATCACATGTATTCATTTCGACGATATAGTACATGTGAGCTTGGCTCACTTAAAATTGAACACACAAAAGGGGCCAAATAGATGCTTAGCTCCAGTTATAACTACTTAGAACATAGAAATAATTTATATTATCTAGTAAGATTTTATCACCTTCTTCATTGCCTGCATACATTGTATTTGAAACCAGATTCAGATGGTTCTGAATTTAAAGTCAAAATATGAAAGCAAAATAAACTAGAAAACAAATTTTGAGTTATGGGCCATCTCTATCCGCAATTCTTTATAGAAAGTAGGGATAATAAAGTAAAATTCTAGATGTTTTGTCTACATAAAAATTCCAAGTACCCCAAAAAACTGGCCATTTATAATTAAATGGGATTTTGTGAAGTTAATTACCTAGTAAAAGATCCCATTTTAGAATCGTAACATTAATTTCAAACACAGAAACATGAAATCCCGATTTAAATTCTAACTTCCCCCAAATTTAGGATGATGAATTTTATTTGGTAATATGCAGATCCATAGTATAAGTTGTGAGGGCTGCACAAAATTGTTAAACTTTTTTTTGTTGATATTTTTAGTATTTTGAGTGTGTGAAATTACTTAACCTCTACCAATTTACAAACCCACTTAGTTCTTTTTGAATCTCCGAGTGATAAAATTTTTTAAATCTCTCTCTGACAATTTTTGTTTGAGATGGAAAAAAATATATATTGATCCGAAACATAGAACACTGGGAAGGATGGAAAGGACAAACTTTCCATTTCCCTCAAGGAAGGAAAGGGATGGGAGAGATGGGGCTTTCCATTCTCTGTTATTGACAAAAGACTATATAAATTTCATGTCATTCCATATGGAAAAAATATTTTTAAAATAATTATGCCTTTAATAAAATAAAAGCCAATATTAAAATTCTACACAACCATCACTGTCATCATTTCTATCTTTCAATACAAACAACGCTCATTCAATTGCATGGCTAAACACTCACCTTTTGCTTACATCACTTGCCTCAGACTTTGTCCCGCAGATCCAACTATTTTTTTTCCTCACGTACATTCATGCACAGACAACTTATTAGTGAGGATTCAATCGTTATGAACATGATTCAATCGTTGTAATTCTACATGTTATGATTACGAATGCGGTACAAGAAATTCCCATCATTTCGTAGAAAAAGAGTATAAACGAGCAAAAAAAAATTCATAATTTTATTTTTTAATTATACACTACCGCCAACAAGAATTTAAGATTATTTTATCATAATTACATTTCATATTTCATGCCATCATAGGTGGGTAAAAATTGCTGCTTTATGCTGATTAATGTTGTTATCAAGTTTCTGACTTAATTATGTTTGTAACATTCCATATTCACTGCCATCATAGGATGATGATGTCTCTCTTTACGTCCAGCCACTGTCTTGTATGATGGAGTTGAAGACTACTCACATCAAATTGCAGAAGTGATTGGCTTAAGGAACGAATCCAACTTTATACAAGCCGAAAGCCCAAAGCCCCCTCCAGTGATGGCCTCAAAGCAAAGGAAGAACAAAAGGAGGTGAAACTTTCATGAAAGGCTATCAAAAGTTCATCTATGACAAGAGTTTTTTGAGATTCAAAGCTCATAAATAGTTTCAAAGAAAATTTAAATATATAGGGTTAAGTCAAATTTGTGGGTAGTCAGTTTGTAATTATATATATAATTAAAATATTTTGTAATTATATATGTAATTAAAACATTTTGTAATTTTAATTTTAAATTGATTTTTGATTGTCAAATTTTATTTAATTTTTTTTATATGAATTTTCATATTTATAAATTCTACCATTTAAATATGTTATTCTAATTATAAAAAGTTTTTTTTAAAAATTTATTTAAAAATTGGCGACGACTAGGTGACGACCATAGTTCGCGAATCGTGAATCGTATCGTGAATCGAAATTCTATTTTTTTGAATCGTGAATCGTATCGAATCGTGAATCGTATCGATTCGGTCACAACTTTAAAACTAGATGATAATTAATATATTATGTTTTCATTAACAGTTTTAAATATTAAAATATAATATTTTAATGGTAAATGCCAAAGTCTTAAGATAAAAGAACATAAAAAAATAAAATAAGTAATAGTTAGTGGCAAAGTAAAGAACATTAAAAAAAAAAAAAGAACATAAAAAAATCAAATAAAGTTTAATATTTAATGATGCCAAGACAATAAAAAAAATCAAATAAAGTTTGATATTTAATAATGCTATTACAGGCCATAAAAAAACAATAAAAAGATGGTTGTAAAGACAATAAAAAAAACAATAAAGACCATAAACCAACATAAAAACAATAAAGAGTAAAAATCACAAACAATAAAAAAAACATAAAAAGCATTATCAGACTGATAGCCACTAAAGTCTCTTGGTCAGCGAAATAAGACCACATACCAAAGTACCAAACTCATCAACACTATAAACAAAGACAACTCACCAACACTTGATCACAAAGACTTTTGATCGGTGAAGACAACTCCTGGATCGGCAAAGACAACTCTTGTTTCAGACTTCAGTCGAATGAGATAAGTAGCGTTTTCTCTCTCTTCGTTTTTTAGGACTTTTAATTTTTGACTTTTGAATGTTTTGATTTTGTATTATAATTAAAAATTGATGTTAAATCTAAATAGGCTTTTCTTTTTATTTTATTTGTTGAAATAGGCTCTCTTTTTTATTGATAATGGGCAAAAATTGATGTGGGTTTTCTTTTCTTTTTTTGATTTTTGGACTTTTTTTTTATCCGAATCGTTCACGATTCGGCGAATCGTCCGATTCACTCCGATTCACTCTGATTCACTACGATTCACCTTAATTAATGATTCACTAGTTGATTCAAATCGTTTTTCGCCTGAATCAAACTGAATCATACGATTTGAATCGCGAATCGTACGATTACGATAACTATGGTGACGACCACCTTCGGTGACAGCAAAGGTTGGTGACGGTTTGGTGATGGCTAGGTGACAACAAATTTTGGTGATGGCTTGGAGACGACAATGTTTGGCGACGGCTTGGTGACAACTACTTTTGGAGACGGTTTGGCGACGATTTGGATATGAATTTTGGCGACAGAACGGTGATGAAGAAAAGCTATCGCCAAAGGAGATGAATTGGCAATGGACTAAAAATGTCGTCGCCAAAGGTGATGAATTGGCGACGGGGCGACAAGTTGGCAATGATACTTTTGGCAACGGTCAATTTTCATTTTCGTGCTGTCGCTGATACCCTTTTGGCGAAGGCATGGAGATGAATTTTGGCCGTCGCCAAAAGTAATTTTTTTTGTAGTGACTCTTAATAAGATGGCAACTGAAAATAAATATAACATTCTTTTCAGGAAGAATGGAAAATGCTAATTAATTTTTTCATGAATATGCATATTTGTATACTTTAAGATTATAAAGCACAATTAGATGGAAATGAAGGTATGTGTTTCCTCATCACATGTTGCAGAAAGGGTTAATTACTCTGCGTGTCATTCTTTTAATTTACTTAATTCACTGCATACCATCTTTAGAATTGTGATAAGTGTTCCTGATATTGTTTTACATCTTTACGACGACTTGGGAATAAATTTTTGTCTCTATACTAGTCCTGCTTATGCATATCGCGAAAAAAATTAGGTAATTTTGTGATCACCTGTGGAAGTATGAAGTTAATTTGTAAAGTTCCAGCAATAGAAAGGAATGCCTTGAGAAACAATTCAGCTATAATCATCAACTAATGCGAAGAATCGTGAAATATGTCATAACCTAAATAATTTTCTTAAAATTTCAAATGCATTCCTATTTTTTCTCCAAAAATTTTAATTTGGTCCTTATTGATTAAAATTTATCAAATTCATCCCTATTAATTTTTCAAAAATTTCAATTTTGTCTTTATTATTTTCAAAAGTTTCACTTTTCTCCCTATTGTTTTTTAAAAGTTTCAATTTCTTTATTATTTTTCTAAAAGTTTCAATTTCGTCTTTATTATTTTTTTAAAATTTTAAATTCATACCTATTATTGTTTCAAAAGTTTAAATTTGGTCTCTATTGTTTATAATTTTTCAATTTTATCCCTATTATTTCCCTAGAAGATTCAATTTTGTCACTATTGTTTTCTAAAAGTTTCAATTTTGTCTCTATTATTTTTTTAAATTTTTTATTCCATCCTTATTATTTTTTAAAAGTTTTAAATTCATTCATATTATTGATGGAATAAATTGAAATTTTCAAAGAAACAATAGGGAAGAATTTAAATTTTTTTTTAAATAATAGGTTCTAAATTAACTAAATTTGAATAATAGAGACAAATTTAAAATTTTAGAAAAACAATAGGCACGAAATTGAAATTTTAACAATAATATAAACAAAATTAAAACTTTTAAAAAAATAATAGGGATAAAATCGTAAAATTTTAACCAATAAAAACCTTTTTAAAACAATAAGACGACATTTTCTCTAATCCAAACCTAGTACTTCTACAGCGAAAAGGGCTTCCTGCGTCAGCACTGTCATTATCGAATCCTAATTACACACAACCTCTCATTCTCTCTCTGCACTTTCCCTAATCCAAACCTAGTATTTGTGTGACGTTTCGCTGTTCTGCTGGTAGCTTTCAGAAGATTTTCTGTCCCGATCAGTTTATTTATAAAGGTTAGCCAATTGACACCCATTGATTTTGAAAGGAAACAACATGAATTGTCATATGATCACCTATGTATGATATTGTAAGTTTTCTCTGTTTGTATATTGTCATAAGATAGTTTTCACGTGAGCCTTATAATAAAAGAAAAGAGTGTATGGGACCCACATATTTGCGAGTGTAAAGTGGCTTCATAAAATATTAACTCGGTTGTCATTGACACAAAACATCAAAACTACCGTCTACCTATTAACAGTCTCCAATTCGATTTACCATTTCAGTTAAATTTGTTTTTAGTTCAGGTGCACATAGTAGCATTAACAGATTTTCGCGAGTAGATAATTAGTTGATTACTTCAATATATCTGTTTAGGTAACAAGTTGGTGTTCTGATCATGTGTCTCATTTTATGTATTTGTTAGTACACAAAATCATGGATATTTTTTTTGTTCATGCTTGCGAGGACATCAATTGTACTAATGTTTTCTTGAATCTGCAGATTTGTGTACCTTAAGATTATAAGACACAATTAAATGGAGAAGGTGTGTGTTTCCTCATCACATAATGCAAAAATTCTATTATTTTATTCAATGCATATCGTCTTAATTCTATGACTAATGAAGTAATTAATTTATGATTAGTGCAATCATGTGAAGGGCCAGATTAGTAACCTACCGGATGAGATCCTCATTGCCATTCTCTCATTCTTGCCATTAAAAGAAGCAGGAAGAAGCAGTGTCCTTTCGCGAACATGGAAAAACCTGTGGAAGTTCACTGGTAACATGGATTTTGATTTTGATGATACAGGGTTTCTGGAATGCTTCATACAACTTGGAACTATTCGGAGGAGTAGATACATAAATTGGGTGGATCAAGTCTTGAAATCGCATAGAGGTTCAACTATAAACAAATTTAGACTACGTCATGACTTGAATAAAAGCTTTGGTCAAGTCATTGATTGTTGGATTGAATTTGGAATTGAGAAAAAAGTGCAGATACTTGAGTTGGACTTTTCTGATAGCTGGGGAGGTACTCGATTGGCTGATGCTTATGTTTTTTCCAAAATCTGTGTTGAATATTTCACCTCTTGATTTTTCTAACTTAATATCCCTTTCTCTAGTATCAGTGAACTTAACAGATGAAATCCTTTCATACTTTTTCGCTATTTGCACTTTTCTTGAACGATTAACCATAAAGGATTCGTTCTCTCTTGTCAATTTCACATTAATCAATGGTCCTTCTTCTCTTAAGCTAAAATACTTGGAGATTGGAGGATGCACTTGTTTAGAAAATATTGAAATTTCAGCAATAAATCTCATTGTTTTTAAATATGATGGCCATGACTTGAACATGTCACTCAACAACATCCCTGCACTTGCTGAATGTTCACTTGGTGGAGAATACTTGAAATGTTTTATACTAGAAAGTGGTGAGTTTCCATTCTGGGTTTCTCAAGTGCAGAAGCTGGGTACGAAGATGAATTTCTATCGCATGGTAGGTACGCTTACATGATGTTTTTCATCTCACTATTTTGTTTTATTTTTCGGTGCGGATATTTTTTATTCTAACGTATATTATATATGGTCTTAATTCTCAATCTTATTGAGGCGGAAGTTTATGACAGAAGTGTATTTTACTTGAGGACATTTCCAAAATTCGAAAAGCTCACGCACTTGAAATTGGAAGTTCATATATATCAGAATGAAACCCTCAAGTTTCTTGATTCACTTATTCAAGCTTCACCCCAAGTACACAAACTTGTGATAACGGTATGTGCGGTGTTAATAGTTGAAGTGTATTGAGATCAAGGGGCTCTTATATTCATGACAAAACATTACATTAGATATATATTTCACATATTTTACCATGATTAGAGATATATAGCCAGCTTTATACGTAAATTTATAATTAATTAAAAATATATCTAGTGTTTTCTTAGTGATAAATGTTTAAGTCTTCGAGTTACAATTTCAGGGACAATATTGTCATTTCTGTTCACCACCCCCTTTAATTTAATCTAACTTGATTGACCATCCGGCCATACGCGCCATAAATCTTTGACAAGATATTTTGATTGACTTCATTCTTTTCGTCTATGCATCATCAATTAAGTGTTTTATTTGAATAACTTTAGAATTGTGAAAAGTGTAATTACTAATATTGTTTTACACCTTTACGAAAGGGAATAAATTTTTGTCATTCTCTATACTAGACTTGCTTATGGTACATGCATATTTGCGAAAAATTTGAGGTAATGTTGTGATCATCTGTGGAAGTATGAAGTCAGATTTTATCTTTTAATATGCTCAAAGTCAAGTTATCCTTGTGTTACATGTCTTAACTTTGTTATTTTGGCAGTTAGTACATGTTGAACCTCCAAAACAAAAGGTATGGCAACCTCTGCATCTTACTGTTTAAACTCACATGGTATATGTACGTTTCATTTTT
The DNA here is from genome assembly GCA_037974665.1 of Ehretia macrophylla. Lineage (NCBI taxonomy): Eukaryota > Viridiplantae > Streptophyta > Magnoliopsida > Boraginales > Ehretiaceae > Ehretia > Ehretia macrophylla. The sequence continues at coordinate 46,794,159 of CM075767.1, forward strand.
AAGTAATTGTGAGTTGAGGACTACATCTGTATATATTATATGATAGGCGATGTTGGACGACCCATAAACTAGAACGATTATGGTCGATTGAGCCATGCTCAAGCCAACATCTTGAGATAGTTGAATTCGTAGGGTGGTGTGGATATGAAGGTGATGCTGATTTTGTTGTGTATCTATGTAAGCACGCCCCACGGCTTTCTAAGGTTATCATAGATCCTCGTCATCCCAAGTTGTGGCGTAGATATTTAGATTTGGAAGAAGAGGAAGCTATCGAGGCAATAGCTCGAAAACATGCTGAATTCTTGGCAGAGAAACTTCCTCCTAACGTTGAATTACTAGTAGTAATACATTAATCTTTCATATATTTTTATGTTTTCTTTTCAGTCAAGAGTTGTTTCTACTGTTTTAGTAGTGCTATTACCATATACTCTCTCGTCATTTCTATGTTTTCAATTGATTCCAGCAATAAAAAGGAACGCCTTCAGAAACTATTCAATTGATCAGCTAATGCGAAGAATCGTGAAATATGTAATAAGCTAAATAGTTTTATCTACAGCTCGCTACGTTGATGGTGTTCACGTTATGCGTGATTCTATTATTACAATGACCTTCTTGGTGTGATTTATATAGCACTTCATTGATTATGTGTATTACTGCCATTTTTCATTTTGAAAGTTCTTGAACATTTTTTTCAATTACAAATATATGGCATATTAGGCACATAAGAATACATGTATATTATGTATGTTTCTTCTACTCTCCATTGTTAGCATTCGTTGTTTAACGTTGATAGTTTACTGCTTTTTTTTTTTTGGGCAAAGTGAAATTCATTAAATTAAACAGAAGGCAATACAAAGAAACAGTCGCCGAATACCAGTTGGGTGTAGATCCAAGTTTTGGAGATACATCAAAAGATGGGGAGGGGGGAGGGGGGAGCTACCCAATCCAAAGGTAATGCATCCTGTAATTTTATGTTTTGCAATCCAATCACATTTTCTTAGGTAAAAAGACTTGCATGCACATCCCTAACTTTCTTGCTTTGGACCAAATAAGTCCCTGAGTATAGTTGTCGAAAACCACTAATCAATGACACCAAAAGAACCCGTAATAACTATTAAACACAACCTCCTCTTAAGTACTGCTAATACCCGAGCCAAAAGTCTTCGGAGTGTTATACCCGACATGCTGAGAACTGTAAATTGAGACCCATTATATCCTTTAACCTATTCAAATAACAAAAAAAAAAAAAAAAATTGATTAGCTAGATAAAAAGAATGTTAAAAAGTACACTACTCTAATAACTGAAACGTAAAACAATTAATTATCACTTCTTGTTGTGAATTAATGTCATTAACATTTTTGTTACTACGTGTACCCCTAGATGACATGTAGCTCTATTATGCCCTAATGTCTTGCATAATGTGCATCTATGGTGGATGGATTTCTACTCGCAAGCTCGTGTAGTCTCTCGAACTTCACTTCTTGGGCTAACCTTTGGCCTTCCCTTTTTTCGTGCCATTTTAATTTGGAGTTATCTATTTGGGTGTATCATCATCAGGCCACATGGATTTATCAGGGACTGGGTGAATCATACCTCCAAGTCCTTTTGTTTGCTTCCACGGTAAAATAGGGATGCACATAATCCAAGAGAGAAGTAAAAACATGCTTAATTCTCAAAAATATTCGAATGCAATTGATGTTTCAAATCGAAAGCAGAATGCTTGCTTAATTTCTGAAAATATTCAAATCGAAAGCAAAGTGCTTAATTTTCTTTCGCTAAATGCAAGTTTTATAGGAAAATTTAGGAATCGAACTAGGTACTTGTTAAATTCAGCATCATCATAAAAACAAATATCAAATAAAAAAAATCTCTTTTTCACCCAATACAAAAAGGCCTACCACAAATCCCATATCGTCAAAACTAATCATACGGATTTCGTCACAAGAATATCATTGTCATCACACATTGATCATCATCCAAAAAAAAAAAAATTGTGTTGGGCTCTAGAAGGATTTGTTGTTGCTGCCTAGATTTCGAAGAAGAGGGCTGGAATTTCCAAAAAAAAAAAAAAGAAGTAAAAGTAAATAAACTTTGCCGCAAACGTTTTTATCTTTGCCTATGCTTGAGTGTGATTTTCTTTTTTTTTTTTGGTCAAACGTGTGGTTGTGATCAATTAGTATGTGTTTTAGGTGCTTCCGTGTATGTATTCACTTTTAATGTGTGATTTTCTTTTTTTTTTTTGGTCAAACGTGTGGTTGTGATCAATTAGTATGTGTTTTAGGTGCTTCTGTGTATGTATTCACTTTTAATCAAAAGTTTTCCCAGGCAAGAAAGTGGTGAGATGTTCTTTTTTTCCTTTTGTGATAAGCAAATTGACTAAAATATCCCTTATCAATTAAGTTTGACTAATATAAGGACTTGACCAAAAAAAAAAAAAAAAACTCAAGAACCTAAATGGTCGAAGACAAAAAACTTAAGGACTTAAATGTCTTTATCACATTTTTTCTTATGCATTAAAATCTCACAAATGAAGTCTCCACCCCAATCTTTTTGATGTCCTCAACAATTGATCCAAGCCTTCAACTGGTAGCATGATCTGAAGAACTGATTCTTTTAAGAATAATCTGATAGTGTTTATCAGGGATAAAGCATTGTCATGCTTATTGAATAAACTGTTCGGGGGGTAAAGAAAACTGTTCAGATCACTTTCGTTGGGCGTATTATATGACAACCTTGATATATATATACATATATATATATATATATATATATATGTGTGTGTGTGTGTGTGTGTGTGTGTATGTGTGTGACAAATGTATATATACCTTGTATATGTTTTTTTTTAAGGATTGTTAATTATATTTGTTAGTCATGACTATGCACGACTATTTTTAGTCGAAGTAGTCCCTTTCACTATATGAATACACTTATGTGTCATTTTACCTTTTTTTAGTGTAAACTATATGAATTAACGAGGTTTCCATTCTAATGACATTGTTACTTGGACTCGATAATTCAAGCAATACAAGTTTTTAACTATTATTTGTATTCTATAAATGTGCCAATCTCTACAAGAAAAAAAGGCTGAGGCGACTGCCAAAATTCATAACCTAGCAGTAGCCAAATTGGGACGAGCGACCGCTAGGCTACGGAATACCATCCGTAGTAAAAAGTCTCATCGCCAATTTGATATTCCGTAGCCCATCCGTAGCCAATTCCAAAAATTAATTTGTATTTATTTTTTATAACTTCCATAGCAAAAGTGTCGTAGCCCATCTGTAGCCAACTAATTTTTTTTATATTAATTAATAACGTTCGTAGCAAATCCGTAGTCGTTTCGGTCGTAAATCGTCCATAGTCCACGACTACGGATTGATATCCATAGAATATCGATAGCCCCTTTTCCGTAGCCAATCCGTAGTCCATTCGTAGCTAACTAAAATTTTGATTTTGTTATTAATTATTAACGTCTGTAGTAAAGCAGTAGTCAATTCGGTCGTAAATCGGCCGTTACCCACGACTACGGATTGTTATAGTAGCCAATCTATAGCCCATTGTCGCCAAATATCCGTAGCCAATTGTCGCCAAATATCCGTAGCCAATTGTCACCAAATATCCATAGCCATTTGTTGCCACATATCAGTGGCTAATCTGTTGCCCAATTCCGTAGTTATTTGTCCGTCGAAAAACGATGACTAATTTTATGTGGCTATTCTGTCACATAATAATTATTAATTATTACGAAAATAATATGAAATGTAAAATTTTAAAAATAAAATAAATTTACACAACAAAACGTAAAATTAAATATCTAAAATAATATTTACATAATGCATCTTTCAAATTCATAAAAATATTAATATATTGTTCGAAATTAGTTTATAAAATTGTCCAAAAAGACTAGATCCTAAATGTACCATGTTTCATGTTGATCGGGCTATTGCCGTGGGTGTTTTAGTTAATTAATCTTTTGCTGCAATTCCCTCACGAGTTGCATGGTTTCGTTCATTTGTTGCTGCGTCTCTTGCTGTGCATTTCCTTGGTCATCAAGTTGTTGCCTCAAGGACTCCGTTGCTTCAGTGACTCGCCTGTCAACTTCTTGTTCTGAGAGTCCAACTCTAGTGTTCATGGTAGGAATAGGGGTGTTTCCCTACCAATACGGACTCCTTGCAAGTCGAGTCCATAGACACGCCTTTTTTTCGCCCCACCAACAGCTTGGTAGAATATCTCATCAGGATTAACAGGCGACGCCGTGGAGTCTTCTTGCGTCGCAAGTTGACGTTGTTGGAGTATCTCCTCATATCGTGACTACAAAAACAACATTTATAAATTTTTAATATTCTTATACCACTTAATGTCACGCCCTAACTCGACCCCACTTAAAATCAAGTCGGGACGTGACAAAATTTTGGCATTATAACGTTTATAATATGGCCCCAAACACAAAAATATAACTAGCATAACAATTCATATAGCCACAACAACCAATATACAATCACAAATAAGCCAAATTTACAATCATGGACCTTTAACAAACAACCAAATGATATGCCATCTGTCACAACCACTTCAACATAATCATAAAGTTACAATCCTCATAATGAAATCCATAAGTCTAACAACCTATACATTACAAAAGAGACTTATAAAATTAAATTTTTATAACCTTTTAAATTAAAAGTAGCAACTTAAACTTAACATAAAATTATATAAATTTAACAAAATTAATCGACAATAAAAGTAATACACTATATAAATACTTATTATCGTCTGAGTAGCCTTTGGATCAGAGTATTGTAAACCATCACCCTCCCCTTTACAACCTTGAAAACATCAGCTCTATAGACAGGGGTGTTTACTGTGTCCTCCTACATTATTAACCTCATAAGTAGTAATTACTCAAAAACTAGAATATTAAGATAGACAAATTTAAACGACTATTAAATATAAGTTACATACTATTATTCTCATAACCTTATGAAAGGGGGTGTCACCCATATAGTGTACCGATTGATTTTTCTCCCTATGTTTCTTGACCACTTTTGATTTCTCTATCCATTTTGGTTCACACCCGTGTAGTGTACCGATTGCATTTGCTCCCAATTTTCTAATGTCATCCACTTAGGAGGCTTGTCAAATTTATGGGCCTCAGCCAATTGGTCTTTCATTCTTTCCGCCGCCTTATAATTGAAGCAATGCTTGATGTGTGTCCTGTCACATAGGTACCACTTATAATCTCTCTGCAATGACAAAAATAGGTAAATGCGAACATGTGTTAATTGAATACACACGTATAAATGTACAAGTGTATAATATAATAGATATTGACTACATTAATGTTGATAAAAACCTCAAAAGAGCAAAACCATCGGTCTTTGACATTGTCCGGAATTAACGCAATGTTAAGTGAGAACATGATAAGTTCAATTTAAACGGTTATTGATTTCCTATGAGATTTCTCTATAAAAGTACGCACATTAATAAAATACGGACCAAGTTTATTTTTATTTAAAAAATTTACAACTCAAGAGAAGTTTACTACGTTGTAGGTTCAATCAAAAATCCATAATTCAAATTAAAAATGATAAACACCCATTTTTTGTTAAAGTCCGTAGCCTAGCAGTAGCAAATTGGCTACTGCTGGGCTACGGACGAGTCGAATTCCGTAGCCCATCCGTAGCTAGAGACTACAGATGGGCTACAAAAAACTAATAATATGTATCATAACTTGTTAATATGTAAGAACAACGTATTAAAACGTGTTAATATCTTCATATTTTTCTTGTTTATGAAGTTTTGACACAATGTGACAGTTTTTCGACTTCTAGACTGAACGTTTATTTACATTAACGTAATGTTAAGTGAAAACATGATAAGTTCAATTTAAACAACAATTGATTTCTCTATAAAAGTACTCACGCTAATGAAATACGAACCAAGTTTATTTTTATTTGAAAATTTTACAACTCAAGTAAAGTTTACTACGTTGTAGGTGCAATCAAAATTCTATCATTCAAATTAAAAATAATAAACCTTTGTTTTTTGTTGAAGTCCGCTACGAACGAGTCGAATTCTGTAGCCCATCTGTGGCTAGGGACTTCGGATGGGCTATGAAAAATTAATAATATGTATTCTAACTTGTTAATAGGTAGAAAAATGGTATTAAAACGTGTTAATATCTTCATATTTTTCTTGTTTATGAAGTTTAGACACAATGTGACTATTTTTCAACTCCTAGACTAAACATTTATTAACATTAATGCAATGTTAAATAAAAATATGATAAGTTCGATTTAAACGGCAATTGATTTCTCTATAAAAGTACGCACATTAATGAAATATGGACCAAATTTATTTTTATTTGAAAATTTTGTAACTCAAGTGAAGTTTACTACGTTGTAGGTGCAATCAAAATTTTATCATTCAAATTAAAAACGATAAAGCTCTGTTTACGGAAGAGTTGAGGTTCGTAGCCTAGCAGTAGCCAAATAATTTGGCAAGAAAATTCATAAAAAAGTTCGTAGTCATGCAGCGGCCAAATAGCCTTGGATTGGCTACGAACTATAAATATTTTATTCAAAAAATGTTTTAAATAAATAAATAAGGATATTTTAATTAAATAGGAAAAAAATAACAAAGTCTGTAGCCTAGCAGCAGCCAATTTACTACGGAAACTTTTTTTTGGCCGAGCACTGTTTTCTTGTAGTGAATTGAACGGTTAGTGATTTGACTATTTGTGAACTATTAGTTATAATATTTTTCGGTATTTGGTTAATCCCAAAAAGATAAATTCGTATTGAAAAGAAAATAACAAGCTCACCTATTATAAAGGGTAATATTAAATGCCTTTAATTAATATTGTTTATATATCCAACATTCGATCTTAGCAAAAGATACAGATCGAATATTTGGGATTATTTAAAGTAAAATGTCACAATATAATTAATTAAAAGTAAAAAATGCTCAACATAATATTTTTTTTAAAAGAAAAATATGAAGGCTAGTTATAGGCGGCTATTATATAATAAAAGAAAATAAAGAATTATAAGAGTTGGTTCAATTTAGCCTAATTGAATAGAGACGCATATAGGTGACGGTTATGTATAATCGTCAACTCTGTGCAACAAAACAAGGAAGGATAGGTGGCGATTTTATAGTTGATATTGAATCGCATCGTCTTTTTTTTTCTTTCTTCCGAATCGCATCGTCTTTAAGTTAAGGCAAATGTGAAATAATTTATAGTTGTCGATCATAAAAAACCACCACTAATGGAGTCATTCATTTTTGTGTTACCCATCGAATATATGGCAAGTCATATACCAAAACGTACCCAACTTACCACTAGCCATTTGGTCTCGTTTTAGATTCGAGAAGTCTCGAGTTCAAATCTCGTGTATAACATTGTATATTATATATGTAAAAAAAGAAAAGTTGCCCAAATTATGGATGGATTAAAAGAAAAAATAACAAAGAAAAAGATAGTTGGATGGATTGATTAAAAGCAAAAATAACAAACAATACAAAGTGCCCCAATCATTCACCATACTAAGGATTTTGATTGATCAATTAAAAGCAAAAATAACAAACAATATAAGACGAGACAAAGATACTAAGTAGCTTAGCATGCATTAAAAAAGAAAGAAAAAAAAGATAGTAAGTTGTAAAGAAACACAACTCAAGAAAATAGTAAGTAAAGAAATACAACTATGTGCTTCATCGATCATGTATTGCAATCGCAAGCTTGCCATTTTGATCTTATTTATCGAGCCTATTATGATGCATTGCTTTTGTTACTTCCTTTCTCTGTCTCTTGGTGATAGAGAGATCATCCTATACCTCCATTGGTGAGTAGTCACGATAGATCACAGGGATGTGGTATTCATCCGCAACTATGCGAACCTCTTCACGCCAGGCGCCACTGTCGCTCTCGGCCCCACTTTCTTGGATTAGTCTACTGCTGCTAGTACCTTCTTGCGACCCTTCACTGCCACTAGCAATGTCTTGAAATGCTATGCAGTAGCCACCTTCTTGCGACCCTCCACTGCCACCACCAATATCTTGGACTCTACCACCTTTTTTCGACCCTCCATTGCCACCACCCACATCTTGCACTCCTCTAATGCAGCCACCTTCTTTCGACCCTCCACTGCCACAAGCAATATCTTACTCCACCACCTTCTTGTCGTCTGCACCTTCTCCTCCCAACATCTTGGCCTTGGCCGCTGCTACTAGCACTTTCTCTAACCCCGCCACTTTCGCCAGCTTGGACTCCATCACTACCACTGACACCCTCTATTGGGTCTATCTGAATGACGATTAGGCCGGGAAAGTTGAAGTTATCACGCAACCAAACCACTTCTATTACATCATCTCTGGAGGTGCACTCGTGGCCGAATTGAGCAGCTACCATGGCATCTAGATAACGTCTAATGGTCGAATTATCAAGGGCTTTTTCATTATAGTAAAAATCTTCCATCTTTTGGATCTGACGGACTTGGAAATTGATGCTGGATCTTGTTGGTATATGTCAATGCCACATCATAATAAGTATCATTAATTAAATGGTAGCATAAATTAACAATTCTGACTTATACGTCGATGAGGTCAAAAGAGACCGCGATGGCTACAAGAAAGAAGTTCAGGAATTTGGAGTTACCTAAGATGACATTGGGATGATGCAATGCTAAAGTCAGCAAATTTGACCAAAGAAGCTTCCTAGAAGTTGACTTGGATGCTAGCCACCCATGTAATAAATATGGGTGGCCAATACTTTGAACATGGTTGGTAAAGCCAACCAAGATGGAAATGTTTGATAGGAAAGTCTTCTATGGCGATTTAGCTGAATTCTATAGTCTCCTATGGCAGGCTAATTAAATTCTATAAATAGCCATGCATTAGTTCATCAAATTCATTTACAACACAATTCCAAACACAATCCTAAGTTAGTATTTCTTTCTTGTATTCTTCTTGTAAGTCCAGAAGCCATTGAAGCTCTAATCTTGAGAGTGCACGGTGGGACAATTATCTTGTAAGTGTTATATTGAATTGTTATAACAAGTAGTGTTGTCTTTTTATTTGATTGTTGTTAAGACGTTTCTGGAAAATTGGTTATATTCTTACATGGTATTAGAGCTTAAGGGGCTCTTAACAACAATGTTGTTTAGAAAAGCTCAACAACTATGACTACTCAAGGTGCTAGTTCTTCTTCTACCAGTTCTAGTTTCGGTTTAGTACCGACAATTCGTATCCGTCCCTCTATCTTCACAGAAGGAAAGCTTGATGACACGAACTACCTATTATGGAAGTTCAAAATCACTACGGTTTTGGACTCTTATGAACTCCTTGATACAGTGTTAGGCACAGATGCAGAACCAACTACAGTCCGTGCTGAAAATGATACAAAAAAGACCTTTCCTCCAAATCCTCAGCTTGTCAAAGAATAGAGGAGGCGAAATGCTGATGCACTTTGTGCAATTGTCACAAGTGTTCAGTATTCCGTCCCCACTCTTATTTAACACACAACCAAGGCATTTGAAGCTTGGAACATACTGAAAAATCAGTATGAAACAAGGAACCAAACTCGCATTCAGAACTTGGAGAACCAGTTAGCCGTTGAGAGATTAAGTGAAGATGAAGCAGCTGAGTCATTTATCAGTAGGATGAAAAACCTACGTGATCAAACGGCTGCAGTTGGTATTGCCAAATCAACCGAGGAATTAGCTCGAAGGTGTATTAGAGTGTTTCCTCTAAAATTTAACGGCCTTGTGACAGTACTCAATACACAAGTTCGCATTCCTCTTTTGATGTTTGAAGAATTCACTACCATGTTGATAGAGGAATAGATGAGGCTAAAAAGCAGAGAAAATCAACTTGACTCTGCCTTTACAGCCAAGGCAAGGAGTAGCCATGAAGAAAAGAAGAAAGCAAAGAAGAAGACGTTCCCTGGATCGTGCTACTACTGCAATAAGAAAGGCCATGCAGTCAAAGATTGCAGGAAACGTGTGATAACCCGAACCCGACATGCATTTAATGACATTTTACTGCATTTAATTAAATGCTTAATTAGTTAAATCAACCATTTTGCACTATTTTGATATTTCTTTTGGACACATTTAATAATTTTTATATTGATTAATTAAAAGATTATCACCTATTTTTATTATTTATAGAAATTGGATTTACTTTCTTGTATTTAATTAAGTGTTATCTTAAATGTTAGTGTTTAATTGCATTTGATTACGTGTTTATATTAACTTGTTTGTTTGTATCTTAGCATTAACTTCATAATTCTTTAAAATATTCTAGAAATAGTTAAATTAATTATTTTTAAATGAATATTGATTATTTTGATTGTTTTGATTATTTTAATAATCGGTTTTAATTGTCTTCCATTAAACTTACTCGAATTTCAAATAAATGAGAAAAGTAACTTTGAGCCGGAGTGAATTTTAAACTATTCTACTATTCTACTTTTCAAAAATTATAGTTTTATATTATTTCTCATCATTTGATTAGCGATCGTTTATTGACCGTTCGATCGTAGCATTTCGAAAATGAGAGTTAGAGAAATATTCTTCGGACTTAGTGAAAAATGTTTTTAGCTTAATTTAGCTAGTTTTAGTTGGTTTTCATTAAAATTGCATTGTTTAACTTGAATTAGACTAAATGCTAATTAAATAAGCTTAATTGACCATTTTAACTTGAGTTTTGACTTTGCTAAATGACCATTTTGCCCTTGAGGCTTTGTCATCTTTTAAATAGCCAAAATTAAGCAAAATTGACACAAAAAAAAAAACAAAACCAAAAATGCCCCATGAGTCCTCCCATGGCCGAAACTCTCAAGGAAAAGAAAAAAAAATTGATTTTGCATTTTAGGCCAAAATCTTGCGTGGAATCGGGCGAGGAACGTGGCTCGGGTCCTTGCAAGCCTTCCTCTTCAATCTCTGTGAGGATTTTTACGCTTTTGTGCATATTTTATGAAATTTGATTATTGTTTCAAATTTTAGATTTGATATTTAATGCGTTATAATGCTTGAAATTTCTTGGAAATGCCTCTTTAGGGTTCGTAGAGCATTGCTTGTTAGTTATTTAGCGATTTTTACGGTTAGAAATGCAAATTGAATTTAGGCAAGAACACGAATAGTAAAACCCTAGAATTTCGGATTTTTTATCCGAATTGCGATTTCTTGATTTGGATAGGTGCCATTAATGATAGAAAGATAAAATGTACAATAAAAATGGATCGGCCTTTATTAAAATTAGAAATTAGACAAAGAAACGTAAATGGGCCATTTGACCAAAAGTTGACCGTGCTCGAATTGAGTTGGGGGTTTTGCTATTGAGGGCATGGAAGCACTTTTGGCGCTGTTGTGACATTGATTGCATGACCGGTTAGCATAGCTGTAGTTCAAACGCAGTAGGTGGACTTTCGGGCTCCGGGTGAGAAAATGAAGTTTAGTGACATAGAAACGTGCCTTGTAGTGCCTAAGTGAATGTAGTGAAATCGGTTTCCTAATCCTGTAGCTCGTTTGCTCGTAATTGCCTTTGGAAGTTAGGGATTGAATAGTGATATTTGTCGTTTTCATGTTTGAACTGCTATTACTGGTTTGATTGATGTTATTTGTTGATAATCATGCTTGAAAAGTTGATTGATTGCTATTATTGATTGTAAATGCTTGATATCTCGTTTATCGCCACTAATCTGCACTTTCGTGCTATTGCTCGTTTATTGCTTGTATCTCGTATTGCATTGCATTAGTGTCAGGCGCGTGAGTGATGGGCCTCTCTGGGCAGTCTCAGGCTGCCAGGGTTGGTTGCTCTAGCTCCGTGTTCTATTCCCATTCTCGCTAGGGGTGCCGCCCTGGGTGATTTGGGTCATAGATGTATCGGGGTACTTCCGGAGTACACCCAATGGATGTTATAAGGTGGTTGCGCGCTTATTGTCATCGTTGTCAACATCAAGCTCGAGATTGATGTTATGCTCGTGGAATCGAATCGCATGGTACATTGCTCGTATGAGTGAACCATAGCCTTCAGAGTGTGGTATAGCTTTGAATGGTTATGTTAATGATTTTATTAATTGCTTATTGAATTGATTGTTTATATTGATCGCTTACTTGTCAGTTATATTGCTTAACTGCCTTATCTGCATTGCACGACCTTTTTTCTCTCCACCTCGATATCTGTCTCGCCCTCACTGAGTATACATGTTATGTATACTCACTCCTCACCACCACATTTCAGGAAATGCCATGTTAGCTAGAAAGTTCGTGGTTACGTGAAAGATCGTGCTTGAAGAGTTGTCTTGCGTGTTATGTTGCTGAGTTGTAGAAGGATGCAAAGATGTATGTTTTCATGTATTGTATGTATTTAGTGTTAAAAGTTATGTAATTAACTTAACTAGGTTTAATAGAATGGTATGATAGTCTCTTTTATGCAATAGGTTAGTATGGTTTAATTGTCAAGCATGAATGTACTTGTCAAAGTTGAGAAGAGATAGGTTAGTCTTTAAACTGGAAATGTACATTTACTTGTGTTCGCTTGTTGAGAACCAAGGCTCGGATGGCCTTGAGGTGGTTGAATGGTTGGACACGGTGCTGGTCCACTTATATGCTATTACAGGTTTTACATTTTGCCTAGAAATAGGGGAGACTCCGTCTGTCTTTCCCTAAAAATTTTGCCTGGGTTTGGAATTGGGTTGCGATTAGATTGATTGATAAAACTCTCGGTCTCGAGAGGGATCAGGGTGTTACAAAACGAATCCATGACGAGAAGAACAGAACTCTAAAGCCAATTGGAGAAATAAAGACTTTGCCAATATGGCTGAAATGGAAGTGCATTTGTTTACTGTAACAAATGTAATGGAGGAAACGTGTACTAGCACACATGTACATCAAACAAGTGCATGGGTATTAAATTGTGGAGCATCCTGACACATGACCAGCAAAAAGGAGTTATATGACTCCATAAAACCTCTACAAGAACAAATGAAAGTTGTCATCGGGAATAATGCTAGGTGTCTCGTTGAAAGCATTGGAACCATCTCGCTCGTGTCTAAAGATGGAGGAAGCAAGAAGCTATCCAACATACTCTTTGTACCCCAGATCACCAGAAATTTGCTATCTATAGCTACTATCACAGATAATGATCTAAAAGTGTGATTCAAGAAGACGAAAGCTTTGATTCTTGACAAGGATCAAAATATAATAAGTAAAGGTATTCGCAAAAATAACCTTTATGTAATCAGCTCTCTTTCTGTCATCGTGGATGCCAAAACAAGTCAACTTTGGCATGAAACGTTTGGGCACATTTCTTATCCTTTGTTAAATGAAATGCAAAAGAAGAAGATGCTGACCGACTTGCCTTCAATTGAAAAAGTTTAAGGACCATGTGAAGCTTATATGTTGGGCAAGCAACATAGACAGTCATTTCCCAAAGAGAGTCATAACCGATCAAAGGCTCCTCTAGAGTTGGTACATGCTGACCACTGCGGAAAAATGACTACCACGGCATTGGGAGGATCTTCCTACTTCATGTTGTTAGTCGACGATTATAGTAGGAAGATGTGGGTGTATTTCCTTTGGGACAAGGTTGATGCTCTAGAAAAGTTTAAAGTGTGGCACAAACTTGTGACAAATGAGAATACAACTCAGTTGAAGAAACTTCGTACCGATCGTGGAAGGGAATTTTGTTCTACAAATTTTACCAACTACTGCAACAAGCTTGGGATTAAGCGCCAATTGACTGCTACATACACACCACAACAAAATGGAGTTATGGAACGAAGAAATTGAACAATTGTAGAAATGACTCGATGTATGTTGAAAGGTGCTGGCCTGCCTGACACATTCTGGGCTGAAGCAGTCAACACAACAATATACATCATCAATCGGTGCTCAACTAGGGTACTCAACGATAAGACTCCTAATGAGACTTATTATGGTACAAAATCTTCTGTGTCTCATTTAAGAAAATTTGGGTGTGAGTGTTTTGTACACGTCCCAAATGAAAATAGAAAGAAATTGGATGACAAGAGCAAGAAGGGCATTTTCTTGGGATATAGTGAAGAGTCTAAAGCATACATACTCTATGATATAGAGGCCAAGAAAGTGATCACAAGTCGAGATGTGGTGTTTAATGAGCGGCCGCACTTATTAGAGGATAGCGGTCCTGCCATTTCATCATCAACCGATGAAGTAATCCACCAAGTGCCTGAACAATGACCGTTGATCAATGAAGAAGTCTCTAATGACGAGGAAACTGAAGACCAACCCGTTGTACCCACAAGGAAGCCACAACCGAAGTGGTTTCAACAGCTCTTTGATGAAAGAAATCTGGGAGTTGCTGATGATAGTCCATGTCCTGATGGACTAAGACGATCAAAGAGAATAGAGGAGCAGAATAGATCAGGACAATAGCTAGTAAACATGGCTTTGATGACCCAAATCATCAATACGGTAAACGAACCGGTAATTGTGGAGGAAGCCATGTCAGATCCAAATTGGAAAGCAGCTATGCAAGCCGAGTACGATAGTATCATTAAAAAAGATACTTGGGAGATCGTTGAAAAGCCACAGAATAGAAAAATCATCTGCACCAAATGGTTCTGAAAAGTGAAGTACAAGGCAGATGGAAGTCTTGAAAAATACAAGGCACGCCTTGTAGCACAAGGATTTTTGCAAGTCGAAGGTTTCGATATATATGAAACCTTTGCTCCAACAGCAAAAATGACAACAAATAGGTTAGTTGGTACAGCTGCCACGCATTATGGATAGATTTACATCAAATGGATATCAAGTCAGCTTTCCTTAATGGGCAACTTGAAGAAGAAGTCTACGTTGCACAACCCCCTGGCTTTCAAATACCAAGCGAAGAAGAAAAAGTCTGCAAATTGAAGGGCTTTATCTGGGTTAAAGCAAGTACCACGAGCTTGGTACAAACGTATAGACTCTTTCTTCTTGCAACATGGTTTCTGTAGAAGCAAATCAGAGGCCAACTTGTATGTTCTAAGTGAACAAGGAATGAAGGTAATTGTAGTCCTATATATGGATGATCTTGTAATCACTGGTGACCATAGTTCGCGAATCGTGAATCGTATCATGAATCAAAATCTCATTTTTTTGAATCGTGAATCGTACCAAATCGGTCACAAATTTAAAACTAGATAATATTTGATATATTACATTTTCATAATAGTTTTTAGTTGATTTAATAATGCAAAGTTGTTGTCTTGACCCTTGACCATACAAAAGCAATGACTGAAAATGCAAGACTTTTAAGCATCAACCATTCAACTGAGTTTCCCAAGACTACTTTTTTTTTTATCGGTGAAGACCAAGGTCTAAGACCATTAAATGTAAGCCACTCAATGACAAGGTAAACAAAGACAAAAGGCAAAGTTCCAAAAAGTAAAAAAAGAGCAAGATCAGTAAGCAGTAAAGAAAGAGTTCGACCAAAAAAAAAAAAAAGGCAGTAAAGAAAGAGCAAGATCAAATGCAAAGTTCCAAAAATTAAAGAAAGAGCGAGATTAGTGAGTAGTAAAGAAAGAGAAAGATCAGCAGCTCACCTACAATCGGCGAAGCTATTTGGTCGACGAAGCCTTTGATCGTGAAGAAGATGAGTACATTTCTCTCCCTCTCTCTCTCTCTCTCTCTCTTTTAGAGATTTTAACTTTTGATTTTTAAGTGTTTTGATTATATAATTATAGTTAAAAAATGGACCAATTGTATGCTGATTGAAAAAAATTGAAGTGTCCTCTTTTGTTTTCTTTGATTTTTGGACTTTTTCGGCTTTTGTTTGTTTGACCTGAATCGTGATCGATTTGCCGAATCACACGATTCGCTACAATTCGGTACGATTCACTCCGATTTGCTTACCGATTCACCCTAATTAACGATTCACTAACTAATTCGTGTCGTTTTTCACTTGAATCGAACCGAATCGTAGGATTTCAAAAACTATGCTAGTGACCATAAAGATAATATTTGGAAGACGCAAGAATGGTTGAGCCAAGAATTTGAAATGACAAATCTTGGTCTTCTTCATTATTGCTTGAGAATCGAGATATGGTAAAAACCTCGTATTATCTTTATCTAGTAGCAACGATATGTTCATGAGCTCTTGACTGCATTTGGTATGTTCGAGTGTAAGCCAGTTATCACCCCGATGGAAGTGAATACAAAGCTATCAATTGATGATCCTTCAGAACAAGTTGATAACAAGCTCTACAGAAGGTTGGTGGGAAGTTTAATCTTCCTTTGTAACACAAGGCCCGATATTGGTTATGCTGTAGGAGTTCTTAGTCGATTTTCAAATAAACTGAGACAAAGTCACTGGCAAGCAGGGATGCAAATCCTCAAATATCTCAAAGGCACGTTGGAGTATGGGATATCATACAAGTCTGGAGATACTTTATCTGGTATTGTGCCTTAGACTGGGTGGTGATATTGACTCAAGAAAATTTGTTACAGGTTACGTATTCATATTCGGTAGTGGAATCATCTCATGGTCTAGCAAGAAGCAACCCATCGTTACACTTTCATCAACGAAGGCGGAATACAAGGCTGCTTGTATAGCATCCTATAAAGCTGTTTGGCTATGACACATTATGACTGATATTGGAATTCCAATAGAGGAAGCAACAATGTTGAAATGTGATAGTTATAGTTGTATAGCCATGTCAAAGAATTCGGTATTTCATGCTAGAACAAAACACATAGAGCTTCAGTATCACTATGTTAAGAAACTAATCGGGGAAGGTGAAATCTACATGGAGTACTACCCTACAGAAGATAATTGTGTAGATATCTTCACCAAAGAGTTAGGGAGCATCCAGTTGAGTAAGCATCTTCAAACATTGGGTGTTGGCCCAATAGCTTAGTCAACGTGAGGTGAACATTGATGAGGGGTATTGGTATATGTCAATGCCCACCTCATAATAAGTATCGTTAATTATATGGTAGCATAAATTAACGATTCTGACTTATACGTTGCTGAGGTCAAAAGAGAGTGCGATGGCTACAAAAAAGAAGTTCGGGAATTTGGAGTTACTTAAGATGACGTCGGGATGTTGCAATGCTAAAGTCAACAAATTTGACCAAAGAAACCTTCCTAGAAGTTGACTTGGATGCTAGCCACCCATGTGATAAATATGGGTGGTTAATACTTTGAACATGGTTGGTAAAGCCAACCAAGATGGAAATATTTGATAGGAAAGTCTCCTATGACGGACTAGCTGAATTCTATAGTCTCCTATGGTGGACTAGCTGAATTCTATAAATAGTCATGCATTAGTTCATCAAGTTCATTTACAACACAACTCCAAACACAATCCTAAGTTAGTCTTTATTTCTTGTATTCTTCTTGTAAGTCAAGAAGCCATTGAAGCTCTAACCCTGAGAGCGCACGGTGGGACAATTATATTGTAAGTGTTATATTGAATTGTTATAACGAGTAGTGCTGTCTTTCTACTTAATTGTTGTTAAGACGTTTCTTAAAAATTGGTTATATTCTTACAGATCTGACCATGACAAGTTGAGATACTGACTCCGGCTCAGTTTGGAGGAGTTGTTCATAGTACATTTGCATTATTTCGAGCTGACGAGTCATTTCTTCAATTACGTTGTGTAAGGACACTAGTTCTCTGATGTACTTCATGGTAAGCTTATGGTAGTACATGGTTAGGTTTTGAGATTGAGAGGACAGAGAGAGAAGCTAGGGTATCTTGGGAGAGAGAGAAGGCTAGGGTATGTAGAATATCATATATATTCAATTCTGAGGGGGTTGGGGTTTATATATATAGAAGAGACGAGAGAGAAAAAGTGGTTATCAGGGCATCTCAAGCCCACCTGAAGGCTCTCTTCTCTTATACTATACGTTATAGCTGTTGAGTTTCTTTTTCTTATTCTCCTTTTGTTTCATTTTGTAATTTTCAGCTTATCATGGTTAGGTTAGTCAAGTTTTAAATACAGATTTAAGAGTAAATATCTTCTTGATTATAGTCTGCTCAATTAATCAATACAAGCAATCCATCGGCTCATGCTAAATGGGTAGGAATTAGGAAACTCCTGCTAATTATTCTAATATTTTAGTATTTTTGAATTGGTGGATCAGAAGCGAGACTTGAATTCAAGACCGTTTAATATCCTAGACTCTAATACATATTAAGTTATCACCTCATTTAAAAGTTTAAGCGATTGAAGATGAGTTTTTACATTTGTTTATAGGTCATGAACAACTTCTTTGCTAAATCGAATGCTCACTTTGGATGTGGTGTAATATATTAGGTGAGTCAATAACATGAATAGCTGATGATAATTTGTGGAGCTTTAATTAGGGAAAAGTTACTTCTAGAATTTTTGAAAGAATTGGTGTTAGATTACGTATGTAGTGTGGTGTATATGTTAGAAAATTGTAAGAGTTTCTTTTTCAAAAAGGTAATTTGCAGCACAGATCATTATATTTTACAACGTTTCAAATTATTGATTAATTTTTTTTTGCCATTTAAGTTTAGTGAAATTTCATTTTTGATGGACAAAATTGTCACCTACTTATTGTCATATCCACTAAACTTGTATGAAGTTTCAAATTATCCATTAATCTTTTTTTTTAATTCGTCAGCGGAACAAAAAATTTATTTTTAACTGCTAATACTGTGTTTTATTAATATAATTTTTCATTATGTTTTTCAATTTAAAACTTTTCCAATAGCTATATTTATTTTGTTTTGTTGTTTGTTAAGCATGGAACAAAATAATTGGATTTGAACCCAGTACCATTTTATTAGCTTAGCTAAGCTCTAATACATATTAAGCTACCACTTCATCTAGATGAAGTGGTTAGAAACTTCCTTTTATATTTATATATTATTTTCAATCCGTTTTACACATAGTATTTCAAACCTTAATTCTCCATTTTTTTAGCTTCACTAATATCACATTTTTTTCATCATACATTTATCACCTTCAATGTGTATGTCTAATTAATATATCAAAATATTACTTTTTATTTCTCTTTAATCATTTTATGGCATGCCAACTTAGCATATCACATTGGAGGCGATATCTAGCATTTCTCTCTCTATCTCTGTCTCTCTCTCTCTATCTCTCTCTTTGTTTGTTTGTCGATCATGAACGTGAAATTACCATTTGAACATAAACAAATAAACACGAAGCATAAGGATTATTAAGGGCCAACAATTTTCGTGCTACATATATACTCCTAATAGACTGGATGTGTTATAAACCTAAAGAAGCAAAAACATCTTGACAAAGAAAAACATCTCGAGCTTTTTGTCAGAAAATAATCTAATTGAAGCCTATTACAGAAATTGCTATTCATATTAGGAAAGATAAATTGAGAGGGAGAATACACTTTGAAAATTAATCCCAATAGGAGATAGCACATTGTATAGTAAATTATAGTCCTTCTTCTTTATTCAAGCACAACGAGCTAGATGTGCCTAATCGAAGGACTACAAAAGATTTACCAAAATAGACCTTTTTGAATTTATTCTTTTTATCTTGAAGTAAATTTTGAATTTGGTCTTGAGCCCTCTCACAACAAAAGGTAGAATTATACCACTATACCAAATGACAGTAACACAAATTATGTGATTTGAAAGCGTTATATACATTTTCATATACATGTGCCTTTATTTATTTTGCTTTTATTCCCTGCCATGAGATGGTGTAATTGACTTTGCAAGACTTGCCATGTTTGCAAAGAAATAAAGAATCAAGTTTTTGAATATGTTGTATAAAGTAGAGAAATCTTCATCTAGCTTTTGAGTTCTTATTTTTTTTCAACGCAAGTGTCTATGTTAGTTCAAAATTTTGAATTATGATATGCTTGTGATGAAACCAGTTGAGAAGCAATACTATCTTTCAGAAAGGTACATTGAAATATGTATCATTACACCTTCGTACTCTGTGGCTTTTAATGGTCAAATGGAAGGGTTCTTTAAAGTGAAGAAGGGTCTTCGACGAGGAGACATTCTTTCCCCGTACCTTTTTGTGATTGCTATGGAAGTGTTATCAACATTGCTTAACAAAAGGTGTAGTCTTGGGCAGCTTCCAGTTAAATTCTTAGGTATGCCACTAATTATAGGGAGACTCAACAAACAAGTATGTAATTTCCTCTACTCTAAAAGTAGCTTGTATTGATTCTTGGACTAACAAATGGTTGTCGTTTGCGGAGAAAGTTCAACTTATCAAATCTATTCTCTCTAGTGTGACGCATTATTGGTGCAATGTTTTTCTTCTTCCGAAAGGAGTTATCCGTGAAATTGGGAAGAAATTGGCTGGTTTTCTTTGGAAATGAGGAGGTGAAAACGCTAAAGGTGCTAAAGTGGTGTGACACAACTAATAAAACCTAAGAAGGAACAAGGATTGGGTATTCGATGCATTCAAGAGATCAATCATGTTGCTCTCCTTAAACAATTCTGGCATACCTACATTGATGAACATTCTTTGTGGGGTTATTGGGTTAACCAAGTACTCCTTAATCAGCTTAGTATCTGGAGTATTGATATCCCTACCAAGGAATATACTTAAATGTCGAGTGATTGCAAGCAAATTGATTAGACACAAAATCTCGAACGGCAAGAAAACAATGCTTTGTTCAGGCCCTTGGCTACCAACGGGTAACCTTGTGCAGTTTGCTGAGTTGAACAATTTTTTCATCCCAAATGAATTCATCAACTCAAGAATGGATCATTTTATTTCTTCGGGCCAGTGGCATTGGCCCCCAAGTCTTCTCTTTGTGCAACATCTTGTGGACTCTATAAGACCTGTTGATGGAGACGGCCAAATTGGTTGGTACGCTGATGGAAAGGGTAAGTTCTCCTTTAACACAACATGGGATTACATTAGAGAGAAAAGAAATAAGGTTAATCGGGCATCTTTTGTTTGGAGTAAGTGTATGATTCCAAAACATACTTTTTGTTCCTGGTTTATGTGTCTTAACCGTAACCCAAACAAACAGAGGCTTCTCAATTGGGGAATAATTGACAATGCAGATTGTGAGTTCTGTGGTTTAAGGATGGAAAGTCGAGACCACCTATTCTTTGATTGTTCCTTTCCCAAAAGAATTTGGGGATACTTTACTGAGTTGTTCAGATGCGTAGTCTCAATGTGCAATGGGAAGTGATAGTCCACCGTATCAGTAAACTGAAGAATAGTTTCAAGACTGACATTGTGAAAGCTTCCTTTTGTGCTTCTATTTACCATATTTAGAGGGAATGCAACAATCGACTACACGACAATAGCACTAAAACGGAGGATCAAATCATCGTGGATATTTTTGCCAATGTTAGAGACAAAATTTATGTTAATAGTAAATATGTGGATAGCTTAGCAAATAGAAACATTTGCTCACGTTGGCAATTACATTTAAAATGATGTAAACGAATTTTTGTACATCTATTTTTGGTTAGCCTCGATAGCTTCCTCTTCTTCCAGGCTCCGTTTGTTTGCCGTAAAATAACTTATTGGGAGAAAATATTTTTCTGAAAAATAGAATACTGAAAAATATTTTCTACTATTTGGATGTACCGTGAGTTCCATAAAATGTTTTATTCTCCCAAATGAAATGAAAACATTTTTCAAAATTTTGTACTAGCCGCAATTGTTGATCGAAAAATATTTTACTGTTGACCAATTTTTTGGTGTTACCAAACACCGTAAAATTAAGAAAAAACAATCGCAATTGTTAACCGAAAAATATCGTAAAATTCAAAAAATATTTTCCAGCAATCAAACGGAGCCCAAATCTAAATATCTATGCCACAACTTGGGATGACGAGGATCTATGATAACCTTAGAAAGCCGTGGGGCCTGCTCACATAGATACACAACAAAATCAACATCACTTTCATATCCACACCACCCTACGAATTCAACCATCTCAAGATGTTGGTGTGAGCATGGTTCAATCGACCATAATCGCTCTAGTTTATGGGTCTCGTCGCCCAACATCGCCTATCATAGAGATGTAGTTAACTCACAATTACTTAAAAGAATTTCTAATAGACCAATATATATTTCCTATTTAAAGAATATTTACAAATTAATATTATATCAATTAGAATGTTGATTTTGAAAATCGATCTCACGACAACTCGTATTTAAAACAAGAATTATATCACTAAATCAAATGCCTAAAGACAATAGACCAAATTTACACAGAGAATGTTGGTTTTAATTCTAACTCTATTTATTTGTACTAATTAAAAGATGGTTTAAATGTTAAAGACCAACTAAAGGCGGTTTAGGGAAAAAAAGAAAAAGAAAAAATAGTAACTAAACAACAAACATGAAATGAAAATGAGAAAAACTTAAATCGAGTGCACCCTCCATAAAACCCTCCCTTCGCTTACATAACACAATTCCTTTCTCTGTCTTTCTATCAACAAATCAATAATGTACAAGAAGAGCCGTGCAGTTGAGTCTCTTGAGCGTCTCTATGGGATGTACACAGAAATTGAAGAAATGAAGGCTGAACTTGACACCATGCAGAAGGATTACGAGGTTTTAGAAGACACTATTCCGCACGCCAAACTCAAGGACTCGCCTGAGCTCGCTGCTGCGCGAGAGAACATGAATCGTCAACGCAGCCTCATTCAAGAAATCGACGCTCAATATAAGAAAAAGATAGCAGTTGACTATAACGATATAAGGAGTCACTTAACAAGTGACTTTTCTTTGCAGATGGGCTATGACTGCACGTCAGCTCTTGACGTCAAGGAAATTGTTTGGTATCGTGAAAATTTCGGTTACACCGGCCCGGTTATGATTCCAGTCTATATTCAAGAAGATAGAGGTGTGGGTGGTAATGCCAAAGGTGGATGGCAAGACGAGGTGCGGCGAGCGGCAGAGGACGCCCACCTTCCGTGGAATTATCGCTACTGCGAAGATGTCACTTCCGATGATGATCGTAAACTTGAGGCAGAGCTCAAAAGACAATTTTTGGATGTCGTGGATAGGAATCGCATTGAAGATTAAGCAAGGTTATGGGTGTGTTTTTGTTGTCCCAGTGTGTGTGTGTTTTTGCTGTTACAAATATCGCAATTTTCTTCTTCTTTTTTTTTTAATTTTAATGTGATTTTGTTTTTTTATATCACAGGTTTTAGAGATGAAGAAATACATAACACGAGTCTAAAGAATCAAAAAAATTCAAGACAGAGATGCGTCAAGACAGAGTTTGGGTTGTTTTTTCGTTTTCTTTTTTCTTTTTTCTTTTTTCTTTTTTCTTTTTTCTTTTTTCTTTTTCTTTTTTATATTATGGATTTAAAGACTTACTGTCCATATTGATATTGTATGTTTATAGGTTTTCTTGTTGCGGACGTCATATAACTATACTTTTTCTCCATATATACCTTTAAGGTTTAGGATTTAAGTCCGTTCGAATTATCGAATAGTTTCTCAATTGTCTATTAACCAAGCTTCAGGTATGTTTTCTTCTGCACATTAGTCACCAGTTCCAACATAGTTTTTGTATATATCTTTTTCCTTTATGTATATTTTGTTTAATAAAATTCTTTGACGACACTTCTTTCTCGGCCCATGCCATTATACAGATAAAGTAAATTGCATTCTTGATTTTACTTCAGGCTTCAGATGTTTGGCCATGTAGCATATTTGATTAGAGCTGCTGTTTACTGAAAGTAGCAGAAATTGTTATTTGGTTATTTTTGAAGCTATTTCTAGTTTTATTGCTTGCTGAGTTTGCATAAAGTGACTAAATTGAGCCTGTAAATTATTCTGAGCCATAACTAGTGCACCCTGTTCTATGATGGCTTAACCCCCTATGTTATTGGAACAAACCCTTTCATGCATGCACAATTTGCATCGTAACAATGATCACAAGTAAGTTGACTTGTTAATTTAAATTAGATAGCTGCAAAACTCTTTGGGTCAGTTTGGATGGACTCTTAATCTCTCACATGATTGTTCGGATTCACGATGTGATACCCATTAACCTGTGAGAGATTGATATAAATCCAAACCAATAGTTAAATGCCTGGGAGTAATTTTAACCAGATGCTAACTATTGACTTTGCAAAACGTTGTGGTTAATTGGTTAAATTTGAATTCTGTTTGTTTCCTTGGAGATTTGTCGATCCAGTCGTACTATCTCTCTATGTGTTGTTATAAACTTTTGGCATAGTTTAGACTTATTTATACGTGGTCTTACCAAGAGAGTTTTGCTTTTCTGTACATTTGGTGAGGTCCAGGTCCGAAGTTCCTTTTTAAACTTTGCAATGGCTAGGTCCAATTTTGTGTATGGTAAAGTTTATCTGAAGTTTGCTTCTATCTAGATGATTTAAATTAACAAGTTAACTTAGTTGTGATTGTAACGATGCACATTGAGCATGAAAGGGTTTCTTCCACTCCTATTCCACTTTTGCATGCCCGACTATTAGCTGGTTCCTCTTTAAGAAAGTTTCCAAAACAGTTATAATAAACGAAGAATATTATAAAAGTTTTTGCAGTATAGCTCAGATGTTGATTGGTACGTGATTTAAAGAGGGGAGGGAGGGGGGGGGGGGGGGGGGGGGGGGGGGTGGTGGGAAGGGGGGACAGATAATCATATATGGTGGTGTGTAGTGAGTTTATAATGTCTATTTTTCGCTGCACAAAACAAAGTTAAAGAAGCTGCATGATATCTCAACTCTAAACCTGGCTAGCCTGCATGGCTGCATTAATGCTAGGCAAAACAATTTACTATTGGATTGGGTGGCTAGGCCTCAAGGCAATACTTTGTAATGATAGTCCAACTGCCAGGATTGGGAAACTTTTTTGTTTTAAAAAAAAAAAAAAAAAAATTCTTCAGAGCAAAGTAGGTGATAGTTACAGAATCATTCGAGAGATTCTCCCTGTACATCTCTCTCAAGAGGGAGAAGTACGCAGTTGCGAAGGGAAGGCGCTCTTTAGGTTGTAGCCCAGCGATTGCTTCAAAACGAAGTTGGCAAACCAATTTGCATAGGAATTTGAGGATAATGAAAATTCTCATTCTGTGACCCAACCAAAAAAAAAAAAGAAAAAAAAAGCTAAGTGTATGATTATTTTGATGAACAAAGTCTTGTCGGGGATTACATGTAATATTTGAATTATGGATTCTATCTTTGGATATTAAGATTTTTATGTAATATTTAGGAAAAATTTCACATTTAGTCCCTACTGTTTACAAACTATCTCAATTTAGTCCTTATTGTTTAAAATGTCTCAATTTAGTCTCTATTGTTTTATCAAAAGTTTTAATTTCATCACTATTATTTAATATGTCTCAATTTAGTCCCTATTATTTTTTAAAAAGTTTCAATTTCGTGTCTATTATTTTTAAAAAGTTTCAATTTCGTCCCTATTATTTTCTTAAAGTTTCAAATTCGTCACTATTATCCAAGGACTAAATTGAATTTTTTTGAAAAAAAAATAGGGATGAATTTGAAACTTTTTAAAAACAATAGAGATGAAATTGAATTTTTTTTTTAAAATAATAAGGATAAAATTGAAAACTTTAAACAATATGGTTGAAATTGAAACTTGTAAGGAAATAATAAGAATTAAATTAAGACATTTTAAATAATAGAGACTAAACTGAGATATTTTGTAATGTGAAATTTTTCCTAATATTTAAGTGGAGATATTTTCCCTTTTACCACGTATATATGGTAGATGGAGGTATGTGGTCTAATGGTGATAAAGTAGGGTCAGTGGAGGTATTGACGACACATCTAAAGGGATTCAATATTAAATGTACTTAAGAGGGCTAAATTTTTTAGGGTCTTATTAGGGATCTGAATATCAAATCTTATGTATAGGCTGAATCTTTATTAGTGGTGCCGAAAAATGACATTTGTGTGAAAAGGGCTTTTAAAAATATAAAAAATGACATTTGTGTGTATTTGTGTGAAATGGTTAGTGCAGCTGATGGCTTTATGCTAGTTATTAATCCTTCTAAAAAAATATATATATAAATTTGCTTTGCAGTTATATTATATCCATGTGTATATCTATCTATCTATCTATCTATTATGTAATATATGTAGCTGTTGTACAATGGTGCTTTAAATATATGTTGATATTTTTCTATTATTAGCCTAATTAGCTGCTATTATGAAATTTTTTATTTATTTTTGTGAAATTTAAGTGTTAAATTAAACTGCTTTTGTTTTCATAAACTTGTAGTGAGATTTCAGAATCTGAAAGAAACGTAATTGGTCCAATTTTAGGGGGAAACTTTTATTTGTTTTCTCGTCTTCTGTGATTTATTTTGAGAATATAATGTTAGTGAAAACATCCATTTTGTCTAGGTTTGTTGTAAATTAACTTGTCTGAGAGGTTGTCCTTTGTGTACAAGGCCCAAGAGATATATAGTAGGGTGTGGTGAAGTTAGTTGTACGCAATTTTTTGCTGGCCTAGGTATTTAACATTTGAAGACTTGACTATAGCATAGCATGATCCTCGACTAGCTAGGTGTACAGAAACTTGCCTTATTTTAAGATAGCAAAGCTGAAAGTAAAATTACCATATTGAGCAGAATTTGTTACAGATGTTTGAAGCTTTGAAAATTATGAAGATAATCAAAAACTTTTGCTTCGGATATGGTGCTTTCTGCGTGCAACAGTGAGTCTGGTAAGCTGAACTAGGAGAATGGGCAGTTTTCTAGTTGCATTTTGTTGGGAATAGAATCGTGCACACATGTATGGAATAAAAGAAATTAAAAACATGCACAAATTTAATATGGTTCGACCTTTTACTTATATTCACGACTCAAAAAACTTAGAAATTCACTCTTCAACAATATAATAATGGTTACATGCAACAGACTTATTATAAGATCCAAACTTTCCCTCACACTCACATGATTTTATGCACGAAAAAGCCTAAACCTTCATTTACAGGACTTTATATAGTGCTAAAATCTAAATCTTCCTCGAATCTCTTTTTCTAGAAAGAGCACAAAAAACTCTTTACACTCAGCTCACCCTCTCACACCCCACCATGGGGTATGCTCTTGTGACATACTTATAAGAGTCAAACTTAACTCCACTAGAATTAGAATTCCTATCTTTACTCTTGATGGGCAAAACTTTTACTGTCTTCAACATCTATTTGGGCTTGAACTTGAACCAAAAACCCAACAAATTAATCAGGATAAGAATAAATGAAGTCACGATATTTGTAGATGCTTGTAGCTTTACTTTTTAGGAAGGGGATTTTTGTGTTATATTGATTAGTTGTGTGTGTAAGCTAACAAAATTTAAATTGTATTATATGGGAATTTGGGATCGAAATGAAGAAGGCATACACAAATCTTTGGTCATTTGGTGATCTCAGGTTTGTTTATAATCTGTGTGTTTTAATGAATTTGAATTCCATGACAAAAAAGAATACTAGAACAGTACTACAAAGAACTCTTGACTGAATAGAACGAACGATTATAGTACTACTTTTTGGATAACGTGAAAATTTAGTTGATAGAGCTCAATCACCAAATTAGATTATAGTACTATTAATTCAACTTTTGGAGGCAGTTCCTCTTGCAAGAATTCAGCACGCTCTCGAGCTATATCCTCCATCACTTCCTCTTGTTTCAAATCTACAAACCTATTTCGAATTTTGGAAATGTTCTCAAGTAGAATGTACTTCGATCATAAACCTCCTCCTGAATAAGATTAATTAGAAGCACGTACTATATTTCAGTATCAAAAATATGCCGAAAGTAAATGATCATGATTAAATAGTGAAAAAAAAATTTTAAAAATTAGAAAAACACACTTACCAGCAAGTGATAGAATCCATAGTTATGACCAGCTTCTGCAGTTGAGAAAACCAGGATGGCAGCTCGCCACCTTCGAGTATCAAATTTCTCGTATATAGTCCACCAAATGAACATAAGCGTAGGGATGTTGGTGAGTGACATGCGCAAGTCATTCCCATGGTATTTAAAAACAATAAGATTTATTGCTGAAATTTCAATATTTTCTAAAGAAAAACAACTTCCAATCTCCAGGTATTTTAGCTTAAGAGAAGAAGGAGCGTTGATTTTGAAATTGACTAAAGAGAAGGAGTCCTTTATAGTTAATCGTTCAAGAGAGGTGCAAGTGGTTAACAAGTACGAAACCACTTCATCCGATAGGTTCACTGATATTAGAGAAAGGGAGATTAAGTTAGAAAAATTATTACTAGAACGATCAAGATGATCAGTTGAAGAATTCAACACAGATTTTGGAAAAGAATAAGCATCGGCAAGTCGAGTATCTGATCCCCAACTATCAGAAAAGTCCAACTCAAGCCTCTGCACCTTTTTCTCAACAGCAAATTCAATCCAAGGATCAATGACGTGACCAAAGCTTTTATTCAAGTCATGACGTAGTCTAAATTTGTTTATATTTGAACCCCGATGCAATTTCAAGACTTGATCCACCCAATTTATGTATCTAGGCCTCTCAATAGGCATCTTAATTTTAAATCTTCCCATCCGTATGAAGTATTCAAGAAACCCTGTATCATCAAAATCAAAATCCAAGTTACAAGAAAGCTTCCATAGATTCATCCATCTTCGTGAAAGGACACTGCTTCTTCCTGCTTCTTTTAACGGCAACAATGACAGAATGGTGACGAGGATCTCATCCGGGAGGTTACTAATCCGGTCCTTCACATGATTGCACTATTAATCATAAATTAATTATTTCCTTAAATTAGTGATGCAAAAGATGATTATAAATTAAATTAAATTAAATAATCCCAAGCAGAGTAATTCACCTTTTTTGCAACAAATAACGGGGATACACTAGTCACCTCTCTTTCCATTTAATTGCTTGTTATAATCTGCAAATTCAAGAAAGAAAAAAAAATGTATAGGTAGAGAAATCAATGAACGAGAACGACAAACACGTGATAATTCACCCAACTCCTATGGTGTGCTCTGTAGAGATTGCAAGTTCGAGTCTGACCACTAGAGATTTATCTGATCGTTAATTTTAAGTCCAATGTGATTAGTCGAGTAAAATTCAGATATTTTGAGAAAAAAAATAGCCAATTCATCAAAGCCGGATTAAAACATGCATAGACTAATATGTTTACCAAAGGAAAAATAAAAAATGCATCCCTTGAAAAAGTCGTAAAATCTAAAATCTTTTACTCAATTTTCCTTTACATCTGATCGCTAAGAAAACGTAAAAGTAAAAAAGAAAAATAGACAAAAAGAATTTTTTTAAAAAAATTCTTACTGTTTTCAACAACTTAATGAACAGATGGACAGAAATTGTTCTGAAAGAAAGCGATATGGATGGAAAGTTCAACGCAAGAGAGGAGAGTGTAGAGAGAAAGAGGAGTTTTATAATGATATTGCTGCGAGAGGAAGCCTTTTTATTGTTTTGTAAAACTACTAGTTTGCATTAGTCCGTTACGGGTTTGGATATTAGTCCATTACAACTAAGAAGTAGGTTTTAGCAAAGAAAACGTGTAGAGCAAGGTATAGAAGAGTCGGCCAAGTCATTTACCTTAGGAACCTCTTCTATCGGTCCAAACTGATATCAGTGTCTCTCATATTAATTAAATTTATACGTATAAATCTCACTAACTATGTGAAAGACTCACTCATTAAGTCCGCCATGCAAGAATTTTTCTTACCTTTGTGGATGTAGTGTCGGATAAATATTGAAGTAACACCAAAATGCACTGTGATATGATATTTTGCAAAATTCCAAATAACCCCGTCAACTTTTGGCATTATTCGAATTCTCCCATATTAATTAACTCTATTATCTTCTTTTTCAGTATATTAAAAATTATGTGCATGCTCCAAATATATATTATCACGGATAACACCTAATGTATAAGAACATAAGTCCCCCATGCATTGTTGAAAAAATAATTCTTATAAAAATTTCCCCATATTTTAAATATCACTACTTGCAATCTTTCCATTTTTGATTATTTGAGAAAGATAATGGTTATCGAATTTATTGCATTCGATACACTGGCAGATTTCTACTATGGCCAATGGGGTTGAAAACACTTAAAAATTTCATGTATTTTATGAGAAAAAAAAAATTAAAGTCGATGTATTCTTAGTTAAAAAAGACTAATTAGTCTTTACTGGAAAAAAAAATACTCATATAGTTAAAAAATAAGGGTGAATAGCTCCAAACTCCTATGTAGTTTATTGAAAGTACATAGGACCCTCCTGAAATTTCAAAACCCCTATGATCTCTCAACCAGTGCATTTGTCCCCTCTCTATCGAATATAATTAATTCTTAATGACATCCCAACTCTTGAAATTGGTTAGCTTGTACCAAGTCTCTTATTATTAATATAATTAATTTTTAATAACATATACATAACATACAAGTCTCCTGAAATTCAGCCAACTATGACAATGTCATTCTCAGATACACATATATATAACATACAATGTCATTTCTACTACCAGGTTCTCAATTGCTATTGAAGGGAGTTTGGAAGGGTATTTCAAAGGGGCAAAAGCGTTGAGACAAGGGATCCTCTATCCCCTTACCTTTTTGTTCTTGTGATGGAGATCTTCTCTTGCATTATGGACAAGACGGCTAAGAAGAAGGGGTTCTATTTCCACCCCAAATGTGCTAAAACGAATACTATACACCTTTGTTTCGCTGATGATGTGTTTATTTTCTCTAAGGCCAATTGTAGCCCCATTACAGCTATTAAAGAAGCCCTTGACCTTTTTTGTAAAACTTTTCGGATTGTGAGTCAATGAGGCTAAAAACAATATTTTTATAGCACGGTGCTCACCGAGCTTTAAAGAGCACATTTTGGGTATTCTGAAGTTCTAGGAGGAATCTCTGCCATGCAAATATTTGGGTTTGCCATTGTCTCTTAGAAATATTACTAAATCTTCTTGTAGGGAGCTTGTTGATAAGATGACAGCGAGAATTGACCATTGGGCCATGAGAAGTCTTTCGTTTCATGGGAGATTAGTGTTAGATTATATGCCCTAAAAGTCAATTTTAGGACATAATAATTATATTATTTATTTAATGTGAGTAGTCTATTTAAATATAATTTATGCAATTAATTATTTAAATAAGAGTCCTTAAAATAATATTTATAGATTCTATCCTTAAGAGTAAGGATATGAGTGACATAATCTACATTCATAAATATATTCTAAAATAGTCCTCGATCGTAGAATAAATTAATTAGGTGTTGATTTATCCGGAAAGATCATATTACAGTCTACCATCCAAATAATATGAGATATTGATTTGAGCGATTAGTCTCATATTGTAAGGGTAGATGTATAAGTGCTTGCTGAGAACAGGTGACTGGACATGACCGCTAATACAACAAATTACATGGAACGGTCAATAATTTGTTGTACTATGTAATAGTGCAATTAGTCCTTAGACCTGAGACACCACGATTATTTTGTGTTAGGGATAACGTGATTTGCTGGTGCAATAAAGCTAGTCCTCATCAAGGATTGTATAATGTACTCAGTGGTTACGATTTATTCTGACATGGAGATAGGTGTGTGTAGATACGGAATCTGTCAATTAGGGATCCTATGCGATCTATTAATCAAGTAACTAAAAATCCTTGGCCGAGATAGAATAGTGGAAGTTGTTTAACGTATTATTCATAAGTTACTGATTAAATAGATTTGGACATATGATTAAGTAATAGAGTTTGACGACTCTATCCATGACTCTGGCTCAATAGGGATAATTTATAAAGAAAGAATTGATTGCATAATTGTTACTAAAGGGTTCGTAAAATTTCACTTCATTATTAGTTGGGTAGTCGTGATATACTGCTAGGTATCACTCACGACTTGCGATAAAATAAATTAGAAGAGTTCTAATTAAATATTAATTGGATTAATATTATTTCACTGCCAATCAATTAACTGGGCTCGTAGTAACTTGATATTGATTTAGTTATTATGAGTCCAAGACTGGTCTGTTTAAGAATGACCCATATGTGGCCCTAGGTCATGTATGTTTCCTATATAATGTAATATTTTGACACAGGTTTAGCTAGCACAAAAACTATAGTCAGAATAATATGTAGGATTTCTCTAGAAAACCTAGTAGGTGTGAAATCCAATTAAGGGTGTAGATTCTGTGTGGATACTTTCGGAGGCTTCACACTTGGGGAGCTTTCAGATTCTACATCAGATTCGTCATCATA
Organism: Ehretia macrophylla; assembly: GCA_037974665.1. NCBI lineage: Eukaryota > Viridiplantae > Streptophyta > Magnoliopsida > Boraginales > Ehretiaceae > Ehretia > Ehretia macrophylla. The sequence goes on from CM075767.1 coordinate 46,826,338, forward strand.
GAAAGGTAATCCTGAAATCTTTATGCGTAATTAATAGTTGATTATTATGCATGTATGTAATCTACGTAATTAGTCATGAGCGGATGCATGAGTATTATTAATTATTTCTGCTGCATTTTATTTAATTATAAAAATTTTAAATACCATGCACGATTCCCAACAGTAGTATCAGAGCCACCGTTCATGCCTTTTATGTGGTTATTCGTTTATAGCATAAAGTGTAGCACAATTGAAGTGTCAATTTAGTAGTTTATGAAACTATCTATTAGAAATTGATAGATTTAAATCTATTAATTTTATGCCCATAAATTTAATTGGATTAAATTGTTGCCCTAGATTTCTTCCCTAATTGATTTCATAAAATTGTTTTATGAAAATTATTTTATTTTCTCATGTGAAACAATTTGTTGAAATTGTTTTCAGACAAATAAAACAATTATTTATAATTTGTAAAAGGGTGTTTTTACAAAGGTTTTAAAATCTGATTTTTGAATCTGTTTCAAAACTTTGAAAAACAGATTTTGAAAAGTGTTTTTTCAAAGGTTTAAAATCTGTTTTGTTATTCAATTAAAAAAAAAAGTTTTTTTTGAAAACTCCAAAGCCCCGGTTGTCTTCTTCGTCGCAGCGGCGCATTTGCGCCCGCACCGCTGTTACACCATCACGGGGCATCCCAGGCTTGTGTGTAGCAAGGAGCAACAGCGTGCTGCTCCTTGCACGACTGTCACGAGGAGCAGCGGCGCTGCTTCTCGCCGGAGTACGACGCGAGGAGCAGACTACTCCTCGCCTCTCCGCTGCTGTCGTAGTGACAGCAGCAGTGAGTGGCGGCCATGGCTGCTGCCATGGTGGGAGTAGCCATGGTTGCATGCTTGTTATCTGCCATGGTTGGCAAAAGGAAGAAGAAAGGGTGATGGCGACGCAGAGGGAAGAAGAAAGAGAGGAAAAAAAATGATTTTCAGGGTTAGGGTTTCTAACCCGACCTAGATTCGGATCCGGGTCTAGATCTGGATCTGGGTCAAGACCCGAAATCCAAACCCAAGTTGTTGGGTTTACTTTATGGGTTTAGGGTTTTATTCTTTTATTTTTCTTTTATCTTGGGCTAATGGGCAAAGTAATGTTGGGCTCATTTGGGTTGTTTAAATTCGGACTTTATTTTATTGTGGACTAATTTAAAGGTCTAAATTAGGTTAATTGGGCTTATAATGTTTGGGCTTGATTTGGGTTATTGTAAAATTGTTTTTGTTGGTCTGGAATTGGGCCAAGTAGATTCGGACTTTAATCAGAAATAGTGTGGACTATTTTAATGTCTGAATTGGGCTATTTGTTTTCTTGGACTTGGACTAAAACAAAAATAAGAGTTGGACTTTTATTTTTATTGTTTTGGACTAAGTTTTAATTATATTGTTTGACAAATAATTAAAGGAGCCCAAAATAATATTTTGACACTTAATAAATAGTTTATTAATTATTAAATATAATTTGATTATATTTGTATTTTATAAATATGAGATATTTATAGAGTAAATTTAATAAAGAGTTTATTAAATAGAATAAATTTAATAAAGAGTTTATTAAATTGAAAATTCTAATGTAAAGAGTTTATATTAGAAAATTTAATTGTGCTATACTTGTAGTTAATTAATAAATTGTTTATGAATTAATTATTATAAATATAATGAGATTATATTTATTTAAATATGAGATATTTAAGGATCAAATTAAAAAAAAAGTATTTATTAATTGGATGAACCTAATATAATGATATTATATTAGGAAACTGATTGTGCTATATTTGTGGATTACTTTTCATTATTTTTTACTATGTTTGTGGGTGAACATGGACTAGGCTTAGATATATGAATGGATGAATGAATGAATGAATGAATGAATGTCATTATTTTATTTATTTACTCATTTTGAGGTTTTATGTAATATTTTAAAATGGCGCTTGCATGCCTCTTATCCCCGTTTTAAATATGTAAAACCCTATTCCCATTTATGTATCCCTACTAGACTAGGAATCTATGTACATAAATGTAATGGAAGATCAAGATGAAGACATCAAGAGTTGGTGAGCCCAGTTTGTGAAAGGAGTTTTGTGAAACCGAGGAGGAGCATCCCATGAATTTTTCTTGTGGGCCCTTTATTTGATTTAGGGATTCAACCCAGTGGCTCAGGTTGATAGTGTTCCTAGTCCATGATCATCCCATTTTATTTTATGCATTTATCTATTTATTTATGCGATAAATATATGATGAATGCATGTATGTGTCTATTTTATTTATGCGATAAATTGAAATTAGAAACATGTGAAAAGTGAGACATAAATTAAAGACCAGCAAACCTTCCCAAATTAAATATTAAGTTAATAATGGTGTAGTCTTGAGAAGATTATATCATTGCCTTCTGTTATCGTAGATTAGTTTATGTGTTGGGCAAGTAAGTAGTTGGCTATGGACACATAAGGGTTATTTATTTGTATCAACATATGAACTAAGTCTATATAGGCATGAGATGTGGAATATTTGGATTCTTACTGGCAACCAAAAATATATCATGTGAGGTGTCGGTATTGCATTGATCCAAATTTCCAGGATAATGGGTTTAACTTAAACAATCTTGGGGACCAAAAAACTATAATGTGAGGTCGAAAGGATTGGAGGGAAGAGCAATTGGAATTTGTATGAGATACATTGAATAAAGAGGTTATTCATCTATTTGTTTTAACTTCACCAAAAATCTAAAATGTGATATGAGTTAAAGTGAATGGGCCCCAATTCCACTAAGAAAAACATCTTATTATTTTTTCGTTTTTCACTAGGGAAGTGTGAGATTCGAAAAATTTAGTGGAGGTTACTGTTTGATTTAAAGACCCAAATCAAATGGTTAATAATATATTTATCTAACATTCTTAACAATTATTGCATACATAGAATATCGAATATGAACCCAACCTTTTATTTTGACTAGACTAAACTTTGATGACTAGCTCAATGTTTTGAGAATTGTTCTCAAGATTCGAGAAAGTCATACACGTTCTAGATGCCCAAAATAAGTTGTCAAGCAAGAGACCATAGATAATGTATCCATCATTAATTACTTATAAGAGTTGTGGAGTAAATAAGATAGGACAACTAGGTATAAGATATCTAGTGGTAGATATGAGATATCTAGAAATTTGTTTCAAAGAATAACTGGAGGAATTGATTTGAGAGCATGTGTTCTTAGGATGAGTATCTTTAGTTCATGAGTTTATTCATGATTTATCATATGCAGACAAATCTAATCCTCAAAGTCAATTCTTAATTCTCTCTTGTTGTGAGAATACATTTGACACAACCCTTGGAAATGAGAGTCATATATCAAGGGTAGATCTGGAAAGTTGAAACTTGATTGGTAATTATTTCTACTACAAGAAATGAGAACCAGTAATAGAGGAAAATCCAAAGGACTTCAAATAGTTTGAATAGGAATGGATGTCCTCTATAAGTACATCTCGTCTACTCGTTTACCCATCTGGGTGTTCATTAATTTTTGAAATAATTGTTATTCATGTGTTTCATTTATTTGGGAAATAAATGAATTGACACGGGTAAATTAATGAACAAATTTTACATGGATGATGTAATACGTGATAAACGAATAATATGAGAGATCAAGAGATACAAATAACTCTAAAATTATTGTGCCGCTTATAATTAGGTCATAGAGGAGAAACAAGAATCACTCAATTGGTGAAAGCAAGACTAGTAAGCCCTTGAGGCCCCGGGATATTCCCACACGTGAATCTTGCGTTCTTAAAAATGATCAAATCACTCTTTGAAGGACAAAGTCAAAAGACCACAAATATTCAGGGTTTATACATAGAGATGTATATGGGCCTTTTGGCGAAATAGCCCAATAAGGATTTAGCTACCTTACATATGATTGTCATAAATATGAATTTGAAATTTTTGAAGTGTTCAAGGAATTCAGAGCTAAAGGACTAAATCAAACTAGAAATGAGAAGTAAGTCTCAATGATGAGATCATGGAGAATTCTTAGCTTCAATTTCTAAATAGTATCCCAAAGAAAAATAACATAGTTACTTTATTAACTCCTTCTGGTATTCCAATGCTTGATGAACTATTGGAGCGAATGGGTTGGGCCTTGTTAGACTTGGTTTGTAATTGATAAACTATGCTAATTTATAATTTAGCCTGTGAGGCTACATTCTCCTTATAGCAGTCCATCTCTTGGATAAGGTCACTTCTAAATTAATCTTAAGTACTTCATATAGGATATGAGAGAACAGGATACCTAGTCTTAAGGTGTTAAGAATGAGGGTTATCCTGTTTTCAATCAAAGGCTTAAGATTGATAAATTAGAAATGAGATTGGACAAGGTTAATTGGTTATCCCAAAAGATTTGTTGGGATATAATTTTTATTCCCTTGCTGACAAGAGACTCTGTTAGCAAGTACAACTTCTTCTTGGAAGAATAGTTCATCTAAGAAGGTAGTGTGAGAAGAAAAGTATGACCTAGTGGGAGTCACTAAGCAACCAACTAACCCAAGTCGAATCTAGGATTTGATCCTAGATAACCTAATCCAAGAACAACCAGTCAATTTCACAAGATTTTCAGATCAGTAAGATGACAATAATCATGATTGATTGATTTTGTCAATTATGAAAGGCTATGTTTGACATAAGCTTAAATGGCTTGAGGCCATAAAGTCTTAAATGAATAAAGGTGGAGACTTTTAGGACAAGTGGTGAAAGATTATAGTCATAGGCAAGGGGTTGACTATGAGGAAATCTTTTCACCAATTGTTGAAATTCATTATGATTTATTGGTCATAGTTGCATACTACTGTTATGAGATATGGTAGAAGGATGTCAAAACGACATTCCATAATGACTTTATTAATGAAGACATTAATATGGGATTGCCAATATGTTTTGAGTCTAGTGATGAGTCACATAGAGTGCAAACTAAAGGGGTCCATTTATGGACTTAACCAAACCTAAAGAATCTAGAATATTCGATTGACTTCATTGAGAATGAAGACGAATCTTGACTACATAAGTAGGTCTAGTTATTCAAATAATTTCTCCAAATAAATTTTGGAATAATCCGCTTAAATCCTTGGAAATTGATCTATAGCGATAGATCAAAAGGATTAATTGGTTTTTCCAAAAAGGTGTTAAAGATGTTTAACATGTACATAGATTCTAAAAGAGGGTTGTTCTCTTTTAAGACGTGACATTTATCTCTCTAGGGCTGTGAGTCCTAAGACTGCTAAAGGGAGATAGATTGGATACATGAGGTTCAAAGTGCTGCAGAAATTGAGAATCTTATGTACGTCATGCTGTGTACGAAGACATCATATTATAAATGCTATAAGTGTTATATGCAGATATCTGTCTAATCCAGGTTAAGAACGCTGGAAAGTAATCAAGAACATTCTTAAGTACTTGAGAAGCACTGAAAAATGTTCTTCGTATATGGAGAAATGTAAAACTTAAAGTTTTACAAATTCAGGCTGAGAGTCTGAAGTGGATTATTGGAAACCCATATTTGGGTTCATACTCACCTGTAACGGAAGAACAATTAATTGGAAAGGTTCCAAATATTGTACAATTGCAAATTCCAAAGGTTGTGTGTAGTATTGCATTAGATGTAACAAAAGGAAGCGGTTTGGATCTAGGAGTTCGTAACTGAACTAAGGATGGTTCTTTCCATTAAGTCAAACGGGTAGTGCTGTGACGACAATTGAGTTATAGCGCAAGCTAAAGAACCTAGGTCTTACTAGAGATCCAAGCGCGTTAAAGAGGCATTACCATATTGATTAGAAATTGTGGAAATGATGATATTATGCAGTAAATAATGTCAACAGTTGACAGTGCTAGTCCACTGACTAAGGCAATGATTTAGCAGTCATTAGATTACCATCTTGAGAAGATAAGTATGAGATACCAGGGTAATTGGCTTTAGTGCAAGTGGGGGATTGTTGGATTATATGCCCTAAAAGTCAATTTTAGGACATAATAATTGTATTATTTATTTAATGTGAGCAGTCTACTTAAATATAATTAATGCGATTAATTATTTAAATAAGAGTCCTTAGAATAATATTTATAGATTCTATCCTTAAGAGTAAGGATATGAGTGACAGAATCTATATTCATAAATATATTCTAAAAGAGTCCCCGATTGTAGGATAAATTAATTGGGCGTTGATTTATCCGGAAAGATCGGATTATAGTCTACCATCCAAATAATATGAGATATTGATTTGAGCGATTAGTCTCATATCGTAAGGGTAGATGTATAAGTACTTGCTGAGAACAAGTGACTGGACATGACCGCTAATACAACGAATTACATGGAACGGTCAATAATTCGTTGTACTATGTAATAGTGCAATTAGTCCTTAGACCTGAGACACCACGGTTATCTTGTGTTAGGGATAACGTGATTTGCTGGTGTAATAAAGCTAGTCCTCATCAAGGATTGGATAATGTACTCAGTGGTTACGATCTATTCCGGCATGGAGATAGGTGTGTGTAGATACGGAATCTGTCAATTAGGAATCCTATGCGATCTATTAATCAAGTAACTAAAAATCCTTGGCCGAGGTAGAATAGTGGAAGTTGTTCCATGTATTATTCATAAGTTACTGATTAAATAGATTTGGACATATGATTGAGTAATAGAGTTTGACGACCCTATTCATGACTCTGGCTCAATCGGGATAATTTAGACAAAAGGAATTGATTGCATAATTGTTACTAAAGGGTTCGTAGAATTTCACTTCATTATTAGTTAGGTAGTCATGATATACTGCTAGGTATCACTCACGACTTGTGACAAAATAAATTAGAAGGGTTCTAATTAAATATTAATTGGATTAATATTATTTCGCTGCCAATTAATTATGAACCCGAGAGGTCACACACAAATGGAATTTGCAGATTAATTGGATTAGAGAAAAAATTAAATTAATTTTAGGATTGTCCTAATATTAATTTAACTGGGCTCGTAGTAACTTGATATTGATCTGGTTATTATGAGTCCAAGACACGTCTGTTTAAAACTGGCCCATATGTGGCCCTAGGTCATGTATGTTTCCTGTATAATGTAATATTCTGACACAGGTTTAGCTAACACAAAGACTATAGTCAGAATAATATATAGAATTTCTCTAGAAAACCTAGTGGGGGTAAAATCCAATTGAGAGTGGAGATTCTGTGTGGATACTTTCGGAGGCTTCACATTTGGAGAGCTTTCAGATTCCACATCAGATTCGTCATCATGGAAAGGTAATCCTGAAATCTTTATGCGTAATTAATAGTTGATTATTATGCATATATGTAATCTACGTAATTAGCCATAAACGAATGCATGAGTATTATTAATTTTTTCCGCTGCATTTTATTTAATTATAAAAATTTTAAATACCATACATGATTCCCAACAATTAGTACTTATCAAATCAGTTCTCTATGGGGCACTTGCTTATTGGTCTGGTACTCTGTTTTTTCCTAAAGGGGTCCTTCAGGATATCGAGAAGAAATTGGTCGTGTTTCTCTGGAATGGCAAGAACGAGGCAGCCAAAGGGGCTAAAGTCAGTTGGGATCAGGTCTGTCATCCTAAAGCTGAATGAGGGTTGGGCCTCAAGAAGCTCGGGGATGTTAGTGAGGCAGGAATGATGAAACAACTGTGGCTGATTTTGACCAACTCTAAAGCTTTATGGCCGAATTGGATTAACAGCTACTATGGATATAGGTGTTAATTAAGGATAATGTAAATGACTAGTTTTTGCTGAATATTCTAAAGCTTTATGGCCAAATATAATTTTTGCTGCTCCCGATTCGTAAGTACTTGGCTTGTTAGGGTATAGGTGTTAATTAAGGATAATGTAAATGACTAGTTTTTTTTTTTTTTTTAATATGTTTAATATATGATTGTGTAGATAGATTGTGTAGATAGACCTGTGTATATATATCTTATATATCTTACAATATATATATATATATATATATATATATATATATATATATATATTGAGATCTAAGGTGCAAGTATTGTTGATCACGCCATTTAGACGAGCCCTCATGATCAAATGGTAAGTTAGATAAAATCGAAGTGCATAAAAGATGACCCACGACAACATATGACTAATAAAAAGAAATAAAATTAAAACAATTAGTGGTCCATTTCCTAATATGTTATTTTGTATTTTGCATTTTTTTTGAACTTCTTGTATAGTAACGACAAATAGTTACATGCACAATATTTAGGGCAAATTTCACCATACTACATTTCTTTGTGAGTTATTTCTATCATCAGAATTAGGAAAATTGATTTCTTTTAAAATGATTTCAATACACAAGATTTGATCTTTAGATCCCTAAGACCCTAAAAAGTTTAACCCTATTCGTAGGTTTAATTAATTTTGAAAACCCTTAGATCAAATATCTCCATTTACCATACATGGTAAAAGGAAAAAGATTTCAATTATAAATAGGTCATGAAAAACTTCTTTGTTAAATCGAATGCTCACTTTGGATGTGGCGTAATATAATATTGGGTGAGTCAATAATAATAATAGCTGAAGATAATTAGTGGAGCTTTAATTAGGGAAAAGTTACTTCTAGAATTTTTGAAAGAATTGGTGTTAGATTAAGTATGTAGTGCGGTGTATATGTTAGAAAATTGTAAGAGTTTCTTTTTCGAAAAGGTAATTTGCAGCACAGATCATTATATTTTACAAAGTTTCAAATTAAGCATTTATTTTTTTTGCATCTCAGGTTAGCGAAATTTCATTTTTGATGGACAAAATTGTCACCTACCAATTGTATCATATCCACTAAACTTGCATGAAGTTTCAAATTATCCATTAATCCTTTTTTTTTTTTTAATTTGTCAACGGAACAAAAATTTTATTTTTAACTGCTAATATTATGTTTTATTAATATAATTTTTCATATTGTTTTTCAATTTAAAACTTTTCCAATAGCTATATTTTGTTTTGTTTTGTTTGTTTGCTAAGCATGGAACAAAATTAATGGATTTGAACCCAGGACCATTAGTAGCTTAACTAAGCTCTAATACATATTAAGTTACCACTTCATCTAGATGCTTAAATGGCCAGAAAGGATTTTTTATATTTATATATTATTTTCAATACATTTTACACATAGTATTTCAAAAATTAATTCTCCATTTTCTTAGCGTCACTAATATCACCTTTTGTTCGTAATGCATTTATCACCTCCAATGGGTATGCCTAATTAATATATCAAAATATAACTTTTTATTTATCTCTAATCATTTTATGGCATGCCAACTTAGCATATCACATTGGAGCCGATATCTAGCATTTCTCTCTCTCCCTATTTGTTTGTCGAGCATGGAATGTGAAATTACCATTTGAACAAAAACAAATAAACACGAAGCATAAGGATTATTAAGGGCGAACAATTTTTGTGCTACATACTCCTAATAGAATGGATGTGGTTATAAACCTAATGAAGCAAAAAAATTCTAGACAAATAAAAACATCTCGAGCTTTTTGTCAGAAAATAATCTAATTAGAGCCTATTACTACAATTTCTATTCATATTAGGAAAGATAAATCGAGAGGATAACTCCTAATGTATAAGAACATAAGTCCCCTATGTTTGAAAAAATAATTCTTATAAAAATTACCCCATATTTTAAACATATTGTTTGTGCAAATTGAATGTTTCTCATTATTTTTTTTTGAAATTTTTTTCATCATTTCTCATATTATGAAAGATAAGTTGAAAGGGAGAATACACTTTTAAAATTAATCCCAATAGGAGATAGCACATTGTATAGTTAATTACAGTCATTCTTCGTTATTCAAGCACAACGAGCTAAATGTGCCAAATCGAAGGGCTACAAAAGATTTACCAAAATTGACCTTTTTGAATTTATTATTTTTATCTCGAAGTAAATTTTGAATTTGGTCTTGAGTCCTCTCACATCAAAAGCTAGAATTATACCACTAGACCAAATAACAGTGACACAAATTATGTGATTTGAAAGCATTATATACATTTTCACACATGTGCCTTTATTTATTTTGCTTTTATTCCCTGCCATGGGATGGTGTAATTGACTTTGCAAGACTTGCCATGTTTGCAAACAAATAAAGAATCAAGTTTTTGAATATGTTGTATAAAGTAGAGAAATCTTCATCTAGCTTTTGAGTTCTTAATTTTTTTCTACGCAAGTGTCTATAAATTAGTTCAAAAATTTGAATTATGATATGCTTGTGATGAAACCAGTTGAGAAGTAATATTCTCTTTCAGAAAGGTACATTGAAATATGTATCACCACACCTTCGTACTCTGTGGTTTTACATGGTCAAATGGAAGGGTTCTTTAAAGCGAAGAAGGGTATTTGATAAGGAGACATTCTTTCCCCGTACCTTTTTGTGATTGCTATGGAAGTGTTATCAACATTGCTTGACAAAGATGCAGGTATGAAGGATTTTAGTTTTCACCATAAGTGCAAGAAAACCAAGCTGAATCATTTAGCCTTTGCTGACGACCCACTCATTTTTGCCAAAGGAAGTTACCCTTCATTGAAAATCATTTCTAAAGCCTTCAATATTTTCTTAAGAATGTCGGGTCTTTGCATCAACAATATTAAAAGTGATATCTTCATCGGCGGTTGCAGTGAGAGTACAAAGATTCATTTGGCTGAATGTATGAACATTAGTCTTGGGCAGCTTCCAGTTAAATGCTTAGGTATGCTACTGCTTATAGGGAGACTCAACAAACATGTAATCTCCTTTACTCTAAAATTACTATCTGTATTGATTCTTGGACTAACAAATGGTTGTCGTTTGCGGGGAAAGTTCAACTTATCAAATCTATTCTCTCTAGTGTGATGCATTATTGGTGCAATGTTTTTCTTCTTCCGAAAGGAATTATCCGTGAAATTGGGAGAAAACTGGCTGGTTTTCTTTGGAAAGGAGGAGGTAAAAACGCTAAAGGTGCTAAAGTGGCGTGGACAAAGCTAATGAAACCTAAGAGGGAAGAAGGATTGGGTATTCGATGCATTCAATGTAAGCATATATAAATATATATTCCAATATGCATGACTTTGTAGCACAACAAATATATTTAGCAGCGGAATACATACCTGTTTGAGCCATTACAAAAGTAGCTTGTAATCATTACTCGATCACTGACGTAGGTCTTTCTCTTCCTTTCTTTATCCAGGAACAACTAACGTTTATGAGAACAATTAGTTTAGGGTTAGAGCACGAGAAAGGACCTGGCCATATAATTATAATTATTCTAATGGGCCCTCCCATAAAAGGCTTAGTCAGAATATAAGACCTACACACAATTAACTGTATATGGATTTATAAGGTGGACTTAAAAGCAATATGACCACAACCCAGTCTCCACGAATTAGTTATCCAGCCTATTTTATAAAACCAAAAATAATTAATGGTAGCCCACATAATGGAGAAATATTCTAACATTCAAGAGATCAATCATGTTGCTCTCCTTAAACAATTCTGGCATACCTACATTGATGAACATTCTTTGTGGGGCTATTGGGTTAACCAAGTACTCCTTAATTAGCTTAGTATCTGGGGTATTGATATCCCTACCAAGGAATATACTTAAATGTCGAGTGATTACAAGGAAGTTGATTAGACACATAATATCGAACGGCAAGAAAACAATGCTTTGTTCGAACCCTTGGCTACCATCGGGTAACCTTGTGCAGTTTGCTGAGTTGAACAATTTTTTCATCCCAAATGAATTCATCAACTCAAGAATGGATCAGTTTACTTCTTCAGGCCAGTGGTATTGGCCCCCAAGTCTTCTCTTTGTGCAACATCTTGTGGACTCTATAAGACCTGTTGATGGAGACGACCAAATTAGTTGGTAAGCTGATAGAAAGGGTAAGTTCTCCTTTAACACAACATGGGATTACATTAGGGAGAAAAGAGATAAGGTTAATCAGGCATCTTTTGTTTGGAGTAAGTGTATGATTCCAAAACATACTTTATGTTCTTGGCTTATATGTTTTAATCGTAGCCCAACCAAACAAAGGCCTCTCAACTGGGGAGTAATTGACAATGTAGATTGTGAGTTTTGTGGTTTGGGAATTGAAAGTCGAGACCACCTATTCTTCGATTGCTTCTTTTTCAAAAGAATTTGAGGACACTTTATTGAGTTGTTCAGATGCGTAGTCTCAATGTACAATGGGAGGTGATAGTCCACTGTATCAGTAAACTGAAGAATAGTCTCAAGACAGACATTGTGAAAGCTTCCTTCTGTGTGACTGTTTGCCATATTTGGAGGGAATGCAACAATCGCCTACACGACAATAACACTAAAACGGAGGATCAAATCATCGTGGATATTTTTGCCGATATTAGAGGTAAAATTTATGTTAATAGTAAATATGTGAATAGCTTAACAAATAGAAATATTTACTCATGTTGACAATTAGAATTATGTAAATGAATTTTTGTACATCTGTTTTTGGTTAGCCTCGATAGCTTCCTCTTCTTCCAAATCTAAATATCTACGCCACAACTTGGGATGATGAGGATCTATGATAACCTTAGAAAGCCGTGGGGCGTGCTCACATAGATACATAACAAAATCAGCATCACTTTCATATCCACGCCACCCTACGAATTCAACCATCTCAAGATGTTGGTGTGAGCATGGTTCAATCGACCATAATCATTCTAGTTTATGGGTCTCGTCGTCCTACATCGCCTATCATAGAGATGTAGTCAACTCACAAATACTTGAAAGAATTTATAATAGACCAATTATATATATTTATATATATATACATGTATATATATATATGTATATATATATTTGGTCTATTAGGATGTTGATAGAGATGTAGTCAACCTATCTAAGGGAGATTTACAAGCTAATATTATATCATTTAGGATGTTGATTCTGAAAATCGGTCTCGGGACATCTCGTACTTAAAGCGAGAATCATACCACTAAACCAAATGTCTAGAGGCAATAGACCAAATTTACGCAGAGAATGTTGGTATAAATTCTAACTCTATTTATTTGTACTAATTAAAAGATGGTTTAAATGTTAAAGACCAACTAAAGGCGGTTTAGGGAAAAAATAGTAACTGAACAACAAAAATGAAATGAAAATGAGAAAAACTTAAATCGAGTGCACCCAACCTGTAAGCAACCCTCCATATAACCCTCCCTTCACTTACATAACACAATTCCTTTCTCTGTCTCTCTATCAAGAAAACAATAATGTACAAGAAGAGTCGTGCAGTTGAGTCACTTGAGCGTCTTTATGGGATGTACACAGAAATGGAAGAAATGAAGGCTGAACTTGACACCATGCACAAGAATTACGAGGTTTTAGAAGATACTACTCCGCTCGCCAAACTCAAGGACTCGGCTGAGCTCACTGCTACGCGAGAGAACTTGAATCGTCAACGTAGCCTCATTCAAGAAATCGACGCTCAATATAAGAAAGAGATAGCAGTTGACTATAACGATAAAAGGAGTCACTTAACAAGTGACTTTTCTTTGCAGAGGGGCTATGACTGCACGTCAGCTCTTGACGTCAAGGAAATTGTTTGGTATCGTGGAAATTTCGGTTACACCGACTCGGTTATGATTCCAATCTATATTCAAGAAGATAGAGGTGTGGGTGGTAATGCCAAAGGTGGATGGCAAGACGAGGTGCGGCGAACGGCAGAGGACGCCCACCTTCCGTGGAATTATCGCTACTACAAAGATGTCACTTCCGATGATGATCGTAAACTTGAGGCAGAGCTCAAAAGACAATTTTTGGATGTCGTGTATAGGAATCGCATTGAAGATTAAGCAAGGTTATGGGTGTATTTTTTTTGTCCCAGTGAGTGTGTGTTTTTGTTGTTACAAATATCGTTATTTTAATCTTTTTTTAAAAAAATTTTATCTTTGATTTTTTTTTATATCACAGGTTTTAGAGATAAAGAAATACATAACACAAGTCTAAAGAATCTGAAAAATTCAAGACAGAGATGCGTCAAGACAGAGTTTGTGTTGTTTTTTCGTTTTTTTTTTTTTTTTTTTTTTTTTCGTATTATGGATTTAAAGACTTAATGTCCATATTGATATTGTATAGTTAAGAGATTGAGAGATGCAACTACGAGGAAATTTACTTTGAACAATGTTAACATTATTTTGGGAACTTTTAAGTAGAACTTTTTCTAGAATTCGAATTTTGATCACTTGTAGAGTTGGAAGAAAATTAGAAGTAGTGGAATTAATCAACAATTGGCTAAAATTGCTTCAATTAATATTCGTTTCTTTGTTGTTTAGAATTATTATTATTATTATTATTATTATTATTATTAGTATTATTATTATTATTATACATCATCATGCCTTTTATACGGTACTTTATGTTTTAATAGTTGAACCTTACTAGGGACATGAAATGTATTATACGTATGTTTATAAGTTTTTTTTGTTGCGGACGTCATATACCTATACTTTTTCTCCATGTATACCTTTAAGGTTTAAGATTTAATTCCGTTTGAATTGATCGAATAGTTTCTCAATTGTCTAGTAAAACTTGAATTAGAGTGGAACAAACCCTTTCATGCACAATTTGCTTCGTAACAATGATCACAACTAAGTGTTGGAATATGGAAAAGACTATTTTATCGTAGAGAGAAATAAGACCGAAAAATAATAAGGAGATTCTAAACAAAAACTTTATTGCTCTAATATTTGGTATGTATTTGGTATGACTACAATTGAAAGGACTGACACCCTATTTATAGATTCACAAAAATTCTATGCCAATTAGGATATGGTTGTAGGAAACCATTACCCACTAGGAAAAACTATCTAGTCAAAAACTAATTTAAATCTAACTAGAACTTATTTAATAGAGTCCTAATCCAAATCAAGTTTATCTTCTAACATCCCCCCTTAAATTTGATTTGACTCTCGTAATTCTGAGCAAAGCTCTAAGCTTTATGAACACGTCACTCTTGAGTGGCTTTGTAAGAATGTCTGCAACTTGATCTTGAGACTTCACATACTCTATCTTCACTTCCTTTCTTGTGATGCATTCTCTGATGAAATGGTAATGTGTGTCAATGTGCTTGCTTCTTTCATGAAAGACTGGATTCTTGGCTAAGGCAATTGCAGACTTGTTATCAACATAGATCTCTACTGGATCTTCTTAAGGCATCTTAAGTTCTTTTATCAAATTCCTTAACCATAGAGCATGACAAACACATAAAGTAGCAGCTACATATTCAGCTTCACATGTAGAAAGTGTGACAATAGGTTGCTTCTTAGAACTCTAAGTGAATGTTGTATCTCCCATGAAGAAAAGATATCTACTAGTACTCTTTTGATCATCAAAATCACCAGCCCAATCACTGTCACTATACCCCCACAAGTTTGAAATCTGCTGAGTGGGAGTATAAAAGTCCATAATCAAGAGTTCCTTTGATGTAGCGAAGTATTCTTTTGGCAGTCTTCAGATGTGTATTAGTAGGGGCCTCCATAAAGTGACTCACAAGTCCTACACCAAAAAGAATATCTGGTCTTGTGCAGGTCAAGTATCTCAAACTTCCAACCAGACTCTTGAAAAGTGTTGGATTTACACGCTCTTCTTCATCAACCTTTGACAATTGTACTCCATATTCAACAGGGGTGTTAACAGGTTGACAATTTTCCATCTTGAATTTCTTGAGAATTTCCTTTGCATAACCTTCTAGAGAAATAAATATCCCTTCATCTGTTTGATTCACTTGAATGCCAAGATAATAAGACATGAGTTCAATATCAGTCATCTCAAATTCTCTTGCCATTGTCCTCTTGAAATCTTCAAATAAACTTGGATTATTGCCAGTAAAAATTAAGTCATCCACATACAAGCAAACAATCAACATATCACCATTCTCATGTTTGGTATAGAGAGTATGCTCATGCGAACACTTGGAGAAATTATTATGACGGAAGTATTCATCAATTCTACTATACCAAGCTCTTGGAGCTTGTTTTAGGCCATAGAGGGCTTTCTTCAACTTTAAAACTTTATTTTCACACCCTTTTCTCCACATAGCCTAATGGTTGTTGAATATATACCTCTTCATCAAGAAAACCATTCAGGAATGCAGATTTAACATCCAATTGATAAATTTTCCATCTGTATTGGGCTGCTAGAGATATGATAAATATTATAGTTTCCAAGCGTGCAACAAGAACAAATACCTCATCATAGTCAATGCCAGCTTGTTGACTATAGCCTTTTGCAACCAGTCTTGCCTTGTACCTTTCAACTTCACCTTTAGCATTCTTCTTCATCTTGTAAACCCACTTTACTCCAATGGCTTTGTGGCTTGTGGGTAAAGTTGCAAGCTCCCAAGTGTCATTCTTCTTTATAGCCTTGATTTTGTCATCCATGACTTGTCTCTATCTTTCACTCTCATTAGCTTCCTCAAAGCTTATTGGCTCACAATCAGCAAGCAGACAAAAAAGAGTCAGTTCATCATTTAAATTTTGAGTTACCTCATAAATTTCATCCAAGCTTCTGAAACAAGGGGTCTTTTCATGCGAAGTTGAACTTGTTGAAGTTATGTCTCGTTGAGATGAAGTTGGAGCTTGATATAGAGATGAAGTTTGAGTTTGAGTTGGAGATGGAGTTGGAGATATACAGTCTTCATTGACTTCTTCTTCTTGCTCTTGCATGGGTAAAAATTTGTATTCTTTTTGTTCTTTGTCATTCCAATCCCATTCAGTTTCTTCATCAAATTGGACATCTCTGCTCACAATAATTCTACCATTAGTAGGATTGTAGAGCTTGTATGCTTTGGAACTCTTTTCATACCCAATGAAAACTAGCTTTTGGCTTTTGTCATCAAGCTTAATTCGATTTTGATCAGGAACATGAGCATAAGCAATGCTTCCGAATACCCTTAAGTGCTTGATTGTTGGCTTTCTTCCACTCCATGCTTCTAATGGTGTCTTGTCAGAAAGACTCTTTGTGACACAACGATTCAACAGATAGACTGCACAATCAATTGCTTCAGCCCAAAATTCTTTAGGCATACTTCTAGACTTCAACATGCTTCGAACCATCTCAAGAACAATTCTATTTTTTCTCTCAGCAACTCCATTCTATTAAGGTGATTGAAGAGCTGTCAAAGGGCGTCGAATGCCATTCTCTTCACAAAAATTGTTGAATTCTATTGATATGAATTCTCCACCTCTATCAGATCTCAAGGCTTTGATCTCCCAACCACTTTCTTTTTCAGCAAGAGCTTTAAATTTCTTGAACTTGTAAAAAGCTTCAGATTTTTCTTTTAAAAAATAAACCCAAGTCCTGAGGTTATAATCATCAATAAAAAGGATAAAAAATTTATTTTTACCGTAGGAGCAAGGATTAATTGGCCCACAAATATCAGTATGAACAAGTTCTAGTGGTCTCGTTGCTCTTAATGTAGCCTCGTTTGGAAAACTTTTTCTAGCTTATTTTCCAAGAAGACATCCCTCACAAATCTGTTCCGGATGATTGATGGAAAGCAATCCATGCACCATATTTTTTTTTGACATTAAAGAAAGATTTTCAAAATTTATGTGCCCAAATCTTAAGTGCCATAACAAGAAACTTCTTTTACACAAGCTTTAAGACATTTTGCGACATTGTTTTGAATATTTAATAAAAACAATCTATTTCTTGTCATAGGTACTTTTGTTATCAAAAAATTATTTTCATCTTTTATTACACAATGTTTATCTTCTAATAAAATTGTGTAATTTTTCTCAAGGAGTTGACCAAGACTCAAAATATTAGTTTTTAATTTTGGCACATAATAAACTTCATAAATAAAACGATGCCTTCCATCTTTCAAACGGATTAAAATTTTACATTTTCCTTCCACTGAGACCATAGAGGCATCTCCAAATTTAACATTGCCCTTGACAGTTTCATCGAGTTCTGCGAATATACTCCTTTGTCTAGTCATGTGATTACTTGCATCTGTATCAAGATGCCATGAAGTATCTCCTCCATCTTGTTCACCATGATGAGTCATAAACAATGTAATCTCTTCTTCCCCTTCTTGTCTTTCAGCAAAATTCGCTTTTTCGTCCACAACTTTAGGATTACTTCTACATTCATTAGCAAAATGACCATATTTTTTACAATTATAACATTGAACTTGCGATTTGTCATACATTTGTCCTGAATAATTGCCTTTTCCATGCCCAGGTTTATGTGAATTTTGATTTTTCTCTTCTTGATTAAATCCTCCTCTTCCACCACGTCCTCGTCCTCGTCCTTGGTTTTGGCCTCGGCCTCTACCACGTCCATGTCCACGACCATGTCCTTTTTGGCTTCCATCATTGCCAAAATTTTCTTCTTTTTTCAAAGCGAGATTACTTTGAAGAACTTTTTCCAAGACTTCTTGGTTCTTCTTTTTGTGTCTTTCTTCATGAGCTTGTAAAGATCCCATGAGTTCATCAACAGACATGTCATCTAAATCTTTTGATTTCTCAATCACTACAACAATATATTCATATTTTGGATGCAAAGAACGAAAGATCTTTTCTACAATACGAGTATCTTTTAAATTTTCTCCATATTTTTTTAGTTGGTTAGAAACTACCAAAACTCTCAAAATATAATATGAAATAGATTCACCATCATTCATATGGAGAGATTCAAACTCACCTCTTAAAGTTTGTAAACGAACCTTTTTCACCTTGTCTACCCCTTTTTGTGATTTTTGGAGAGTTTCCCATGCTTGTTTGGCAGTAGTCGCGCATGAGATTTTCTCGAACATAGTTTCATCCAAACATAGATGGATGATAGAGAGAGCTTGTTGATCCTTCTTGCGATTTTTCACCAATGCCTCTTTTTGATTTTGACTCAAAACTTCATCTTCGTTAGGTTCTACGTAGCCTTTCTCTACAATCTCCCAAGCATCTTGTGAGCCAAGGAGAGTCTTCACACGAATAGACCAATTATCATAATTGTCCTTAGTGAGACGAGGAAATTGAAAAGGAAACATACTATTCCCTATCATCTTTGCCTAGCTCTCGATACCACTTTGTTGGAATATGGAAGAGACTATTTTATCGTAGAGAGAAATAAGACGGAAAAATAATATGGAGATTCCAAACAAAAACTTTATTGCTCTAATATTTGGTATGTATTTGGTATGACTACAATTGAAATGACTGACCCCCTATTTATAGATTCACAAAAATCCTATGCCAATTAGGATATGGTTGTAGGAAACCATTACCCACTAGGAAGAACTATTTAGTCAAAAACTATTTTAAATCTAACTAAAATTTATTTAATAGAGTCCTAATCCAAATCAAGTTTATCTTCTAACACTAAGTTGACTTGTTAATTTAAATTAGATGGCTGCAAAACTCTTTGGGTCAGTTTGGATGGACTCTTAATCTCTCATATGATTGTTCGGATTCACGATGTGATCCATTAACCTTTGAGAGATTGATATAAATCCAAACCAATAGTTAAATGCCCGGGCGTAATTTTAACCAGATGCTAACTATTGACTTTGCAAAACGTTATGGTAAATTGGTTAAATGCGCATTCTGTTTGTTTCCTTGGAGATTTGGCCAGTCATACTATCTCTCTATGTGTTGTTATAAACTTTTGGCATAGTTTAGAGTTATTTATACGTGGTCTTACCAAGAGAGTTTTGCTTTTCTGTACATTTGATGAGGTCCAGGTCCGAAGTTCCTTTTAAACTTTGCAATGGCAAGGTCCAATTTTGTGTATGGTAAAGTTTATCTAAAGTTTGCTTCTATCTAGATGATTTAAATTAACAAGTTAACTTAGTTGTGATTGTAACGATGCACATTGCGCATGAAAGGGTTTCTTCCACTCCTATTCCAGTTTTGCATGGCGGGCAATTAGCTCCGTAGTAGAGGTTTTTCTTTAAGAAAGTCTCCAAAACAGTTCTAAAAAACGAAGAATATTATAAAAGTTTTTGCAGTATAGCTCAAATGTTGATTGGTACGTGATTTAAAGGGAAGGGTGGGGGGGGGGGGGGGGGGGGGGGGTGGGGGGGGGCGGGGGGAGACGGATACATGGTGGTGTGTAGTGAGTTAATGTCTATTTTTCGCTGCACAAAACAAAGTTAAAGAAGCTGCATGATATCTCAACTCTGAACCTGGCTAGCCTGCATGGCTGCATTAATGCTAGGCAAAACAATTTACCATGGGATTGGGTGGCTAGGCCTCAAGGCAATACTTTGTAAAGATAGTCCAACTGCTAGGATTGACGATAATGAAAATTCTCATTCCGTGACCCAATCAAAAAATATATATATATATATATATATAAATGTATGATTATTTTGATGAACAAAGTCATGTCGGGGATTACATGTAATATTTGAATTATGGATTCTATCTTTGGATATTAAGATTTTTATGTAATATTTAAGTGGAGATATTTTCCCTTTTACCACGCATATATATATATGGTAGATGGAGGTATGTGATCTAATGGTGACAAAGTAGGATCGGTGGAGGTATTGACGACTTCTAAAGGGATTCAATGTTAAATGTACTTAGAGGGCTAAATTTTTTAGGGTCTTAGGGATCTGAAGATCAAATCTTATGTATAGGCTGAATCTTTATTAGTGGAATGGTGCCGAAAAATGACATTTGTGTGAAAAGGGCTTTTAAAAAATATAAAAAATGACATTTGTTTGTATTTGTGTGAAATGGTTAGTGCAGCCGATGGCTTTATGCAAGTTATTAATTCTTCTAAAAATATATATATACATATATAAATTTGCTTTGCAGTTATATTATATCCATGTGTATATCTATCTATCTATCTATCTATTTGGATAATATATGCAGCTGTTGTACAATGATGCTTTAAATATATGTTGATATTTTTCTATTATTACCCTAATTAGCTGCTATTATGAATTTTTTAATTTATTTTTGTGAAATTTAAGTGTTAAATTAAACTGCTTTTGTTTTCATAAGCTTGTTGTGAGATTTCAGAATCTGAAAGAAACGTAATTGGTCCAATTTTAGGGGGAAACTACTTTTATTTGTTTTCTCGTCTTCTGTGATTTATTTTGAGAATGTTGGTGAAAACAACTATTTTGTCTAGGTTTGTTGTAAATTAAATTGTGTGAGAGGTTGTCCCAAGAGATATATAGTAGGGTGTGGTGAAGTTAGTTGTACGCAATTTTTAGCTGGAGAGGCTGTTTTATTGAACTCGAGCCCAAGTATTTAACATGTGAAAACTTGACTATACCATGATCAATCCTCGACTAGGTGTAACTTGCCTTATTTTAAGATAGCAAAGCTGAAAGTAAAATAACCATATTGAGCAGAATTTGTTAGACATGTTTGAAGCTTTGAAAATTTTAAAGATAATCGAAAACTTTTGCTTCGGATTTGGTGCTTTTGCGTGCAACAGTGAATCTGGTAAGCTGAACTAGGAGAATGAGCAGTTTCTAGTGGCATTGTGTTGGAAATAGAATTCGTGCACACACATATATGGAATAAAAGAAATTAAAAATATGTATAAATTTAATGTGGTTTAACCTTTTACTTACATTCACGACTCAAAAAACTGGAAAATCCACTTTTCAACAATATAATAATGCATGGTTACATGCAATAGACTTATAAGATCGAAACTTTCCATTACACTCACATGATTTTATGCATGAAAAAGCCTAAACTTTCATTCACAGGACTTTATATAGGGCTAAAATCTAAACCTTCCCTAAATCATCTTTTCCTAGAAAAAGCACAAAAATTTTCGACACTCAGCTCACCCCACCTTAGGGTATGGCTCTCGTGACATACTTATAAAAATCAAACCTAACTCTACTAGGATTAAAATTCCTATTTTTTCTCTCGATGGACAAAACTTTTACCGTCTTCAACATCTATTTGGGCTTGAATTTGAATAAAAAACCCAACAAATTGATCAGGATATGAATAAATGAAGTCGCGATATTTGTAGATGCTTGTAGCTTTACTTTTTAGGAAGGGGATTTTTGTTACATATTGATTAGTTGTGTGTGTATGCTAAAAAAATTTAAATTGTATTATATGGGAATTTGGGATCGAAATGAAGAAGGCATACACAAATCTTTGGTCATTTGGTGATCTCAGGTTTGTTTATAATCAGTGTGTTTTAATGAATTTGAATTTCATGACAAAAAAGAATACTAGAACAGTACAAGGAACTCTTGACTGAATAGAATAAATAGAAACGAACGATTATAGTACTATTTTTTGAATGACGTAAAAATTTAGTTGATAGAGCTCAATCACAAAATTAGATTATAGTACTATTAATTCAACTTTTGGAGGCAGTTCCTCTTGCAAGAATTCAGCACGCTCTCGAGCTATATCCTCCATCACTTCCTCTTGTTTCAAATCTACAAACCTATGATGCCAAGACATTGGATAGCGAGGATCTAGTATAACCTTGGAAAGTCGCGGGGCGTGCTCACATAGATGCACAACAAAATCAGCTTCTCCTTTATATCCACGCCACCCTATGAATTCTGCTATCTCAAGTTGTTGGTGTGTGCATGGCGGCTCAATCGACCATAATCTTTCTACTTCATTGGCCATGTCTAGCATCGCCTGTCATAGAGATGCAGTCAAATCACAATTACTTCAAACTGAAACGTGTGTGTGTATATATATATATATATATATATAAATATACGAGAAGAATGTTGTGTTTGCCAATATATACCTTTTGTTTTAGAGGTTCTTCGTGCGTTAACTGTCAAAATAAGAAAAATTAAAAATGCATGCCCAAACAAGGATAAGTTGACTTTGACTATTAACTTGAGCATTTAAATAATTTATATTCCAGTTTTGAAATTGAACCAACATACTCAAAAGAGCGGAAGAGAGATATTCAGGAAGAGAGATATTCAGAAAACCGAGAAAAATTTCTAGTTCATTTGAATGACATTATTTAAAATCCAAAGCGAAAGAACATTTGTAATTAAATCCAATTTCAACTGCTCAATCCACAAAACTAAATCAAGATTATTATTAGATACAACAAAGATCTAATAACAACTTCTAACATGCAAATCAAACGATACGAGGTAAATTTCATTCAAGGGAACAAATTAAAGCTGGAATTTATGTGAAACAATATATTTATTCCCTTTATGTAAAACAATATATCTGAAACTATCTACTTGCAGCAATTCTAAAGTTATTCAAATAAAACACTCAATCCATGATAGAGGAAAGCATCAAGTCAATCAAAAATCCATGATAGAGGAAAACACCACATACCTTTATCACAAGTTTGTGTAATTGGGGTGAAGCTTGAATGAGTGAATCAAGAAACTTGAGACTTTCATTCCTATATATAGGAGTTTCCATTTCCAAGTGCTTGAGCTTTTGGAATTTTGGAAATGTTCTCAAGTAGAATGTACTTCTATCATAAACCTCCTCCTGAATAAGATTAATTAGAAGCACGTAATATATTTCAGTATCAAATATATACCGAAAGTAAATGATCAAGATTAAATAGTGAAAATAAAATAAAAAAAATTAGAAAAATATACTTACCAGCAAGTGATAGAAATCCATATTTATGACCAGCTTCTGCAGTTGAGAAAACCAGGATGGCAGCTCACCACCTTCGAGTATCAAATTTCTCGTATGTAGTCCACCAAATGAACATTCATTAAGCGTAGGGATGTTGGTGAGTGACATGCGCAAGTCATTCCCATGGTATTTAAAAACAATAAGATTTATTGCTGAAATTTCAATATTTTCTAAAGAAAAACAACTTCCAATCTCCAGGTATTTTAGCTTAAGAGAAGGAGGAGCGTTGATTTTGAAATTGACTAAAGAGAAGGAGTCCTTTATAGTTAATCGTTCAAGAGAGGTGCAAGTGGTTAACATGTACGAAACCACTTCATCCGATAGGTTCACTGATGTTAGAGAAAGGGAGATTAAGTTAGAAAAATTATTACTAGAACGATCAAGATGATCAGTTGAAGAATTCAACACAGATTTTGGAAAAGAATAAGCATCGGCAAGTCGAGTATCTGATCCCCAACTATCAGAAAAGTCCAACTCAAGCCTCTGCACCTTTTTCTCAACAGAAAATTCAATCCAAGGATCAATGACGTGACCAAAGCTTTTATTCAAGTCATGACGTAGTCTAAATTTGTTTATATTTGAACCCCGATGCAATTTCAAGACTTGATTCACCCAATTTATGTATCTAGGCCTCTCAATAGGCATCTTAATTTTAAATCTTCCCATCCGTATGAAGTATTCAAGAAACCCTGTATCATCAAAATCAAAATCCAAGTTACAAGAAAGCTTCCATAGATTCATCCATCTTCGTGAAAGGACACTGCTTCTTCCTGCTTCTTTTAACGGCAACAATGACAGAATGGTGACGAGGATCTCATCCGGGAGGTTACTAATCCGGTCCTTCACATGATTGCACTATTAATCATAAATTAATTATTTCCTTAAATTACTGATGCAAAAGATGATTATAAATTAAATTAAATTAAATTAAATTAAATTAAATAATCCCAAGCAGAGTAATTCACCTCTTTTGCAACACATAACGGGGATACACTAGTCACCTCGCTTTCCATTTAATTGCTTGTTATAATCTGCAAATTCAAGAAAGAAAAAAAAAATGTATAGGTAGAGAAATCAATGAACGAGAACGACAAACACATGATAATTCATCCAACTCCTATGGTGTGCTCTGTAGAGATTGCAAGTTCGAGTCTGACCACTAGAGATTTATCTGTGCGATTAGTCGAGTAAAATTCAGATATTTCGAGAAAAAAAAAGCCAATTCATCAAAGCCGGATTAAAACATGCATAGACTAATATGTTTACCAAGGAAAAGTAAAAAATGTCGTAAAATCTAAAATCTTTTACTCAAATTTCCTTTACATCTGATCGCTAAGAAAACGTAAAAGTAAAAAAGAAAAATAGACAAAAAGAAATTCTTACTGTTTTCAACAACTTAATGAACAGATGGACAGAAATTGTTCTGAAAGAAAGCGATATAGATGGAAAGTTCAACGTAAGAGAGGAGAGTGAAGAGAGAAAGAGGAGTTTGATATTGATGTGCTGCGAGAGGAAGCCTTTTTATTGTTTTGTAAAACTACTAGTTTGCGTTAATCCGTTACGGGTTTGGATATTAGTCCATTACAACTAAGAAGTAGGTTTTAGCAAAGAAAACGTGTACAGTAAGGGATATAGAAGAGTCGGCCAAGTCATTTACCTTAGGGAACCTCTTTTATCAGTTTAAACTGATATCAGTCTCTCACATATTAATTAAATTCATACCTATAAATATATCCCACTAAGTGAAAGACTCACCCATTAATTCGAATCGATGCAAGAATTTTTCTTACCTTTGTGGATGTCGTGTCCGATAAATATTGCAGTAACACCAAAATGCCCCGTGATATGATATTTTAATTGCTAAATTCCAAATAAACCCATCAACTTTTGGCATTATTCGAATTCTCCCATATTAATTAACTCTATTATCTTCTTTTTCTGTATATTAAAAATTATGTCCATGCTCCAAATATATATTATCAAGGATAACTCCTAATGTATAAGAACATAAGTCCCCCATGTTTGAAAAAATAATTCTTATAAAAATTACCCCATATTTTAAACATATTGTTTGTGCAAATTGAATGTTTCTAATTAGTTCTTTTTTTTTTGGAAATTTTTTTCTTCATTTCTCATATATAGTAGTTCACTTTGGTTTGTGGTTAGATGGAATTTAGTATTATTGCTTTCTTGGGAGTCTCGTGTTACTTTTAATATAAATCATATGTATCTAGCTTTAGAAAGATGACTCACTACTTGCAATCTTTCCATTTTTGATTATTTGACAAAGATAATGGTTATCGGATTTATTGCATTCGATACACTGGCAGATTTATACTATGGCCAATGGGGTTGAAAACAATTAAAATTTCATGTATTTTTTCAACAAAAAAATAATATTTAAAGTCAATGTATTCTTAGTTAAAAAAAACTAATTAGCCTATACTAGAAAAAAAAATGTTCATATAGTTAAAAAATAAGGATGAATAGCTCTGAACTCTCATGTAGTTTATCGAAAATGCATAGAATCCCTTGAAATTTTAAAACCCCCTATAATCTCTCAACAGTGCATACGTTCCCTCTCCATCAAATATAATTAATTCTTAATGACATTCCAACTCCTGAAATTGGTTAGTTTGTACCAAGTCTCTTATTATTAATATAATTAATTTTTAATAACATATACATAACATACAAGTTTCCTGAAATTCAGCCAACTATGACAATGTCATTCTCGGATACACATATACGTACATAACATACATGTATTCATATGTGCCTAATATGGTAGCACATTCGTACGGAAGTATATATACATTTAATTCATTCCTTTTTATTGCTGGAATCAATTGAAGACAAAGAAATGACGAGAGAGTATATAGTAATAGTACTACTAAAACAGTACAAACAACTCTTGACTGAAAAGAAAACATAAAAATATATGACAGATTAATGTAGTACTACTAGTAATTCAACGTTAGGAGGAAGTTTCTCTGCCAAGAATTTAGCATGTTCTCGAGCTATTGCCTCGATAGCTTCCTCTTCTTCCAAATCTAAATATCTACGCCACAACTTGGGATGACGAGGATCTATGATAACCTTAGAAAGAAAGCCGTGGGGCGTGCGTACATAGATACACAACAAAATCAGCATCACCTTCATATCCACGCCACCCTACGAATTCAACTATCTCAAGATGTTGGCGTGAGCATGGCTCAATCGACCATAATCGTTCTAGTTTATGGGTCGTCCAACATCGCCTATCATATAATATATACAGATGTAGTCCTCAACTCACAATTACTTAAAAATGAAACGTACATATACCATGTGAGTTTAAACAGTAAGATGCAGAGGTTGCCATACCTTTTGTTTTGGAGGTTCAACATGTACTAACTGCCAAAATAACAAAGTTAAGACATGTAACACAAGGATAACTTGACTTTGAGCATATTAAAAGATAAAATCTGACTTCATACTTCCACAGATGATCACAACATTACCTCAAATTTTTCGCAAATATGCATGTACCATAAGCAAGTCTAGTATAGAGAATGACAAAAATTTATTCCCTTTCGTAAAGGTGTAAAACAATATTAGTAATTACACTTTTCACAATTCTAAAGTTATTCAAAAAAAAACACTTAATTGATGATGCATAGACGAAAAGAATGAAGTCAATCAAAATATCTTGTCAAAGATTTATGGCGCGTATGGCCGGATGGTCAATCAAGTTAGATTAAATTAAAGGGGGTGGTGAACAGAAATGACAATATTGTCCCTGAAATTGTAACTCGAAGACTTAAACATTTATCACTAAGAAAACACTAGATATATTTTTAATTAATTATAAATTTACGTATAAAGCTGGCTATATATCTCTAATCATGGTAAAATATGTGAAATATATATCTAATGTAATGTTTTGTCATGAATATAAGAGCCCCTTGATCTCAATACACTTCAACTATTAACACCGCACATACCGTTATCACAAGTTTGTGTACTTGGGGTGAAGCTTGAATAAGTGAATCAAGAAACTTGAGGCTTTCATTCTGATATATATGAATTTCCAATTTCCAGTGCTTGAGCTTTTCGAATTTTGGAAATGTCCTCAAGTAAAATGCACTTCTGTCATAAACTTCCGCCTCAATAAGATTGAGAATTAAGACCATATATAATATACGTTAGAATAAAAAATATACGTACTGAAAAATAAAACAAAATAGCTAGTGAGATGAAAATCATCATCATGTAAACGTACTTACCATGCGATAGAAATTCATATTCATAACCAGCTTCTGCAGTTGAGAAAACCAGAATGGAAACTCACCACTTACTAGTATCAAAAATTTCAAGTATTCTCCACCAAGTGAACATTCAGCAAGTGCAGGGATGTTGTTGAGTGCCATGCTCAAGTCATGCCCATCATATTTAAAAACAATGAGATTTATTGCTGAAATTTCAATATTTTCTAAACAAGTGCGTCCTCCAATCTCCGAGTATTTTAGCTTAAGAGAAGAAAGACCATTGATTAATGTGAAATTGACAAGAAAGAACGAATCCTTTATGGTTAATCGTTCAAGAAAAGTGCAAGTAGTGAAAAAGTATGAAAAGATTTCATCCGTTAAGTTCACTGATACTAGAGAAAGGGATATTAAGTTAGAAAAATCAAGAGGTGAATAATTCAACACAGATTTTGGAAAAACGTAAGCATCAGCCAATCGAGTACCTCCCCAGCTATCAGAAAAGTGCAACTCAAGCATCTGCACTTTTTTCTCAATGCCAAATTCAATCCAACGATCAATGACGTGACCAAAGCTTTTATTCAAGTCATGACGTAGTCTAAATTTGTTTATAGTTGAACCTCTATGCGATTTCAAGACTTGATCCACCCAATTTATGTACCTACTCCTCCGAATAGTTCCAAGTTGTATGAAGTATTCCAGAAACCCTGTATCATCAAAATCAAAATCCATGTTACCAGTGAACTGAAGGATCTCATATATTTAGAGCTAGGAACATTATCTAGCTAAGAATTGAGCGGAAGCGAAACATGACATTCAAAATTTTTCAAAAATTCAAAGCAAATATTCATATGAAACTCTAATATTGATATCATGTGATTAACATATGCAAAACATATATATAGCAAGTATATATATTGACAAGAGATAGTAGAAGAGTATACCTCTTGTAGACAACTCATGGAAGTATGAATCTGAAATTTTTGCTCACTTGATGGAAGACACCTCCTCTTGAAAGCACAAGAGCTCTAGTCCGTCCCTACGAGCAAAGAATCGCTTTTCCACTTTCATGGTTGTTTTGTGCTAGATCTACCATGGAAGATTTATGAGCTTGATTGTGAAGAAAAGAGCAAAACCATTTCCTCCTTCTTGTGTTCTTCATGGCTGTGTTTTTTATGAAGAAGAAGAAGAGAAGACTATTTCTCTATGTACTTTATTTTTCAGCTATGTATGATGAAGAAGAGAAGGCTTCTTCATTGTTGCGTTTTTTTCTCTTGTTCATTTCAGCCAGGGAGGCTTAGCCAAGCAAAGAAGAAGACAATTCTTCTCACTTGATTGTTGTCTCCAACGTGTAGAGAGAAGAGAAAGATGACAAGCCTTGTCATATTTTTTTCCTTACTTTCCTCATTGTTGTCCCAACTTTTAAACAAAAGAGAAGACAACCTTTCTTAATTCTTGGTTGTGTTGTCTCTTTGTTAGAAAAGAAAAGATGATAACTTTGTCATCTTTTGTTTCTTTTATTATAGTATTTTTTCACTAATATATTTAAATATCCAACCTAATCACAATTAGCTAAAATTATGAAAACAACCTTTTCATATTTTCACATTAGTCCCAACACTTAATAATAATTGTATATTGATTCCAATAACTTTTAAAAGGTCAATTACACCATTGTTAACTCCTTAACAATTACACAATTGTTAACTCCTTAACAATATAAGAGAAACAAAATATAATTGTCAATACTTTAACAACTCAAGAGAAACTAAACGCAATTGTTAACACTTTAACAATTCAAGAGAAAATAAACGCAATTGTTAACACTTTAACAATTTAAGAGAAACTAAATCAAGCTCAATAGGAAAAACATTCACTATGCTCTATTGTGTGTGACTTTCTAAATTCACCGCTATATAGCATTAAAGAAACGTTGAACACTTTCAATGTTAATCAAACTATTTGATTTGTTTAGAGAATATCTCCCATCATTCTCAAAACACTTTTAGAGTTTTTAAGTGACGTTCTAGCTACTAATGTATCAAGACAGTTTATAAAGCAATGAAGTCTTATTCAAGTGAATCTATTTATGGTTGCCGATTATCGTATAATCCAATCCTTTCATTAATTGTCCCGTCGAGCAAGAACCATGATCCGATTAAGTTCATAGACTCGAAACGATGCATAGATCCAAATGGTGGAATGAAAGATGACACATGGAAAAACCCATTTCCATAATTCATGCCTTGGCCAAGGACTTCTTCATTCAACAACCAAACTTGGATCGCATAGGATATCGCCTCATGCCGGAGGTTAATGGATCCTATCTTGACCACTACCTGTCAATCACTATACCAAACGAATGAAACAGCGAGAAGACATATCTCATCTCGTTTGTTGAGACAGGTATTATCCAAACGCTTGAATCAAACCCCAATACATGTGACAACCGTAATGTCTCAAGTCTAAGGATTACATACACAATCGCAACGAATAACAAATTATTGATCCAAAGTCATGTAATATGTTATTCACGTCACATTCAATGATTCATTCAACTAATAGTCATCCACATGTTTGTTAGTTGCATCGCTATGCTGTTATGGCACGTGGCTCACCATCCTTTATTATTAATATTTCTATGTTAATCAAATGTAACAATACATGTGATAGTCCGTAATTGATTATTAAAGTCCCGATCAAATAATCTAAGGACTATGAACACTTTAAGTATTTATCATATTAAGGAAATATGCCAACATATTCTAAACGCTTTTAGAATACATTCCTGTAATGAAAATACTAGGGACTCATTCATACACGTAAAGAAGGAGAATATAAATGTCCTAATTATGTCAATATATAAACGAACATATAAACACTAATGCCATAAGTAAATGTCAAAATGCCCCAATATATGTCGTCCCAATATGTAGCATTAGGCATATCTCTAACAATTTTTCACTTGCACTAATGCTATGAAACATAGTATTAGTACAACAAACAATGATATCGTATACTCATCTTCTTAAAACGGGGACCTAGCTGTGACTGATTCATAGCTACGGTAAGTGGGTTAGCTACATCAAGAGATGTGGCCGTTTTCTTCAAAGACATATCTCAATATGATTATTGGCTACAGATACAACATGAAGATGGAAACACTTTTCCAAATGTTTGGACATACAGTGAGACTTTGGTTCCACAAGCTTGTGCAGTAGCTCCGTATAGTCATAATAATAAAAGCATCACAACTTAACAATAGGAACCATAACCAACTCGTATGATTTCCTCGATCCAAACAACTTATTTCGTAATATTATATATCACTAAAAACATAAGTTATGTAATGGAATCTACAGTTTTCTCAGAACCTTTCTAACTTACTGAGCTCCCACTACAAATAAACGTGAACCCTAACATAGACATTCTATTATAAGATTCAGATTAAGAATCTGAACTAGTAAATCCGTCACTACGGAATTTACCTCCTCCATGAACTAAAATAGATCTTTAGTGCTTCCCAAGTATTTAAGAATATACTTCAATTCTATCAACCATTCCCAAACCTAGATTGGATTGATATTTACTTGTAACACTTTACAGTTTACGCAATATCAAGTCTTGTACATAGTATAGCAAATATGAAGTTACTATAACTTGAATACAAATTTGCTATGCAACTAGAGTTTCTTGAACACCTTCAAAAATACTTTATGTACAATCTAAGGAATATGTCGAGTAATCTTTTCGTATTATCACCATAGCAACAAATTCACAAGATACGAACGACATGTTCCATATGGAGAGCATTTAATATGACTAGACTATAATTAATATCACAACACATATATCATCAACTATGATATTGAAGTCATCATTATTGCAATCATAGAAAAGTGGATGCGCTCCCACTATTCTTTTGCAATCACAAGGTTCATCTACATTTTAAATGAAATATAACTCTTTAATCTCATTTGAAATGGGTGAAACATTTCCAAGGAATTTACTTAAAAATCCACAAGTGGATTTATCAAGTATGCACATATTACTCATATCAATAGATCAGAATCATCAATATAGTAATACAATGTGCTATAATGACTAGCATAATACAACGAGACTAAAGCACAATAATTGGTAAAAGGACTTCATCATAGCTAACACTTTGACTTTGATGATATCTTTTAGAAACCAATATAGCTATAAAAGGTCATTACCTCTTTCCATTAACTTCAACCTTTATCTCGGAGATTAATATCCAGATTAAACTAAAGTATATGAAGTCTAATCAATATGTTTTACATTATATAGTTTCTTGGAGTCGATATCAAATATACTGGTTCTTTGTAAATTGTAGGGTCAACTAATTGATGATTTTCTGAAATACACAAACAACTTTTGTGCATCCCCGAAAGGATATCCAAATATTCCTTTTAAGTATGAGATACACTACTAGATTTGCAAAGATCTTGCGTGATGACACACTCCAGTCCTTATTGAATAGATTCATTTTTTTGGTCTAGGTTTTCTTAGAATGCAACATCTTCTTGAACAAAACATTTTATTAAAAAAGATAACAATCTGATAGATCAATAGACATTGATCATTAAATAGAAATTATATCCTACAAAATTAGGATATACTATAAAATTACCTTTAACCAAAACTCCCACTAGTCCGTACAAAACTTTTCAATAAAAGTAGGACAACCCAAAATTAATATAATTAATTCTTGGTTGCTATCCAACTTATATCAAATATAAAGTTCTAGCAATAGTAGGGATTTATTATTCAATATAATATTAAATTAAGGAAAGCATGACCCACAAATAAATAGAATGATTAGTCAAACTAATCAACAACTCTACTATGTCCAACAAAGCACGGTTTCTTCACTAAGAAAACCCTATTTAATTGTGGTACACCGGACATTATTAATTTCGATACTATATCAAAATTTTAGGATACTCAAACAAAATAGTACTTAAGTATTTTACCGTCATAATCTAATCATAAGGCACTAATACATTTTTTTATACGAGACTATTCACAAATAGCTCTAAATACATCAACATGTCCTAATTCAAATAGGCTAGTAGTTTTAATCCTTTATCAAACAAAGGATGATTTGGTTAACATTCCAATAAATAAGATGTATAAGTTGATCAAACCAACCTAATCATTATCTTATTATTAGAAAAACCTAATCATTTAGAAACTACAATTAATTTGGATTATTTGAGTAATTTTAAAATTTAGTGGATGGTTATAACGGTTGACAATAAGCTTGCAATACATTCTTTCATCCATATCAAGATAATAAAGACTACACCATAATGCGCTTTTACAAGCTTTAGGAATATACATTTTATTCCTAATATCATTTAGGTATAATCCTTAAAATATAAAATATATCTAGAAGGCATCCAAACAAAGTGTCTTTAGCTAACGCAACAACCTTTGTTTCATTTGCTAACACTGAAAATATTTCACGCTTCCGAAAATGCACTATTGAGATTAAGATTCTATCCTCGAACACATTCACTAATGTTTCACTAGAATTCATAAAGCAGTACCAATCACAATCAAAGAAGATTTATAATTCATAGTAGCTTTACAACCTTGACATTCAAGCTATAAAGATACTTTGGATTAAAACCTCTTTTAATGTCCGGTTTTAAGGCTATGAAAATATCTTTTACACATGCCTACACAATCCTTAATTTTCTTCTTAGATATGCTCCCACTGGCTAATAGTAATCATATCTCTTTGCCTTTCTTCTTTGCATTACCACTAACCAAAGAGGAAATATAAATATGAGAATGAATTCCATTTATATCTAATATCATGCATTAAATATGCTTACCTCAAAACCATTTGCTAGTTTAGAATTATATTCTTTACATCTTGCATACCCTTATGCAAACTATGAAAGAATACAAATCCTTACCATATTTAATTTGTTTTACTTATCATCCATAAGTACTACAACTTTTCGTTTTGATACATTATCAAGATGAAAAATAATGGAGCATGTAATTCTAAGATTTTATTGAGTTTCTAAGAACCATTCTTAGATGATAACGTTAATCAAAGAGTTTGGTCTGGTTGCGCGATATAAAATCTAGTTAATTAAAAATGACGAGTTCATAGTTGTAGCAATAAACGTATGCATAAAATAAGATTGCTAGTTGACATGAAATTTGTTAAAATATTTAATTTGGCCTTTAATTAAATGATACCTCCTACTAATTTTATTGATTCCCACACTTCCTAAATGAGATCGTGAATCAAATTAAAGACTCATTAGTAGGTGACCATAGTTCTCTTTAATATGAATACCCCTCAGCTTTGGTGCATTATTGGAATATACATACAAACAGTTAGTGTAACGCCCCGATCCCTCACGAGACCGGAGGCTCTAATAACCATGCTATTCTTAACCTAATACCAAACCCGGTCACAAAATTTTAGGGGAAAAACGGACAGAGTTTCCCCTGTACTATGGACATTCTGAAAACCTGTAAATATTCAATATAGATATAAAATAACCTAGAACACCAATTCTAATCAAAACCTAGCTCCAAGGCCATCCGAGCCTTAAAACAAACAACAATACCAAAACCACACAAGCATGCAAGAAATTTGTTTACAACATACTCTAGTTGCCATAACATTCTAGGATATCAATAAAACATAATTAAAGGATAAACATTTCTACCTTAAGCCAATCACTCCCAAGCATGCAAAGCAACTAGAAATAGAAATATAAGTTATTACAAGCCATAGAATTACCACTGCTACTACATTATCAGACTTCCAGCTTATATATTACTCAAATACATACATGAGCTTTAAGGCCCCAAAATAGATTATACATAGGACAACAAATTCTTCACATAGCAACCAGAAAGCACATCCGCCTCAGACAAATATCACACAGCAGCTAAGGCAACTCCACCAACTGTGCCACCTGAAACATGTTAGCGAGGTATGAGCAACCACTGTTGCCCAGTGAGGGATATGGTCCCGGGGCGTGCAATGCAACAGATAATACAGTTATACAACAATAACACTTAGTCAATTAAA
The DNA here is from genome assembly GCA_037974665.1 of Ehretia macrophylla. Lineage (NCBI taxonomy): Eukaryota > Viridiplantae > Streptophyta > Magnoliopsida > Boraginales > Ehretiaceae > Ehretia > Ehretia macrophylla. Next base: position 46,861,334 of record CM075767.1, read on the forward strand.
GAAACAATGATAACTTAAATAACCACACATTTAAAAGGATACATTTCACACAATCCCCTATACACCAATCTTCACTGATCTTCATTCACGATCCACGAACCACGAGCACGATCACGATAAGCCGGCATAACCCCAATCACTCCAGTGGGTGTACTCCGGATGTACCCCGAATCCTATGACCCAACATCCCCTGGCAATCTCCGGACCAGGCGAATGAGGGAATAGGGCACGGAGTTTGAATATCCACCGGCAAGCCCTCTGCCGCCCAGCCGATATTCAACACATCCGCCCCTGGCACTATGGTTGCGCAACCACGATGCAATACACTTAAAAAAGACAAATTAAAAACAAAAATATAAGCAGTAACACATAGGAGGATCAACAAAGTAGGTTGACCTCGATGCAAATAGAATAGAAGCAATTATAGAAGCTAATAAGCAGTTTACAAAGGAACATATACAAAATAAGCATAGAATCATACCAAAAGCTCCAAATCAATTTAAAATCACATATAAACACTCAAGAAGTCATACCATGGGTTTAGAAGTATGAGACAACTGAAATAGCACATAAACCCCTTTGTTTTTCAAACTATTTCTCTTCCAAACCAAGGTTAATGATTCCATTTTCAAGGGAAACTCTCCCAACCTTCTAACTAACCCTCAAGGTACCCTCTCAACCCTCTAACTCATTCAAATGGCTGCGATTTCCCCGAAAGCCCTAAATTCCCTCTTATGGCTTTAAACTACACATACATTGTCCGGGATTCAAACAAGGGATATCAAGGCTTCTATAGCACCTAGGTAGCTTAAGGATACTAGAATTGAAGCCCGAATCCACCCGGATTCACATGAACCCCGAAACCCCTTTGTTAAAGTCGGATATTTCACGTTTTATGCGATTCTAGAGCAATTCAAGTGCACGGGGCTATTAGACTACCTTCATTAGCACCTAAGGCATCTATTAAGAGTGTTAAATCAAGCTAATATGTGCAATTACACAAAACCCTAGAAAAATGTCACTATTCACCTCATAAATTCAAATGACGATTCCAACCGTTTAAAATGTGAACTAATAGCTCAAATGTGTTCTCTAGCACTTATATACAAGGTATAATAGCATAGATAAGCTTTGCAATAGTATTTGATAACATTTTCAACAAATCAAGAAAAATGTAACATTTTAGATATGCATAAAAAGTCATGAAAACCCTCACCAATTGCGCGTAGGAACTCTCGGGAGGCTAGCAAACACCCTAAACTACTTGCTCCTAGCTTGGTTTGGCTTGGCTTGAAGATTTGATGAGCAAAATCCTCTCATTCTCCTCCTACACTATTCTCGGATTTGCTACAGTGATTTTTCAGCATTTTTTTTTTGTTTTGTTCTTTGCTAGGTATGGGCTAAGGTGGGTAATATAGGGTGCATAGTTGGGTGGGGTCAAGTTTGGGTATTTAAAAGGTCACTTATAATGCGCATAGTAAGCTTAAAACGAGCCTAGAGTGAAACATGTGAGCTAGCTAATTAAATCTCTAAGTTAGTTACGTAACACTATTCATTCAACTACAAAAATTATTTTCTAAACGAGCTCTCCTATCGCCTCTAGCTCAATTGCACATTTTTTCCACTACTTTTACAATTAATATGATTTAATAAAAATGCTAATTAACCAATAGAATGCAGTTTAAAAACGGAGTGAATAGTAATTTAAGAAGACAATTAATAAGGCATAAAAAGAGGTGCGCAAATAAAGGATGCAACAGTAATTGAATGCATGGCTAAATCTCGGGCGTCACAGTTAGCAACGATTACTATCTATATCACTATATAGGATATAGCCATTTTGCCCCTAAATCATCGTAACCTCAGCTTTGGTGCATTATTGGAAATGTGATCTAGTTAGATTACACCCACTGTCACAGCGTTGCGACAATTTGAATCACGGACCTCAGTTTTAGTGCATTATTGGCCTCGTGATATTGGAACAACACAACATCACTATGCTTGCTAGGTAAACATAATACTTTCATGGAATATGTCTTCCTACCTTTGGGTTAGCCAAGACATATCCAATTGAGCAAATATAACCTAGGATAGTAGAGGGCAACGATAAACACTTTTACCGCTTTACAATCTAATATGTTTGCACGTAGGAAGATTTTGAATTTAATTAGGTCTCACTTTGCACATTAGTTAATTTACAAGCATACATCACATATAAGCAAATAAATAAACATACATGCAAAATCATACATTATGGTGGATCATGGACTTAGACTATGAATTAAATCAAGACAAAAATAAAACCTAAACAAACACATCAACATGTCTTCTTTGGTCTTGTCTTCTTGAATTCTTAAAAGATCCAAAGCACCTCCAACTCCTTGAAAGTCTCCAATGGTCTTCTTGCAAACTTCTTGTAGAAATTACATACATTATGTCTCACTACAATTTCTCTCAATTGGAAGAAAATAAAACGAGACTTATGTCTCAATTACATACTAATGAATGATATAATTAGTTACAACGCTATCTAATGAAATTACAACTAATTAACCATTTATTAACCAAGTCCATGATCAAATTCACCATTTATCATCCAACATCACAATGTAAGATAAAACTCGTAAATCATAGGATATGCATCATATACATAAACAATAAAGCTAAACAAGCAAGCTAACACAAACTAATGTATCCAATACATTAAATAAATAAAAGGCATGTTTGCAATAAGTTTCATATCTTGAGATTTTAGCATCTCATGTTAAACAACACAAAAGAACTAGATAAAATCAATTTTAAGTCCATACTTGTTCAATAAGGCCCAATGCAAATTATTTGTTAATTTTATGCCCAATTTGAGTTCCAAGGCTCATTTTAATCTTCACTAAGAAAAACAATCTCATCTAATCTTATTAGACTAAAGCCCACTAATTTTTAAGCCCATTGGACTTAACCAAAATCAAACCAATTAATCATTGCTTTCAATTTATGACCCATCATAAATTTGCTGCACATATACCAAATATTTTGACTCGTTTAGCCTATCCACAATTCTCCAAAAATTCTGAAATTTTATCGAGACGTAGCTCTTTGATGTAGATAGTTTTAGAATCAAACGGAACTCAATTCGGAGTTAAATTGACTGAGTTTTGCCTCTTAGAACACAACTACGCAAACTATCCAGCTTTACCCGAGAATCAGTGAACTTACTGATTTTGATTTTTTTGAAACCCTTACCCAAGATATTAGGTGTGACACCCCGATCCCTCTCGAGACCGGGAGTTCTATCAATCAAACTAATCACAACCCAAACCAAACCCGGGCAAATTTTTTAGGGAAAACGGACGGAGTCTCCCCTGTTTATAGGCGAAATGCAAAACCTGTAATAGCATATAAATGGACCACCACCGTGTCCAACCATACAAAACTTCCTCAAGGCCATCTGAGCCTCGGTTCTCAACAATTTAAACTCAGCAAGTATACATACATTTCCAATTTAAAAACTAACCTATCTTTTCATTTTGACAAGTACATTCAATTTAGGCAATTAAACCATACAAAGCTACTGCATAAAATAAACTATCATGCCATTCTAATTCTTTTCCTTTGGACATTACAGCCATGCATTGAAGTTAAGCTACATTAACTATATACATAATCTAACTTATCAAACCATTCCAACTACATAGCTAGATTTATATTACATTTCTTTTAACAATAATTACATACAACATAAAAGCATACAACTTGACAACTTTGACAAATCAAGTTAAATAGGCACTCAAGACAACTCTTCAAGCACGGACTTTCACGAAATCACGAACTTTCTAGCTAACAAGGCATTTCCTGAAATGTGGTGGTGAGGAGTGAGTATACACAACACGTATACTCAGTGAGGGCGAGACATATATCGAATTGGAGAGAAAGAAGATCGTGCAATGCAAATAGGTACAGTTAAGCAATACAATCAATAAAAGGCATTCAATATAAACAACAATACAATTAAACAACTAAAGAAAGCATTAACACAACCAATCAAAGCTATACCACACTTTGAAGGCTATGGTTCACTCGAGCGAGTAATGTACCGATCACGATTCCGATGACTTTAACGATGACGCGCCGACCCAAACCACCTTATAACACCGGTTTGGAATACCCCGGAAGTATCCATCAATTCTCCGACCCAAATCTCCCTGGGAGGCAACCCAAGCGAGAAAGGGAATAGCAGCGGAGCTAGAGCAACCAACACTGGCAACCCAAGGCTACCCAGAGAGGCTCATCACTCACGCGCGAGACACTATGCAATGCAAGACTCGATACAAGGCGATAAACAAGCGATAAAGCCACACGTGAAAGAATAACAAAGTAGGTTACTCTCGCATGCAATAGCAGCAATTTGATAAGTAATTCAATCCAAAACAACTCAAACAAGTATTCCAAGTAATTCTAAACATTCTATAAGCATAAAGACAAGAAAACACACAAAACACAAATCGGCCCCAACTATCAAAATGCTACCATTTCCAAACGAGCCAAGAGTTCTGGAAACCGACTTCGCCAAACCCTCCTAGGTCACCATAAGGCACGTCTAAAGACCCCGAAACCTTACTTTACTCTAGAACTCGCGCAAAGCCCTGATTTCCCCCTTTCTCGTTTGAACTACAACTATATCAACCAAACACCCAACCAACGCCATAATCGCACCAAAAGTGCTTCCATGGCCTCCCGAAGCAATGCCAACACGCAAAACGAGAAAATGCAAAAGTCGACCAAAACGACCCCAACTTTCCCAAAGGCTTAATTCTTGTTTTTTCCCCTACGCAACCCAAACAAACCACACATTTTAGCATTCTAGCATACCTAGCACGTTTCTACATCAACGGAAAGCATAACAGCGCAATTTCAACGTTTCAAGGTTTTACTATTCATAAAACACTATTCATTTCACAATTTTATTTGGAATCACAACATTTAACCGTAGAAAATGTTACAAAGCTATAAATACATGTTCTACAAATGCTAAGGAACATTCTAGAAGTATCAAATCGCTTTAAATAACGATCTACGGATAAATCTAAAAATTGACAAAGTTAACATATATAACGTATAAATGCGCAAATAACATGCTTCCCTCACCTTAGACGCTCCTAGATGCTAGGAAAACCTCGTAGAGTGCCTCGGAAACCACCCCGCACAAGCCCATGCGAAGAATCGAAGATTTGAAGTTGAGATTTTCTTTTTTTTTTTCTCCTTCTTTTCCTCATGGTTTCAAGCCTTTTTCTCTCTGTTTTTTTCGTGCACATTCTGCTTATTTTAAAAAAAAAATGTCAAGAAGTCAAAGGTCAAAATTCGGTCAACCCGCTAAACCAAAACAACTATGCGCGACCTCACGAAAACGGCCATAACTTCTTCTAGAAAACTCCAATTCATGAACGGGTTGAACCCTCATAAACTAGACTCATAGAGCTTTCCAACCATATATAATTTGCTACCTAACTCTTCCCCAATTGGTTCAGATTTAATTCCAAAGTTGCCCCAAAATTTGACTAACTTAACATTGCATTTTTTTTATTTCTAATCCCAAGTTTTCCTTTTATTAAACATTTCAAAAATTCCCACCTTGTCCTAGTTGGTCAATGTAGATGAAAAGTCAACTAGTTTGGTCAAAGAAGGTGAAAGGTCAATAAAATGCAATTTAAATGAACTTAAAATGCTATTGAATACATGCCAGGTTCGGGGTATCACATTAGGAGATGCATATTCGAGGATGAAATGTTCTACTATCTCTATAGCATAACATATCCAAAAATCAGCCAAATCTAAGAACATTTACTATGCCAAAATAGTCACGCAAGAACAGTGGACAGAAACATTTTCAGAAATGTTGAAACTCTTTCCTTGTTCTTTTGTGCTCAAGACATTAGAAACTTTAAGCAAACACATATGTAATCACATGAACATCAAGTCCTTGCTCTGATACCACTTGAAGGATCTCATATATTTAGAGCTATGAACATTATCTAGCTAAGAATTGAGCGGACGCGAAACATGACATTCAAAATTTTTCAAGAATTCAAAGCAAATGTTCATATGAAACAAAATATAATTGTAGATTGATTAGCCCCAACACTTCATATTTTCACATTAGCCCCAACACTTAATAATAATTGTATATTGATCCCAATAACTTTTAAAAGGTCAATTACACCATTGTTAACTCCTTAACAATTACACAATTGTTAACTCTTTAACAATATAAGAGAAACAAAATATAATTGTCAACACTTTAACAACTCAAGAGAAACTAAACGCAATTGTTAACACTAACAATTCAAGAGAAAATAAACGCAATTGTTAACACTTTAACAATTTAAGAGAAACTAAATCAAGCTCAATAGGAAAAACATTCACTATGCTCTATTGTGTGTGACTTTCTAAATTCACCGCTATATAGCATTAAAGAAATGTTGAACACTTTTAATGTTAATCAAACTATTTGATTTGTTTAGAGAATATCTACTGTCATTCTCAAAACACCTTCAGAGTTCTTGAGTGACGTTCTAGCTACTAACATATCAAGACAGTTTAAAAGCAATGAAGTCTTATTCAAGTGAATCTATTTATGGTCGCCGATTATCGTACAATCTAATCCTTCCATTAATTGTCCCGTCGAGCAAGAACCATGATCCGATTAAGTTCATAGACTCGAAACGATGCATAGATCCAAATGGTGGAATGAGAGATGACACATGGAAAAACCCATTTCCATAATTCATGCCTTGGCCAAGGACTTCCTCATTCAACAACCAAACTTGGATCGCATAGGACATCGCCTCACGCTGAAAGTTAATGGATCCTATCTCGACCACTACCTGTCAGTCACTATACCAGACGAATGAAATAGCGAGAAGACATATCTCATCTCGTTTGTCGAGACATGCATTATCCAAACGCTTGAATCAAACCCCAATACATATGACAGCCATAATGTTTCAAGTCTAAGGATTACATGCACAATCGCAACGAATAACAAATTATTAATCCAAAGTCATGTAATTTGTTATTCACGTCACATTCAATGATTCATTCAACTAGTAGTCATCCACATGTTTGTTAGTCGCATCGCTATGCTGTTATGGTACGTGGCTTACCATCCTTTATTATTAATATTTCTATGTTAATCAAAGGTAACACCATATTTGATAGTCCCTAATTGATTATTAAAGTCCCGATCAAATAATATAAGGACTATGAACACTTTAAGTATTTATCATATTAAGGAAATATGCCAACATATTCTAAACGCTTTTAGAATACATTCCTCTAATGAAAATACTAGGGACTTATTCAAACACGTAAAGAAGGAGAATATGAATGTCCTAATTATGTCAATATGTAAACGAACATATAAACACTAATGCCACAAGTAAATGTCAAAATGCCCCAATATATGTCATCCAAATATGTAGCATTAGGGCATATATCTAACAAGAACTTCCACAGGTTCGTCCATCTTCGCGAAAGGACACTGCTTCTTCCTGCTTCTTTTAATGTCAAGAATGAGAGAATGGCGATGAGGATCTCATCCAGTAGGTTACTAATTCGGCCCTTCACATGATTGCACTAATCATAAATTAATTATTTCATTAGTCATAGAATTAAGACGATATGCATTGAATTAAATAAAATAATTTTTGCAATATGTGGTGAGGAAACACACTCCTTCTCCATTTAATTGTGTTTTATAATCTTAAAGTACACAAATATGTAGATTCAAGAAAACATTAGTACAATTGATGTCCTTGCAAGCATGAACAAAAAAAATATCCATGATTTTGTGTACTATCAAATACATAAAATGAGACACATGAGAACACCAACTTGTTACCTAAACAGATATATTTAAGTAATCAACTAATTATCTACTCACAAAATTCTGTTAATGCTCGATCCATTAAATTCATCTTTTTCTCTCCCAACAACAAATTTTAATATGTGCACCTGAACTAAAAACAACTCTAACTGAAATGGTAAATCGAATTGGAGACTGTTAATAGGTAGACATTAGTTTTGATGTTTGATGTCAATGACAACGGAGTTAGTTTTCTATGAAGCCACTTTACACTCGAAGATATGTAGGTCTCATACACTCTTTTATTATATGGTGTTATAGGAGGCTCAACACAAGGGAGGCCCAACATGGATAATGGGCTTAAATCAAATAACATAATGACTCGACGCAACACTTGTGCCAAGATACCCAACACACGCTTTGCTTACTCTGTGGCTCAGTAGAGTCAGTTAGCCTAACAAACTTGACAAAAAATAAACAAAGGAATAGCATGAATTGTAGTAGGCTGTTTGTTATAGAAACTTCTTTCTCCTTAGAGTCTCCTTCTCCCTCAACCCTTCTCTGTTATATTTATGCTGCTTCATTGTACTAGTAAGCCATCTTTAGGCTCTACAATATCAATATTAGTTCAAATCAGCTTGTTTAATCTTTCATTGGTGCTTTCATTGCATTCATGGCGGATGGAACACGTCTCCAAACCATGGATGCCGCAATTCTAAGCTCCAAGAAGCTTTCTCTGTTCATGATACTTCTTTGAACTCCCTTCAATCCACCTTCTAACAAGTCATGTTTGAGGTTACCCTCAAGCTTACAGCCATGGATGGTCGTCTCCAGCAAGCTTTACGGCTCAAAGAGGCTGACCACACCACTGGTAGTTCTTCCTCTGCGCCGCCAGCGCCATCATCGTCGCCTAGTGCCTTTCACTCTCAAAATGTTTTTTGCCATGTCCGTGTTGATTCCCCACGGTTCGACGGTGAAGATCCGCTTGGATGAATCTTTAAGGCAGATCGTTTCTTCTCTTTTCATGCGGTCTCTGATGATCAAAAGCTTGATTTAGCTTCTCTTCACATGGATGGAGATGCTCTTCAGTGCTTTCAATGGATGAACACCACTTGCCCATTTTGCACTTGGCAACAATTCACAAAACAACTGGAAACTCGATTTGGGCCAACAGAGTTTGAAGATCACCAAGGAGCCTTGTTTAAGCTCTTCCACACCACCTTGATCCGTGATTATCAGTCTCAATTCGAGGCCCTTGCCAACCGCACCCAAGGGCTTTCTAAATCGGCCCTTGTGAGTTGTTTTGTTTTTGGCCTCAAACCGGATCTCCGCAATGAAGTTAAGGCGTTTCGGCCCAAAACCATATCCAACACCATAGCCCTAGCCTGTCTACATGAAGCCAAAATTATTGACTGTAAACGGGTCTTCCGTCGTTCCAATGCTCACAAAATGGATGACAAGCCCACTTGGAATTCCTGCAACCTACCTCTACTGCCTACACCACCAAACCCGTTACCACACATCGGACCTCACCCAAACACTCTACCACACACAAATCTTACTTCACCTATATTAGCCTTACCTACTCCACATATACAGACCACTACCCATATTACTCCAAACACACATAACATTAAACCTTCACTTCCAGATCGCAAAATAAGCCCTACTGAAATGTAGCATCGTCGTAGTCTTGGACTGTGTTACAATTGCAACGAAAAATGGGTACCGGGCCATCACTGCAAAACCCCACCTAGATTATACCTCTTTGACCCTGATTTTGCCGGAGATTTCGACAACGATAACGACGAAGCTCTTGCTACGGTAGAAGAGCTTCAACCCACTACTGAAGCTTCATTTCTTGCTCTTGGGGGTCAATTCACACCCACTACTATTTGTCTTCCAGCTAACCTGATTGGCGCGCCCTTACAAGTGCTTGTTGATGGTGGCTCGACAAAGAATTTTGTTCAAAGCCGTGTCGCTCGACACTTGGGCTTGAACCATCTCCAAAGTTTGGTGTAGTCGTCGAAAATGGTGAACGACTCCATTGTGAAGGGTGTATCAGAAATGCTGCTTTGAAAATTCAAGGTATTCTCTTTCTGGTGGATTTATTTATCTTACCATTACATGGTGCAGATATGGTGCTAGGTGTTCAGTGGATTGCATCATTGGGAAAAGTTCTATATGACTACAATGACCTCATACTTATCTTCATCCACCAAGGTAACGGGGTGTGTCTACGGGGTATCCGGGACTTTAAGGCTCAACCTATCAAGTATCACTGCTTCAAAAGGCTTGCTGAAACTGACGCAATTGATTCATTTTTCAACTACAAATTCAAAGTGATATTGGTATTTCTCAATCTGTTCATGATCAATCTCTTTCACAATTATTGAATAAATATGACTTTGTTTTTACTAAGCAACATGGCTTGCCACCTAGCCGTCCTTTTAACCATGCTATTTATCTAATTCTGGGAACACCGCCCATCAATGTTTGCCCATATCGTTATCCTTATTTTCAAAAGGTAGAGATTGAGAAATTGGTTGCGGAGATGCTTCGTCATGGAGTTATTAGACCAAGCATTAGCCCCTTCTCTTCACCGGTCCTCCTTGTGAAAAAGAAGGATGACACTTGGCATTTTTACACTGACTATCAGGCATTGAATGCAGCGACTATTAAGGATCTTTTTCCAATTTTGACTATTGATGAACTTCATGGTGCTATGGTTTTCTCTAAATTGGACTTACTATCCGGGTATTACCAAATTCGGGTTCGCGAGCCCGACATACATAAAACTGCTTTTAGAACTCATGACGGGCACTATGAGTACTTGGTGATGCCCTTTGGGTTAACAAATACTCTAGCCATATTCCAAGCCGCTATGAACGAGATATTTCAGCCCTATCTCTGCCGTTTTATGTAAGTTTTTTTTGATGATATTTTGATTTACAGTCCCTCTTGGCAAACTCACTTGGCACACTTGGAAACTGTCTTTCAAGTTCTTCAATTACATCAATTTGTTGCAAAAAGGAGTAAGTGTGTATTTGGTTAGAATTAGGTGGACTACTTGGGTCATGTTGTCACAGGCTGTGGAGTTCAAATGGACCCTCAAAAGGTCCAGGCGATATTGGAATGGCCAGTACCTCATTCAGTTCAGGCCTTGAGGGGTTTCTTGGGCCTCACAAGCTATTACAAGCGTTTTATCAAAGGATATGCAACAATAGTTGCTCTTCTCACCACTCTGTTACAAAAGGATTCATTTCAGTGGAATGATAAAGCACAACTATCTTTCCAACATCTCAAACGTGCTCTTACAACAGTACCTATTCTTACCTTATCGGACTTCTCAAAATTATTTGTGGTGGAAATAGATGCATCTGCCTATGGGATCAGTGCGGTCCTAAGTCAAGAGGGCCATCCAATTGCTTTCTTTAGTTCCAAACTCTTTCCTCGTATGTAGTCTTCTTCGACATATCACCGTGAGATGCATGCTATTACAGAGGCAGTTACTAAATGGAGACAATATCTCCTCGGCCCAGTGGTTCCTTATTAAAACCGATCAACGTAGTCTGAAAGAATTGAATGAGCATACCATACAAACCCTGGAGCAGCAGAAACGGCTTTCTAAGTTACTTGGCTATGTATTCGACATCTCATATCGGCCCGGTAAAAAAAATGTAATTGCTGATGCCTTATCTCGCATTCCTGTTATTACTCAACAATTACTGGCTTTCTCAACTCTCCATTATGGTTTCATCACTACTTTGCGCAAAGAAAACAATTAGAATGATACTTTGGTTGTTCTCCATAACAAACTTCAACAAGATCCTATGAGCCTGCCAAAATACTCAAGTAAAGATGGTATTTTATATTATGAGAAGCGTTTGGTGATACCATTTCCTTCACCTCTCCAAAGTCAGCTATTGGAAGAATTTCATAACATTTTTATCGGAGGCCATGTGGGCTCGCTTCGCACTTATAAAAGGTTGGCTGCCAACTTTTATTGGGATCATATGAGAAAAGATGTTGATAATTATGTGGCTGCATGTATTACTTGTCAAAAAATAAAAGCATTACAAGCCTCCCCAGCTGAGTTACTCCAACCCTTCCCCATTCCAGAACAAGTGTGGGAAGATATTGCACTTGATTTCATCACGGGTTTGCCATCATCTCATTCCAAAACTGCCATTTTTGTTGTCGTCGACAGATTGACTAAGTATGGTTATTTTTGTGCTCTTCCTAGTAATTTTACTAGTAGCATGGTCACAGCTGTGTTTGTCATAAAATAATTCGCCTCCATGGAATACCTCGCTCTATAGTCAGTGATCGCGACCTATTGTTTCTGAGCAATTTTTGGAAAGAATTGTTTGCCTCCAATGTCACGCCCCGACCCGACCGCACAAAAAGGCCAAGCCCGGACCCGACACACGGACGGAGTCTCCTCTGTACCGCGGACGATCCAAAAACCCTAAAAACAACATAAAACTTGCGAAAGCCATAAAACAATTAAAATAAGCCAACTTTCTTTGAAACATACATTTCTTCATTAACAATTTTGCAACCTAAAAATGATATGCATACTACACAATTATTTATGCCACTAATCAATTCCATTAGCATGCATTTCCTTACTAGTCACAAGAGTATAAGTTTACAACTTTACATTCTTTCAACTTATACAACATAAGACCGTAGAGGCCTCAAACTAGAAAATACATACAAGGCTACAAGCTTCAAAATTAAGCGACATCCAAGCAATATACATATCAAGCAAGACTCGCACAAAATCTGGTAACCAACCACCAGCAAAGCAAAGAAGTGCTATCACGGGAACACCTCCACCTGTTCCTCCTCCTCAATTACCTCAAGAGGGTCTGCTTCAACTACTCCTGTAAAAATATAGTATAGAGAGGAATGAGCAAAAACTATTGCTCAGCGAGGGCAATTGGTCTCAAGGACGGAGATGAGAGGAGTATGCAATGCAATTAGTCAAGCAATACATACAAGTATCATATAGAGATACCAATAAAGCCATCAATAAAGCAAGGCAAGTATTTAAAGCTGTAAACACTCATTCAAAGGATACGATACTCTTTTCACCAGTAACTTTCAAACATGAATTCGATGACGACGCGCCGGCCCAAACCACCTTATAACACCAGTTTGGAATACCCCGGAAGTATCCATCAATCTACGACCCAAATCTCCCTGGGAGGCAACCCAAGCGAGAAAAGGGAATAGCAGCGGAGCTAGAGCAACCAACAATGGCAACCCGAGGCTACCCAGAGAGGCCTATCACTCACGCGTGAGACACTATGCAATGCTAGACTCGATACAAGGCGATAAACGAGCAATAAAGCCACACGTGGGAGAATAACAAAGTAGGTTACCCTCGCACGCAATAGCAACAGTTGATAAGCATTTCAAACAGAATCAATACAAACAAGTATGTCAACCAACCATAAGCATTCCATAGGCATATTTTCAAGAAAACACACAAAGACACAAATCGGCCCCAACTATCAAAACACTACCATTTCCAAACGAGCCACGAGTTCTGGAAACCGACTTCGCCAATCCTCCTAGGTCACCATAAGGCACGTCTAAAGACCCCGAAACCTTACTTTACCCTAGAACTCGCGCAAAGCCCCGATTTCCCCCTTTCTCGTTTGAACTACAATTATATCAACCAAACACCCAACCAACGCCATAATCGCACCAAAAGTGCTTCCATGGCCTCCTAAAACAATGCCAACACGCAAAATGAAAAAATGCCAAACTCGACCTAAACGACCCCGACTTTTACCAAGGCTTAATTCCCGTTTTTTCCACTACGCAACCCAAACAAACCATACATTTAGGCATTCTAGCATACCTAGCACATTTCTACATCAACGGACAGCATAACGGAGCAACTTTATCGTTTCAAGGGTTTACTATTCATAAAACACTATTCAACATCCAATTTAAATTGCAATCTCAACATTTAACCGCAGAAAATGTTAAAAAGCTATAAATACACGTTCTACAATTACCAAGGAACATTCTAGAAGCATCAAAATGCTTTAAACAACAATCTACGGATAAAATCTAAAAATCACAAAGTTGATATACTTGACATTTAAATGCTCAAATAACATGCTTCCCTCACCTTAGGTACTCCTAGTCACTAGGAAAACAACGCTAGTTGCCTCGGAAACCACCCCGCACAAGCTCACGCGAAGATTGAACGATTGGAAGTTGAAAGGTTTTTTTTTTTTCTCTCTTGAAGCTCACGGTCTGCTCACTGATTTCAGCTGCTATTTTTTTTATTTTGCTTTGTTTTAGCTTATAAGGTGTTAAGTTGGTCAAATGGTCAAAGTCCTAGGTCAAACAACTTAAAACTTGGTCAAATGGCCTTATTTTGTGCATTTTAAAGCCATTTTAACTAAGGAAAGATTAAATATAGCTAACAACACTTAAAACATAAAATTTAAGTCATCTAAATACTAGTTTCACTATTTGTTGAGGACTAAAAACCGTTCTCTAGCTATTGCTCCCTAAATGCAATGCACGTTGCGACAACAAAGAAGTAACAATTTGAATTCTAAATACTTAAGAAAATATAATTTTCAAAATAATAAACAAGAAATTTTCACATTCTGGCTCGGGTATTACACCCTCTCCCCCTTAAAACAATTGCGCCCACACAATTCTTACCTGGTCAACAAACAACTCCGGATACTGATCCCGAACTTGGTCCTCTCTTTCCCAAGTCACTTCCTCAAACCCATGATGATTTCACAGAACCTTTACTAACGGAATACTCTTCCTGCGAAGCTCCTGAACCTTCTGATCCATAATTCGAATTGGTTTCTCTTCATAAGACAACTTTTCTTCAATCTGCAAAGGCTCTGGTTCAAGTACATGTGAAGGGTCTGGATGATATTTCTTTAACATAGACACGTGGAACATATCGTGCAGCCTCGATAAGCTCAGAGGCAAAGCTAACCGATAAGCCAAAGGACCTACCTTTTCGGTGATCTCATACGGACCCACATACCTGGGACTAAGTTTCTCGCTCTTACCGTGCCGAATCAACCCATTCCGAGGAGAAATCTTAAGAAACACCCAATCTCCCAAATCAAACTCAAGATCCTGACGGTGCTTATCCGCATAACTCTTCTGACGACTCTGAGCTGTAAGCATACGCTGGCGAATAAGGTGAACATTATCTACCATCTTAATCATCTCAGGTAACACAGTCGGATCAACTGTTCTCATCTCTCCAACCTCTTCCCAATATAACGGGGATCTGCATTTATGACCATACAACGCCTTGTAAGGAGCCATACCTATAGAAGATTGATAACTATTGTTGTAGGCGAACTCCGCTAAAGGAAAAAACTTTTCCCAGTTCTTTCCAAAGTCTAGCACACATGCCCGGAGCATGTCTTCCAAGATCCTGATAGTTCTCTCAGATTGGCCATCGGTTTGTGGATGATATGCAGTGCTGAAGCTTAACTTAGTTCCCAGGGCCTCTTGCAACTTCTGCCAAAAACGAGATCTGAATCTGGGATCCCTATTTGACACTATACTCTGTGGCACACCATGCAATCTCACAATATTAGCAACATAAAGCTCAGCTAGCTTATCAAGGTTATCCTGTTTGTTTACGGGAATAAAATGTGTAACTTTAGTCAAGCAGTCCACAACAACCCAAACAGAATCACATCCTCTCGGAGATCTAGGAAGATCGGTCACAAGGTCCATTGTTATATGCACCCACTTCCATTGCGGAATCGACAACGGCTGTAGAAGTCCGGCTGGCCTCTGATGCTCAACTTTAATCCTCTGATAAGTCAAACATCTGGATACATACCCAGCAATCTCCCTCTTCATATTGTTCCACCAGAAGTGTTGTTTCAAGTCTTTATACATTTTTGTACTGCCCGGGTGTAATACCCGAGCCAGAATGTGAAAATTTCTTGTTTATTATTTTGAAAATTATATTTTCTTAAGTATTTAGAATTCAAATTGTTACTTCTTTGCTGTCGCAACGTGCATTGCATTTAGGGAGCGATAGCTAGAGAATGGTTTTTAGTCCTCAGCAAATAGTGAAACTAGTATTTAGATGACTTAAATTTTATGTTTTAAGTGTTGTTAGCTATGTTTAATCTTTCCTTAGTTAAAATGGCTTTAAAATGCACAAAATAAGGCCATTTGACCAAGTTTTAAGTTGTTTGACCTAGGACTTTGACCATTTGACCAACTTAACACCTTATAAGCTAAAACAAAGCAAAATAAAAAAAAATAGCAGCTGAAATCAGTGAGCAGGCCGTGAGCTTCAAGAGAGAAAAAAAAACCTTTCAACTTCCAATCGTTCAATCTTTGCGTGAGCTCGTGCGGGGTGGTTTCCGAGGCAACTAGCGTTGTTTTCCTAGCAACTAGGAGTACCTAAGGTGAGGGAAGCATGTTATTTGCGCATTTAAATGTCAAGTATATCAACTTTGCGATTTTTAGATTTTATCCATAGATTGTTGTTTAAAGCGTTTTGATGCTTCTAGAATGTCCCTTGGTAATTGTAGAACGTGTATTTATAGCTTTTTAACATTTTCTACGGTTAAATGTTGAGATTGCAATTTAAATTGGATGTTGAATAGTATTTTGTGAATAGTAAACCCTTCAAATGATAAAGTTGCTCTGTTATGCTGTCCGTTGATGTAGAAATGTGCTAGGTATGCTAGAATGCCTAAATCTATGGTTTGTTTGGGTTGCGTAGTGGAAAAAATGGGAATTAAGCCTTGGTAAAAGTCGGGGTCGTTAGGTTGAGTTTGGTGTTTTCTCGTTTTGCGTGTTGGCATTGTTTCGGGAGGCCATGGAAGCACTTTTGGTGCGATTATGGCGTTGGTTGGGTGTTTGGTTGATATAGTTGTAGTTCAAACGAGAAAGGGGGAAATCGGGGCTTTGTGCGAGTTCTAGGGTAAAGTAAGGTTTCGGGGTCTTTAGACGTGCCTTATGGTGACCTAGGAGGATTGGCGAAGTCGGTTTCCAGAACTCGTGGCTCGTTTGGAAATGGTAGTGTTTTGATAGTTGGGGCCGATTTGTGTCTTTGTGTGTTTTCTTGAAAATATGCCTATGGAATGCTTATGGTTGGTTGACATACTTGTTTGTATTGATTCTGTTTGAAATGCTTATCAACTATTGCTATTGCGTGCGAGGGTAACCTACTTTGTTATTCTCCCACGTGTGACTTTATTGCTCGTTTATCGCCTTGTATCGAGTCTTGCATTGCATAGTGTCTCGCGCGTGAGTGATGGGCCTCTCTGGGTAGCCTCGGGTTGCCATTGTTGGTTGCTCTAGCTCCGCTGCTATTCCTTTTTCTCGCTTGGGTTGCCTCCCAGGGAGATTTGGGTCGTAGATTGATGGATACTTCCGGGGTATTCCAAACTGGTGTTATAAGGTGGTTTGGGCCGGCGCGTCGTCATCGAATTCGTGTTTGAAAGTTGCTCGTGAAAAGAGTATCGTATCCTTTGAATGAGTGTTTACAGCTTTAAATACTTGCCTTGCTTTATTGATGGCTTTATTGGTATCTCTATATGATACTTGTATGTATTGCTTGACTAATTGCATTGCATACTCCTCTCATCTCCGTCCTTGAGACCAATTGCCCTCGCTGAGCAATAGTTTTTGCTCATTCCTCTCTATACTATATTTTTACAGGAGTAGTTGAAGCAGACCCTCTTGAGGTAATTGAGGAGGAGGAACAGGTGGAGGTGTTCCCGTGATAGCACTTTTTTGCTTTGCTGGTGGTTGGTTACTAGATTTTGTGCGAGCCTTACTTGATATGTATATTGCTTGGATGTCGCTTAATTTGAGGCTTGTAGCCTTGTATGTATTTTCTAGTTTGAGGCCTCTACGGTCTTATGTTGTATAAGGTGAAAGAATGTAAAGTTGTAAACTTATACTCTTGTGCTAGTAAGGAAATGCATGCTAATGGAATTGATTAGTGGCATAAATAATTGTGTAGTATGCATATCATTTTTGGGTTGCAAAGTTGTTAATGAAGAAATGTATGTTTCAAAGAAAGTTGGCTTATTTTAATTGTTTTATGGCTTTCGCAAGTTTTATGTTGTTTTTAGGGTTTTCGGGTCGTCCGCGGTACAGAGGAGACTCCGTCTGTGTGTTGGGTCCGGGCTTGGCCTTTTTGTGGGGTCGGGTTGGGGCGTGACATCTTTAGGTGGTATCAGAGCATGATAGTCTTGCATGAGCCAGGATATGATTCTCGGTCTGTGGGGTAAAGGTCCAAAATGCTAGAGTGTTATTGTGTGATTTCTAAGTGAAAAGAAAATGATATAGCATGACTTTGTGAACTTGGAGTGTTTATGTGTTTAAGTGAAATAGTTTGGCAAGTTAAACTTGTCTTATGTGAATTGTGTGATAGAATATTGGATTGTTATTGACTTGAGTGTTATCTAATCTTATGTGCTATATTTCTGTCTATAAACTGCTTTTAAATGTTGCCAGCTATTGTGAATTGCTACTATGCCGCCACGTCGTGGTACTCAAGGTATAGGATCAGATGAAGAGGCAGCAGAACAGGGTCAGCAGCCGTTGCCTGAGCAGTTTATGGTTACTATGACTACTGCAGTAGACCGGATTACACAGGCACTGTATGAGCAGAGGCAGGACAGGAATAATCCCCAGGGAAATCAAGCTAATCCTGGTGGACAAAGGTATAGAGTTGAGAATAATCAGTTAGAGAAATTTCTGAGGCACGAGCCAGGAAAGTTCTTCGGAGAGCCGGATGATGAGGCGGCCGAGAGATGGATTAATCGTGTCGAGAAAATTTTCACCGCTTTGAGGTACACTGATGAGGCAAGAATAGATTATGCATCATTCTTATTTGAGGGTGATGCAGAGCAGTGGTGGAATACTGTCAGATTGAGGTGGGATTATGAGGATGTTCCACATTTATGGGATGATTTTGTAAGTGAGTTTCGGGATAAGTATATTCCCGAGATGGCTATGGAAAGGAGGGATGACGAGTTTGTGGCCCTGAAGCAAGGAAATATGACTGTTGCATAGTACGAGACTAGGTTTGTTAGCCTGTCGAGGTATATGCCCGAGTTGGTACGGCCGGCTAGGAGGATGATTCATAGGTTTGTTCGTGGGCTGAGAATGGACATTCAGTTGCATTTGACTGGGCAGACCTACACTACTTTTCCCGAGGCATTTTAGGTAGCCTCGAAGTTTGAGAAACGGAAGGCTGAGATGTTAGCTGAGAGCAGTCAACCGAGTAAGAAGCAGTATTTGGGCCAGAGCAGCCAGAGTCAGCTGAGGTAGTATCAGTCTTCTGCACAGGTTCCTCAGCAACGTCTGTATCAGCCACAGCAGCAGATTTAGGCTAGGCCAGCTGTGACTAGACCCCAGCAGGGAGCTACAGTTCCTACTACTGCCAGAGCCCCAGTACCTACGGGAAACACTGTTGTAAGGCAAAATCAGCAGTGTAACTTTTGTAATCGATCAGGGCATATTGAGGCTAATTGCTGGAGGAAGAGTGGTAAATGCACAGGCTGTGGGAGTGATGACCATAGGGTGAGAGATTGCCCTAAGTATAACAATGTTCAGGGCTGTACTGGAGGCCAGGGTGTTCAGAATAGGGCTGCAGGTGCACGTCCAGCACAGAGGGTTGAGGCTAGGGTCTTTGTACTAGATGCAGAGGAGCTACCCGATACTACAGCTATAGTGGAAGGTATCTTTCTTCTCAATACTCAGCCAGTTAAAGTTTTGATTGATCCCAGAGCTACACATTCGTTTATAACTCCTGCATGTGCACGATCTGTGAATGTTTGCATTGATAAATTGCCGCATGAAGTTGAAGTTAGTACTCCTTTGGGTGCAAAATTTGTTACTGAGTCTATTTGCAAATCTTGTGATATATGCATTGAGAACCGTAAATTTCCTGCTGATTTAATTATATTACCATTCCGTGACTTTGAAATCATTTTGGGAATGGACTGGTTGGGGAAGTACTATGCTCAGTTGGATTGTAGAACAAAGGTTGTTTATCTTCAGGTTCCTGACCTACCGGTACTGGAGATTGTTGGGAATTGCAGGGCTGCCCAAATTCCACTTTTATCAGCGATTAAGACTTCTAAGTTGTTGAATAGGGGTTGTGAAGCTTACTTAGCTTATTTGATCAATCAGCCTACTGATAAGTTGAGTTTGAATGAGGTTCTGATTGTTAGAGACTTCCCTGGTGTATTTCCCGAGGAATTACCGGGTTTACCGCCGGATAGGGAGATTGAGTTCGTGGTTGATCTTGTGCCAGGCACTGCGCCAATTTCTAGGAGTCCTTATAGAATGGCATCGGCTGAACTTCAGTAGTTAAAATTTTAGCTTCAGAATTTGCTTGAGAAAGGGTTTATACAACCTAGTTCTTCGCCGTGGGGTGCACCTGTGTTGTTTGTGAGAAAGAAAGATGGCACGCTACGGTTATGTATTGATTACAGGGGACTTAATCAAGTCACGGTTAAGAACAAATACCCCTTGCCGTTGATTGAAGAATTGTTTGACCAGTTGCAGGGTGCGAGTGTTTACTCCAAATTTGATTTGAGGCAGGGTTACTATCAACTTAGGATTCGGAGTAATGACATACCAAAGACGGCATTCAGGACTAGATATGGCCACTATGAATTTGTTGTTTTGCCGTTTGGTTTGACGAATGCACCAGCCGCATTCATGGACTTGATGCAGAGGGTTTTTCGACTTTACCTTGATCAGTTTGTCGTGATCTTTATTGACGACATTTTAGTGTATTCGAAGAACGAGGCTGAACATGAGCAACACTTGAAGATTGTGCTTCAGACTTTGCAGGAAAACAAGCTTTTTGCTAAATTCAGCAAGTGCGAGTTCTGGTTGAATCAGATATCTTTTCTAGGCCATATCATTTCAGATCGAGGAATTTCAGTGGACCCAGCTAAGATTGAAGTTGTTTCATCCTGGAAGAGACCTGAGACGGTGTCTGAGATTCGGAGTTTTCTTGGGTTGGCAGGTTACTACCGGAGATTTGTTAAAGACTTTTCCAAAATTTATGGACCTTTGAGCCAGTTGACTCGGAAGAAAGTTGCTTACAACTGGGATGCCAAATGTGAATCCAGTTTCCAAGATTTGAAGAAGAGACTAACTATAGCTCCTATATTAGCTTTACCTGAGGGAACAGAGAACTTCGTTGTCTACAGTGATGCATCTAAGGAAGGTTTGGGCTGTGTTTTAATGCAGAATGGTAAGGTGATTGCTTATGCTTCTAGGAAGTTGAAACTTTATGAAGTCAATTACCCTACACATGATCTTGAGTTAGCTGCAGTGGTGTTTTCTTTGAAGAAGTGGCGTCATTACTTGTGGGGTTGCAGATTTGAAATTTTTATTGACCACAAGAGTCTCAAGTATTTGTTTTCATAGAAGGATCTGAATATGAGGCAGCGAAGATGGCTAGAGCTATTGGGTGGTTATAACTGTTCTATTAATTACGTGCCAGGTAAGGCAAATGTTGTTGCTGATGCTTTGAGCCGAAAGGCTACTGTTGCAAGCTTAATTATCAAGGATTGGGAGACTTTGGAAGAAATTTGTTCATGGAAACCAGAAGCTACTGAGGTAGGGATTCGATTTTCTAGTTTGCAGATTCAGTCAGGGTTGCTAGCACAGATCAGAGAGGCTCAGAAGACTGATCCTCATATCTTGAAGATCCAAGAAAAATCAAAAGGGGGAGAGTCGGAGTTTAAATTACATGCAGATGGCATCTTCAGATTCAGGGATAGAGTATGTGTTCCTGATGATCCAACTTTGAAGAATGAGATTCTGTCCGAGGCACATAATTCGAGGTATACGATTCACTCAGTGTCATGACCCGATCAACATTCCCATGAAGGGGCGCACGAGTCACAACTACTAGGATATTGTCCGCTTTGAGCAAGGCCACGAGGGCACCAATACTCTCACGGTTTTGTTCCTCACGTGTCTCCACGTGAAAACGCGTCCTGGCTGTTACAAGGAGTCGCCCCCTTATAACCAGCTCTCTCACTTCCTCCGCATCCGATGTGGGATATTTCACCTGCCCCCCCATAGGGACCCAGCGTCCTCGCTGGCCAACGGACACGTCGGCTCTGATACCATTTGTAATGACCCGATCAACATTCCCACGAAGGGGCGCACGAGTCACAACTACCAGGATATTGTCCGCTTTGAGCAAGCCACAATGGGATCAATACTCTCACGGTTTTGTTCCTCACGTGTCTCCACGTGAAAACGCGTCCTGGCTATTACAAGGAGTCATCCCCTTATAACCAGCTCTCTCATTTCCTCCGCATCCGATGTGGGATATTTCATCCAAGGTACCACTCTTGCTATGAGCAGTTCGTACCATCCACAAACGGATGGCTAAACCGAAGTCTTGAATAAATGTTTGGAGATGTACCTTCATTGTTTTGTACATGAGTAGCCGAATTAATGGGCCAAACTACTTCCTTGGGCTGAATTTTGGTATAATACCTTCTACCATACAGCAGCAGGCATGACACTTTTTCAGGCCCTCTATGGTCGTCCTTCTCTAACGATTCAGCGATATCTATCCAACTCCACATCTAATGAGGCTTTGAGCCAAGAGTTGATGTAGAGTGATGATTTATTTCACCACTTTAAGGAAAACTTAAGAAAATCTCAAACTCGCATGAAACAACAGGCCGACAAACATTGGCGTGAGGTGCACTTCGAAATTGAAGATTGGGTATTTGTAAAACTTCAGCCTTATCGACAGTTATCTGTAAGGTTGGAGCAACAGCATAAGCTTGGCCCATAGTACTTTGGGCCTTTCAAAGTTACAGAAAAGATTGTCAATGTTGCATATAAGTTGGATCTTCCTTCATTATCTCGCATACACCCTGTCTTTCATGTTTCTATAGCTTACGTTGCATTTCTCTAGATGTCTTGGCTCCATATTCCAAATTAATCTTATGCATACAAAAGGAGGGATCTATTCCTTTAAGGTCTGCAACAGTCCAGCCTAACGCTTCCTTATTCTTAGACAAAACATCTACAAGTTTAGCTTCCTGCTCCAAAGAAAGGTTAGAAACAATAATGGCTGGAAGTGTTTGATCTGACCCTAGAAAAACGTACTTGAGATGACTAGGAAGTTGCTTCAGCTCCATCTTAGGAGGAGATTGTATAGAAAGAAGCATGTGTTCTTTAGAAAGAGTCAATGATGGTTCTATTGCACAACCGTGAAGTTTTTCATCAAATCTTAATCTGCTTTCTAAAGATTCATCGGATTCCTCCTTAAACCTACTCAACACTACTTCATCATCATTCAAAGTATTCTCCAAAAAATCTTTTTGCATAAGACTAAGAAAGACTCTTCAATTAATGGATCAATCTTATCAAGAATAAAACATTCAAGACCATCATCTCCATCTGCAAACCTAGCAGCATTAGCAACATTCAGTTTTACCTTAATATCTCCAAATGTAAACTCCAATTCTCAAGTTGCACAGTGAATTTTCGCATTAGCTGTTGTTAATAATGGTCTCCCTAATATGACAGGAGTTTGAAACTTTTGAATTTCTCCTGGTTCCATATCTAGCACAACAAAATCCACAGGAAAATAAAATTCATCAACCTTTATCAACACATCTTCAATCATGCCCCTAGGAATTCTAAGTGATCTATCAGCCAATTGAAGGGTGAGAGGACTAGGTTTCAATTCTCCTATATCTAACTGCTCAAAAAGATTAAAGGGGAGAAGATTCACACTAGCTCCTAAATCAAGAAGGGCACGATCTACACAGTGATTACCATTGTAGCAAGGAATGGTAAATGCACCTGGGTCTTTCAATTTTTGGTGGAACATGAGAAGTAAGAATGATACTTACCTTTTCAGTCAATCTTACTTTGTTTGATATCAAAGCTGAATTCTTCCTTTTCTGAGTACACAGATCCTTAAGAAATTTTTCATAAGCAGGAATTTGCCTGATTATTTCTAACAAAGGTAAATTGATTTTCACTTGCTTAAAGGTTTCAAGCATTTCTTCCCTTTTTGAATCTTTATTAGGTGGATTACCTAATGCCTGTGGAAAGGGTGCCTTGGGACTCAGTGTCAATGGAATATTTTCATGTGAAATTAAAGTTTCAGGTTCATTTGCAATTTCTTTTGATGAATCAACAGTAACTTGAGACTTAGCTTTTTGCTTTGCAAGTCTTGCATTTTCGTAAGCTTCGACACTTACCTTGTTATCAACTTTCTTACCACTTCGCAATGTAGTGACAGCTTGAAGATCCTCCACTATTTGACTTGCATATGCTACATAGGCCTTACTTTTTAGGTTTCCATCTGGTTGGGCAGGGAGTGTTCCTTCTTCCCTTTTTTGAATTGTGTTAGCTAATTGCCCAATTTGTCTTTCCAAGTTGGCAATTGCCTTTGTATGTGTACTTACCAGTTGCATAGTTGGTTCTCAGCTGTGAAGCTTTTTCAAAACATGCTCTTCAAAAGTAGTCCCATAAGAATTGGAACCTGAATTAGAGCTCGTAGGTACCTGTCCTTGTGGAACTGAATGAAATCCTAGAGGATAACCTCTTGGTCTTTGTTGTTGAACGTCTTCCCGATTCTGATCCCACTAGAAATTTGGATGATCTCGTGTACCTGGATTATAAGTGTTAGAGAATGGATCATAATTACGGGGATATCTATAAGCAGCACAAGCTTGCTCTGAAATTGAATTGGGATTTGATGGAAGAACACCTTTACCTGAATCAATTACATGCAATGATTCTTTCCTTTTAACCATTTTTTCCAAGGCAAGAGTTAAAATTTCAATCTTTGAAGTCAAAGAATTATAATCATTTGAACCTACACTTTCTCTCCTTTCTCTAGATGAAGATGCACGCTTTCGTGAATTGTTGCTTAGTTTTATGAACAATTCTGTGGCTTCTTCTAGAGATTTTTCAAGAAGTGAACCATTACAAGTTGAATCGAGCAAACTTTGATTATGCTCATTTAACCCTTGATAGAAATTCTGAGCTAATTGCCAATCTGGAATACTATGGTGTGGACATTCATGAGTTAAGGTTTCAAATCTATCCCAACTCTCATGAAGTGCCTCTCCAGGTAACTGAGAAAAATTATTTAATTGATTCCTACATTCACTGGTTTTTGAAGAAAAGTAAAATCTTTCAAGAAATTATGTTTGCAATTGATCCCAAGAAGTTATAGAACTAGAACGTAATCTGTAAAGCCAATTTTGTGCTTGACCCATTAAAGAGTAAGGAAACATTCTCAATTTAACAACCTCTTTTGAGGCAGTTCTAGTATTGATCGATCTGCATGTATGAACAAAAGTATTAATGTGATTATACGGGTTTTCGTTAGAAAGACCGTGGAACATGGGAAGCATTGAAATTATGTGAGATTTTATTTTAAAACCTTCACCAGTTTCAAGTAAGACGATAGCTCGTGGAGGAACATAATCTTGTGGTGTCGAAAAATCTTTTATGCTCCTCCTCATATTTCTTATTTCTCTACCTTCAATTTGATCCTGATTTTGGTTTTGATTCAGATTTTGATCAGCCATGATTAGAAATTTATGTGCTTTGTTTCTGAATTTAAAAGTTTTCTCAATTTCTGTATGAAAAATGAAGATGGGTGGCTTTAAAGATCTCCGACCATGCATACAAAATTAAAACATGATAAAAGAAACAAAAATGAAATAAAGTTTGTACAAAGTAACAAAGTTGACTTAAATATAATAAACAAAAACCAAAAAATAAAAGCTAAAAACTAAAATATGAACACTTATCTACATAAATCAAAGACTTACCTTATTTGATGAACACCGATCCCCGGCAACGGTGCCAATTTTTTGATCGCGTTGTTTTGCGCTAAAAAATAGTAAGGTTAAATGATTGAAAATATTGCTTACCTTGAATTACCTCTAGTTGTGGCGAGTAGAGGGTCAATCCACAGAGATTAGGTTATCAGATTAAGTTAAGTCCTTAATTTAGAATTGTTTGACTATCCGTCACAGATAAATTTGATTAAGTCCAAAAGTCCAAAAGTACGGTAAATTAAGTCCAAAAGTCCAAGAAATGCCCAAAAATACGGTAGTAACAAGATCCAAAAGTGACTTGAACAAAGATACTAAATTGAAGAATTACAACACTCAATAATACAATGAAAATCCAAAGGGTTAATGATTCAGGGTGGTTATAGCTCGGTATACGCAAGTACAAAGTTATTGATTCAGATTAAAAATTAAGTCATTCAGAAATAGGGCTACAAGGTCCCACTACCGAAATGAGCATTTAATTACATAAGTGAGAATATTAATTAATTAGCAAGACTGAATGTGTTGGTACAACCTAACGATATCTAATCTCTTAATTAATCTTTCACTTATGTAACCTGGAGGCGTCGGTACAATTAGACTAGAATCCGTCCGAGGTAGTCTCGTATTGCCACTGGTTTACAAAACTGGGCGCATATGTACTTTCAATTAAATATAACATAACTACAAGTATACGTATAATTAATCAAAGAATACTTAGAGATAAAAATACGAGACTTTAATAAATCTGAATCAAAATATATGTACAAGAGTAACCTCACATGTACCACCCCGAATCTCGGGTCTAGTATGCCATAATAAACTTAAAAGTATAAGAAATCATAACAAAAACTGAAATAAAAGAATACTTATCGTGTTGAGCAGATTTCGGTAGACCAGTACGATTTTGGTGTGTTGGTGGCTCACTAGACCCTCCCCTCGGGATTACAAATCTCACACAAACTAACTACTAACAAAAACACTTACAGAAATCACACAAACACTCACAAGAGCAACAAAAAATAAGCTAAGAAAAATCTAGTCCCTTTTGTTGCTGCTGCAATCGCAACATTTATAGGCAAAACTTCAGGAGGGCACTTGAGCGACCTTCTGCACTGCTCATTTTTATATTTTTTTTGTCTTTTTTCGTCCGCATTCTACCGTTTAATTGTCTGCCTTTTTCAAAAAGTGGCGCTCGAGCGCAGAAAAGTGGTACTCGAGCGCACTTTCGGCTGTGGTAGGTGAACTTTGACTTCGAACATTGACTTTGACTGGCTTGGTTGACTTTGACAAGCTCGGTTGACTTTGACCATTGACCGTTGACTTTGACCATTGACCAAAAAGTTGACCAGGTCTACTTCAAAGTTTTTCAGCGTCCTGAATCAGTTTCAGCACTCGGTTTGGCCAAATTCAATCTTAAATTGCTCATTTTGAAGTTGTTCTACCATTTTTCACCGGTGTTGCGCTGAATTTCTTGTTCAAATGTTGGTTTTTGTGTCCGTTTTTTCTCTTTCTTCTTTAAAACCTATATTGCACTAAAATTGTGTAAAATATACAATTAAGCTAGAAATTATAATGCAACATACATGATTTAATGGGTTAAAAATACTAAAAATAAGGATTTATCAGCAACCTATCAACCTAATAATAAGAAAGGAAATGGGGTGAGATAGGCAAGAGGTAGCTTACTTCCAAGCCGGCCCGGCCATGAGGAATTAAGAGATCTTTGCCGGTGCTGACTTGGATCTCAAGTGACGGAATAAGTCAGCCAGTAGCGACGAGCAATTGCGGTCGAAGCTCGGGCTCTAGCTGATAGGCTAGCAGTAAGCTTGGCTACAGCGAAGCGCTTACCAAGCTCGAAGGATTCGTTCCTCTCCCGTTGGTTGAGCGTCTTCAAACCTTCGTCACTTGAGCTGTATGCGGGGGAACTCGCACGTGGTTCTTAGGGGAGAGAGCTAGTAGTAGCCATCCCATCCCAATAGCGTATATTTGGAGCTCAATATGAAATCCTATTTTCTTGCAAGACCCGTTCGGATAAGGGAAAACTCAAGAGATTGCTTCGAAGTAAGATCCTTGCCTTGACCTTTTCCTAAACTAGAACTGGGGGAGGGTGAGAAGAAAAGGGGATCAAAATTTTTCATCAATCAAGTGAGGACTATACGGACTTTACCCACCCCCCTCACTCCCATTTTTTCAATAAATAAGCCCCGCTCCCTAAGGGCCCCCTCTCTGATAAGGAAGGAAACGAAATAATCTAAATTTACGACAAATTCAGTCCGATGGCTGTTCTCTACTAACCACAAGGATATAGGGACTCTATATTTCATCTTCGGTGCTATTGCTTGAGTGATGGGCACATGCTTCTCAGTACTGATTCGTATGGAATTAGCACGACCCGGCGATCAAATTCTTGGTGAGAATCATCAACTTTATAATGTCTTAATAACAGCTCACGCTTTTTTAATGATATTTTTTATGGTTATTCCGGCAATGATATGTGGATCTGGTAATTGGTATGTTCTGATTTTGATAGGTGCGCCTGACATGGCATTTCCACGATTAAATAATATTTTATTCTGGTTGTTGCCACCAAGTCTCTTGCTCCTATTAAGCCCAGCCTTAGTAGAAGTGGTATTACCAGCCATTCTGGAGGAGCAGTTGATTCAGCAATTTCTAGTCTTCATCTATCTGGTGTTTCATCCATTTTAGGCTCTATCAATTTTATAACAACCATCTCCAACATGCGTGGACCTAGAATGACTATGCATATATCACCCTTATTTGTGTGGTCCGTTCTAGTGATAACATTCCCACTTTTATTATCACTTCCGGTACTGGCAGGGGAAATTACCATGTTATTAACCGATCAAAACTTTAATGCAACCTTTTTTGATCCCGCTAGAGGGGGAGACCCCATATTATACTAGCATCTTTTTCGGTTCTTCGATTTTAAATGGCCCTTTTCAGATTCAAATCTAAATACGCATTGCGCTATATGCTGGGACTGTCTGCTTAATGGTACTGCTACTATGTTCATAAGTGGTTTTCTAGTAAAACCCTGATCTAGTAAAAAAAGGGTATCTAAGACATAATCAGCAGGTAACTAATGACATAAAAGCAGTCTAGTAGGAACCTCAGAGACTACATGTGCAACAACTTATCCTAAATCCTTCTGTGAGTGGCTACCTGTCAATGGTGATGGAAGTATTCAAGTTAGTAAACATGGATATACTTCTCTTGAAATTACTATGGGACTTGAAGATCTACGACTATGATATATCCAAC
Source organism: Ehretia macrophylla (assembly GCA_037974665.1). NCBI lineage: Eukaryota > Viridiplantae > Streptophyta > Magnoliopsida > Boraginales > Ehretiaceae > Ehretia > Ehretia macrophylla. The sequence goes on from CM075767.1 coordinate 46,890,332, forward strand.
ATATGCTTGGTGGAAGTATTAAAATGCGATCAGGTGCTAAAGCTTATCATTATTGTCTACATAATAAACTTGGTATGATTAAACTAATGAATTGTATTAATGGTCATATTCAACATTCAGCACGATTACTTCAACTACATCGTGTCTGTCAAGTACAGGATATCCCTGTAATTCTATCTATTACACTAGATGCTCAATCCAATTGGTTTGTAGGATTCTTCATTGCTGATGGTACCATAGGTATCGCTATGAAGCATCGACTACCTCAACTAAGTATTCGAGTAAATAATAAACTTCTACAAGATGTAGAGTCTTATAAGGTATTATTTGGAGGAAATATCTACTTTGATAGTAGTCAAAATGGTTACTATCAATGGTCTGTACAAAGTTGAAAAGATGTTATCATGATGCTAGATTACTTTAAATCAAGTACTTTCCGAAGTCATAAATTATGACGATTCTTCCTTATTGAGGAATATTATAGTCTTTATGATCTCAAAGCATTTAAACCTGACAGTATTCACCATAAAGCATGGCTAACTTTCCTAGAAAAATGGAATAAGTTGATATATAGTCCACATTTCTTTTATTCATCCGCTTATATTAGTAGAAGAGAGAAGCACCCTGAAGTTTATATCCTCATTCTGCCTGGATCCGGTATCATAAGTCATATCATTTTGACTTTTTTAGGAAAACCGATCTTCGGGTATCTAGGCATGGTTTATGCTATGATCAGCATAGGTGTTCTTGGATTTCTTGTTTGGGCTCATCATATGTTTACTATGGGCTTAGACGTTGATACCCGTGCCTACTTCACCGTAGCTACCATGATCATAGCTGTCCTCACTGGAATCAAAATATTTAGTTGGATCGCTACCATGTGGGGGGGTTCGATACAATACAAAACACCCATGTTATTTGATGTAGGGTTCATCTTTTTGTTCACCATAGGAGGACTCACTGGAATAGTTATGGCAAATTATGGGCTAGACATTGCTCTACATGATACTTATTATATGGTTGCACATTTCCATTATGTACTTTCTATGGAAGCCGTTTTTGCTTTATTTGTAGGATTTCGCTATTGGGTAGGTAAAATATTTGGTTGGACATACCATGAGACTTTAGGTCAAAACCATTTTTGGATCACTTTTTTCGGGGTTAATCTGACCTTCTTTCCCATGCATTTCTTAGGGCTTCCGGGTATGCCACGTTGCATTCCAGATTATCTAGATGCTTACGCTGGATGGAATTCCCTTAGCAGTTTTGGCTCTTATATATCCGTAGTTGGGATTTGTTGTTTCTTCATGGTCGTAACAATCACTTCAAGAAGTGGAAAGAACAAAAGATGTGCTCCAAGTCCTTGGGCTGTTGAACATAATCCAACCACACTGGAATGGATGGTACAAAGTCCTCCAGCTTTTCATACTTTTGGAGAACTTCCAGCTATCAAGGAGACGAAAAGCTATGTGAAGTAAAAGAAGAAAAGGTCGCCGATTGCTACTAAGAACCTAACAGAACTTTTCAAAATATGGGTTATAAAACCAATTGTGTAAGTCGGGCTTGAAAGCTTGAATGTATAGGCTGCACTTTGGATCACAATAGGTGGAGTCTCTAAAAGCCTTATAGGAGCATGAGACTGAAGAAGTCTGGCATCAGTTGGTGTGAATGACTCTGGCCAAAAGGTTAGCGAATCCGACTTCCATTCTTTTTGAGGGAAAGAACTGACCCTAACCAAGGGGGCTAGCTGTTCTTTTATCCACTGCTGTCTCTAATAGAGAAGATGTGACTGACTGCATTAGTACTTGTTGAATTGGTCTTCTTTGAGTGCAAGAAATTTGAAGTAGTTCAAATAGTCCTGATCAACGATGCGTACGGAAGTCTCTTCCCTCTCTCTTGGCTGGCATATTCTTTTCTAGTAACCATTCTTTCATTAAGAGTTCTACACTTTCCTTGTGGCATCGTATAGTAGAAAACATAACTTCTTCAAGGCCTCGTCGGCTAGGACAGAAAGGTTGTACGTATAGAGAAAGAAAGTCTATTTTTCCCAGAGTCTAGCTAACTCTAACCCAAGATTAATCTTGAAGAGGTTCTTCTTCTTTAGTAGTAGATTCAGATTCCGTATAAGAAGGACAGTCTCAACCCTTGAGTACGAAAGTAGGCTCTTCCTTTATTCTATTACGCTATTATTCCCATCTCGGGAGAAAAATAAAGAAGTATGTCGACGACAACAAATTTAATAGCTAGGGATCTTGCTAAAAATGAAACTCCTAACCTTCAATCATCTAACCGTGTAGTCTTTAAACTCCCTTTTGGCCATTGAAAGTAGTCCAATTGCAGCTTCTTCTGCGAACTCTTCTGCTGCAGCAGATTCATTCCGATCATTTAGATCCGATGCAACAAGATCAGCTCTTTCTCTGGCTCCCTTACTTGAAACCTTTTAGTCGATCTAGTAAGTCAAACAGTTTTCAACTCCGATCCTTTTAGGCCTAGTTTCGCTGTAAGCCAACGCCTTTAGTCGATCTGGTTGTTAGTCACGTTCCTCTTTAGTCTAGCTGATAGCTTTTCCCTTGACTCGCCTCTATGCGCCTGCTTTCCGAAGTCAATATTCTCTCTTTCCTCTAAGTTGGGTTTCATTCCCTCGTTTACTGCTTTCCGAGAAAGATATGCCATGCCTCGATATTAAATTAAATAAAGTAGGTCATTCGAGCCTTCTGGCAAGTTTCGGCTTAGGAAGATTTGATCTTTGTTCCATTTAGTGAAGTAGATTCCAATTCCGGTGAAGAGAAGAGTGAAACTCCGATAGCTACAGGCCTTAACCCAAAACTTATAAGATATCCTAAACCCCTACCGTTACCGGTCAAGCTTATTTTGATATGGAGCTTTCCCCAGATTCTCTTGAAGTCGGGGTTGAAGAATCTGGGTACTCAACAATGGGTTAAGCCTTTAGCTACGGCTGTTGGGGCAAGTCAGTCTTTAGCAGCCTAAACTAAAACTAAACAAACTTTAATGCCTCCAGGCATGAGTCTTCTCCACCGAAAGAGTTATTCTGGGAAGGAGGGAAATGACATAAGAGGGGATTCCCACTCTCTTCTCTGGTATTGATGCCATCTCAAAACCTATATTCTCAGAAGCTTTCCTCTCCGTCTCTGTCTTTGTCGAGCTTATTTCCTAGCTCGATGAAGTTCAGTTACTCGCAGTAACTCTTCGAACCTATACTAGCTCCTTAAACTCCTTTCCTTGAAAAGACAGGATGAATCAGAAAAGCTACTTTCAGTCTTAGCCTTAGCGTGGGTGGGTGGTTTATTTTATGGAGCACAGGCCCTTCCATTCTGTCGATACCATTCCTTGTCACTTCGATAATGTATTAAAAAAGTAGCTATATTCCCTACCCTAAAGGTAGTTGTGTCCCCCCTCAAACCAATTAGTCTAGTCGAGCAGCCTTCGCTCCAACACTGCTTAGGCGAGCTCTCCTATCTAAGGAAAAGTCTCTCTTCCACTCATCCCCTAACCCTTTAGCCTCACTTGTCCCCTCCAAACCTTTCTTGTGATGAAAGAAAAGAGGCTCGAAGACCTCAGGTGTGGAAACTTTACTGGCTTCGATCGAATACCCAAAGTCCTACCCAGGAAAAACCTTCCTATTCGGTTAAGTGGCGTTCCTCTTCTTTCAGTTCTAGTCGCATCTTCGGACCTATTCCTTAAGGTTAGAGCTAGTAATTCATACTAAAAGAATTCAACAACTAGGGGCATCCCCATTGTTAGCTTTGATTTATGCCCTTCGATCCTCATATCATACTGAGCTGCCTAGCTCCAAGACTTGTAGGTGAGCCTATTACTAACCTTCCCTAGCCTATGGGGAATATAAGGAAGAATCTTCATAGTCAGATAGCTATGAGTGAAAGAAGAAAGATAGTTTAGAGTTTACCATAACTACTTCTTCCCGTGGCATGAGTTTCCTAGTTGGGGAAGAGAAAAAAGTTTCCCTCCAATCCAACACTTATTAGTTGAATAGTAACCCCCTCTCCTATACCTGCACTTCAGAGATTGATTGGTTGAACCAGTAGTCTTTTATAGGGGGATGAGACTAGTTCATTGACCCAGGCCATGGACTGGATTACAATCGACTCTAATGGGGTATCTAAAAGCCCTTCTCATGTAGCTGGTGCGGGGGGACTCTTGAGATGAGAGATTTAGCTGGGGCATAGGAAGGGAAAAAAGGCCAATTAATCCACAAATCCACAAAAAAGAAGTGTTGCTTCCTTTTCCACCTATCTCCTACGGAATCTCAACTATTCATTTACCAAAAATCAACTTCTTTGGTTAAACCTGCTGTCACTCCACTGGCTGTTAAGAAAGCTCCCATGAAGCCTTTTCCATTTGTTAAGGCTGGATCAATTTACTTCATCAGGATCGACCTCTAAAGTCAGTTCGTCCAAAGCTGTAGTGGATACTGCAAAACAACTCAAATAAAAAAGATTGGAAATCAAATCATTGGTAACAAGTTCAAACCTGTTATGAAGAAGCTTGTGGCAGATAACCAATGCAAATTTATCCTTGGTCGACAAGCAAGTGAGAAAATCACCATTGTGCCAGCTTAGAATTAATAAGAAGAAAGGTAAAACTAGTACAATGAATGGCTGTTAAAGTGGATTTTGAGAAAGCATACGATTGGAAAAATGGGTCTTTCCTAAATCATATTCTTGACAAGGTGGGGTTCTCTGAACATATGGTATCCTTAATTATGTCATGTCTGACTTCTGCATCCTTGGAGATACTATGGAATGGTGGGCTACACTACCTCATCCTGTGAGTAGGCTAAACCCTCATACTCACCCCATGCATAAATCCTTTTTACGTTCGGCCCAGTGGGTGGCATATTTTGGAGGGTGGATTAAAATCCATGCATCCATACTGTCTGGGCCGTTCTTGCATTTTGGAATCTCTGGCTGTTAGTCTGCTTCACATATCGATCCAATAAATTCGACTTTATTTGTGACTCTTCAATAACATAATAGATATCTTTATTGGTATTGGTGGGACAGAAACTCGAGCAAGAGACTTTGCCTTTCTTCCCTTTCTTTGAAACTTGAAAAACCTTGCTTTACAAGAGCAACAATTTTCCTCCTTACATCTACCAATCCTTTCCTTTGATCTGGTGATCGCAGTAAATAAGAGCTCTTACTTTCTTCCACTATCTTTAAGGGAACTTGAATCTTATTTGCCGTGTGAGCTTTCTTTACTCCAACAGAATAAACCTTTTTTTTTTTTTGTTGTTGTTAAGATTTCCCATCTCGATTATGTCTTTTGTAAGAATTTCGGGTTTAACGAGTAGGGGCTCCGGAGTTTAGCTAACTTCATCTGAAATCTTCCTTGCTCGGAGGTTCTCTCATCCGCCCCTTCCGTTCTTCAGGAAACCGATGGGAGTTATTCCTACCACCGGGAAATGTGAGGCGGATCGATGGTCTTTAGATCGGATCCTAAGTACCTCATGGATGAACACAGGAAGACGCCTCCACCAGAGGAATCGCAGTAGGGAAGAATCTTTGTAACGATTCCAAAAGACTAGCTAACGGTTGATTAAATGTCCTCTTGATCGGGGCAAGGGATTCATTTTTTTTTCTCAAAAAGATCTTTTCAAAAAGTGGTTACCCGACCCACCTACAGTCCCTAATAGGTCTTCCTCCCGCTGTTTCAGGAGTGACCTGTGCATAACACATGACTTTCTTCATGACAGGGTTTGATTCAGTCTAGGGTTCATTAAACAATCGGTGTGCCTTACCTCAGCGGTGTCGAAGGTGTTGGTTACGTCGCGGGACTTAATCCTAAGGCTGATCTTTCTACTTCTGCTGTAGCTGGTGTAATTTTTTATAATGCCCTTTTCGAGTTTATCACCTCTCCGGGTAATCCCCTACAAGTCTAAAGACTCTTTGGTCACCGATGAGGAACCCTAAGTTAGTCTTTTGGGTTGATTAACCGACGGAATTCCTCGTCATTGAAGTGCGCATAGAAATCTTTGTATATGGAAGCGTTAGCCCCTTTTTCTTCGATGTCTCAAATGAAGTGGCTAAGCTTTTCTTATAAAATCTTTCATTGGAAACTATGTTGTATAGAACTTACGGGTTTGACCTTATCTTCAATAAAGCATAATACTTCCCGTCGAATATCGCCATAAGGCGAAACATTTAAAATCTTTTCAGCCTGTTGAAAAGTTTTTCTTTGAAATCCTTTTTTAGATCCATGACTCTGAGTTGGAAAAGTTCGTGATGCAGAGTTTGATGGTAGTGGTCAATACTCACAGCACTTTCCAAATTCTCGCGTACCAGGGTTGAGTTGTGGTAGTAGTCATTAGCTAGTTGAGTTGGGCTTCAAGACCCCGTGCTTTGCTTCTATGGCTGCGTTTTGCGCGCAAAAGTTTGATAAGGCTACTTCAGCCGCGGATCAAGGTTCTAGTTCTAGGAGAAGGTTGATGCCAAAAGAGTCTTCGATCCAGCTTGAGCTTGATTCCAAGGACTCAAACGCTAAACGGAAACCATCATAAAGGGTCTTGAAATAACAGCTGCCAAACCAGTTTAATAATATTATAGAATACTTACCAGAAAGAATAGGCTGCCGGGCTTTGCACTTCGGCCCGTGAGAATACCAAAGATTAGGCGGGGCCAAGATTCGAACCTGCAGTCTTCAGGTCATGAGCCTGATGAGTTGACCAATTCCTCTACCCCGCTTCATCCTCCTTGGTCCTTTTGGGCTTGGAATGCAATGCATTCTTTTCGATCTTGTATCCAGTGGATGTGCGTTAGCGCAATAGCCTTCGCGCCCCTTGCTTGTTCGATGCGATACACTTCACACCAAGCCAATCTTGATGAAAGTACAAGCCTCCTTCACCTTGACGTGAACGGACGCTTTTTCATTGTTGGGCTTCAGTCAGTGAGGAAGGCAAGGAAAAAAAGCCTTAAATCAAATTCTTTTCTACTGCTACTCTTTCTTCTCTTATGAAATTCTAGTTACAGGGATCAACTGTTGAAATGAAGAATCTATTTGAACCTCTCCTTGAAGCAGGAATAGTTTTACGTATAAGGGCATTGGTCCATAGGAAGGCACGCAACTCGTAAACCATTGGGTCAGCAGTCCCTCAGTCTCAGTCCAACCGAGCTTGATTACTACAATAAGTGGATAGCCTGGGAGCTTCTCTCTTAGCTATGATCTTGATGGATTAGCGCTCAGGGGTGAAACTATATAGGTTAGTTGGGAAGACTCTCGAATCAAAGATCAATGAGCCAATAACTTTCTATTTGCTTTGCTGGCTCCATCAATGGTTTGGTTTAAAACAAGGGCGGTGGAGGTAACTATTACTTCAACTTCGTACTCTAATCCAACAGCTAGCCTTCCTTCCCTACCAACCAGCCAATCCGTTGAAACCGGCCTAGGAGCTGCTGGCCTAGTTGAAACTGCTGTTCCCTTGTCTAAAGTGTTTATTTCATACCCGGAAAAAGGTGACCTAGCCTACTTCGAAACAATTAAGGTATCTGGTCAGTAAGTACCCGCCAAAATGGATAAAATTGATCCCTGCTCCAAGCTATCCTCTTGTTTCTACTCCTAAACTGACTCATTTTCCTGCTTATGAATCTAGCTCACACAGGCATCAACCAGGCTGAAATCAATAGGAACTACCTCTCCGGAGGGTGTCAACCAAGCCCCAGCCTACAAAAGGAAAAATGTTGCATTCGGAATCTATTCTCTAGCGGAAAACTACTTATTCATTCACCGGCGCAGCTCGACACTATACTTGAGGAATGAGGGATGGCTAAGATAGGTCTACTGCTGGTATAAATTCCCTCCCTGATGACTTTCCTTACTCAGACTTTCCAATTCAGCAAAGGAAAGTGGCTTGCATGCAACTAGAAAAGTCAATCTGGCCCTAGATAGCCTAGGCGGCCCAAGAGGAAAAGAAAAGAAGTCAGCTAGGTGGAATACACTTTTTTTTGCCCTTACATACAAAAGAGAGGGAGAGGCACTTTTTGATACTGACTATCCTTATCCTACATAAAAAGAGTACTTCTACACCTAAGACAAGGTTTTTTTCCTAGAAGGAAACTCCAAATAAATGTCTTGCTTTCAAACTGCCTTTATCACAGACTCAACAAGCTTGCTCACTCAATTTGACTTTCTATCTGGATTGAAAACTCCCTTGCTCAATGGATTTCACAGACTCCTACCTTTTAAGGTAATCTAACTCCAATCCTTATTCAACTTCAACTCAAACCCCAGGGAAGGCAATCTCTCGAAGAGAAAACATGGACTAAAGAGAGAAAAAAAATCACTAGACCCATATCTAAGAACTTCTCCTTATACACTCGGTCTTTGGCTTTTTTTTAGTATTCTTCTTTCCTCGCCTTAAGGCAGGATAAATGCTAAGGCACGAGGGCCGTTCACCTCTCTCCTCTGCGGATACCTAGTTTTCTCGGCAAAAGATGTTAAAGATATTGGCTCATCAAGAGAAAAATTGCTCTTATCCTTTCCTCCACCTAGAGGGAAGAGGGGGTCAGGGTACAAATCTGGTCTTGTTTGTTATTTGTGTTGGTAGTTTGGATTGGACACTATAGCTACCCTTGGAGTGCACTAATACATAATCCTATTCCAGTTGCATATCCGCTTCTACTTTATACTAACTCAATCCTGTGTTTTACCGTGACACAAAACCATTATCTCAACATCTATTCGTCAACCAACCAGGTATCCATATGTATCCAGCGTGGTGTTATGTCGACTATGAACATGGATTTTAGTTACCTTTCTAAATGGTACATTCAGTGGAAAAAGGCTCTTACCAGCCCATCCTTTTATTCCACAATTGCAGCCGTCTTTTCTCCTTCGGAAGCTAACTCTACCTTCTCCTCCCGATTTAGCCTATATCATTCTATGATGAGGGACTTAATTCACCGTTTTTGTATGGAATGGGTTGTTACGTAGTTAGTCCTCCAGTTGTGCTTTCTTTGAGTCCCCGGTCTAGGGTGTTAGACCTTGTGTTTTAGTTTGACTCCGGGAATTACCACGGAAAGCTGGCTTCGGTAACTTATCTGGACTCACTACATCAAAACTGGTCGTTAAAAATTTCTGCAATTACTATATGCAACATAAGATCTACAAGGGGGTTGCTTTTAGTTTGTTCTCAACTCAAGGATTTTAATAAGAACCATTAGGCGAAAGGCACCGCAGAAGGTCTTTCAATTCAAAGCAGTCGATTGAAGAGGTAAAGGTAGGCCAGGAAGGATTAGAACTGCTTGATGGCATATCGCTGTTAAGAGTGAGGAAGTATGAGCCTGTAATAGAGCATAGGGTCTTTAAACAAAACAAACCCCAGAGGTTTGGGAGACGTCGAGGCGAATAAAAGGGGAATGAGGATGGTCTAGGATCAATTCTTTTTGTAGCCCCTAAGCCAAGTAGTTGATGAGCCAAAGAAGCTAGAGAACTAGGAACAGGCGCTGCTATCGGCTTAGGCAAGAGTCTTTCTGCGGTTGTAGTGAGCAACGAGAAAGGTTAAATAAAATGCCCTAAGGGATGGATGCAGTGTACAGATACTTTAACTATATATGGGCTACCTCGCGTATTGATGAAGCATTGAGTATTGAGGGACCCTCGGGGGAAAGCAAGGTTTAAGCATTCCATTCCCCCGATCCCCTGATGTTAGGGGAAGGGTAGAAGAATTCCAATCTGTGACGCCTCGGATACGCCAAGACCAGCCCCATGTACGACCCGAGACTTTGTCAATGAAGAAGGAGCCATTAATGAATTGCCTAAAGTAAAGCAAGGGGTGACTTCTTCAAGCTAGAAAAGGGCGCATTCGATCATGAAAGGCCGTATTTTTCGCTCGTTTTTGTTGGATAATCCTTTGTTTCCAGATTATTATATAATAAATAGTTTCTCCATTAGTGACGCTACGTACCTTCCATTGTAAGGAAAATGTGTTCTTTTCTAGGCGGCTTCCCTGCCAACTATTGGAAGTTCTCTTGAGAGTTTTCTTGCAGACAGTTGAGTTGTCTTCTATCCTGTTGCCCTCTATGCATTTTGTCCTAAGACAGATAGAATCTAGGGCTTGATTCTGGTTTTCCTATAGGGAGTCAGAATCTTTCTTTCTTTTCGAGGGCTGGGCTATATTTCCCGGAGAGTTCTGTTCCATTGCTGTCGGTTTTAGATCAAGTGCCATCAATCTCTTTTGGGCAAAGCAGGGAAAGGTCCGTAGATGCTCGACTGTTTTATATTTCTTAGTATTACTGAGTATTACTTAACTAGTTAGTATTCTATTAATAGGGTATTAATATCATCTTAAGATTCTAATAAGATATATACATATTTTGTATTTAAGTTAAGAGAATATCAAAGTAAAATGGTCCTAAAGTAGCTTGACTAAAAGGAGAGGGAAAGCTAGTGGAAGGGAAGTACCTCACCTCTTCCGCGGGTATCTTTATCTTCCTGTTAAGGTTATATTACAAGTTCATATGGAACAGCTAAAGGGTATTCCCTTTTTAGTGATGTAAAGAAAAGAAAGGTTATTCTCATATGATGAATGCTATGTCTGTCTGCCAAGATGGCTGTTGTTACTTCTGTCTGGGGATTTCCCCTCATTTTTGCTCTAGGCTTTGTCACTGCAGGATAAGTATGTGGGTTATGTGCGGTATCTTCCCTATATATATGGGTTATGGCAGTTATCCCATTTCTCGTCAATTTTTAGAGCCCAGCTCGTTGGAAGTCACAGATTTCTTCTTGTTGTCTGCTGTAGGATTCTCCCAAGCCAAGTTGGAGTCATAAGATACTCCTATGCATTTTGAGTAATAAGGGCATCAAGAATTTTTGCCTTCAATTCTTTTGGAGTACGAGCTCCCTTGAATACATTTGCAGTTCCTTTCGATGGGGATTGAGTTGAAGTCCCTGTCTCAGTATTCTACGTAACAGTAGTCCTGATATCAATAGGTGAAGTCCCCATATCTCTATTCCACTTTCCACTAGTCTCCACACCAGTCCCCAGTTAATACTTATAGTAGTAGTCTCTGGGATAAGAGATTCTCTTCTCGAGTAAGCGAGTAGGTAAGACAATATAAGATAGATTGAGAATATAGAGCATATGTACAACTGAGTTCTATTCTAGCCAATGGGATAGATGCAGTTGGAGTGGTCCTTTTATGTGGGGTTCTTTCTCTAGTAGCAGTCCCCAATACAGCTGTCTCTTTTTCATGTGAGTGTGAGTTCCCTTTGGAGTTCCCGGCTAGGAGGTGTAGGAGTAGTTTTGTTGGCCTTTCTTGCTTTTGCCATTGTCCTAGGAGGGGAATAGCTCATAGCTCAAATATACAATTACAAGAAAGTTGAGCTCTTATATACAATAAGGGGTTGTTACACTAGGGAATTGGATGGTTTTCCCTTGGCTTTCCAGTATTTCTTTTGATTAGGACTATTAGGCTTCCCCTTTTGTTAGCCAGTGACATTCTTGCTCCTTCTTTGTGAGCTAGTTCCATTGTGAGTTTCGATTGATCTACTTGAAGTTTTTTCCTTGTGTTCCCCGAAAGGCGTATGAGTGTAAGGCCAAGCGCACTCACCAGGCAACGCATGTCCGAACGACCCCCTGGTTTGTCCAACGTCTTGTCCTTCAGCGTCATGTCACCCTGGATGTACCACCGAGGTGTTTGATGTTAGCTTGCCAGACCTAGTCGATCCTGTTCATTTCTGTTTCTCATATGGGCTAGGGGTGGGTATCTAGATCCTCCTTCGGTCTTAGTCCCCCCACTACGGTCGAACCTCTCTCTTGGCCAGGTTATCTTGTTCTCTTGTGCTCTGGTCTTAGTATCTGGCGTAGGTCTATTGGGTGACCAATCTGGAGGTTCCCATAACTTCCTAAAGAGGAGTTCGTCGTCATTGTGTCGTCAGTTGTCTACAACTAACCATATCTCCTTGGGCCCAAAGAGGGGCCTCAGCGAACATACTATACCACCACTAGTCTGTACCCGATCTATACATCTTAGGATCTATAGATCTTATCCCCTTTCCTTATTGATGTCGTAGATGCACTGTTAACACTGTAATTTAGAAGGTCAAGGCCTACTCTATTCCTTACCAGGAATAGCGACCTTGGTAAGAGCTATTACAGGACTGTACTTGTAAATGATCAGTATTGCAATGCTATTTTCTATCCTAGAGGAGTAGTAGTAGGTAACATAGGACAGTTACAGATAGAGAGAGGTAAAAGAGGTATTAGAAAGGGCTCGAAGTAGAAGCTTTGGCAGTTTACCATGGCAAATGTACACCACTATATTTGTCCTTGCTATGCTCTTAGAAAGAAAGTCAACCGATGCAAGAAATGGAACTGAATCTGTAGTAGCTCTGACTCTTGCCGCTCTTTTATTACTGATCAGTAGTGGAGGAAGTGAATCAGAATACGCTTTTGGGATCTTATCCGTTTATCATATAGAGTAGGTAAGTGTTCAAAAAACCGGCCTTCTTCTTTGGCGAACCCCGATGACTTTCCTTCTAAGACATGGTAATTGTTTTCAAAGGCTAGAAGGGCTAATAGGGCCTTAAGAGCTAGAGCTTTCAAGCAAAAAGGGTGGTTTGACAATAGAAAGAAAAAAAAGGCAAGGTTTAGAATCCTCAATTCCCGATGGGAGGACCAAGGGAGACTAGTTAATTGAATGCCCTGTTAGAATTGAATCATAAGCATCAGAAGAATAATTCTCTTAGTAGACAAGAATGAAATTCAATTAGTCCCCTCACGAAATAGCAATATAGATCCGCTTCTCATTTGCAAGATCTGGTGTTCACAGAATCGAGTTCAGATATACTTGCATCTTCTTTTATACAAAATTCTCTCTATTACCGAATCAAAGACATATTCAACAAGGCAAGATAAGATTAAGCATTCACTTCAGGAAGCCAAGAAGTCAATCAGCATGAAGCTGTGGAATTGAACTTCAACTCTAAGTTGAAGGCAAAAATGAAAGAAGGAACTGTTTTTGAGAGAGTGTTTTAGGGCCTACGTCTAGCTGTAATCCTTTCTTGGTCAATGTGTGCCAAGCTTCCTCACACCATGGGCATGGTGCTTTAGAGAAAAAGATTCAATTCACTATTCCCCTATTTTAGAAAGTAATCCAAGGCTCGGGGAAGTTCCTTTTCCAAGTCTTATTGTAGCGGATGAAGTAAGGCTAACAGCTATTTGACATATGAAGTATAGTAAACCATTTCGAAAATGTCTATATATAATAGAAAGTAGACCTTTGGGGCGAAGAAAGAAGGAAGCGACTGAGTCTGCTCCTCATTCTAGTGAAAGTTCCTCGAGGATAGGAGAACTTCCCCTGTATAAAGGAAGGCGGGAAGCTTAGCCTATGAAAGGGAAAGGAAAACTAGGCATTGAATGAACTGCGCTAACTTCCTTGGCCGGGCAAGCAGCGTGGAACCGGTGCTTTGATTCTAATCCATGAAAGGAAGTCTACGATCGCTTAATCCTTTCAATTGATTCTAGTTAAAGTACCACTCTCAGTCGAGCCAGTAAACTCCCTTATTCTTCTAACAAGCGAGTGACTACCTTTTTTGATTAAGCAGAATATGAAGTTAGTGGCATGTGCTTTTTTCATTTAAAGCACCTTTAGTCCGAGGTTTCTTGACAAATGAATGGTGATTGAAACTGTCCGCCCATTCCACTTCTTCCAGCTAAACAAGGAGTAAGGAAAGGTCAGTAAGGAAGAGCTAGTCTTTCAAGGAAAGACAAGACAGAGTGCAGTTGCATCGATTAACCTCTTTGGGTTAGGGAAGGGTAAGATCTTCCTAGTTTGATAGAGTCTATAGCGCGTGTGAGAGCTTTCTATGCTTAGCGCTAGGAGTGGCACTTGCCTTCGTTAGGAGAAGGGTGAACGGAGTAAATAAAAGTTGTACCAAAGACTTTCTATTTTATTAGCATAGAATACAGTGCAGTCCTGCGCTTGGGTATAAGGTGTAGAACTGGGAAGCTTGGTTCCGGGAATCCTTCTTTTTCGGGCCTTTGCACCTTCCCACGGGTAACCCCATTAGTGTTGTTGTTTTTCTTCCCTCAGGGTGGAAGATAGGGATTTGCTCATGCATCTTCCTTTAAAGATATATTAAAATGCTAAAGCCCTTGGTAGGAGGTTCCAAGCTGCTAAAGTCATTCTTTCTTTCCTAATCATTAAGTAAGGGATACTATCTGACAAACACTCTTGCTCCCTGCTATCCTCTCAACTGGTCAGTCAGTAGTAGAATAGATTACCTGGCGGAGGAAGCCCAATTATCGACAGAGACATTGCACATTGCAGCAGTCTAACCGCACTTTGACCTTTACAGCAATAAGCTGCTCAGTCAGCTTGCTATAGTATAGTAGCCCTCTAGTATGTCAGTATAAAGCAACACACGTAACGGGCTGAGCGAAGAGCTCAACGGACTAAGGCCTGCCCCTTGAGAATACCAATTCTCTTTGTCTTTCTTATTGATTGAAGTAAAGAAGAAGGGCCCCATAGCCTAACGAAATAGCCCCTTTAGGCCTACCTATTTCCTTTACTATCAATAGTAAAGTAAGGAATACCAAGGCAACCATTCAATTCAGTAGTGGAATAAGGAGTCCCACCAGTGGTAGAATAATTGCCTAAGCTTTGTTGGGCACCGGGCAGAATGAGGCTCAGCCAATGTAGCCTAGCGCACTTAACTCAAGCAGCAAATGAATAGGGGAATTCTTTAACTTCCACATCCCACTACCACAACTTTTGGTGCTATTAGAAAGCGTTCAACCGGTCAGATCTACTGAATCAATAGAGTCGACTAAATCGAGATCATAATCTAAATCATCAAGATCTTCATCCCTCAATAACACGTCATAGTGCCTAGAGATAGAGGTACGGTTCATCGCCTTACTTATCCAAGCGTGTTGCCGAATAGTCAGATATGCCGTACTCTGATTTTGTTGAGGTTAGGAACCATTTGCTGTTATCAGCATTGCTCATTATCTCATTATTAGGTAACGCATTCCCATTTATCGATTTGTTGGTTAGGGCGACACGTTGTCGCTTTTTCTTTAATAATGAATGATATGGAGTTGTTAGGATTGCAATGGGGTTGATTAGGGGGGCAGGGGAATAGCATAATAAATTTCAATTCTTTTTAATAAAAAGATCTTATCTTTATAGAATTAGATTCCATTACTATAATGGAGCCTTTAGTGAGTCGTAGATCAGCTATGGGTCACTCGTGATAGTCTTTGCTTTTCCTGTTGCCGAATCGACTGCAAACTCAGGGTTAGCTTAGTCAATTCACTCTTTTTTTTCAAAAGTTGGGATTGGACCCTTCTTAACCAGGCTCAACGGGAAGTTAGGAGTGAAATGAAATAAGCCTTGGTGCCTAGCGAGTTCTTCCTTTTCCTTTAATAAGATAAGGCAATTGCCCGTGTAAAGGGAAACAAACTCCCTTTAGATTGATGCCCGAGATCGTTCCTTTTAAAGGTAACTGCATTTGCAGGGGATGCTTATTCTGGAATGGAGGAATTCTCGTATAGTTAACAATTCCTTTTACCCCTTATTTCATAATAGCAATAATTAGAAGTTCTTTCTCTAACTCTAAGGTGACCCGCTGCACACTTCCTATATGTATTATTGAATGCCAACAGCATTCGTTTATAGTCATGAAGAGGAAAAAGATCAGAGCCTGGCCACTCCACTTAAAGTAAAGCTTTCCAGGCAATGGCTATTGAATAAAAGCTATTCTTTACTCACATCTTGATTTCTCTCTCAATGATCAATGGAAGCTATCTTGCTCTGTTTTTTCTTTTTAAGGCGTAGGGGGAAGAGACTTTACTGCTCTCCTACCTTCAACTTCAACTAAGTCAAGCAGAATCTAAATCAGCCTTTCGGCTAGCGCGTGGAATCGCTCCTAAATCCATTTTATTTAAGCGGTGAGGAAAAAATAACTTATCCAGGGCGTGTGATCGATTTGCGATAAATAAAGCTAGGTGCTTTGCTTGTGCTTAACGCACTATAGTAACTGACTCCATCATCCTTAGTATCCAATTAGCCAAGGACCCTCATTAGATCTGGCATGGTTCTTCCCGACCCAGAGCATACTGTCCAACACAATAACAGGAGAGCATTGCTAGGCAGCCCCATCAGCCCATCCAATATGATCTTCTGCACCAGTTCAATAGGACCCCAGCTTCCCATGCCTTCGGTTATTCACCACCACCAGGTCTTGAAATACTTGTACCACTTAGGTTTACCAGGCAGTCCTCGACTATCTATGTTCCTATTACAGGTAGATCCTGACCAATCATTTCTACCACTACTTCATAATAATGCTACTCATTGTTAAATGATCGATTGTGGGGAAATTACCCGGGTTTACGCATTCCTCCCAGTCTAGCCCACCCCTAAAAGGCTCCCGGTAGGAGTTGGGGATTTGATATAATGAGGTGAATGATGGCAGAATCTGTCCCCGCCAATAAGGCCTTATTTTGAATGCCCTACCTCTATCTCTCCTTGGCCCTGACATTCCTAATTAATGGAAGCGGGCAAGGAAGAAAGGAGAAATGAATGATTGAACCTGGGGACTTCTGAAAAAAAGTGATTTAAGGTAAGTGTAATGAAGAGCAAGCGTAGGCTTTAATTGTTTGAAAAATGAAATAAATAAGTAGCTAGTAGCGTTTTTAAGCAGCCTTGCAGCAGCTATAGCTTGAAGTGAAGGTACCCTATTTATAGATGAATGAGAAGGGCCCTTAGCTTAGAATAACAAGAACTTAAAGGGAATGAAGGAAGCTAAGGCTGGATGGTTTGAAGCTCGACTAAAAGGTGCGGGTATAAAGGTCTCAGTCCTAGATGATAAATGCGATGTTCGCTAACCACCTAACCATCAGCAGATCTGCTATTTTAGAGATTGCCTAAAGACTCAAACTACAACTGCAAGCTTGTTTGCACATTACCTCATTAGCCCTAACCCCTTTCATCTAGCTGCCCTATTTTTCTCTCAAATCGGGATCTGGGGAGACTTTTGAGCCAGTTTCTCTTTGAGGAAAGCTATTTATGGATGGTTGGGAATTCTCACTCGTACTAAAGGGCCTAGAAATATATGCCTGGGACTGACACATTTTCAAGTCGAGTCACTCTATTTGCCTTTCGCTTGCTTTCACTTTATTGATGACTTTCCCTTACTAGAAACTCCCTCTCTCTCCTTTACAGTCGACTATTCTTCCGTCGTGCTCTTCTTTCTTAGTTATCAAATTTTCGATTGCATGTAAATATCCTTGTGCGCTTATAAAGTGCAAGAGCGGATCTTAGCCAGATGTGGACCTCCTTTCATTTTCCTTGCCACTCCTTGCGGAGAGTTCGCTCGGTAACCCCATTACTTCGGAAGTCTTGAAAGTGACTCAAAACCTCCTGAAAATAATGGCTCCAATGCCTTTCCACTTTGAGACTATGGAGGATCTCAATCATTTTGTCGGCTCTATGTTTGTCCTCAAACATTTCTGTGAGAGGCTCCGCTTAGAAGCGGCCTGGAACCTTAGTGTGTAGCTCTCTGCACAGATCCTGGATTCGATCCGTGATCCTTCGGTGAGCAGTGAGAAGCTCTGAAAAAGAGTTCAAGGACTCTTGGTCAACATGAGGCAGTTCCCGATTAGTATAGGACGGAGACAATTCAGACTTTGATGCCACCTTTCTTCGTACTGAAGAAGGGCATTCTCTATCCCATGGATTTGCTTTTCTTTTTCTCGAAGCATCTGGGCTCTCGCTATCGATAGTTGGCGGACCACCGTCTCTTTGAGGGTGAGCCCCTGTGGATGAGGTTGATTGGTCGGGGGGCATGTTGGCTAGGGCACGCTCTGTTGATGGTTGGGAGGCAGCATTTCCCTCTGTACTTGAGGAGTAGTTGAGGTACTTTCGCCAACTCTCTGAGTCCGATTCTGAATTTTGTATTGAAGAGAGACCGGCATCACCCCTGTGTGGCCCTTGGTTAACTGTATCGTTTCCTCCTGTCATATTCAGTATCATTGCGTCACAGATCCCGAAAGCGGCTAGAATCAAAAACAAAAAGAGACATCCTTCACAGCCTAAGCCCCTACTCAATAGGACTCGACTCCTAAGAGAGAACCCCATTTTCTAAAAAAAAGAGTTAAAGACTTCCATTGAGCCGAGTTTCAGACAAAAAAGTGTGAAAAGACTGGAGACTGTTGCTACAATTAGGAAAGATATAGATTTCTTAAAAAAAAGAGGACCATGTTTGCCCAATAAGAATTTCCTCAATATTTGTAGTACCATGTAATACATCAGAGAGTGTTCAAAAACTCTATGCAATTTGAATTTTAGAGATACTAATCGTGGTAGAGCCGAGAATAGGGTGGAACTATTTTTCACAATAAGAATTATGTATACCAGCTATATGATTATATGTCGGATAGGTTCCCACCCCCAAGCCAGTATCCATCTTCATGAAATGACATTGGTAGACGGGTTGGGACCAGCCTTCTATCCTAGTGAACAATGTTCTATTGATTAGGTTGGGACATGATTCGATTCGAGGCTTGACCATGACCGGACCTAGGCCGATTGACACTCGTGATTGCCATTCATTCATGAATAAGCTTGACACAACACAGAACAACTAACAACCATATGGAAGGGGAAGAAATCAATCTCCTTCTTTCGGATTTTATTGGCCTTACAGCGGGCCTAAGAGCAAGGAAGTCTCACCTCCCAAATCCCCTCTTTGAAGGATGATGGGTGAACCTTCTGTCAGATTCAATCTCATCTATTGCTGCTTTTAAATCGGTTGAAAGAGGATTTTGACGTCACTTAGGAGAAGTATAAGGAAGTGTGCCTGAGTTTTCTATAATATAATAAGTACTTGTGACTCAGTCTAGCTAGGACAGAGCCATCCTAAAGACACTTTATTCTATTCTAGGTTTCCACAAAGCGGTATCAGGTATGAGAATGCCTTTCTCCTATATTAAAATCTTTGGTTTAGGTCAATCAATCCTCAATCCGGGCTCAATGACCGGAATAAATGGCTTTCTCCTGTCTCCTTATGGATCCAACTATTAGGTTTGTGAGTTTGTGGTCCGTGCCTAAAGCAACTTTTTTCAATTCGCTAATGTTTAAGAAGTCATCTCTTGATTCGTTGATCTATTGAGCTAAGGCAGCTCTGCATATAGTGTTTTAGACTCATACTTCATCGCCGCTTGGTCCTTTCGAACCTTAATCTTAAGAAATTCTTGAACGAGAAAGCTGTTAGAGATATGCCCTAATGCTACATATTTGGATGACATATATTGGGGCATTTTGACATTAACTTGTACATTATGGCTTCTATGTCTATATATGTGTGTTTTCATATTAACATAATTATTACATTCATATTCTCCTTCTTTTATGTGTATGAATGAGTCCCTAGTATTTTCATTAGAGGAATGTATTTTAAAAATGTTTAGAATATGTTGGCGTATTTCCTTAATATGATAGATACTTAAAGTATTTATAGTCCTTAGATTATTTGATCGGGACTTCAATAATCAATTACGGACTATCACATGTGTTGTTACTTTTGATTAACATAGGGATGTTAATGATAAAGGATAGTGAGCCACATGCCATAACAGTATAGGGATGTGACTAACAAACATGTGGGTGACTATTAGTTGAATAGTTCACTAAATGTGACGTGAATAACAAATTACATGACTTAGGATTAATAATTTGTTATTCATTGTGATTGTGCATGTAATCCTTAGACTTGAGATATTACGGTCGTCATATGTATTGGGGTTTGATTCTAGCGTTTGGATAATATTTGTGATACCCCGAACCTGGCATGTATTCAATAGCATTTAAAGTTCATTTAAATTGCATTTTATTGACCTTTCACCTTCTTTGACCAAACTAGTTGACTTTTCATCTACATTGACCAACTAGGACAAGGTGGGAATTTTTGAAATGTTTAATAAAAGGCAAACTTGGGATTAGAAATAAAAAAATGCAATGTTAAGTTAGTCAAATTTTGGGTCAACTTTGGAATTAAATATGAACCAATTGGGGAAGAGTTAGGTAGCAAATTATATATGGTTGGAAAGCTCTATGAGTCTAGTTTCTGAGGCTTCAAACCGTTCGTGAATTGGAGTTTTCTAGAAGAAGTTATGACCGTTTTCGTAAGGTCGCGCATAGCTGTTTTGGTTTAGCGGGTTGACCGAATCTTTGACCTTTGACTTCTTGTCATTTTTTTCCTAAATAAGCAGAATGCAAACGAAAAAACAGAGAATAAAGGCTTGAAGCCATGAGGAAAAGAAAGAGAAAAAGAAAGAAAAAAATTTCAAAACAAATCATCAAATCTTCGCGTGAGCTTGCACGGGGTGGTTTCTGAGGCATCCTACGAGGTTTTCCTAGCATCTAGGAGCGTCTAAGGTGAGGGTTTCATCGTTATTTGCGCATTTGAAAATGTTGAACATAAACTTTAATTTTTGTGATTTAACCGTAGGTTGTTATTTTGTCCGTTTCATTGCTTAAAGTATGTTCCCTAGCAATCGTAGAACACATATTTATAGCTTTTTAACATTTTCTGTGGTTGAATATTGAAATTGAAATATAAATTGTTAGTTGAATAGTATTTTGTGAATAGTAAACCCTTGAAACGATAAAGTTGCGTTGTTATGCTGTCTTTTGATGTGAAAAGATGCTAGGTATGCTAGAATGCCTAAATGCATGATTTGTTTAGGTTGCGTAATGGAAAAAATGAGAAAAATGCCTTGGTGAAAGTTGGGGTTGTTTAGGTCGAGTTTAGCGTTTTCTCGTTTTGTGTGATGGCATTGTTTCGGGAGGCCATGGAAGCACTTTTGGTGCGATTATGGCGTTGGTTGGGTGTTTCGTTAGTATAGTTGTAGTTCAAACGAGCAAAGGGGGAAATCAAGACTTTGCGTGAATTCCAGGGTTAAGTAGGGTTTTGGGCTCTTTAGACGTGCCTTATAGTGACCTAGGAGGATTGGTGAAGTCGGTTTCCAAAACTCGTGGCACATTTGAAAGTAGTAGAGTTTGGTAAGTTGGGGTCATTTTCATGATTTTGTGTGTTTTCATAGAATATTGCTTATAGAATGCTTATATTGCTTATAGAATGCTTAAGTTGCCTATAGAATGCTTATAATGCCTATAGAATACTTGTTATTGCTTGATAATGTTAGTTGGTATTGTTCTTGTTACTTGTTTGATTGTAAATGCTTGTTAATGCTTATTACGCTTGTTAGAGTTGATTATTGATTGAAATGTTTAACAATTGTTGATAATGCTTGATATCTCGTTTATCTCCTCTATTCTGTATTGTTGTGCTATTGCTCGTTTATCGCCTTGTATCGAGTCTTGCATTACATAGTGTCAGCGCGTGAGTGATGGGCCTCTCTGGGTAGCCTCGGGTTGCCAGTGTTGGTTGGTCTAGCTCCTTAGCTATTCCCTCTTCTCGCTTGGGTTGCCTCCCAGGGAGATTTGGGTCGTAGATTGATGGATACTTTCGGGGTATTCCAAACTGGTGTTATAAGGTGGTTGCGCGCTTATTGTCATCGTTGTCAACATCAAGCTCGAGATTGATGTATCGCTTGTAAAATGGTACATTGCTCGTATGAGTGAACCATAGCCTTCAGAGTGTGGTATAGCTTTGAATGGTTGTGTTAATGCTTTCAGTAATTGCTTATTGTATTGATTGTTTGTCTTGATTCCTTATTTATCAGTTATATTGCTTAACTGTCTTATTTGCATTGCACGACTTTCTTTCTCTCCAATTCAATATCTGTCTCGCCCTCACTGAGTCTACGTGTTGTGTATACTCACTCCTCACTACCACATTTCAGGAAATGTCATGTTAGCTGGAAAGTTCGTGATTTCGTGAAAGTTCATTGCCTGAAGAGTTGTCTTGCGTGCCTATGTGGCTTGAGTGTCGAAGTTTGTAAAGATGTATGTTCATATGTTGTTTGTATTTATTGTCAAAAGAAATGTAATTTAAATTTAGCTAAGTAGCTGAGGTGAATTGATAAGCTAGTTTATGTAATCAGTTAGCATAGCTTAACTTCAATACATGTCTGTAATGTCCAAAGGAAAAGAGTTAGAATGGCATGATAGTTTATTTTATGCAGTAGCTTAGTATGGTTTAACCGTCTAGTTCGAATGTACTTGTCAAAAATAAAAAGAGATAGGTTAGCTTTTAAATTGGAAATGTATGTATACTTGCTGAGTTTAAATTGTTGAGAACCGAGGCTCGGATGGCCTTGAGGTGGTTTGAATGTTTGGACATGGTATTGGTCAACTTATATGCTATCGCAGGCTTTACATTTTGCCTAGAAACAGGGGAGACTCCATCCGTTTTTCTTGAAAATTATGCCTGGGTTTGGTTTGGGTTGTGATTAGATCGATTGATAGAACACCCGGTCTCGAGAGGGATCGGGGTATTACAATGTTTGTCTCGATAAATGAGATGAGATACATCATCTCGTAGTTTCATTCGTCTGGTATAGTGATTGACAGGTAGTGGTCAAGATAGGATCCATTAACCTCCGACGTGAGGTGATGTCCTATGCGATCTAAACTTGGTTGTTTAATGAGGAAATCCTTGGCCGAGGTGTGAATGATGAAGAAAGAGTTTTTCATGTGTCATCTCTCATTACACCAATTAGATCTATGCATGGTATCGAGTTTATGAACTTAATCGGATCATGGTTCTTGCTCGACGGGACAATTAATGGAAGGATTGGATTGCACGATAATCGGCGACCATAAATAGATTCACTTGAATAAGATTTCATTGCTTCATAAATTGTCTTGATACGTTGGTAGCTAGAACGTCACTCAAGAACTCTGAAGCTGTTTGAGAATGACGGGAGATATTCTCTAAACAAATTGAATAGTTTGATTAACATTGAAAGTGTTCAATGTTTCTTTAGTGCTATATAGCGGTGAATCTAGAAGGTCACACACAATAGAGCATGACGAATGTTTTTCCTATTGACCTTGATTTAGTTTTTCTTGAGTTGTTAAGGTGTTAACAATTGTATTTAGTTTTCTCTTGAATTGTTAAAGTGTTAACAATTATATATTGTTTCTCTTGAATTGTTAAGAAGTTAACAATGGTGCAATTGACCATTAAAAGTTATTGGGGGCCAATATGCAATTATTAGTAAGTGTTGGGTCAAATGTAGAAATATGAAAATGTTGTTTTCATAATTTCAACTAATGGTGATTAGGTTGAATATTTAAATGCATTAGTGGAAGAATACTACACAATATACATATGATGTATATATATGTATGTTATTACATTAGTGGAATATATATATATATATATATATATATATATATATATATATATATATATATATATATATATATATGTGTGTGTGTGTGTGTGTGTGTGTGTGTGTGTGTGTGTGTGTGTATTTTATCTTCCAACAAAGAGACAAACACAACCATAATTTAAGAAAGGTTGTCAACCTTCTCTCTCTCCAAGCTCCTACACAGATGAAACACAAAAGAGAGAGATGATGAGTAGTCTTCTTCTTCAACTCTTCAAAAAGAAAAAAAAAACACCATGGCTGAAAAATGAAGGTGAACTAGATGAACTTGTCTTCCCTTCTTCATGAAAACACAGCCAAGGACAAGGAAGAAGAATGAAATGGTTTTGCTATCTTCTTCACAAACAAGCTCATAAATCTTCCATGGTAGATATAGCACCAAAATAGCCATGAAGATGGAGAAGCCATTCTTTGCTCGTGTGGACCGACTAGAGCTCTTGTGGTTTCAAGAGAAGGTGTCTTCCATCAAGTGTGCGAAAATTCAGATCTATGGCTTCCATGAGTTGTCTACAAGAGATATACTCTTCTACTATCTCTTGTCAATATATATACTTGCTATATATATGTTTTGCATATGTTAATCACATGATATCAAGATTAAAGTTTTATATCAACATTATAATTTGAAATTCCAGAAAGTTTTGAACTTCATGTTATGCTTCCGCTTGATTCTTAGCTAGATGATGTTTATAGCTCTAAATATAAATGATCCTTCAAGTGGTATCAGAGCAAGGCTTGATGATTTATGTGATTACATATGTGTATGCTTAAAGTTTCTAAAGTCTTGAACACAAAAGAACAAGGAAAGAGTTTCAATATTTCTGAAAATATTTCTGTCCACTGTTTTTCTGTGACTATTTTGGCATAGTAAATGTTGTTAGATTTGGCTGATTTTTGGACACATTATGCTATAGAGATAGTAGAACATTTCATCCTCTAATATGCATCTCCTAATTTCGTGGTTAAGATTTTCATTTTTAGCAAAATCTGTAAGTTCACTGATTCTCGTGTAAAGCTAGACAGTTTGTGCAATTGTGTTGCGAAGGGCATAACTCAGTCAATTTAACTCCGAATTGAGTTTCGTTTGATTCTAAAACTATCTAGACTCGAAGAGATATGTCTATACAAAATGTCAGAATTTTTGGAGAACTGTGGATAGGCTAAACGAGTCAAAACAATTGGTACATGTGCAGCAGATTTATAATGGGTCATAAATTGAAAGCAATGACTAATTGGTTTGATTTTGGTTAAGTCCAATGGACTTAAAAATTGGTGGGCTTTAGTCTAATAAGATTACATGAGATTGTTTTTCTTAGTGAAGATTAAAATGAGCCTTGGAACTCAAATTGGGCCATGAAATTAACAAATGATTTGCATTGGGCCTTATTCAACAAGTATGGACTTAAAATTGGTTTTATCTAGTTCTTTTGTGTTGTTTAACACGAGATGCTAAAATATCAAGATATGAAACTTATTGCAAACATGTCTTTTATTTATTTAATGTATTGGATACATTATTTTGTGTTAGCTTGCTTGTTTAGCTTTATTGTTTATGTATATGATGCATATCCCATGCTTTATGAGTTTTATCTTACATTGTGATATTGGATGATAAATGGTGAATTTGATCATGGACTTGGTTAATGAATGGTTAATTAGTTATAATTTCATTAGATGATGTTGTAACTAATTATATCATTCATTAGTATGTAATTGAGACATAAGTCTCGTTTTATTTTCTTGTAATTGAGAGAAATTTGTAGTGAGACATAATGTATATAATTTATACAAGAAGTTTGCAAAAGACCATTAGAGCCTTTCAAGGAGTTGGAGGTGCTTTGGATCTTTGAAGAAATCAAGAAGACAAGACCAAAGAAGACATGTTGATGTGTTTGTTTAGGTTTTATTTTTGTCTTGATTTAATTCATAGTCCAAGTCCATGATCCACCATGATGTATGATTTTGTATGTTTGTTTATTTATTTGCCTATATATGATGTATGCTTGTAAATGAACTAATGTGCAAAGTGAGACCTAATTAAATTTAAAATCTTCCTTCGTGCAAACATATTAGATTGTAAAGCGGTACAAGTGTTTATCGTTGCCCTCCACTATCCTAGGTTATATTTGCTCGATTAGGTATGTCTTGGCTAACCCAAAGGTAGGAAGACATATTCCATGAAAGTATTATATTTACCTAGCAAGCATAGTGATGTTGTATTGTTCCAATATCATGAGGCCAATAACGCACTAAAGTTGAGGTCCGGGATTCAAATTGTCGCAACACTGTGATAGTTGGTGTAATCTAACTGGATCACGTTTCCAATAATGCACCAAAACTGAGGTTACGGTGATTTAGGGGCAAAATGGCCATATCTTATATAGTGATATAGATAGTAATTGTTGCTAACTTTTTGTATGTATATTCCAATAATGCACCAAAGATGATGGGTATTCATATTAAAGAGAACTATGGTCACCTACTAATGAATCTTTAATTAGATTCACGATCTCATTTAGGAAGTATAGGAATCGATAAAATTAGCAGGAGGTATCATTTAATTAAAGGCCAAATTAAATATTTTAACAAGTTTATGTCAACTAGCGATCTTATTTTCTGCATACGTTTACGGCTACAACTATGAACCCGTCGTTTTTAATTAACTAGATTTTATATCGCGCAACCAGACCAAACTCTTTGATTAACGTTATCATCTAAGAATGGTTCTTAGAAACTTAATAAAATCTTAGAATTACATGTTCCGTTATTTTTCATCTTGATAATGTATCAAAATGAAAAGTTGTAGTACTTATGGATGATAAGTAAAATAAATTAAATATGCTAAGGATTTGTATTCTTTCATAGCTTGCATAAGGGTATGCAAGATGTAAAGAATATAGTTCTAAACTAGCAAATGGTTTTGTGGTAAGCATATTTAATGCATGATATTAGATATAAATGGAATTCATTCTCATATTTGTATTTCCTCTTTGGTTAATGGTAATGCAAAGAAGAAAGGCAAAAAAAAAAAAAAAAAGATGATTTCTATTAGCAAGTGGGAACATATCTAAGAAGAAAATTAAAGATTGTATAGGCATGTGTAAAAGATGTTTTCATAGCCTTAAAACAGGGCATTAAAAGAGGTTTTAATTCAAAGTATCTTTATAGCTTGAATGTCAAGGTTGTAAAGCTACTATGATTTATAAATCTTCTTTTTGTGATTGGTACTACTTTGTGGAATCTAGTGAAACATTGGTGTATGTGTTCGAGGATAGAATCTTAATCACAGTAGTACACTTTCGAAAGCGTGGAATGTTTTCAGTGTTAGCAAATGAAACAAAGGTTGTTGCGTTAGCTAAAGACAATTTGTTTGGATGCCTTCTAGACATATTTTGTATTTTAAGGATTATACCTAAATGATATTAGGAATAAAATGTATATTCCTAAAGTTTGTAAAAACGCATTATTGTGTAGTCTTTATTATCTTAATGTGGACGAAAGAACGTTGTCAACCGTTATAACCATCCACCAAATTTTAAGATTACTCAAATAATCCAAATTAATTGTAGTTTCTACATGATTAGGTTTTTCTAATAATAAGATGATGATTAGGTTGGTTTGATCAACTTATGCATCTTATATATTGGAAAGATAACCAAGCTATCCTTTGTTTGATAAATGATTAAAACTACTAAGCTATTTGGATTAGTACATGATATATGTGGAGCTATTTCGGAATAGGCTCGTATAGAAAACTGTATTAGTACCTTATGATTAGATCATGAAGGTAAAATACTTACGTACTATTTTGTTTGAGTATCCTAAAATTTTGATATAGTATCGAAATTAACAATATCCAGTGTACCACAATTAAATAGGATTTTCTTAGTGAAGAAATCGTCCTTTGTTGGACATAGTACAATTGTTGATTAGTTTGACTAATCATTATATTTATTTGTGGGTCATGCTTTCCTTAATTTAATTTTATGTTGAATAGTAAATTCCTACTATTGCTAGAACTTTATATTTGATATAAGTTAGACAACAACCAATGATTAAATATGTTAATTTTGGTTTGTCCTACTTTTATTAAAAAAAATTTAAAGGACTAGTGGGAGTTTTGGTTAAAGGTAATTTTATAGTATATCCTAGTTTTGTAGGATATAATTTCTATTTAATAATCAATGTCCATTGATCTATTATATTGTAATCTTTCTTGAAGAAAAGGTTTTGTTCAAGAAGATGTTACTTTTTAATAAAATAGAAATTGAGGACGTATCCTCTAAAGCTATAAAATCACCTAGACCAAAGTAATGAATCTATTCAATAAGGTCCGAGATGTGTCCTCACACAAGATCTTTGCAAATCTAGTAGTGTATCTCATTCTTTAAAAGAATATAGGGATATCTTTTTTGGAAGCACAAAAGTTGTTTGTGTATTTGAGATAATGATCAATTAGTTGATCCTACAATTTACAAAGAAATAGTATATTTGATATCGACTCCAAGAAACCATATAATGTAAAGCATATTGATTAGACTCCATATACTTTAACTTAATCTGGATATTGATCTCTGAGATAAATGTTGAAGTTAATGAAAAAGGTAATGACCTTTTATAGTTATATTGGTTTCTGAAAGATATCATCAAAGCCAAATGGTTGACTAAGATGAAGTCTTTTTACCAATAATTGTGCTTAAGTCTCTTTGTATTATGCTAGACATTATAGCACATTGTGTTACTATATTAATGATTTGTTTCAATGGATATGAGTAATATGTGCGTACTTGATAAATCCACTTGTGGATTTTTAAGTAAATTTCTTGGAATTGTTTCGTCCAATTCAAATTAGATTAAAGAGTTAGATTTCATTTAAAATGTGGATGAACCTTGTGATTGCAAAAGAATAGTGGGAACACATCAACTTTTCTATGACTGTAATAATGATGACTTGTATATCATGGATGATGATATGTGTGTTGTGATATTAATTATAGTGTAGTCATATTAAATGCTCTCCATATAGAACATGTCGTTCGTATCTTGTGAATTTGTTGCTATGGTGATAATACGAAGAGATTACTCGACATATTCCTTAGATTGTACATAAAGTATTTTTGAAGGTGTTCAAGGAACTGTAGTTGCGTAGCAAATTTGTATTCAAGTTATAGTAATTTCATATTTGCTATACTATGTACAAGACTTGATATTGCACAAACTGTAAAGTGTTACAAGTAAATATCTGTCACGCCCTGACCCGACCCCGCAAAAGGCCAAGTCCGGATCCGACACACGGACGGAGTCTCCTCTGTACCGTGGACGATCCGAAAACCCTACATTCAACATAATATTCGCGAAAACCACAATAAACATTTGAAACAAGTCAACTTTCTTTTAGAAACATACATCTTCTCATTAACCAACTTTGCAAACCAAAATGTCATGCATACTACACAAGTATTCATGCCACTAAATAGTTAAACCATTAGCATGCAGTTCTTACTAGTCACGTGAGTATATCTTTACAACTTTACAACCTTTCAACTTTTACAACATAAGACCATAGAGGCCTCAAAATAGAAATTACATACAAGGCTACAAGCCTCAAAATGAAGCGTCAACCAAGCAATATATACATCAAGCATGGCCCGCACAAAAGACTGGCAACCAACCACCAGCTAAGCAAAGAAAGTGCTATCAAGGAAACACCTCCACCTGCTCCTCTTCCTCAATTACCTCAATAAGATCCGCTTCAACAACTCCTGTAAAATATAGTATAGAAAGGAATGAGCAAAAACTATTGCTCAGCGGGGGTAATTGGTCTCAAGGATGGAGGTAAGAGGAGAATGCAATGCAAATAGTCAAGTAGATCAATCAATCATCATATAGAGATACAAGCAAAGCCAGCAATAAATCAAGACAAGCATTAAGGCTATAATCATTCAATCAAAGGATACAATTCACTTTCCACGAGCAACTCTCAATCACGAATCCGATGACGACGCGTCGTCCCAACCACCTTATAACTTCAGTTTGGAATATCCCGGAAGCATCCAATCAATTCTACGACCCAAATCTCCCTGGGAGGCAACCCAAGCAAGAAAGGGAATAGGACACGGAGCTAGGGCAACCAACCCTGGCAACCCGAGGCTACCCAGAGAGGCCCATCACACCGCCCCTGACTCTATGAATGCAATACAATATACAATGCAACAATCGAGCAATCGAGCAATAGAGCCACACGTGGGAGAATAACAAAGTAGGTTACTCTCGCACACAATAGCAACAGTTAGCAAACATTTCAATCATAACCAACTTTAACAAGCATAATAAGCATCAATAAGCATTCTACAGGCATAACACTATGAAAACCAACAAAAACACAAAACGACCCCAACTTTCAAAATGCTACTGCTTCCAAACAAGCCACGAGTTTTGGAAACCGATTACACCATTCCTCCTAGGTCACCATAAGGCACATCTAAAGACCACGAAACCCTACTTTCTCCTAGAATTCCCGCAAAGCCCTGATTTTTCCCTTTGCTTGTTTGAACTACCGCTACCCTAACCAAACACCCAACCAACGCCATAACCGCACCAAAAGTGCTTCCATGGCCTCCCGAGATAATGCCATCAAGCAAAACGAGGAAACGCAAAACGAGGAAACGCTAAACTCGACCTAAACGACCCCAACTTGTACCAAGGCATTTTTCTCTATTTTTTCATTACACAAACCAAACAAATCATGCATTTAGGCATTCTAATATATCTAGCATCTTTTCACATCAACAGAGCGCAAAACAGAGCACCTTTTACGAAACGGGGGTTTACTATTCACAATTTACTATTCCATTGTCAATTTAAATTGCAATTTCGATATTCAACCACAGAAAATGCTAAAAAGCTACAAATACATGTTCTACAATTGTCAAGGAACATTCTTCAAGCATCAAAACGGATAAAATAACGATCTATGCATAAAACCTAAAAATTAAAGTTTGTGTAACATATATTCAAATGCGCAAATAAAGATGTTTCCCTCACCTTGGACGCTCCTAGACGCTAGGAAAACTCGTTGGATGCCTCGGAAACAACCCCGTGCAAGCTCTCGCGAAGATTTGAAGATTTGAAAGTTGAAATCTTTTTTTTTCTCTCCTTGAAGTTTCGGCCCTTTCCTTCTTTTTTTCAGCTTTTATTTGTTTATTTTGCTATTATAAGCTTAAATAAGATGACAACTCAAGTCAAATGGTCAAGGCTTTGGTCAAACTAATTAAAATTGGTCAAATAAGCTTATTTTAGGCATGTTAAGGCTAAAACAACTAACACAATTCTAATTCTAGTTAACAACAACTAAAATATTAAAATTAAAACACTAAATACTAGTTTTCACTATTTGTTGAGGGCTAGAAAACACGCTCTAACTATCGCTCTCGAAATGCAAAGCACTTTGCGACAATAAAGGAATAACGATTAATTTCAAAGAATTTAAGAAAAATATAATTTTCAAAAAAATAAACAGGAAAATTTCACATTCCGGCCTCGGGTATTACACCCTCTCCCCTTTAAAACAATTGCGTCCACGCAATTCTTACCTGGTCGACAAACAACTCCGGATACTGACTCCGAACCTGGTCCTCTCTTTCCCAAGTTGCTTCCTCAAACCCGTGATGATTCCACAAAACCTTTACCAACGGAATACTCTACCTGCGAAGTTCCTGAACTTTCCAATCCACAATTCGAATCGGTCTCTCCTCGTAAGTTAACTTTTCCTCAATTTGCAAAGGCTCTGGTTCAAGTACATGTGAAGGATCTGGATGATATTTTCTTAACATTGACACGTGGAAAACATCGTGCAGTCTCGACAAGCTCGGAGGTAAAGCTAACCGATAAGCTAAAGGACCCATCTTTTCTATGATCTCAAACGAACCTACATACCTGGGACTAAGTTTCCCGCTCTTACAGTGCCGAATCAACACCTTTCGAGGAGAAATCTTAAGTGTGATACCCCGAACCCGGCATGCATTTAATGACATTTAATTGCATCTAATTAAGTGTCATCTTAAATGTTAGCATTGAATTTCGTGTTTATTTTTAGTTAAACATTCATTTCTAGCATTATTTTCATATTTCTTTTAGAAGTAATTAATTAATACTTGAGTTAATTATTTTAACGAAGTATCAAATACTTTTCATATTTATGTTACTTGGTTTTATTTTCTTGGACCTTATTGCTCGGTTTTCAATTAAATGAAAAAGTAGCTCCGAGCCCGGAGTGAATTTTGAACTATGTTACTTTTCAAAAATTATATTTTTCTTATATTCCATAATATTTAGGTGTTATTCGTTCTTCGTCGTTTTGTGCATAGCATATCGAGAGTGGTAGCTAGAGAATGTTTTCTAGTCCTCAGTAAATAATGAAAACTAGTATTTAGTGTTCTAGTTTTAGTATTTTAGTTGTTGTTGACTAGAATTATATTTGTGTTAGTTGATTTAAGTTTAAAATGCATAAAATGAATTAGTTTGACCAAGTTTAGTTAGCTTTGACCAAAAGCACAAAGCTGAAAAATAGGCCAAGAGCCGAAAATACAAGGGAAAAAGAAGAAAAAAGATTTCAACTTCAAATTTTCAAATCTTCGCGAGAGCTTGCACGGGGTTGTTTCCGAGGCTTCCAACGTGGTTTTCCTAGCATCTAGTAGCGTCTAAGGTAAGGGTTTTCACGTTTTTGTGCATTTATATTCAAATTTGATTTTTGATTCAATTTCTTGGATTTGATATTTAATGCGTTATAATGCTTGAAATTGCATGGAATTGCCTCTTTAGGGTTCGTAGAGCATTGCTTGTTAGTTATTTAGTGATTTTTACAGTTAGAAATGCAAATTGAATTTAGGCAAGAATGTGAATAGTAAAAATGAATAGTAAAACCCTAGAATTTTGGATTTTTGATATGAATTGCGATTTCTTGATTTGGATAGGGGCCATTAATGATAGAAAGATAAAATATGCAATAAAAACGGACCGGCCTTTGTTAAAATTGGAAATTAGACAAAGAAACAAAAAGGAGCCGTTTGACCAAAAGTTGACCGTGCTCGAATTGAGTTAGGGGTCTTGCTATTGAAGGCATGGAAGCACTTTTGGTGCTGTCGTACTGTTGATTGAGTGACCGGTTAGCATAGCTGTAGTTCAAACACAGTAGGTGGACTTTCAAGCTTCGGTTGGAAAAATGAGGTTTAGTGACATAGAAACGTGCCTTGGAGCGCCTAAGTGAATGTAGTGAAATCGGTTTCCTAATCCCGTAGCTCGTTTGCTCGTAATTGCCTTTGGAAGTTAGAGATTGAATAGTGATATTTGTCGTTTTCGTGTTTAAACTGTTGTTACTTGTTTAATTGTTGTTCTTGTTGCTATTAATGATAGTTATGCTTGAAAAGTTAATTGAATGCTAATGTTGATTGTAAATGCTTGATATCTCGTTTATCGCCACTAATCTGCACTTTCGTGCTATTACTCATTTATTGCTTGTATCTCGTATTGCATTGCATTAGTGTCAGGCACGTGAGTGATGGGCCTCTCTGGATAGTCTCGGGCTGCCAGGGTTGGTTGCTCTGTCTCCGTGTCCTATTCCCATTCTCGCTAGGGATGCCGCCTTGGGTGATTTGGGTCGTAGATGTGTCGGGGTACTTCCGGAGTACACCCAGTGGATGTTATAAGGTGGTTGCACGCTTATTGTCATCGTTGTCAACATCAAGCTCGAGATTGATGTATTTCTCGTGAAATGGTACATTGCTCGTAAGAGTGAACCGTGACCTTCAAAGTGTGGTATAACTTTGAGTGGTTGTGTTAATGCTTTCTTTAATTGTTTATTGTATTGTCGTTTATATTGAATGCTTTCTTATTGATTATATTGCTTAACTGTACCTATTTGCATTGCACGATTTTCTTTCTCTCCATCTCGATATCTGTCTCGCCCTCACTGAGTATACGTGTTGTGTATACTCATTCCTCACCACCACATTTCAGGAAATGCCATGTTAGCTAGAAAGTTCGTGGTTACGTGAAAGTTCGTGCTTGAAGAGTTGTCTTGCGTGCTATGTGGCTTGAGTTGTCAAAGATGCAAAGATGTATGTTTCATGTGTTGTTTGTATTTAATGTTAAAAAGGAATGTAATATAAGTTTTACTAGGTTATTGAAGTGATTTGAAAAGCTAGTTTAAGTATTCAGTTAGTATAGTTTAACTTCATTGCAGGTATGTAATTGTCTAAAGGAAAAGAGTTAGAATAGTTTGGAAATATGTATATTTGTTGTGTTTAATTGTTGAGAACCGAAGCTCGGATGGCCTTGAGGTGGTTGAATGGTTGGACACGGTGCTGGTCCACTTATACGCTATTGCAGGTTTTGCATTTTGCCTAGAAACAGGGGAGACTCCGTCCGTCTTTCCCTAAATTTTATGCCCGGGTTTGGAATTGGGTTGCGATTAGATTGATTGATAGAACTCCCGGTCTCGAGAGGGATCGGGGTGTGACAAGTGGTATCAGAGCTTGTTTAGCTCATAAGCTGGGACAGGGTCCTCGGTCTGGTGGGTAGTGATCCTTGAATGTATGCTTGTTAAGTGTATGCCTGTATGTGAGATTGTGTGTCTTGACTTGAATGTATGTACCTATATGATATAGTTATGTGTTATGTGTTAAATGTTTCTCAAGTAAAGTGAAGTGTCTAGTTGTGTATTGACTTGACCTATCGAATTGGCATTGTGAATCGAATTGATCTCGTGAATTGTTGTTTGCTTGAAGTATTGCTTGTAATATGTGTATTGGAATGTCTTGAATTGGTTGTGCCGTGATTTGAATTGATTATGTTATGCTTGACTTGATTGTCGTGCTTGAGTGACTTTGTTGAATAAACTGTTTTATAAACTCTTTTGTAAACTTGCTTGCATAATAGTTTAAGGCAGGTGTATAAATGTGATATCTTGGCATTCATACATGTCCCGTTGAAATGGTAAGAAATACTTATTCCTTCCCCTGAAAAGAGGTGATTGGTAGCAGGCCTTCAAGTTATATGGATTGACGGGAATGAGCAATATTTGACAAGCCTTTATTTGGGAGTTGGTGTTTGCTTTTGTAGCTCGCTTATTGGCGAATCTCTAAGGTCCTCCTCTTTGCTTAACAGGTGTGAAAGAGTAGCTTTCTTTTGAGGTTCTGTTTGGTTGTTCTCTGGAGCATACTTTGGGTTTCTTATTGGGTATTCTTTGGAAACTTTTGTTGGCACTTCTCAGTAGACTTGGCTATTGGGTTTTCAATCGAATTTACTGCATGGTATTATCTATGGTATATTTGTCTCGGCCTTTATTGGTGTGTTACTGGCATCCCTTATTGGAAATTCTTCAATGGCATTCAATATAATTCTTAGTGTTCATTTATCTAGTACTTACTTATTGGGCAATCCTTGCTACTTTCTTATTGGAGCATTGATTCGGGTATTTTCTTTAGTGTTTCTCGGTAGGTTTGGTATTTGAAATTCCTATCAAACTTATTGTATCGTACTACTTACGGTATTCTTTGGAATTCTTAGTGGGCATTCTACTAGTATTTTCCTTGATGGCACTTATTGGAAGTTTTACACTTGGAATCTTGTTCAGACTTATTATCTCATATTGCTTACGATATGCTGTGGAATACTTTGGGCTTTCTTGGTGGTAAGTTGTATAAAGTTCTCACTTGGCAAACAACGAAGAGGCCTTGGAGTTTGGTTTTGTATATTGTGCACTAGCTCGGTATTTTCCCTTAGGTTTTCGTCTAGCTGGGAAACTATATTTGTTATTCAACTTGATTGTCTTATTGGGCACATTATATTTTCTCTGCTATTTCCTTTGACATTCTTCTCAACATTTGATAGCGGTACTCGGGATCTAATTGCTTATCCTATGGGGTTATTATTTGGAAGACTTCTCTAGAACTTTTGAAGTATATTTGACTGGGTTTTCTTAGTATTTTCCTCAACACTCCTAACAGGGAATTCTTCTATGAAATTCATGACCAGTGGGGTACTTCTTTGGTCCTCTGGATGGAACCCTTATTTGATCCTTTAGTTGGCCTCCTGCTTGGGTATTCTTGGGCGATAATAGTTGAACTTCTACTGGAGATTCGTATGTGGGGTATTTCTTCGGCATCCTTCTTGTCATTAATACGTGACGTTAATTTTATCTACAGTATCTTTGTTTCAGTCTTTAGTTGGTATTTTCTCGGCATTCTTGGTTGGGATTTCTATTCGGGTTTTCCTACGAGCATCCTTATTCACTATCTCGCACAGCAACCGATGAAGATTAGTCAGAGTTAGGTTTCAAATGATGCTGAGTTCTATTGGAAGAAGAATTGCGAGGACGCAATTGTTTTAAGGGGGGAAGGATGTGATATCCCGAACCCGGCATGCATTTAATGGCATTTAATTACATTTAATTAAGTGTCATCTTAAATGTTAGCATTGAATTTCGTGTTTATTTTTAATTAAACATTCATTTCTAGCATTATTTTCATATTTCTTTTAGAAATAATTAAATAATTTAATTATTTTAACGGAGTATCAAATACTTTTCATATTTATGTTACTTGGTTTTTTTTTCTTGCACTTTAATGCTCGGTTTTCAATTGAATGAAAAAGTACCTCCGAGCCCGGAGTGAATTTTGAACTATGTTACTTTTCAAAAATTATATTTTTCTTATATTCCATAATATTTAGGTGTTATTCGTTCTTCGTCGTTTTGTTCATAGCATATCGAGAGTGGTATCTAGAGAATGTTTTCTAGTCCTCAGCAAATAGTGAAAACAAGTATTTAGTGTTTTAGTTTTAGTATTTTGGTTGTTGTTGACTAGAATTATATTTGTGTTAGTTGATTTAAGTTTAAAATGCATAAAGTGAATTAGTTTGACCAAGTTTAGTTAGCTTTGACCAAGCTTTGACCTTTGACCTTTTATTGTCACCTTATAAATGCATATTTTAAGCAAAACCAAAAACACAAAGCTGAAAAAATAGGCGAAGGGCCGAAAATACAAGGGAAAAAGAAGAAAAAAGATTTCAACTTCAAATCTTCAAATCTTCGCAAGAGCTTGCACGGGGTTGTTTCCGAGGCTTCCAACGTGGTTTTCCTAGCATCTAGTAGCGTTTAAGGTGAAGGTTTTCACGTTTTTGTGCAT
Source organism: Ehretia macrophylla (assembly GCA_037974665.1). NCBI lineage: Eukaryota > Viridiplantae > Streptophyta > Magnoliopsida > Boraginales > Ehretiaceae > Ehretia > Ehretia macrophylla. The sequence goes on from CM075767.1 coordinate 46,926,860, forward strand.
TTATATTCAAATTTGATTTTTGATTCAATTTCTTAGATTTGATATTGAATGTGTTATAATACTTGAAATTGCTTGGAATTGCCTATTTAGGGTTCGTAGAGGATTGCTTGTTAGTTATTTAGCGATTTTTACAGTTAGAAATGCAAATTGAATTTAGGCAAGAACGTGAATAGTAAAAATGAATAGTAAAACCCTAGAATTTTAGATTTTTGATCTGAATTGCGATTTCTTGATTTTGATAGGTGCCATTAATGATAGAAAAATAAAATGTGCAATAAAAATGGACCGACCTTTGTTAAAATTGAAAATTAGACAAAGAAACAGAAAGGGGCTGTTTGATCAAAAGTTGACCATGCTCGAATTGAGTTGGGGGTTTTGCTATTGAGGGCATGGAAGCACTTTTGGCGCTGTCGTGGCGTTGATTGAGTGACCGGTTAGCATAGCTGTAGTTCAAACACAGTAGGTGGACTTTCGGGCTTCGGTTGGGAAAATGAGGTTTAGTGACATAGAAACGTGCCTTGGAGTGCCTAAGTGAATGTAGTGAAATCGGTTTCCTAATCCCGTAGCTTGTTTGCTCATAATTGCCTTTGGAAGTTGGAGATTGAATAGTGATATTTGTCGTTTTCGTGTTTGAACTGCTGTTACTTGTTTAATTGGTGTTCTTGTTGCTATTAATGATAGTTATGCTTGAAAAGTTAATTGAATGCTAATGTTGATTGTAAATGCTTGATATCTCATTGATCGCCACTAATCTGCACTTTCGTGCTATTGCTCGTTTATTGCTTGTATCTCGTATTGCATTGCATTAGTGTCAGGCGCATGAGTAATGGGCCTCTATGGGTAGTCTTGGGCTGCCTGGGTTGGTTGCTCTAGCTCCGTGTCCTATTCCCATTCTCGCTAGGGATGCCGCCCTAGGTGATTTGGGTCGTAGATGTGTCGGGGTACTTCTGGAGTACACCTAGTGGATGTTATAAGGTGGTTGCGTGCTTATTGTCATCATTGTCAACATCAAGCTCGAGATTGATGTATTGCTCGTGAAATGGTACATTGCTTGTAAGAGTGAACCGTGACCTTCAAAGTGTGGTATAGCTTTGAGTGGTTGTGTTAATGCTTTCTTTAATTGTTTATTGTATTGTCGTTTATATTGAATGCTTTCTTATTGATTATATTGCTTAACTGTACCTATTTTCATTGCACGATTTTCTTTCTCTCCACCTCGATATCAGTCTCGCCCTCACTGAGTATACGTGTTGTGTATACTCACTCCTCACCACCGGATTTCAGGAAATGCCATGTTAGCTGAAAAGTTCGTGGTTACGTGAAAGTTCGTGTTTGAAGAGTTGTCTTGCGTGCTATGTGGCTTGAGTTGTCAAAGATGCAAATATGTATGTTTCATGTGTTGTTTGTATTTAATGTTAAAAAGGAATGTAATATAAGTTTTACTAGGTTATTGAAGTGATTTGAAAAGCTAGTTTATGTATTCAGTTAGTATAGTTTAACTTCATTGCATGTATGTAATTGTCTAAAGGAAAAGAGTTAGAATAGTTTGGGTACTTGGAAATATGTATATTTGCTATGTTTAATTTTTGAGAACCGAAGCTCGGATGGCCTTGAGGTGGTTGAATGGTTGGACACAGTGCTTGTAACACCCCGATCCCTTTCGCGACCGGAAGTTCTATCAATCAATCTAATCGCAACCCAATTCCAAACCCGGGCAAAATTTTTAGGGAAAGACGGACGGAGTCTCCTCTGTTTCTAGGCAAAATGTAAAACCTGTAATAGCATATAAGTGGACCAGCACCGTGTCCATCCATTCAAACACCTCAAGGCCATTCGAGCCTTGTTTCTCAACAAATAAACACAACAAGTATATATACATTTCCAGTTTAAAAGCTAACCTATCTCTTTTCATCTTTGACAAGTACATTCAAGCTTGACAATTAAGCCATACTAACCTATTGCATAAAATAGACTATCATACAATTCTAACTCTTTTTCTTTGGACATTACAAACATGCATTGAAGTTAACTATACTAATTAGATACATACACTAGCTTAACATTCTACCTCAATTACCTAGTTAAATTTAAATTACATTCCTTTTAACATTAAATACATACAACACATGAACATACATCTTTGCATCTTTGACAACTCAAGCCACATAGCACGCAAAACAACTCTTCAAGCATGATCTTTCATGCAACCACGAACTTTCCAGCTAACAAGGCATTTCCTGAAATGTGGTGGTGAGGAGTGAGTATACACAACATGTATACTCAGTGAGAGCGAGACATATATCGAGGTGGAGAGAAAGAAAGTCGTGCAATACAAATAAGGCAGTTAAGCAACATAACTGACAAGTAAGCAATTAATGTAAACAATCAAAACAATAAACAATTAATAAAAACATTAACACAACCATTCAATGCAATACAAGATACAAGCAATAAACGAGCGATAGCACAACAATACAGATTAGTGGCGATAAACGAGATATCAAGCATTTACAATCAATACTAGCATTCAATTAACTTTTCAAGCATAACTATCGTTAATAGCAACAAGAACACCAATTAAACAAGTAACAACAGTTCAAACACGGAAACGACAAATATCACTATTCAATCTCTAACTTCCAAAGGCAATTACGAGCAAACGAGCTACGGGATTAGGAAACCGATTTCACTACATTCACTTAGGCACTACAAGGCACGTTTTTATGTCACTAAACTTCACTTTCTCACTCGAGGCCCGAAAGTCCACCTACTGCGTTTGAACTATAGCTATGCTAACCGGTCATTCAATCAACGCCACAACAGCGCCAAAAGTGCTTCCATGCCCTCAATAGCAAAACCCCCAACTCAATTCGAGCATGGTCAACTTTTGGTCAAACAGCCCCTTTTCGTTTCATTGTCTATTTCCAATTTTAACAAAGGCCGGTCCGTTTTTATTGCACATTTTATCTTTCTATCGCTAATGGCACCTATCCAAATCAAGCAATCGCAATTCGGATCAAAATCCGAAATTCAATGGTTTACGATTCAAAATTCACTATTCATTATTTTTCTCCAATTTCAAATACGCAATTTCAACTGTAAAAATTGTTAAATAACTATCAAACAATGCTCTACGAACTCAAAGGAAGCTATATCAAGCAATTACAGGCATTATAACACATTATATATCAAATCTAAAAAATTGAAACAAAAATCAAAATCGAGTTTAAATGCACAAAAGCGTGAAACCCTCACAGAGATTGAAGACCAAGACCCGCAAGGACCCGAGTTACGACCCCCGAGTAATTCCATGCACGATTGTAGAAGAAAATGCAAGAAAAATCATTTCTTTTCCTCCTTGAGAGCATTCGGCCATGGAATGACATAATGGGCATTTTGCAATTTGTTTTTTTATTTTTATTTTTGCCTTGTTTTATTATTTAAAAGGTGACAAATGGCATTTTGGTCATTTGCAAGGTCAAGCTTAAGTGAAAATTGGTCAAATAAGCTTAATTTGATGCCATTTAAATATAATTCAAGTTAAAACAATGCAATTATATGAAAAACAACTAAAACTAGTTAAATTAAGCTAAAAACATTTTTCACTAAGTCCGAGGAATATTTCTCTAACTCTCATTTTCGAAATACTACGATCGAACGGTCAATAAATGATCGCTAATAAAGTGATGAGCAATAATATAAAACTTTAATTTTTTTGAAAAGTAGAATAGCAGAATAGTTTAAAATTCACTCCGGCTCGGAGTTACTTTCTCATTTATTTGAAAACCGAGTGATTTTAATGCAAGATAATTAAAACCGATTATTAAAATAATCAAAACAATCAAAATAATCAATATTCATTTAAAATAATTAATTTTAACTATTTCTAGAATATTTTAAAGAATTATGAAGTTAATGCTAGAAATGAATGTTTAACTAAAAATAACCACGAAATTCAATGCTAACATTTAAGATGACACTTAATTAAATGCCATTAAATGCCATTAAATGCATGCCGGGTTCGGGTTATCACATCCTTCCCCCCTTAAAACAATTGCATCCTCGCAATTCTTCTTCCAATAGAACTCAGCATCATCTGAAACCCAACTCTGACTAATCTTCATCGGTTGCTGGGCAAGATGGTGAATAAGGATGCTCGTAGGAAAACCCCAATAGAAATTCCACCCAAGAATGCCGAGAAAATACCAACTAAAGACTGAAGCAAATATACTGTAGATGATATCAATACCACATATTAATGGCAAAAAGAATACCGAAGGAATACCCTATTTACGAATCTCTAATAGAAGCCTAACAAATACCAAATAAGAAAGTTAAAAGATAGCCAGATCAGATGCACCTCATGCAATGCTGATTACCGTAAGCAGACCTAGCCGAAAGTTCTGTAAAAGTATATAGAGAAGAATACCAAAGGCCAATCTCTAAATGAAATCCTCCAAACACTGAGTCCCTACCGTAACATCTTAGTAAAACAGCAAGTATAGATTCCCCTGAGTAGAAAAGCCGAAGGAGAAGCCAAAAACAATACAAGATAATAAGTCCAAGCAGAATCCCAAGTGCAGGATCTTCCAATAAATGCCAATAAGAAAAATACTAGTAGAATGCCAATAAAAATTCCAAAGGATACCGTAAGTAATATTACACAATAAGTCCGATAGGAATTCCAATTACCAAACCAACTGAGGGACGCTAAAGAAAATAACCGAACAATGCACCAGTAAGAAAGTAGCAAGGATTGCCCAATAAGTAAGTACTAGATAAATGGCTACTAAGAATTCTATAAAATGCCATTGAAGAATCGCAAATAAGGGATGCCAGTAACAAACCAATAAAGACCGAGACACATATGCCATAGATAATTCCATGCAGTAAGTCCGATCGAAACCCAATAGCCATGTCTACCAAGGAGTGCCAACAAAAGTTCCAAAGAATACCTAATAAGAAAACCAAGGATGCTCCAAAGAACAGCCAAATAGAATCTCAAAAGAAAACTACTATTTCACAACTGTTAAGCATAGAGGAGGACCCTAGAGATTCCCCAATAACCGAGCTCCAAAGGCACACACCAACTCCCAAATAAAGGCTAATTAAATGCCCTTCATTTCCTGCCAATCCATACACTTTGAAAGGCCAGCTGTGAACCACTTTCTTCAGGGGAGGAAGAGGACTTCCTTACCATTTCCACGGGACATGTATGAATGCCTAGATATCACATTTACACACATGCCTTAAACTATTATGCAAGCAAGTTTACAAAAGAGTTTATAAAATAGTTTATTCAACAAAGTCACTCAAGCACGACAATCAAGTCAAGCACAACATAATCAATTCAAATCACGGCATAACCAATTCAAGACATTCCAAGACACACATTACAAGCAATACTTCAAGCAAATAACAATTCACGAGATCAATTCGATTCACGATGCCAATTCGATAGGTCAATTCAATGCACAACCAGACACTTCACTTTACTTGAGAAACATTTAACACATAACACATAACTATATCACATAGGTGTATACATTCAAGTCAAGACACACAATCTCACATACAAGCATACACTGTCAAGACACACTTAACAACCACACATTCAAGGGTCATTACCCACCAGACCGAGGACCCTGTCCCGGCTTATGAGCTAAACAAGCTCTGATACTACCTGTAACACCCCGATCCCTCTCGAGACCGGGAGTTCTATCAATCAATCTATTCGCAACCCAATTCCAAACCCGCGCAAAATTTTTAGAGAAAGACGGACGGAGTCTCCCTTGTTTTTAGGCAAAATGTAAAACCTGTAATAGCATATAAGTGGACCAACACCGTGTCCAACCATTCAAACACCTCAAGGCCATCCAAGCCTTGTTTCTCAACAAATAAACACAACAAGTATATATATATTTCCAGTTTAAAAGCTAACCTATCTCTTTTCATCTTTGACAAGTACATGCAAGCTTGACAATTAAGCCATACTAACCTATTGCATAAAATAGACTATCATACCATTCTAACTCTTTTCCTTTGGACATTACAAACATGCATTGAAGTTAACTATACTAATTAGATACATACACTAGCTTAACATTCTACCTCAATTACCTAGTTAAATTTAAATTACATTCCTTTTAACATTAAATACATATAACACATGAAACATAAATCTTTGCATCTTTGACAACTCAAGCCACATAGCATGCAAGACAACTCTTCAAGCATGATCTTTCACGTAACCACGAACTTTCCAGCTAACAATGTAACGCCCCGGTGTAACGCCCCGATCCCTCACGAGACCGGAGGCTCTAATAACCATGCTATTCTCAGCCCAATACCAAACCCGGTCACAAAATTTTAGGGGAAAAACGGACAGAGTTTCCCCTGTACTATGGACATTCTGAAAACCTGTAAACACTCAAACAAAGTCCCAACAATACAATACAAGCTTTTCTTAATTAAACATCAAAGTTCTAAGGCCATCCGAGCCTTATAGTACACAATAGTTCCAAAACACCCAAGCATGCGAGAACTTATTATCAACATAGTTTTATAATCATGACATTCTAGGAAATCAATTAAACATAATTGAAAGATCAAATATTTCTACTTTAAGCCATTCACTCCCAAGCATGCGAAGAAGCTAATAGCAGAAATATAAGTTATTACAAGATATAGGTTCCCAAATCTACACAACAACTAACTATCCTTCAACTTCTTACAACAACCAATATAAACAAAGCCCTTAGGCCACAAAATAGATACACAAATACCAAATAGAAACAAGAAGGCACAGCCACTTCAGAATAACACACAGCAACTAGGGCAACTCCTCCAACTGCGCCACCTGAAACATGTTAGTGAGGTATGAGCAACCACTGTTGCCCAGTGAGGGATATAGTCCCGGGGCGTGCAATGCAACATATAATACAATCATACAACAATAACACTTAGACAATTAAAGAAACAACGATAACTTAAATAATCACACATTTAAAAGGATACGTTTCAACAATCCCCTATACACCAATCTTCACTGGTCTTCAATCACGATCCACGAACCACGAGCACGATCACGATAAGCCGGCATAACCCCAATCACTCCAGTGGGTGTACTCCGGATGTACCCCGAATCCTACAACCCAACATCCCCTGGCAATCTCCGGACCAGGCGAATGAGGGAATAGGGCACGGAGTTTGAATATCCACCGGCAAGCCCTCTGCCGCCTAGCCGATATTCAACACATCCGCCCCGACACTATGGTTGCGCAACCACTTTGCAATGCACTCAACGATGGCAAGTTAATAACAATAATATAAGCATTAACACATATGAGGATCAACAAAGTAGGTTGACCTCGTTGCAATTAGGATAGAAGCAAAGATAGAAGCTAATAAGCAGTTTACAAATGAACTTATACCAAATAAGCATAGAATCATTCCAAAAGCTCCAAATCAATTTAAAATCACATATAAACACTCAAGAAGTCCTGACATGGGTTTAGAAGTGTGAGACAACTTAAATTGCACCTAAACCCCTTTGTTTTTCGAACTATTTTTCTTCTAAACCAAAGTTAATGATTTCATTTTCAAAGGAAACTCTCCCAACCTTCTAACTAACCCCCAAGGTACCCTCTCAACCCTCGAACTCAATCAAATGCCCGCGTTTACCCCGAAAGCCCCAATTTCCCTCTTTTGGCTTTAAACCACACCTACATTGTCCGGGCCTCAAACAAGGGATATCAAGGCATCTATAGCACCTAGGTAGCCTAAGGATACTAGAATTGAAGCCCGAATCCACCCGGATTCGCATTAACCCCAAAAGCCCCAAGTTAAAGTCGGCTATTTTTTCATTTTTAAGCGATTTAAGGCAATGCAAGTGCACGGGGCTATTAGGTTATCTTTACTAGCACCTAAGGCATTTATTTGAAGCATTAAATCAAGCTAATTCGAGCAATTACACAAAACCCTAGAATTTCCGTCACTATTCACCCCAACGAACTAACTATCGATTTCTACCGTTTAATTCATGAAACAATAGCATGAAAGTGGTCTCTACTACATATACACAACATATATAAGCTTATTTGGGCCTTGCAATAGCATTAAACATCATTTCTAACAAATCAAGAAAATATCAACTATTTTGAAATACGAAAATAAGCCATGAAATCCCTCACCAATTGCGCGTAGGAACTCTCGGGAGGCTAGCAAACACCCTAAACTACTTGCTCCTAGCTTGGCTTGGCTTGGCTTGAAGATTTGATGAGCAAAATCCTCTCATTCTCCTCCTACACTATTCTCGGATTTGCTACAGTAAAATTCAGCACTTTTTTGTTTTGATTTTTGCTAGTTATGATATAAGGTGAGTTGTTTGAGGGGTATATAAGCTTAGGTGAGTTGTTTTAATTTAAGTGTATGGTCAAAATGTGAGTCAAGCTAGTTAGAAACAAGTCCTAAGCGTAATTTTAATGTTAGCTAATTAAACTCCAAGTTGGTTACGTAACACTATTCATTCAACTACAAAAATCATTTTCTAAACGAGCCCTCCTAACGCTTCTAGCTCAAATGCACATTTTTCTCATTACTTTGACAATTAATATGATTTAATAAAAATGCTAATTAACTAATAGAAAGTAGTTTAAAAACGGAGTGAATAGTAGTCACAAAGTCAGTTAATAAGGCATAGAAGTAAATGCGCAAACAAGGGATGCAACAGTAATTAAATGCAAGGCAAAAGTTCGGGCGTCACATTCTCTCCCCCTTAAACAAATTGCGTCCACGGAATTCTTCTTCACAAGAGAACTCTGCATCAACTGGAAACCAACTCCGATTATTCGTCATCAGTTGCTAAGCAAGAATACCATACACGAATTCTCGTGGGGGAGCTCATTAAGAAATCTCAGTTGTATTGCCTGCGAACCTCACGTAATAAGGCCAAATAAAGGCTCCAATAGAGATGCTACTTCGAAATCCAAATAGGAATCCCGCTGGCACGAATACCATAGAAGAATAGAATCCCAACTAATAGTGGCGAGAAAATACCAATAAAAGATTGGAGCATAAATACCGTAGATAATACCATATAATATGGCTAAATAGAATTCCAAATACCAAATCTTCAGAGAAATGCCAATAAGAAAATACCATAAGAATGCTAAATAAGAAAATACCAAGAGAATGCCTTAGAGAACAATCATATAGAAATCCTAAGGGACGCCATTCATTTCTGACTAATGAGCATAGAAAAATGCCTTGGAAGAAATCCCAATAACTGAGCTCCGCTTACAACATTCTCATTCCCGCTAATCCACACAACTTGGAGGGCTTGTTGCTAATCACTTCTCTTCAGGGGGAGGAAGAAGTCTTTCTTACCATTTCAACGGGACATGTATGAATGCCAAGATATCACATTTACACATATATGTTTTAAACTATTATGCAAACATGTTTATATAAGAGTTTATGAAACAGTGTAATCATCAAAGTCATTCAAGCACGATAATCAAGTCAAGCATAACACAACTCAATCAAAGACATTCAAATACAGACATTACAAGCAACAGTTCAAGCAATTAATAATTCACGAAGTCAATTTGATGCATAACTAGCCACTTTACTTCACTTAGCACACATTTAGCACGTAACACATAATTATATCACATAGGTGCACACATTCAATACAAGACACACAATCAAACATGCAGGCATACACTTTTAAGACACACACTTAATCAAGCACACACGCAAGGGTTACTACCCGACAGGCCGAGGACCCTGTCCCGGCTTAGAGCTAACTAAGCTCTGATACCACCTGTAACGCCCCGGTGTAACGCCTCGATCCCTCACGAGACCGGAGGCTCTAATAACCATGCTATTCTCAGCCCAATACCAAACCCGGTCACAAAATTTTAGGGGAAAAACGGACAGAGTTTCCCCTGTACTATGGACATTCTGAAAACCTGTAAACACTCAAACAAAGTCCCAACAATACAATACAAGCTTTTCTTAATTAAACATCAAAGTTCTAAGGCCATCCGAGCCTTATAGTACACAATAGTTCCAAAACACCCAAGCATGCGAGAACTTATTATCAACATAGTTTTATAATCATGACATTCTAGGAAATCAATTAAACATAATTGAAAGATCAAATATTTCTACTTTAAGCCATTCACTCCCAAGCATGCGAAGAAGCTAATAGCAGAAATATAAGTTATTACAAGATATAGGTTCCCAAATCTACACAACAACTAACTATCCTTCAACTTCTTACAACAACCAATATAAACAAAGCCCTTAGGCCACAAAATAGATACACAAATACCAAATAGAAACAAGAAGGCACAGCCACTTCAGAATAACACACAGCAACTAGGGCAACTCCTCCAACTGCGCCACCTGAAACATGTTAGTGAGGTATGAGCAACCACTGTTGCCCAGTGAGGGATATAGTCCCGGGGCGTGCAATGCAACATATAATACAATCATACAACAATAACACTTAGACAATTAAAGAAACAACGATAACTTAAATAATCACACATTTAAAAGGATACGTTTCAACAATCCCCTATACACCAATCTTCACTGGTCTTCAATCACGATCCACGAACCACGAGCACGATCACGATAAGCCGGCATAACCCCAATCACTCCAGTGGGTGTACTCCGGATGTACCCCGAATCCTACAACCCAACATCCCCTGGCAATCTCCGGACCAGGCGAATGAGGGAATAGGGCACGGAGTTTGAATATCCACCGGCAAGCCCTCTGCCGCCCAGCCGATATTCAACACATCCGCCCCGACACTATGGTTGCGCAACCACTTTGCAATGCACTCAACGATGGCAAGTTAATAACAATAATATAAGCATTAACACATATGAGGATCAACAAAGTAGGTTGACCTCGTTGCAATTAGGATAGAAGCAAAGATAGAAGCTAATAAGCAGTTTACAAATGAACTTATACCAAATAAGCATAGAATCATTCCAAAAGCTCCAAATCAATTTAAAATCACATATAAACACTCAAGAAGTCCTGACATGGGTTTAGAAGTGTGAGACAACTTAAATTGCACCTAAACCCCTTTGTTTTTCGAACTATTTTTCTTCTAAACCAAAGTTAATGATTTCATTTTCAAAGGAAACTCTCCCAACCTTCTAACTAACCCCCAAGGTACCCTCTCAACCCTCGAACTCAATCAAATGCCCGCGTTTACCCCGAAAGCCCCAATTTCCCTCTTTTGGCTTTAAACCACACCTACATTGTCCGGGCCTCAAACAAGGGATATCAAGGCATCTATAGCACCTAGGTAGCCTAAGGATACTAGAATTGAAGCCCGAATCCACCCGGATTCGCATTAACCCCAAAAGCCCCAAGTTAAAGTCGGCTATTTTTTCATTTTTAAGCGATTTAAGGCAATGCAAGTGCACGGGGCTATTAGGTTATCTTTACTAGCACCTAAGGCATTTATTTGAAGCATTAAATCAAGCTAATTCGAGCAATTACACAAAACCCTAGAATTTCCGTCACTATTCACCCCAACGAACTAACTATCGATTTCTACCGTTTAATTCATGAAACAATAGCATGAAAGTGGTCTCTACTACATATACACAACATATATAAGCTTATTTGGGCCTTGCAATAGCATTAAACATCATTTCTAACAAATCAAGAAAATATCAACTATTTTGAAATACGAAAATAAGCCATGAAATCCCTCACCAATTGCGCGTAGGAACTCTCGGGAGGCTAGCAAACACCCTAAACTACTTGCTCCTAGCTTGGCTTGGCTTGGCTTGAAGATTTGATGAGCAAAATCCTCTCATTCTCCTCCTACACTATTCTCGGATTTGCTACAGTAAAATTCAGCACTTTTTTGTTTTGATTTTTGCTAGTTATGATATAAGGTGAGTTGTTTGAGGGGTATATAAGCTTAGGTGAGTTGTTTTAATTTAAGTGTATGGTCAAAATGTGAGTCAAGCTAGTTAGAAACAAGTCCTAAGCGTAATTTTAATGTTAGCTAATTAAACTCCAAGTTGGTTACGTAACACTATTCATTCAACTACAAAAATCATTTTCTAAACGAGCCCTCCTAACGCTTCTAGCTCAAATGCACATTTTTCTCATTACTTTGACAATTAATATGATTTAATAAAAATGCTAATTAACTAATAGAAAGTAGTTTAAAAACGGAGTGAATAGTAGTCACAAAGTCAGTTAATAAGGCATAGAAGTAAATGCGCAAACAAGGGATGCAACAGTAATTAAATGCAAGGCAAAAGTTCGGGCGTCACAAACAAGGCATTTCCTGAAATGTGGTGGTGAGGAGTGAGTATACACAATACGTATACTCAGTGAGAGCGAGACATATATCGAGGTGGAGAGAAAGAAAGTCGTGCAATACAAATAAGGCAGTTAAGCAACATAACTGACAAGTAAGCAATCAATGTAAACAATCAAAACAATAAACAATTAACAAAAACATTAACAGAACCATTCAAAGCTATACCACACTCTGAAGGCTATGGTTCACTCATACAAGCAATGTACCATTCGATTCGATTCCACGAGCAATACATCAATCTCGAGCTTGATGTTGACAACGATGACAATAAGCGCGCAACCACCTTATAACTTCAGTTTGAAATACCCCGGAAGTATCCAATCAATTCCACGACCCAAATATCCCTGGGAGGCAACCCAAGCGAGAATGGGAATAGGACATGGAGCTAGAGCAACCAACACTGGCAGCCCGAGACTATCCAGAGAGGCCCATCACTCACACGCCTGACACTATGCAATGCAATACAAGATACAAGCAATAAACAAGCGATAGTACAACAATACAGATTAGTGGCGATAAACGAGATATCAAGCATTTACAATCAATACTAGCATTCAATTAACTTTTCAAGCATAACTATCATTAATAGCAACAAGAACACCAATTAAACAAGTAACAGCAGTTCAAACATGAAAATGACAAATATCACTATTCAATCTCTAATTTCCAAAGGCAATTATGAGCAAACGAGCTACGGGATTAGGAAACCGATTTCACTACATTTACTTAGGCACTACAAGGCACGTTTTTATGTCACTAAACTTCACTTTCTCACTCGAGGCCCGAAAGTCCACCTACTGCGTTTGAACTATAGCTATGCTTACCGGTCATTCAATCAATGCCACAATAGCGCCAAAAGTGCTTTCATGCCCTCAATAGCAAAACCCCCAACTCAATTCGAGCACGGTCAACTTTTGGTCAAACGACTCATTTTCGTTTCATTGTCTAATTTCTAATTTTAACAAAGGCCGGTCCATTTTTATTGTACATTTTATCTTTCTATCGCTAATGGCACCTATCCAAATCAAGCAATCGCAATTCGGATCAAAATTCAAAATTCTAGGGTTTACTATTCAAAATTCACTATTCATTATTTTTCTCTAATTTCAAATACGCAATTTCAACCTTAAAAATTGTTAAATAACTATCAAACAATGCTCTACGAACTCAAAGGAAGCTATATCAAGCAATTACAGGAATTATAACACATTATATATCAAATCTAAAAAATTGAAACAAAAATCAAAATCGAGTTTAAATGCACAAAAGAGTGAAAACCCTCACAGAGATTGAAGACCAAGACTTGCAAGGACCCGAGCCATGACCCCCGAGCAATTCCATGCACGATTGTAGAAGAAAATGCAAGAAAAATCATTTCTTTTCCTCCTTGAGAGCATTCGGCCATGGAAGGACATAATGGGCATTTTGCAATTTTTTATTTATTTATATTTGCCTTGTTTTATTATTTAAAAGGTGACAAAGGGCATTTTGGTCATTTGCAAGGTCAAGCTTAAGTAAAAATTGGTCAAATAAGCTTATTTGATGCCATTTAAATCTAATTCAAGTTAAAACAATGCAATTATATAAAAAACAACTAAAACTAGTTAAATTAAGCTAAAAACGTTTTTCACTAAGTCCGAGAAATATTTCTCTAACTCTCATTTTTGAAATACTACGATTGAACGGTCAATAAACGGTCGCTAATAAAGTGATAAGCAATAATATAAAACTTTAATTTTTTTGAAAAGTAGAATAGCAGAATAGTTTAAAATTCACTCCGGCTCGGAGTTACTTTCTCATTTATTTGAAAACCGAGTGATTTTAATGCAAGATAATTAAAATCAATTATTAAAATAATCAAAACAATCAAAATAATCAATATTAATTTAAAAATAATTAATTTTATCTATTTCTAGAATATTTTAAAGAATTATGAAGTTAATGCTAGAAATGAATATTTAACTAAAAATAACCACGAAATTCAATGCTAACATTTAAGATGACACTTAATTAAATGCAATTAAATGCCATTAAATGCATGCCGGGTTCGGGTTATCACAGTACTGGTCCACTTATATGCTATTGCAGGTTTTGCCTTTTGCCTAGAAACAGGGAGACTCTGTCCGTCTTTCCCTAAATTTTATGCCCGGGTTTAGAATTGGGTTGCGATTAGATTGATTGATAGAACTCCTGATCTTGAGAGGGATCGGGGTGTTACAAGTGGTATCAGAGCTTGTATAGCTCATAAGTCGGGACAGGGTCCTCGGTCTGGTGGGTAGTGATCCTTGAATGTGTGCTTGTTAAGTGTGTCTTGAAAGTGTGTGACTGTATGTGAGATTGTGTGTCTTGACTTGAATGTATGCACCTATGTGATATAGTTATGTGTTATGTGTTAAATGTTTCTCAAGTAAAGTGAAGTGTCTAGTTGTGCATTGAATTGACCTATCGAATTGGCATCGTGAATCGAATTGATCTCGTGAATTGTTATTTGCTTGAAGTATTGCTTGTAATGTGTGTATTGGAATGTCTTTAATTGGTTGTGCCGTGATTTGAATTGATTATGTTATGCTTGACTTGATTGTCGTACTTGAGTGACTTTGTTGAATAAACTGTTTTATTAACTCTTTTGTAAACTTGCTTGCATAATAGTTTAAGGCATGTATGTATAAATGTGATATCTTGGCATTCATACATGTCCCGTTGAAATGGTAAGAAATACTTCTTCCTTCCCCTGAAAAGAGGTGATTGGTAGCAGGCCTTCAAGTTATATGGATTGACGGGAATGAGCAATATTTGACTAGCCTTTATTTGGGAGTTGGTGTTTTCTTTTGGAGCTCAATTATTGGTGAATCTCTAAGGTCCTCCTTTGTGCTTAACAGTTGTGAAAAAGTAGCTTTCTTTTGAGGTTCTATTTGGTTGTTCTTTGGAGCATACTTTGGGTTTCTTATTGGGTATTCTTTGGAAACTTTTGTTGGCACTTCTTGGTAGACTTGGCTATTGGGTTTTCAATCGAATTTACTGCATGGTATTATCTATGGTATATGTGTCTCGGCCTTTATTAGTGTGTTACTAGCATCCTTTATTGGAAATTCTTCAATGGCATTCTATAGAATTCTTAGTGGTCATTTATCTAGTACTTACTTATTGGGCAATCCGTGCTACTTTCTTATTGGAGCATTGATTCAGGTATTTTCTTTAGTGTTCCTCGGTAGGTTTGGTATTTGGAATTGTTATCAGACTTATTGTATAGTACTACTTACGGTATTCTTTGGAATTCTTAGTGGGCATTCTACTGGTATTTTCCTTGATGGCACTTATTGGAAGTTTTACACTTGGAATCTTGTTCAGACTTATTATCTCATATTGCTTACGGTATGCTGTGGAATACTTTGGGCTTTCTTGGTGTTAAGTTGTATAAAGTTCTCACTTGGCAAACAGTGAAGAGGCCTTGGAGTTTGGTTTTGTATATTGTGCACCAGCTCGGTATTTTCCTTTAGGTTTTCGTCTAGCTGGGAAGCTATATTTGTTATTCAACTTGATTGTCTTATTGGGCACATTATATATTCTCTGCTATTTCCTTTGACATTCTTCTTAGCATTTGATAGCGGTACTCGGGATCTAATTGGTTATCCTATGGGGTTATTATTTGGAAGACTTCTCTAGAACTTTTGAAGTATATTCGACTGGGTTTTCTTAGTATTTTCCTCAGCACTCCTAACAAAGAATTCTTCTATGAAATTCATGGCCAGTGGGGTACTTCTTTGGACCTCTGGATGGAACCTTTATTTGAGCCTTTAGTTGGCCTCCTGCTTGGGTATTCTCGGGCGATAATAGTTGAACTTCTACTGGAGATTCGTATGTGGGGTATATCTTCGGCATCCTTCTTGTCATTAATACGTGACGTTAATTTTATCTACAGTATCTTTGCTTCAGTCTTTAGTTGGTATTTTCTTGGCATTCTTGGTTGGGATTTCTATTCGGGTTTTCCTATGAGCATCCGTATTCACTATCTTGCACATCAACCGATGAAGATTAGTTAGAGTTGGGTTTCAGATGATGCTGAGTTCTATTGGAAGAAGAATTGCGAGGACGCAATTGTTTTAAGGGGGGAAGGATGTGATACCCCGAACCCGGCATACATTTAATGACATTTAATTGCATTTAATTAAGTGTCATCTTAAATGTTAGTATTGAATTTCGTGTTTATTTTTAATTAAACATTCATTTCTAGCATTATTTGCATATTTCTTTTAGAAGTAATTAAATAATACTTGAGTTAATTATTTTAACGGAGTATCAAATACTTGTCATATTTATGTTACTTGGTTTTATTTTCTTGCACCTTAATGTTCAGTTTTCAATTAAATGAAAAAGTAGCTCCGTGCCCGGAGTGAATTTTGAACTATGTTACTTTTCAAAAATTATATTTTTCTTATATTCCATAATATTTAGGTGTTATTCGTTCTTCGTCGTTTTGTACATAACATATCGAGAGTGGTAGCTAGAGAATGTTTTCTAGTCCTCAGCAAATAGTGAAAACCAGTATTTAGTGTTTTAGTTTTAGTATTTCAGTTGTTGTTGACTAGAATTATATTTGTGTTAGTTGATTTAAGTTTAAAATGCATAAAATGAATTAGTTTGACCAAGTTTAGTTAGCTTTGACCAAGCTTTGACCTTTGACCTTTTGTTGTCACCTTATAAATGCATATTTTAAGCAAAACCAAAAGCTCAAAGCTGAAAAAATAGGCGAAGGGCCGAAAATACAAGGGAAAAAGAAGAAAAAAGATTTCAACTTCAAATCTTCAAATCTTCGCGAGAGCTTGCACGGGTTGTTTTCGATGCTTCCAATGTGGTTTTCCTAGCATCTAGAAGCGTCTAAGGTGAGGGTTTTCATGTTTTTGAGCATTTATATTCAAATTTTATTTTTGATTCAATTTCTTAGATTTGATATTTAATGCGTTATAATGCTTGAAATTGCTTGGAATTGCCTCTTTAGGGTTTGTAGAGCATTGCTTGTTAGTTATTTAGTGATTTTTGTGGTTAGAAATGCAAATTGAATTTAGGCAAGAACGTGAATAGTAAAAATAAATAGTAAAACCCTAGAATTTCAGATTTTTGATCTGAATTGCGATTTCTTGATTTGGATAGGTGCCATTAATGATAGAAAGATAAAATGTGCAATAAAAATGGACCAGCCTTTGCTAAAATTGGAAATTAGACAAAGAAACAGAAAGGGCCCGTTTGACCAAAAGGTGATCATGCTCGAAATGAGGTGGGGGGGTTGCTATTGAGGGCATGGAAGTACTTTTGGAGCTATCATGGCGTTGATTGAGTAACCGGTTAACATAGCTGTAGTTCAAATGCAGTAGGTGTACTTTCGGGCTTTGGTTGGGAAAATGAGGTTTAGTGACATAGAAACGTGCCTTGGAGTGCCTAAGTGAATGTAGTGAAATCGATTTCCTAATCCCGTAGCTCGTTTACTCGTAATTGCCTTTGGAAGTTAGAGATTGAATAGTGATATTTGTCGTTTTCGTGTTTGAACTGCTGTTACTTGTTTAATTGGTGTTCTTGTTGCTATTAATGATAGTTATGCTTGAAAAGTTAATTGAATGCTAATGTTGATTGTAAATGCTTGATATCTCGTTTATCCCCACTAATCTGCACTTTTGTGCTATTGCTCATTTATTGCTTATATCTCGTATTGCATTGCATTAGTGTCAGGAGCGTGAGTGATGGGCCTCTTTGGGTAGTCTCGGGCTGCCAGGGTTGGTTGCTCTAGCTTTGTGTCCTTTTCCCATTCTTGCTAGGGATGCCGCCCTAGGTGATTTGGGTCGTAGATGTGTCGGGGTACTTTTGGAGTACACCTAGTGGATGTTATAAGGTGGTTACGCGCTTATTGTCATCGTTGTCAACATCAAGCTCGAGATTGATGTATTGCTCGTGAAATGGTACATTGCTCGTAAGAGTGAACTGTAACCTTCAAAGTGTGGTATAGCTTTGAGTGATTGTGTTAATGCTTTCTTTAATTGTTTATTGTATTGTCGTTTATATTGAATGCTTTCTTATTGATTATATTGCTTAACTATACCTATTTGCATTGCACGATTTTCTTTCTCTCCACCTCGATATCTGTCTCGCCCTCACTGAGTATATGTGTTGTGTATACTCACTCCTCACCACCACATTTCAGGAAATGCCATGTTAGCTAAAAAGTTCGTGGTTACGTGAAAGTTCGTGCTTGAAGAGTTGCTTTGCGTGCTATGTGGCTTGAGTTGTCAAAGATGCTAAGATGTATGTTTCATGTGTTGTTTGTATTTAATGTTAAAAAGGAATGTAATATAAGTTTTACTAGGTTATTGAAGTGATTTGAAAAGCTAGTTTATGTATTCAGTTAGTATAGTTTAACTTCATTGCATGTATGTAATTGTCTAAAGGAAAAGAGTTAGAATAGTTTGGGTACTTGGAAATATGTATATTTGCTGTGTTTAATTGTTGAGATCCGAGACTCGGATGGCCTTGAGGTGGTTGAATGGTTGGACACGGTGTTGGTCCACTTATATGCTATTGCAGGTTTTGCATTTTGCCTAGAAACAGGGGAGACTCCGTCCGTCTTTCCCTAAATTTTATGCCCGGGTTTGAAATTGGGTTGCGATTAGATTGATTGATAGAACTCCCGATCTCGAGAGGGATCGGGGTGTTACATTAAGAAATACCCGATCTCCTGAAGCAAACTCAAGATCCCGATGGTGCTTATCTGCATAACTCTTCTGACGACTCTGAACTGTAAGCATACGCTGGCGAATAAGGTGAACATTATCCACCATCTTAATCATCTCAGGTAACACAGTCGGATCAACTATTCTCATCTCTCCAACCTCTTCCCAATACAATGGGGATCTACATTTACGACCGTACAACGCCTCGTAGTGAGCCATACCTATATTAGATCGATAACTATTATTGTAGGAGAACTCCGCTAAAGGCAAAAACTTCTCCCAATTCTTCCCAAAGTCTAACTGTGATAACCCGAACCCGGCATGCATTTAATAGCACTTGACTGCATTTGATTAAATGTTTAATTAGTTAAATCAACCAATTTGCACTATTTTCATATTTCTCTGGGAAGCATTTAGTAGTTGTGTATTGAATAATTAAAAGATTATTATCTATTTCTAATCATTATAGTAGTTGAATTTATACTCTTGTGATTAATTAAGTGTCATCTTAAATGTTAGGGTTTAATTGTATTTGACTACGTGTTATATTAACTTTCATTTGTATCTTAATATTGACTTCATAATTCTTTAAAATGTTCTAGAAATGGTTAAATTAATTAATTTAGATGAATATTGATTACCTTGATTGCTGTGATTATTTTAATAATCGGTTTTGGTTGTCTTGCATTAAAATCACTCGGTTTTCAAATAAAAGATGAAAGTAACTCCGAGATGGAGTAAATTTTAAACTATGATGCTTTCCAAAAAATGATATATTTCTTAGATTCTTTGAGATTTAATTGTTATTCTTCTATTGATGCAAAGTGCATAGCATATCGAGATAGATAGTTAGGAAATAATTTCGAGTCCTCAGCAAATAGTGAAAACTAGTGTTTGGTGTCTTAAATTTCATATTTTAATTATTGTTAGCTAGAATTAACATTTCCTTAGTTGTTTTAGCTTAAAAATGCACAAAAATAGGCCAATTTGACCAAATTTAAGTTAGTTGACCAAGGGGTTTGAGCTTTGACCAAGTTGTCATCTTATTAAAGCACACAATAGCACAAAATAAAAAAAGAAAAGAGGGCTGAACATAATATGAAAGGGTCGAAATTTGCAAGAGAAGAAAAAAAAAGATTTCAAGCCAAATCTTCGATTCTTCGCGAGGGCTTGCACAGGGTGATTTTCGAGGCGTTCTACGAGGTTTTCCTAGCGTCTAGGAGCGTCTGAGGAGAGGGTTTCATGTTTATTTGCGCATTTGAACGTTTTATGTGTTAACTTTAATTTTTGAGTTTTATCCGTATGTTGTTATTTTAATCATTTTGAGGCTTAAAGAATATTCTCTAGCAATCGTAGAACATGTATTTATAGCTTTATAACATTTTCTGCGGTTGAATATTGAAATTGAAATATAATTTGTTAGTTGAATAGTAAAACATGAATAGTAAACCCTTGAAATGATAAAGTTGCGTTGTTATGCTGTCTGTTGATGTAGAAATGTGCTAGGTGTGCTAGAATGCCTAAATACATGGTTTGTTTGGGTTGCGTAATGGAAAAAACGGGAATTAAACCTTGGTAAAAGTCGGGGCCGTTTAGGTCGAGTTTAACGTTTTCTCGTTTTGCGTATTGGCATTGTTCAGAAGGCCATGGAAGCACTTTTGGTGTGATTGTGGCGTTGGTTGGGTGTTTGGTTGGTATAGTTGTAGTTGAAATGAGCAAAGGGGGGAAATCGGGGCTTTGCGCGAATTCTAGGGTAAAGTAGGGTTTCGGGGTCCTTAGACGTGCCTTATGGTGACCTAGGAGGATTGGCGAAGTCGGTTTTCAAAACTCGTGGCTCATTTGGAAATGGTAGTATTTTGATAGTTGGGGCCGATTTGTGATTTTGCTTGTTATCTTGATATTATGTCTATAGAATGCTTAGGGTTGCTTGATATACTTGTTTAATTGGTGTTATTGTTGCTTATTATTGCTTGTTATGCTTGAAAAGTTAGATGAATGCTAGTATTGATTGTGATTGCTTGTTATCTCGTTTGTTGTCACTAGTTTGTATTGTTGTGCTATCGCTCGTTTATTGCCTTGTATCGTGTCTTGCATTGCATAGTGTCTTGCGCGTGAGTGATGGGCCTCTCTGGGTAGCCTCGGGTTGCCAGTGTTGGTTGCTCTAGCTCCGCTGCTATTCCCTTTCTCGCTTGGGTTGCCTCCTAGGGAGATTTGGGTCGTAGAATTGATGGTTACTCCCGGGGTATTCCAAACTGGTGTTATAAGGTGGTTGCGCGCTTATTGTCATCGTTGTCAACATCAAGCTCGAGATTGATGTATCGCTCGTGAAATGGTATATTGCTCGTAAGAGTGAACCATAGCCTTCAGAGTGTGGTATAGCTTTGAATGGTTGTGTTAATGCTTTCAGTAATTGCTTATTGTATTGATTGTTTGTCTTGATTGCTTATTTATCAGTTATATTGCTTAACTGTCTTATTTGCATTGCACGACTTTCTTTCTCTCCAATTCGATATCTGTCTCGCCCTCACTGAGTATACGTGTTGTGTATACTCACTCTTCACCACCACATTTCAGGAAATGTCATGTTAGTTGGAAGTTCATGATTTCATGAAAGTTCGTTGCCTGAAGAGTTGTCTTGCGTGCCTATGTGGCTTGAGTGTCTGTCACGCCCCGACCCAACCCCCAAGCTAAAGGTTAAGTCCGGACCCGACACACGGACAGAGTCTCCCCTGTACCGTGGACATTCTGAAAACCTGTAAACACTTAAACAAGGTCCCAACAATACAATACAGCTTTTCTCAATTAAACAACAAAGCTATAAGGCCATCCGAGCCTTATAGTGCACAATAATTCCAAAACACACAAGCATGCGAGAACTAGTTGACAGCATAGTCTTATATTTATAACATTCTAGGAAATCAATAAAACAACTTAAGGGATAAAGCATTCTACAACAACTAACCACTCCCAAGCATGCAAGGAAATAAGACAGGAATAAAAGTTATTACAGTTCATAGACTTTCAAAGCTCCACCCCACCTCTCTAATCTTCGACTTCTACAACAAGCATATGCATAGCCCTTGGCTACAAAATAGTACCTAAAGCAATTAGTTGAGCATTCCACATAGCAGCAAATTCAATGACCACCTCAAGTTATCAAGTACGGCAACTAAGGTAAAGGCTCGATCTGGACTTCTTCTTCCTCAACTAAATCAACCAGCTGGGGATCACCCTCAGCGTCTCCTGAAACAGATATCGAGGTATGAGCAACCACTGTTGCCCAGTGAGGGATATAGTCCCGGGGCGTGCAATGCAACAGATAATACAATTACACGACAATAGCACTTTAACAATTTAAGAAACAATGAAAACTTAAATAACCACATAATTAAAAGGATACATTTCAACAATCCCCTATACACCAATTGTAATGTCATGCCCCGACCCAACCCCCAAGCTAAAGGTTAAGTCCGGACCCGACACACGGACAGAGTCTCCTCTGTACCGTGGACATTCTAAAAACCTGTAAACACTTATACAAGGTCTCTACAACACATACAAGCTTAATTTAATTAAACAATAAAGCTATAAGGCCATCCGAGCCTTATAGTACACAATATCTCCAAAACACACAAGCATGCAAGAACTGGTTATCAGCATAGACTTATAATCATTACATTCTAGGAAATCAATATAACAACTTAAAGAGTAGAGCATTCTACATTAACCATCCACTCACAAGCATGCAAGGAAATAAGGCAAGAATAAAAGTTATTACAGATCATAGACTTTCAAAGTTACAACACCGGCATCTAATCTTCGACTTATACAACAAGCATGTACAAGCCCTTGGGCTACAAAATAGTACATAAAGTAATCAGAGGAGTCTTCCACAAAGCATCAAAAACATTAACCACCTTAAGCAACTAGACACAGCAACTAATGCAACTCCTCCAACTGCGCCACCTGAAACATGTTAGCGAGGTATGAGCAACCACTGTTGCCCAGTGAGGGATAAGGTCCCGGGGCGTGCAATGCAACAGATAATACAATTACACAACAATAACACTTTATCAATTTAAGAATCAATAAAACTTAAATAACCACACAATTAAAAGGATACATTTCAACAATCCCCTATACACCAATCTTCACTGGTCTTCATTCACGATCCACGAACCACGATCACGATCACGATAAGCCGGCATAACCCCAATCACTCCAGTGGGTGTACTCCGGATGTACCCCGATAATCCTACGACCCAACATTCCCTGGCAATCTCCAGACCAGGCGAATGAGGGACTAGGGCATGGAGTTTGAAGATCCACCGGCAAGCCCTCTGCCGCCCAGCCGATATTCAACACATCCGCCCCTGACACTATGGTTGCGCAACCAACTATGCAATGCACTCAACGATGGCAAGTTAACAACAATAATATAAGCATTAACACATATGAGGATCAACAAAGTAGGTTGACCTCGATACAATTAGGATAGAAGCAAGGATAGAAGCTAATAAGCAGTTTACAAATGAACTTATACCATATAAGCATAGAATCACACCAAAAGCTCCAAACCAACTTAATATCACATATAAACACTCATGAAGTCATGCCGTGGGTTTAGGAATGTGAGAAAAACGGAATTGCACTGAAACCCCTTTATTTTACATACTATTTCTCTTCCAAACCCAAGTTAATGATTTCATTTTCAAAAGAAACTCTCCCAACCTTCTAACTAACCCCCAAGGTACCCTTTCAACCCTCGAACTCAATCAAATGCCCGCGTTTACCCCGAAAGCCCCAATTTTCCTCTTTTGGCTATAAACCACACCTACATTGTCCGGGCTTCAAACAAGGGATATCAAGGCATCTATAGCACCTAGGTAGCCTAAGGATACTAGAATTGAAGCCCGAATCCACCCGGATTCGCATTAACACCAAAAGCCCCAACTTAAAGTCGGCTATTTTCCATTTTTAGGCAATTTTAAGGCAATGCAAGTACACGGGGTTATTTAACTATCTTCACTAGCACCTAAGGCATCAATTAGAAGCATTAATTCAAGCCAATTCGAACAATTACACAAAACCCTAAAAAAAACGTCACTATTCACCCTAAGAATCAAACTATCGATTTCTACCGTTTAATTCATGAAACAATAGCATAAAAGTGGTCTCTACTATGTGTACACAACATATATAAGCTTATTTGAGCCTTGCAATAGCATTAAACATCATTTCTAACAAATCAAGAAAATAGCAATTATTTTAAAATGCGAAAATAAGCCATGAAATCCCTCACCACTACGCGTAGGAGCACCTAGGAACCTTGCAAACACCCTACACTAGTTGCTCGAGGCTTGGCTTGGCTTGAATTGATGATTTGATGAGCAAAAATCTCCTCCAAATGCACAAGGAAGGCTGTCGGGTATGGCACTGTTCATAAGCTGAATTTTTTTGTTTTTGTGTGATATGTGAGCTAAGTGTGATATGTTTTGGTTTTATAAAAGGTGGGGTCTAGTTGGACATTTAAATGGCTTCTAAAATGTGCGTTGAAAGCTTAGAAACGAGCCTAAGGTGGTGAAATATATGCTAGCTAATTAATTACCTAAGTTAGTTACGTAACACTATTCACTCAACTACTAAAGTCATTTTCTAAACGAGCCTTCCTAACGCCTTAAGCTCAAAAGCACATTTTTCCCACTACTTTTACAATTAATATGATTTAATAAAAATGCTAATTAACTAATAGAAAGCATTTTAAAAACGGAGTGAATAGTAGTCACAAAGTCAATTAATAAGGCATAGAAGTAAATGCACAAACAAGGGATGCAACAGTAATTAAATGCATGGCAAAATCTCGGGCGTCACATCCTCTCCCCCTTAAACTAATTGCGTCCACGCAATTCTTCTTCACAAGAGAACATCTGCATCAACTGAAAACCAACTCTGATTATTCGTAATCAGTTGTTAAGCAAGAATACCATATACAAATTCTCGTGGAAGCTCATTAAGAAATCCCAGTAGTATTGTCTGCGAACCTCACTTAATAAGGCCAAATAAAGGCTCCAATAGAGACGCTACTTCGAAATCCAAATAAGAATCCTGCTGGTACGAATACCATAGAAGAATAGAATCCCAACTAAGATCGGAGAGAAAATACCAATAAAAGTTCCGAGCAGGAGTATTGTAAATAATACCAGATAATAAGGCTAAAAAGAATCCCATATACCAATTCTTCTGAGAGATGCCGACAAAAGAATACCAAATGAATAGCTGATAAGAAAATACCAAGAATATACTCCAGAGAACTGTCATATAGAAACCCCAAAAGGAGCTACTCATTTATGACCGCTAAGCACTGAAGAAGGCCTTAGAAGAATCCCTATAACTGAGCTCCAACTATATCCACCAATTCCCAAATAAAGGCTGATTAATTGCCTCTCATTTCTGCTAATCAACATAATTTGGAAGGCCTGCCACTAATCACCTCTCTTCAGGGGAGGAAGGAGTTTTTCTTACCATTCGACGGGCTATGTATGCATGCCAAACAATTGCATATGTATAATCATTCTTTAAACTATTACGCAAACATGTTAATAAAAGAGTTTGTGAAACAGTGTAATCATCAAAGTCATTCAAGCACGATAATCAAGTCAAGCATAACACAACTCAATCAAAGACATTCAAATACACACATTACAAGCAACAGTTCAAGCAATTAATAATTCACGAAGTCAATTTGATGCATAACTAGCCACTTTACTTCACTTAGCATACATTTAGCACGTAACACATAATTATATCACATAGGTGTACCCATTCAATACAAGACACACAATCAAACATGCAGGTATACACTTTTAAGACACACACTTAATCAAGCACACACGTAAGGGTTACTACCCGACAGGCCGAAGACGCTGTCCCGGCTTAGAGCTAACCTGGCTCTGATACCACCTGTAATGTCATGCCCCGACCCAACCCCCAAGCTAAAGGTTAAGTCCGGACCCGACACACGGACAGAGTCTCCTCTGTACCGTGGACATTCTAAAAACCTGTAAACACTTATACAAGGTCTCTACAACACATACAAGCTTAATTTAATTAAACAATAAAGCTATAAGGCCATCCGAGCCTTATAGTACACAATATCTCCAAAACACACAAGCATGCAAGAACTGGTTATCAGCATAGACTTATAATCATTACATTCTAGGAAATCAATATAACAACTTAAAGAGTAGAGCATTCTACATTAACCATCCACTCACAAGCATGCAAGGAAATAAGGCAAGAATAAAAGTTATTACAGATCATAGACTTTCAAAGTTACAACCCCGCCATCTAATCTTCGACTTATACAACAAGCATGTACAAAGCCCTTGGGCTACAAAATAGTACATAAAGTAATCAGAGGAGTCTTCCACAAAGCATCAAAAACATTAACCACCTTAAGCAACTAGACACAGCACCTAATGCAACTCCTCCAACTGCGCCACCTGAAACATGTTAGCGAGGTATGAGCAACCACTGTTGCCCAGTGAGGGATAAGGTCCCGGGGCGTGCAATGCAACAGATAATACAATTACACAACAATAACACTTTATCAATTTAAGAATCAATAAAACTTAAATAACCACACAATTAAAAGGATACATTTCAACAATCCCCTATACACCAATCTTCACTGGTCTTCATTCACGATCCACGAACCACGATCACGATCACGATAAGCCGGCATAACCCCAATCACTCCAGTGGGTGTACTCCGGATGTACCCCGATAATCCTACGACCCAACATTCCCTGGCAATCTCCAGACCAGGCGAATGAGGGACTAGGGCACGGAGTTTGAATATCCACCGGCAAGCCCTCTGCCGCCCAGCCGATATTCAACACATCCGCCCCTGACACTATGGTTGCGCAACCAACTATGCAATGCACTCAACGATGGCAAGTTAACAACAATAATATAAGCATTAACACATATGAGGATCAACAAAGTAGGTTGACCTCGATACAATTAGGATAGAAGCAAGGATAGAAGCTAATAAGCAGTTTACAAATGAACTTATACCATATAAGCATAGAATCACACCAAAAGCTCCAAACCAACTTAATATCACATATAAACACTCATGAAGTCATGCCGTGGGTTTAGGAATGTGAGAAAAACGGAATTGCACTGAAACCCCTTTATTTTACATACTATTTCTCTTCCAAACCCAAGTTAATGATTTCATTTTCAAAAGAAACTCTCCCAACCTTCTAACTAACCCCCAAGGTACCCTTTCAACCCTCGAACTCAATCAAATGCCCGCGTTTACCCCGAAAGCCCCAATTTTCCTCTTTTGGCTATAAACCACACCTACATTGTCCGGGCTTCAAACAAGGGATATCAAGGCATCTATAGCACCTAGGTAGCCTAAGGATACTAGAATTGAAGCCCGAATCCACCCGGATTCGCATTAACACCAAAAGCCCCAACTTAAAGTCGGCTATTTTCCATTTTTAGGCAATTTTAAGGCAATGCAAGTACACGGGGTTATTTAACTATCTTCACTAGCACCTAAGGCATCAATTAGAAGCATTAATTCAAGCCAATTCGAACAATTACACAAAACCCTAAAAAAAACGTCACTATTCACCCTAAGAATCAAACTATCGATTTCTACCGTTTAATTCATGAAACAATAGCATAAAAGTGGTCTCTACTATGTGTACACAACATATATAAGCTTATTTGAGCCTTGCAATAGCATTAAACATCATTTCTAACAAATCAAGAAAATAGCAATTATTTTAAAATGCGAAAATAAGCCATGAAATCCCTCACCACTACGCGTAGGAGCACCTAGGAACCTTGCAAACACCCTACACTAGTTGCTCGAGGCTTGGCTTGGCTTGAATTGATGATTTGATGAGCAAAAATCTCCTCCAAATGCACAAGGAAGGCTGTCGGGTATGGCACTGTTCATAAGCTGAATTTTTTTGTTTTTGTGTGATATGTGAGCTAAGTGTGATATGTTTTGGTTTTATAAAAGGTGGGGTCTAGTTGGACATTTAAATGGCTTCTAAAATGTGCGTTGAAAGCTTAGAAACGAGCCTAAGGTGGTGAAATATATGCTAGCTAATTAATTACCTAAGTTAGTTACATAACACTATTCACTCACCTACTAAAGCCATTTTCTAAACGACCCTTCCTAACGCCTTAAGCTCAAAAGCACATTTTTCCCACTACTTTTACAATTAATATGATTTAATAAAAATGCTAATTAACTAATAGAAAGCATTTTAAAAACGGAGTGAATAGTAGTCACAAAGTCAATTAATAAGGCATAGAAGTAAATGCACAAACAAGGGATGCAACAGTAATTAAATGCATGGCAAAATCTCGGGCGTCACACCAATCTTCACTGGTCTTCAATCACGATCCACGAACCACGAGCACGATCACGATAAGCCGGCATAACCCCAATCACTCCAGTGGGTGTACTCCGGATGTACCCCGAGTCCTACGACCCAACATCCCCTGGCAATCTCCGGACCAGGCGAATGAGGGAATAGGGTACGGAGTTTGAATATCCACCGGCAAGCCCTCTGCCGCCCAGCCGATATTCAACACATCCGCCCCGACACTATGGTTGCGCAACCACTATGCAATGCACTCAACGATGGCAAGTTAACAACAATAATATAAGCATTAACACATATGAGGATCAACAAAGTAGGTTGACCTCGTTGCAGTTAGGATAGAAGCAAAGATAGAAGCTAATAAGCAGTTTACAAATGAACTTATACCATATAAGCATAGAATCATTCCAAAAGCTCCAAATCAATTTAAAATCATATATAAACACTTAAGAAGTCCTGACATGGGTTTAGAAGTGTGAAACAACTTAAATTGCACCTAAACCCCTTTGTTTTTCGATCTATTTCTCTTCTAAACCAAAGTTAATGATTTCATTTTCAAAAGAAACTCTCCCAACCTTCTAACCAACCCCCAAGGTACCCTTTCAACCCTCGAACTCAATCAAATGCCCGCGTTTACCCCGGAAGCCCCAATTTCCCTCTTTTGGCTTTAAACTACACCTACATTGTCCGGGCTTCAAACAAGGGATATCAAGGCATCTATAGCACCTAGGTAGCCTAAGGAAACTAGAATTGAAGCCCGAATCCACCCGGAATCGCATTAACCCCGAAAGCCCCAACTTAAAGTCGGCTATTTTCCATTTTTAGGCGATTTAAGGGCAATGCAAGTGCACGGGGTTATTTAATTATCTTCACTAGTACCTAAGGCATCATTTAGAAGCATTAATTCAATCCAATTCGAGCAATTACGCAAAACCCTAGAAAAAACGTCACTATTCACCCTAAAAATCAAACTAACGATTCTAACCGTTTAAAAAGCGAAACAACGGCTCAAATGTGTTCTCTAGCATTCATATAGATGGTATATTAGCATAGATAACAATTATAATGGCATTTGATCACATTTTCAACAAATCAAGAAATTGACAACTATTTAGAAATGCAAAAACAAGCTATGAAATCCCTCACCACTACGCGTAGGAACACCTAGGAGGCTTGAAGACACCCTAATCCACTTGCTCAAGGCTTGGGAGGGCTTGGTTTGAAGGATTGAAAGGCAAAATTTTCCTCTTTTCTCTCTATGCTGCTGTCGGCCTTCTCTCTGTTCTGTTTCAGCTTTTTATTTTTTTTTTCTTTTGCATTTTGAGAGTTTAAGTGATATATAAAAGGCTAAGTTGAGGTGGGGTCCTTTGGGCGCTTGAATGGTATAATATAATACGCGTAGTAAGCTTTAAAAGCGAGTCTAAGGGGTGACACATTGGTTAACTAATTAAATCTATAAAGTTATTACGTAACACTATTCACTTGACTTCTAAAATTATTTTCTAAACGAGCCTTCCTAACGCCTTAAGCTCAAAAGCACATTTTTCCCACTACTTTTACAATTAATATGATTTAATAAAAATGCTAATTAACTAATAGAAAGTAGTTTAAAAAAATGGAGTGAATAGTAGTCACAAAGTCAGTTAATAAGGCATAGAAGTAAATGCGCAAACAAGGGATGCAACAGTAATTAAATGTATGGCAAATTCTCGGGCGTCACATCCTCTCCCCCTTAAACTAATTGCGCCCACGCAATTCTTACATGATTCGGCGAATAACTCCGGATACCGATCCCGCATCTGATCCTCTCTTTCCCATGTTGCATCCTCTACTCCATGATGATCCCACAGAACTTTAACCATCGGAATGCTTTTAGTCCTCAGCTCCTGAACTTTCTGATCAACAATTCGAAGAGGTTTCTCTGTGTAGGTCAAAGTTTCACTGATCTCTAGCGGTTCCGGCTCAAGTATGTGAGAGGGATCTGGCTGATACTTCCGAAGCATGGAAACATGGAATACGTCATGAATTCTGCCCAGACTGGGAGGTAAAGCCAAACGGTAAGCCAAATCACCAACAGTTTCAGTTATCTCAAATGGTCCCACATATCGAGGACTGAGTTTACCTCCTTTACCATGCCGAATCAAACCCTTGCGAGGAGAAATTTTCAGAAATACTCGATCCCCTACAGTAAATTTCAGATCACGACGGCGTCTATCTGCATAACTCTTTTGCCGGCTCTGTGCTGTAAGCATTCTTTTTCTGATAAGCTGCACCTGATCAATCATCTTGTTCATTTCAGGTAAAAGAGTAGGGTCGATAGTCTTCATCTCACCAACATCATCCCAATAGAGAGAAGACCGACATTTACGCCCATACAGTGCCTCATAAGGTACCATACCAATAGTAGCTTGATAACTATTGTTGTAGGCGAACTCTGCTAGTGGCAAATATTTCTCCCAACTTTTACCGAAGTCCAGAATACAAGCCCGCAACATATCCTCAAGGATCAAGATAGTTCTCTCGGATTGACCATCTGTCTGAGGATGATAAGCTGTACTGAAATTCAAATTCGTGCCCAAAGCTTTCTGAATCTTCTGCCAGAACTGAGATGTGAATCTGGGATCTCTATCCGACACAATACTCTTTGGAATTCCATGAAGTCGGACCACGTTCTCAATATACAACTCTACCAGTTTATCAAGAGAATCAGACTTCTTTTTAGCAATAAAATGAGAAGTCTTGGTCAGTCTATCCACAATAACCCAGACTGAGTCGTTACCCCTCGAAGACCTCGGTAAATCGGATACGAAATCCATAGTAATATGATCCCATTTCCAAACAGGAATAGCCAAGGGCTGCAACAACCCTGCAGGTCTCTGATGTTCTGCTTTAACTTTCTGACAGGTAAGACATCGGGCAACATAGTCAGCAATTTCTCTCTTCATATTATTCCACCAGAAATTCTGCTTCAAATCTTTATACATTTTCGTACTGCCTGGATGAATAGTATATCTGGAACTGTGTGCCTCAGCAAGAATATCCTTCTTCAGAGTTGGATCATTCGGAATACAGATTCTACCTTTGAATTTGAGAATACCATCGTCGTGCAGTTTGAAATCCGACTCTCCCCCTTTTGAATTCTCTAAGACTTTCAACAATTGAAGATCAGCCTGCTGAGCTTCTCGAATCCTGGATAACAACAGAGATTGAGTCTGCAAACTTGCAAATTGAATACCAGAATTTGAAGTACTAGGCTTCCATAAGCACAATTCTTCCATGAATTCCCAATTCTTGATAATCAAGCTAGCAACAGTAGCCTTTCGGCTCAAAGCATCAGCAACAATATTGGCCTTACCTGGGAGATAGTTAATAGTGCAGTTATAGTCCTCAAGTAATTCCAGCCAACGCCTCTGCCTCATGTTCAACTCTTTCTGGGAAAACAGATATTTCAAGCTCTTATGGTCTGTAAAGATTTCAAATTTGTTGCCCCAGAGATAATGACGCCATTTCTTTAATGCTAGAATGATAGCTGCAAGCTCAAGATCATGAGTCGGATAGTTGAGTTCATAAGGCTTTAGTTTCCTGGAAGCATAAGCAATAACCCTGCCATTCTGCATCAATACACAACCCAGACCTTCCTTCGAAGCATCACTTTAGATCACCAGATTATCATCACTGTCAGGTAAAGCTAGAATAGGAGCTGTAGTCAATCTCTTCTTCAATTCCTGGAAGCTGGCCTCACATTTATCATTCCAGTCAAATACGGTTTTCTTCTGAGTAAGCTGAGTTAAAGGCCCTGCAATCTTAGAGAAATCCTTTACAAACCTCCGATAATACCCAGCTAAACCAAGGAAGCTACGAATTTCCGTGACAGTTTCAGGTCGTTTCCAAGATAACACAACTTCAATCTTCGCTGGATCAACAGAAATACCATCCTGCGAGATAATATGGCCAAGAAAAGCAACTTGCTTAAGCCAGAATTCACACTTGCTAAACTTTGCAAATAACCGATGCTCCTGAAGAGTTTGCAACACAATTCTGAGATGTTGTTCATGTTCCGCCTCAGATTTAGAATAAACAAGGATATCATCAATAAATATGACTACAAATTGATCCAGATAAGGACGGAATACCCTCTGCATTAAATCCATGAATGCGGCGGGAGCATTAGTAAGACCAAACGGCAAGACAACAAACTCATAATGGCCATATCGAGTTCTGAAGGCAGTTTTAGGAACATCATCTTTCTTAATCCTCAGTTGATAATAGCCCTGCCTCAAATCAAATTTAGAGAATACCCTGGCGCCTTGCAACTGATCAAACAACTCTTCGATTAAAGGCAAAGGATATTTATTTTTGATGGTTACCTGATTAAGACCCCGGTAATCGATGCATAGGCGAAGAGATCCGTCTTTCTTTTTAACGAAGAGAACTGGCGCACCCCACGGTGAAGAACTCGGCTGAATGAATCCCTTCTCAAGCAAGCCCTGCAATTGAACTTTCAATTCCTGCAACTCAGGTGGAGCCATTCTGTACGGAGTCCTAGAGATAGGTGAAGTCCCCGGCAATAAATCAATCATGAACTCTATCTCTCTATCAGGCGGTAACCCAGGTAATTCCTCAGGAAAGACCCCCGGAAACTCCCTCACGATAGGTACATCAGTCAATTTCAGTTGATCCCCAGGTTGATTAATCAAATAAGCAAGATAAGCCTCACAACCCTTGCTCAATAATTTAGATGCCCTAATAGAAGAAATAATAGGAGTTCCCGTAGATTTTCTACTACCAACTATTTTAAGTATGGGTTGGTCAGGCATCTCTAGATACACAATCTTCTTTCTACAATCAAGCTGGGCATAATATTTACTTAACCAGTCCATCCCCAATATAATTTCAAAGTCATTGAAGGGTAGGATAATCAAATCAGCAGGAAAAACACGACCTTCAATAAATATGCTACATGCTCTGCAAATAGATCTAGTAACAAACTTCGGACCCATAGGAGTATAAACCACAATCTCATGCAACAGTTTATCATGTTTCAATTTAGCATTTTGTGCACAAGTAGGAGTAATAAAAGAATGCGAAGCCCCGGAATCAATTAAAACCTTAACTGATTGATCATTAAGAAGAAAAATACCTTCTACCACAGCGGTAGTATCCGGAAGCTCCTCGGCATCCAAAGCAAACACACGGGCCTGGCCTCGTGGTGGTGGTGCTGCAGCTGGGGCCCTGGTCTGAGAGTTCTGAGCTGATGTCTGACCCCTAGGGTTCTTAAATTTCTGACAGTCTTTAACCCTGTGCTGATCACTGCCGCAACCTGTACACTTGTTATGTTTCTTCCAACAAACATCCTCAGTGTGACCCTGACGCTGACAGAAGCTGCACTGCTGGTGACGTCTTGCAACAGTGCCTCCCGAAGGAGCTCTGTAAGTAGAGGTAGCTGAACTACCCTGCTGCGAACGGGAAACTGCTGGACGGAACTGACTCTGGGTCTGACTCTGAACTGGTCGTGCCTGAGTCTGAGTAGGCCCTGTGTAACTCTGAGTCTGTCTCGGCTGCGAACTCTGACCAACTGATACAGCTTGCCCCTGGTACCCTTGACTCTGAGACTGAAACCGTTTACTCGATTGACTGGTCTCGGCTAATACATCGGCTTTCCGTTTCTCATATCTCGAGGCAGCTCGGACTACTGCAGCATAGTTAGGAAAATCATTTGAAGACAAGTTCAGCATAATATCTCTCCTCAAACCCATGATGAACCTCTGAATCTTCATGTCCTCCGGCTGAATTAAAGCTGGTGCATAACGGGAAAGCCGGGTAAAAGTAGCCTCGTATTGATCTACCGTCATACTTCCCTGCCTCAAGTTTATGAACTCAGTCTGTCGCCTCTCGCGGGCAACTACTGATATATACTTGTCTCGAAATTCTCGGACAAAATCGGCCCACGAATGATGACCTCCCTCAGCTCCCCATTTCTCACAGATGGTATTCCACCAATCTTCAGCATCACCCTCGAGAAGGAAAGTAGCATAAGTAATCTTCCTGTCATCATGGCACTCCAGTATTGCTGCCACTCTCTCGAACTTTCTTAGCCACATCTCAGCTTTCATATCGTCCGGCTCCCCAAAGAAAGTATAAGCCCCATGATGTATAAACCGATCATACAGATTCCCTCCGGTAGGGCCACTACCTCCGGCTCTCGCAGCCTGATTACCTGCAACGACCCCTGGTTGACCCTGTTGTGTAACAAACTGGGCAATAGTGTTCATAGCTGTGGCCATCGTGGCCAAGATCTGTGCAGTGCTCGGCTCTTGAACCTGCGGTGCATTTTCGGCTACCTCAGCTTCTTGCCCACGAACCCCCTCGGGTTCTCCACCAACATTCGGATTATCAGCACGACGACGAGGCCCCATCACGAATAGCTAGAATGCAAAGTGTTATGACAGGTATATATGTATACATGCAATTTATAAGTAAACATATAAAGAAAAGTCCAATTAGATTCACATAAAGTCGAGTACATAGGAATTCAAATAAATATTCCACATTCTTGAAGTAAACATAAATCACTAGTTCATACTTGATATTCTAGACTCTTGATATTCTATTTCCATGCTAGCATGTTCATTCCTTATTCAAATTTCACTTAGATCAATCGAAATCAAGGACTCATGTATTCACAAAGTCACATAACAAATCTCTACGCACAGACCGAGAAATTTAACCCGGCTTCATGCAATCTATGGCTCTGATACCACTTAAATGTCACGCCCCGACCCAACCCCCAAGCTAAAGGTTAAGTCCGGACCCGACACACGGACAGAGTCTCCCCTGTACCGTGGACATTCTGAAAACCTGTAAACACTTAAACAAGGTCCCAACAATACAATACAGCTTTTCTCAATTAAACAACAAAGCTATAAGGCCATCTGAGCCTTATAGTGCACAATAATTCCAAAACACACAAGCATGCGAGAACTAGTTGACAGCATAGTCTTATATTTATAACATTCTAGGAAATCAATAAAACAACTTAAGGGATAAAGCATTCTACAACAACTAACCACTCCCAAGCATGCAAGGAAATAAGACAGGAATAAAAGTTATTACAGTTCATAGACTTTCAAAGCTACAACCCAACTATCTAATCTTCGACTTATACAACAAGCATATGCATAGCCCTTGGCTACAAAATAGTACATAAAGCAATTAGTTGAGCATTCCACATAGCAGCAAATTCAATGACCACCTCAAGTTATCAAGTACGGCAACTAAGGTAAAGGCTCGATCTGGACTTCTTCTTCCTCAACTAAATCAACCAGCTGGGGATCACCCTCAGCGTCTCCTGAAACAGATATCGAGGTATGAGCAACCACTGTTGCCCAGTGAGGGATATAGTCCCGGGGCGTGCAATGCAACAGATAATACAATTACACGACAATAGCACTTTAACAATTTAAGAAACAATGAAAACTTAAATAACCACATAATTAAAAGGATACATTTCAACAATCCCCTATACACCAATCTTCACTGGTCTTCAATCACGATCCACGAACCACGAGCACGATCACGATAAGCCGGCATAACCCCAATCACTCCAGTGGGTGTACTCCGGATGTACCCCGAGTCCTACGACCCAACATCCCCTGGCAATCTCCGGACCAGGCGAATGAGGGAATAGGGTACGGAGTTTGAATATCCACCGGCAAGCCCTCTGCCGCCCAGCCGATATTCAACACATCCGCCCCGACACTATGGTTGCGCAACCACTATGCAATGCACTCAACGATGGCAAGTTAACAACAATAATATAAGCATTAACACATATGAGGATCAACAAAGTAGGTTGACCTCGTTGCAGTTAGGATAGAAGCAAAGATAGAAGCTAATAAGCAGTTTACAAATGAACTTATACCATATAAGCATAGAATCATTCCAAAAGCTCCAAATCAATTTAAAATCATATATAAACACTTAAGAAGTCCTGACATGGGTTTAGAAGTGTGAAACAACTTAAATTGCACCTAAACCCCTTTGTTTTTCGATCTATTTCTCTTCTAAACCAAAGTTAATGATTTCATTTTCAAAAGAAACTCTCCCAACCTTCTAACCAACCCCCAAGGTACCCTTTCAACCCTCGAACTCAATCAAATGCCCGCGTTTACCCCGGAAGCCCCAATTTCCCTCTTTTGGCTTTAAACTACACCTACATTGTCCGGGCTTCAAACAAGGGATATCAAGGCATCTATAGCACCTAGGTAGCCTAAGGAAACTAGAATTGAAGCCCGAATCCACCCGGAATCGCATTAACCCCGAAAGCCCCAACTTAAAGTCGGCTATTTTCCATTTTTAGGCGATTTAAGGGCAATGCAAGTGCACGGGGTTATTTAATTATCTTCACTAGTACCTAAGGCATCATTTAGAAGCATTAATTCAATCCAATTCGAGCAATTACGCAAAACCCTAGAAAAAACGTCACTATTCACCCTAAAAATCAAACTAACGATTCTAACCGTTTAAAAAGCGAAACAACGGCTCAAATGTGTTCTCTAGCATTCATATAGATGGTATATTAGCATAGATAACAATTACAATGGCATTTGATCACATTTTCAACAAATCAAGAAATTGACAACTATTTAGAAATGCAAAAACAAGCTATGAAATCCCTCACCACTACGCGTAGGAACACCTAGGAGGCTTGAAGACACCCTAATCCACTTGCTCAAGGCTTGGGAGGGCTTGGTTTGAAGGATTGAAAGGCAAAATTTTCCTCTTTTCTCTCTATGCTGCTGTCGGCCTTCTCTCTGTTCTGTTTCAGCTTTTTATTTTTTTTTCTTTTGCATTTTGAGAGTTTAAGTGATATATAAAAGGCTAAGTTGAGGTGGGGTCCTTTGGGCGCTTGAATGGTATAATATAATACGCGTAGTAAGCTTTAAAAGCGAGTCTAAGGGGTGACACATTGGTTAACTAATTAAATCTATAAAGTTATTACGTAACACTATTCACTTGACTTCTAAAATTATTTTCTAAACGAGCCTTCCTAACGCCTTAAGCTCAAAAGCACATTTTTCCCACTACTTTTACAATTAATATGATTTAATAAAAATGCTAATTAACTAATAGAAAGTAGTTTAAAAAAACGGATTGAATAGTAGTCACAAAGTCAGTTAATAAGGCATAGAAGTAAATGCACAAACAAGGGGTGCAACAGTAAGTAAATGCATGGCAAAATCTCGGGCGTCACAGTGTCGAAGTTGTGAAGATATATGCTTTCATATGTTGTATGTATTTACTGCCAAAAAGTATGTAATTTAAGTTTCATTAGATTGTTGAAGTAGTTTGATAAGTTAGATTATGTATCTAGTTATTATAACTTAACTTCAAATGCATGTTTGTAATGTCCAAAGGAAAAGAATTAGAATGGCATGATAGTTTATTTTATGTAGTAGCTTAGTATGGTTTAATTGTCTAGTTTGAGTGTACTTGTCAAAAATGAAAAGAGATAGGTTAGCTTTTAAATTGGAAATGTATGTATACTTGCTGAGTTTAATTGTTGAGAACCAAGGCTCGGATGGCCTTGAGGTGTTTGTATGGTTGGACTCGGTGTTGGTCCACTTATATGCTGTCGCAGGTTTTACATTTCGCCTAGAAACAGGGGAGACTCCGTCCGTTTTCCCTGAAAATTTATGCCCGGGTTTGGTTTGGGGTATGATTAGATTGATTGATAGAACTCTCGGTCTCGAGAGGGATCGGGGTGTTACACTAACACACATGCCCGAAGCATGTCTTCCAAGATCCTGATGGTTTTCTCAGAATGGCCATCAGTTTGCGGATGGTATGCAGTACTGAAGCTCAATTTAGTTCCCATGGCCTCTTGCAACTTCTACCAAAAATGAGATCTGAATCTAGGGTCTCTATCTGACACTATACTCTGTGGTACACCATGAAGTCTCACAATATTAGCAACATAAGGCTCAGCTAGTTTATCAAGGCTATCCTGTTTGTTCACGAAAATAAAATGTGAAACCTTAGTCAATCGGTCCACAACAGCCCAAACAGAATCACATCCTCTCGGAGATCTCGAAAGATCGGTCACAAGATCCATTGTTACATGCACCCACTTCCATTGCGGAATTGACAACGGTTGCAGAAGCCCAGCTGGCCTCTGATGCTCAGCTTTAACCCTCTGACAAGTTAAACACCTGGATACATACCCAGCAATCTCCCTCTTCATATTGTTCCACCAGAAGTGTTATTTCAGATCTCTATACATTTTAGTACTGCCCGGGTGAATCGTATATCTTGAATTATGTGCCTCGGACAGAATCTCATTCTTCAAAGTCGGATCACCAGGAACACACACTCTGTCCCTGAATCTGAAGATACCATCTGCATGTAATTTAAACTCCGACTCTCCCCCTTTTGCTTTTTCTTGGATTTTCAAGATGTGAGGATTAGTCTTCTGAGACTCCCTGATTTGTGTTAGCAATCCCAACTGAATTTGTAAGCTAGCAAATCGAATCCCTACCTCAGTAGCTTCTGGCTTCCACGAACAAATTTCTTCCAAAGTCTTCCAATCCTTGATAATTAGACTTGCAACAGTAGCCTTTCGGCTCAAAGCATCTGCAACAACATTGGCCTTACCTGGCACGTAGTTTATAGAACAATTGTAGCCACTTAATAGCTCTAGCCATCTTCGTTGCCTTATATTCAAATCTTTTTGTGAAAACAAATATTTGAGACTCTTGTGGTCAGTAAAAATTTCAAATATGCTACCCCACAAGTAATGACGCCACTTCTTTAAAGCAAACACAACTGCAGCTAACTAAAGATCATGTGTAGGGTAATTGACTTCATAAGGTTTCAACTTCCTAGAAGCATAAACAATCACCTTACCATTCTACATTAAAACACAACCCAATCCCTCTTTAGATGCATCACTGAAAACAACAAAGTTTTCTGTACCCTTAGGTAAAGCTAGTATAGGAGCTGTAGTTAGTCTCTTCTTCAGTTCTTGGAAACTGGATTCACATTTAGCATCCCAGTTGTAAGTAACTTTCTTTCGAGTCAACTGGCTTAAAGGCCCAGAAATTTTGGAAAAGTCTTTAACAAACCTCCAATAGTAACCTGCCAACCCCAGAAAGCTCCGAATCTCTAACACCGTTTCAGGTCTATTCCAAGACGAAACAACTTCAATCTTAGCTGGGTCTACTGAAATTCCTTGATGTGAAATGATATGGCCCAGAAAAGATATTTGATTCAACCAGAATTCGCACTTGCTGAATTTAGCAAAAAGCTTGTTTTCTTGCAAAGTGTGTAACACAATCTTCAAATGTTGTTCATGTTCAGCCTCATTCTTAGAGTACACTAAAATGTCGTCAATAAAGATTACGACAAATTGATCAAGATAAGGTCGAAAGACCCTCTGAATTAAGTCCATGAATGCGGCTGGTGCATTCGTCAATCCAAATGGTAACACAACAAATTCATAGTGGCCATATCTAGTCCTGAATGCCGTCTTAGGTATATCATCACTCTGAATCCTGAGTTGATAGTAACCCTGCCTCAAGTCAAATTTGGAGTAAACACTCGCACCCTGCAATTGGTCAAACAATTCTTCAATCAACGACAAGGGGTATTTGTTCTTAATCGTGACTTGATTAAGTCCCCTGTAATCAATACATAACCGTAGTGTGCCGTCTTTCTTTCTCAAAAACAACACAGGCGCACCAAGCAAATTCTGAAGCTGAATTTTCAATTCTTGAAGTTCAGCCGGTGCCATTCTATAAGGACTTCTAGAAATTGGCGCAGTGCCCGGCATAAGATCAATCACAAATTCAATCTCCCTATCCGGTGGTAAACCCGGTAATTCCTCGAGAAATACACCAGGGAAGTCGTTAACAATTGGAACCTCATTCAAATTCAACTTATCAGTAGGCTGATTGATTAGATAAGCTAGGTAAGCTTCACAACCTTTATTCAACAACTTAGAAGCCTTGATTGATGATAAAAGGGGTATTCTGGCAGCCCTGCAGTTCCGAACAATCTCTAGTACCGGTAGGTCAGGAATCCGAAGATAAACAATTTTTGTTCTACAATCCAACTGAGCATAGTATTTCCCCAACCAGTCCATTCCCAATATGATTTCAAAGTCACGGAAGGGCAGTATAATTAAATCAGCAAGAAATTTACAGTCCTCAATGCATATAACACAAGATTTGCAAATAGACTCAGTAACAATTTCACACCCAAAGGCGTACTAACTTCAACTTTATGTGGCAGTTTATCAATGCAAACATTCACAGATCGTGCACATGCAGGAGCTATAAACGAATGCGTAGCTCCGGGGTCAATCAAAACTTTAAATGGCTTGAGTATTGAGAAGAAAGGTACCTTCCACTATTGTTGTAGTATCGGTTAGCTCCTCCGCATCTAGTGCAAAGACCCTGGCC
Source organism: Ehretia macrophylla (assembly GCA_037974665.1). NCBI lineage: Eukaryota > Viridiplantae > Streptophyta > Magnoliopsida > Boraginales > Ehretiaceae > Ehretia > Ehretia macrophylla. The sequence goes on from CM075767.1 coordinate 46,967,821, forward strand.
TGAACCCTCTGTGCTAGACCTGCACCTACAACCCTGTTCTACACACCCTGGCCTCCAGTACGGCCTTGAACATTCTTAAACTTAGGGCAATCTTTCACCCTATGCTGATTGCTCCCACAACCAGTGCATTTACCACTCTTTCTCCAGCAATTAGCTTCAATGTGCCTCGATCGATTACAAAAGTTACACTGCTGACTTTGCCTTACAACAGTGTTTCCCGTAGGTGCGGGGGCTGTAACGGCCCGATCCCTCACGAGACCGGAGGCTCTAATAACCAAGCTATTCTCAACCCAATTCCAACTCAGTCTCAAAATTTTAGGGAAAAACGGATAGAGTTTCCTCTGTACCGCGGACATTTTTCAAACCTGTAAATGCTCAAAATAGCCACAATATACTAAAACAAGCTTTTATAATTAAAATTCAAAGGTTCAAGGCCATCCAAGCCAGGAGACAAACAACAACTCCAAATCACACAAGCATGCACCCAACTTAACTTTTCATTAAACCTTTTTAACATGTCATTCTATGATAACATTAGAGCAATCTTAGAAGTTGAAATCAACATACCTCTAAACATACACCCCTAAGCATGCAAGAACTAAAAGGAGAATTAAAAGTTATTACAAGCCATAATATCTCAAAGCTAACATTACAACCAACAACTTTCAACTTGCAACTACAAGAATATACATAGCCCTTAGGCCACAAAATAGATCATAAAATAATAATACAAGTGCACCATATAGCAACAAGAAAACAAATCCACCTTAGACAACAAACACACAACAACTAGGACAAAGGCTCAGCCTGAACTTCTTCCTTTTCCACTAGCACCTCAACTAGTTGGGGTTCACCCTCAGCACTTCCTGAAACATGTTTAGCGAGGTATGAGCAATCACAATTGCTCAGTGAGGGATAAGGTCTACCGGGGACGTGCAATGCAGCAACTTAACACAATTAATACAATAGATAAATAGTGAATAACAATTCTAATACCACATTTTAAAAGGATACAATCGATAACCCTTATCACTCCAAATCTTCGATCCCCGATCCACGAACCACGATCTCGATCTCAATATGCCGGCATCGTTTACACCAATGGGTCCTCCGGATGTACCCGATCCTACGACCCAACACCCCCTGGCAATCTCCGGACCAGGCGAGTGAGGGAATAGCAGACGGAGCTAAGGCAACCAACACTGGCAAGCCCGATGCCGCCCAGCGAGGCCATCGCATCCGCCGCGACAATGAGGTTGCGCAACCACGATGCAATGCAAGAATGATAACAATGACAATATAATCAGGAAACACATTTAAGGACAAAAAGTAAATTGTTCTCGCACCAAGTTACAAGTTAACAACAATAAGAATATATCAATTTCACAATTATACTAAACAATATACTCTTTTAGAAAGAAAATAAACTATGATGCACATAAGGATGCAGGTCCCTCACCTTGGAAAGCCAAACTTGTAAGAATTTAGTTAAGAACCCTTTTCATATTCTCCGAATGCACCAACTCCTTCCATTCCACTACATAATACAATCAACTATCTATGTTAATTTTACATTCATTCTCGAGTATTCCACTTAGCATGGATAGGGTTCTAAATCACATAGACTAACTAGACATTTAACAAGCTAGAATTACTAAGTTAATACATGTAGAACACTTAAAACACTTAACTATAACATTTTCAAACTTCTACCATAAAACACTTCATTCAAGCATAAACTCAAACCCTTGGTCTTCAATGTATACATTATTAACTAATCCTTGATCTAACATGAGAATAACCATAAAAATTTCTAAACTATCAAAAGAATGCTCTTACTCACTTATGAACTCTAATATACAAGATAGATATGGAATACAACACATAGCAAGTAGATCTTCATGAAAACATGCTCATTTTCAAAACTTCTAACATAACCCTAAATTAATCAAATTCATTACCTATGCTATTGGACTCCAAATTCTCTGTTTTTTTTCATATAAATGTATCTCTTCCAGTGTAGTTGATTTTAGAATCAAACAGAGCTTAATTCCAGTTTAAATTCAGCAAGTTATGACCTTTCCCGTGCAACTGCACAAACTGTCCAGTAGCAGCGATTTTCAGGACACATTTCGGAAAGGGCTAAATCGGAAGCCTAAAACGTTAAAATTAGCCTTAGCTCTAGAAATCAACATTTGTTCTAAACTACCTAATCTAGCTGCTATGTAAATTTTATTAATTTTCGAGCATGTTTGCTATGTCAAAAGAGCTTCGAAAGACAGAGGCAGTGCACTAATTTGAAATTCAGATTTTGCATACTTGAATTCTCTTGATGTTTTCTTGCATTTGAGCTATCTATGGGCATTAATCTAGCATCTAATACATCTCTATACTTCACTCAGAACATTAAACAAACACCTTGTCTACATTTATGTTCATATCTAGCAAAGTATCAACTACAACTAAAATCAACTCTACATAAGCTATAAAACAAGAAATGTGTTCACTAGCATCTAAATAACAAGTATTAAGCATAGATTTAACAATATCTAACATAAATAATGACTTTTGAAAAATGGGTTAGAAAATGTCCTCACCTTTTTCTGCAAAAAAAAATGGAAAATAAACCGCTAGAAAGATGCTACATGCCACCACGAACTCAAAAATGCTGGAATTGTACCTTGGTTCCACTCCAAACTCAAGATATAAGCAAAATTGTGCAAGGGTTTACTATTCATTGTGTTGGCTTGGTCACGGGTAGAAGGGAATGAGAAAAGCTGATTTTGTGTTTTGTTTTGGCTTGGTCAATGCTTAAATGAAAGGTCAAAGGGTCAAAGCTTCGGTCAACCCGCTACACCAAAACAGCTTTGCGCGACGTTACGAAAATGGCCATAACTTCTTCTAGAAAACTCCAATTCACGAACGGTTTGAAGCCTCAGAAACTAGACTCATAGAGCTTTGCAACCATATATAATTTGCTACCTAACCCTTTCCCAATTAGTTCAGATTTAATTCCAAAGTTGACCCAAAATTTGACTAACTTAACATTGCATTTTTATTTCTAATCCCAAGTTTGCCTTTCATTAAATATTTTAAAAATTCACACCTTGTCCTAGTTGGTCAATGTAGATGAAAAGTCAACTAGTTTGGTCAAATAATGTGAAAGTCAACAAGATGCAATTTAAATGAACTTTAAATGCAATTTTAAATTTTAAAACACTAAATAAGTCATGTAAATGCACTTATTATTTTTTAAATAATGATTAAAATAAATGAATGCACATGTAATGAATGCTCGGATTCTCACAACTACCATTTAAGATAACAAGTAATAAATGCAATTAAATACTATTAAATATGTGCCGATTTTGGGGTATTACAGGGGCTCTAGCAGTGGTAGGAACTGTACCTCCCTGCTGGGGTCTAGTCGCAGCTGGTCTCCCCTGAATCTGATACTGTGGCTGATACGGGCGCTGCTGAGGAACCTGAACAAAAGTCTGATACTGCCTCTGCTGACTTTGGCTGCTCTGGCCCAAGTACTGTTTCTTACCCGGCTGGCTACTCTCAGCTATCATCTCTGCCTTCCGTTTCTCAAACTTCGAGGCTGCTTGGAATACCTCAGGAAAAGTAGTATAAGTCTGCCCAGTCAAATGCAGCTGTATATCCATTCTCAGCCCACGAACAAACCTACTAATCATTCTCCTAGCTAGGTACACTAGCTCAGGCATATGCCTCGACAGGCTAACAAACCTAGCCTCATACTGTGCGACAGTCATGTTTCCTTGCTTCAGGGCCACAAATTCGTCTTCCTGCCTTTCCCTAGCCATCTCGGGAATATACTTGTCCCGAAACTCACTCACGAAATCATCCCACAAATGCGGAACTTCCTCACAGTCCCACCTCAACCTGACAGTGTTCCACCATTGTTCCGCGTCGCCCTCAAACAAAAATGCCGTATAAGCTATCTTTGCCTCGTTAGTGTACCTCAAAGCAGCGTAAATTTTCTCAACACGGTTAATCCATCTCTCGGCTGCCTCGTCATCCGGCTCTCCAAAGAACTTACCCGGCTCGTGCCTAAGGAATTTCTCCAACTGATTATTCTCAGCCCTAGGCCCCTGTCCACCAGGATTAGCTTGATTTCCCTGGGGATTATTCCTTTCCTGCCTCTACTCATGCAGTACTTGAGTAATCCGATCAACTGCAGTGGTCATAGTAGCCATAAACTATTCAGGCATCGATTGCTGACCCTGTTCTATTGCCTCTTCATCTGCTCCTTGACCTTGAGTACTACGTCGTGGCGGCATAGTAACAACTTACAGTAGCTGGCCACATATAAAAACAGTTTATGGACAGAAATATAACACATAAGATTAGATAATACTCAAGTCAATAACAATCAAATATTCTAGCACACAATTCACATAACACAACATTGACATGTCAAACTAATTCACTTAAACACATAAGCACTCCAAGTTCACATAGTCATGCTATAAAACTTTTCACTTAACAATCATACATTAACACTTTATCATTTTAGACCTTTACCCCACAGACCGAGAAACATATCCCGGCTCATGCAATACTATCATGCTCTGATACCACCTAAAGATGTCACGCCCCGACCCAACCCTACAAAAGGCCAAGTCCGGACCCGACACACGGACGGAGTCTCCTGTATACCGTGGACGATCCGAAAACCCTACATTCAACATAATATTCACGAATACCACAATAAACATTTGAAACAAGTCAATTTTCTTTTAGAAACATACATCTTCTCATTAACCAACTTTGCAAACCAAAATGTCATGCATACTACACAAGTATTCATGCCACTAAATAGTTAAACCCTTAGCATGCAATTCTTACTAGTCACGTGAGTATATCTTTACAACTTTACAACCTTTCAACTTTTACAACATAAGACCATAGAGGCCTCAAAATAGAAACTACATACAAGGCTACAAGCCTCAAAATGAAGCGTCAACCAAGCAATATATACATCAAGCATGGCCTACACAAAAGACTGGCAACCAACCACCAGCTAAGCAAAGAAAGTGCTATCAAGGAAACACCTCCACCTGCTCCTCTTCCTCAATTACCTCAATAGGATCCGCTTCAACTAATCCTGTAAAATATAGTATAGAAAGGAATGAGCAAAAACTATTGCTCAGCGAGGATGATTGGTCTCAAGGACGGAGGTAAGAGGAGAATGCAATGCAAATAGTCAAGTAGATCAATCAATCATCATATAGAGATACAAGCAAAGCCAGCAATAAATCAAGACAAGCATTAAGGCTATATTCATTCAATCAAAGGATACAATTCACTTTCCACGAGCAACTCTCAATCACGAATCCGATGACGACGCGCTGGCCCAACCATCTTATAACTTCAGTTTGGAATACCCCGGATGTATCTAATCAATTCTACGACCCAAATCTCCCTGGGAGGCAACCCAAGCAAGAAAGGGAATAGGACACGGAGCTAGGGCAACCAACCCTGGCAACCCGAGGCTACCCAGAGAGGCCCATCACACCGCCCCTGACTCTATGAATGCAATACAATATACAATGCAACAATCGAGCAATCGAGTAATAGAGCCACACGTGAGAGAATAACAAAGTAGGTTACTCTCGCACGCAATAGCAACAGTTAGCAAACATTTCAATCATAACCAACTTTAACAAGCATAATAAGCATCAATAAGCATTCTACAAGCATAACACTATGAAAACCAACAAAAACACAAAACGACCTCAACTTTCAAAATGCTACTACTTCCAAACGAGCCACGAGTTTTGGAAACCAACTTCACCATTCCTCCTAGGTCACCATAAGGCATATCTAAAGACCACGAAACCCTACTTTCCCCTAGAATTCCCGCAAAGCCCCGATTTCTCCCTTTGCTCGTTTGAACTATAGCTACCCTAACCAAACACCCAACCAATACCATAACCACACTAAAAGTACTTCCATGGCCTCCCGAGACACCCCCATCACTCAAAACGAGGAAACGCTAAACTCGACCTAAACGACCCCAACATGTACCAAGGCATTTTTCTCCGTTTTTCCATTACACAACCCAAAAAAATCATGCATTTAGGCATTCTAGCATATCTAGCATCTTTTCACATCAACAAAATGCAAAACGGAGCAACTTTTACGAAACAGGAGTTTACTATTCACAATTTACTATGCCATTATCAATTTAAATTGTAATTTCGATATTCAACTGCAGAAAATGCTCAAAAGCTACAAATACATGTTCTACAATTATCAAGGAACATTCTTCAAGCATCAAAACAGATAAAGTAACGATCTACACATAAAACCTAAAAATTAAAGTTTGTGTATCATATATTCAAATGTGCAAATAAAGATGCTTCCCTCACCTTGGAGCTCCTAGACGCTAGGAAAACCTCGTTGGATGCCTCGGAAACAACCCCGTGCAAGCTCTCGCGAAGATTTGAAGATTTGAAAGTTGAAATCTTTTTTTTTTCTCTCCTTGAAGTTTCGGCCCTTTCCTTCTTTTTTTCAGCTTTTATTTGTTTATTTTGCTATTATAAGCTTAAATAAGATGACAACTCAAGTCAAATGGTCAAGGCTTTGGTCAAACTAATTAAAATTGGTCAAATAAGCTTATTTTAGGCATTTTAAGGCTAAAACAACTAACACAATTCTAATTCTAGTTAACAACAACTAAAATATTAAAATTAAAACACTAAATACTAGTTTTCACTATTTACTGAGGACTAGAAAACACGCTCTAACTATCGCTCTCGAAATGCAATGCACTTTGCGATAATAAAAGAATAACAATTAATTTCAAAGAATTTAAGAAAAATATAATTTTTAGAAAAATAAACAGGAAAATTTCACATTCCGGGCTCGGGTATTACAATATCAATCCAATCTTGGTTTGTGAATGGTTCGTAGAATTGAAGTATATTCTTAAGTACTTGGAAGCACTAAAGATATATTTTAGTTTATGGAGGAGGTAAATTCCGTAGTGACGGATTTACTAGTTCAGATTCTTAATCTGAATCTTATAATAGAATGTCTATGTTAGGGTTCATGTTTATTTGTGGTGGGAGCTCAGTAAGTTAGAAAGGCTATGAACAAACTGTAGATTCCATTACATAACTCATGTCTTTTGTGATATGTAATATTATGAAAGAAGTTGTTTAGATCGAGAAAATCATACGGGTTGGTTATGGTTCCTACCGTTAAGTTGTGATGCTTTTGCGTTATGACTGTATGGATCTACTGCACAAGCTTGTGGAACCCAGGTCTCACTGTATGTATAAACATTTGGAAAGGTGTTTCTATCTTCATGCATTGTATCTGTAGCCAATTATCATATTGAGATATGTCTTTGTAGAAAATGGTCACATCTCTCGATGTAGCTGACCCACTAACCGTAGCTATGAATCTGTCACAGCTAGGTCCTCGTTTTGAGAAGATGGATATGAGATATCATTATTTGTTGTACTAATACTATGTTGTATAGCATTAGTGCAAGTAGGAGATTTTTAGAGATATGCCCTAATGCTACATATTTGGATGACATATATTGGGGCATTTTGACATTAACTTATACATTATGGCATCTATGTCTATATATGTGTGTTTTCATATTGACATAATTAGCACATTCATATTCTCCTTCTTTTATGTGTATGAATGAGTCCCTAGTATTTTCATTAGAGGAATGTATTTTAAAAATATTTAGAATATGTTGGCGTATTTCCTTAATGTGATAAATACTTAAAGTATTTATAGTCCTTAGATTATTTGATCGGGACTTCAATAATCTATTATGGACTATCACATGTGTTGTTACCTTTGATTAACATAGGGATGTTAATGATAAATGATGGTGAGCCACGTGTCATAACAACATAGGGATGCGACTAACAAATATGTGGGTGACTATTAGTTGAATAGTTCACTAAATGTGATGTGAATAACAAATTACATGACTTAGGCTTAATAATTTGTTATTCGTTGTGATTGTGCATGTAATCCTTAGACTTGAGATATTATGGTTGTCATATGTGTTGGGGTTTGATTCTAGCGTTTGGATAATGTTTGTCTCGATAAACGAGATGAGATACGTCCTCTCGCAGTTTCATTTGTCTAGTATAGTGATTGACAGGTAGTGGTCAAGATAGGATCCATTAACCTCCGGCGTGAGGCAATGTCCTATGCGATCTAAACTTGGCTGTTTAATGAGGAAATCCTTGGCCGATGTGTGAATGATGGAGAAAGAGTTTTGCATGTGTCATCTCTCATTACACCAACTAGATCTATGCATGGTATAGAGTTTATGAACTTAATCGGATCATGGTTCTTGCTTGACAGGACAATTAATGGAAGGATTGGATTGCACGATAATCGGCGACCATAAATTGATTCTCTTGAATAAGATTTCATTGCTTTATAAATTGTCTTGATACATTGGTAGCTAGAACGTCATTCAAGAACTCTGAAGCTGTTTGAGAATGGCGGGAGATATTCTCTAAACAAATCGAATAGTTTGATTAACATTGAAAGTGTTCAATGTTTCTTTAGTGCTATATAGCAGTGAATCTAGAAAGTCACACACAATAGAGCATGACGAATGTTTTTCCTATTGAGCTTGATTTAGTTTTTCTTGAGTTGTTAAGGTGTTAACAATTGCATTTAGTTTTCTCTTCAATTGTTAAAGTGTTAACAATTATATTTTGTTTCTCTTGAATTGTTAAGAAGTTAACAATGGTGCAATTGGCCATTAAAAGTTATTGGGGCCAATATGCAATTATTAGTAAGTGTTGGGTCTAATGTAGAAATATGAAAAGGTTGTTTTCATAATTTCAACTAATGGTGATTAGGTTGAATATTTAAATGCATTAGTGGAAGAATACTACACATTATACATATCATGTATATATGTATATTATTACATTAGTGGAAGAATACTACACAGTATACATATGATGTACATATATGTATATTATTACATTAGTGGAAAAATACCACACAATATATATATATATATGTGTGTGTGTGTGTGTGTGTATGTGCGTATATTTTATCTTCTAACAAAGAGACAAACACAACCATAATTTAAGAAAGTTTGTCTTCTCTTTTCTTTCAAAAATGGAGACAAGATTACCTAAAAACATGGCTTGTCTTCTTTCATGAGAAAAAGGTTGTCAACCTTCTCTCTCTCCAAGCTCCTACACGGATGAAACACAAAAGAGAGAGATGATTAGTAGTCTTCTTCTTCAACTCTTCAAAGAGGAAAAAAAAAACACCATGGCTGAAAAATGAAGGTGAACTAGATGAACTTGTCTTCTCTTCTTCTTCATGAAAACGCAGCCAAGGACAAGGAAGAAGAAGGAAATGGTTTTGCTCTCTTCTTCACAAACAAGCTCATAAATCTTCCATGGTAGATCTAGCACAAAAATAGCCATGAAGATGGAGAAACCATTCTTTGCTCGTGTGGACCGACTAGAGCTCTTGTGGTTTCAAGAGGAAGTGTCTTCCATCAAGTGTGCGAAAATTCAGATCTATGGCTTCCATGAGTAGTCTACAAGAGGTATACTCTTCTACTATCTCTTGTCAATATATATACTTGCTATATATATGTTTTGCATATGTTAATCACATGATATCAAGATTAGAGTTTTATATGAACATTATACTTTGAAATTCCAGAAAGTTTTGGACTTCATGTTATGCTTCCGCTCGATTCTTAGCTAGATGATGTTCATAGCTCTAAATATAAATGATCCTTCAAAAGCGGTATGTATGGTTGGCGTATGCCTGGAAACTAGTCTAGAATGATATCATCAACTGCACGATAGACCATGAGTAAGCACTTTTGACAGCAAAAGAAGAGTCCTCCTCCTCACAAGGACCGACTCCTTTAGGTGTGAGGTTTGATCGACTGTGAAAAGTCAGTAAAAAAGAATCTACTCTTCGGTAAGCGAAGGAAAGCAGGTCAAAGCTTGCCAAGGCATCAAGGCAGTTCAATAAAGGTAGAAAGAGTCTCCGTCCTAAACACAGAAAGAAGGCGGGTTTGTTAATACTTGAACTGATTGATCTAAGTGAGCTACAAGGTTAGTCTTCTAGGATCAACTTGCTTTAAAGTGCCCATTAATTGATTTGTGAATTTCAAGAATGATCCTATTAGTGATTATGTACTAGGCTTATCTAATGAATTGAGTCTTCCAAGAAAAGTTTCTAATAAATCTACTAATTGAGGTTCTAGAATTGTTCAAAAGGCAGAAAGGAATAGGCTAAGGGCCGCACCTTTTTGATCCCTAACCATATTGATGTTCCTGAGTTCTAGTCTTTCTGGTAACCAATGATCTAAGGCAGCTAGGAGTGCAAAGATAGACAAAAGTGGTACGCGCACATATATAAGCAGTTGGACGGTGTCTTTCTTGAGGTTATCTTTCTTTCCTCCGGGGTTTCCCTATCTTAATATTCCTAGCCCAAGGGAATCTCAATGGCAAGAGTCTGTTCTATTGCTGCGTATTCTTGAGCATTCATAGAGTCCTTGGCAGAGAGATCATGTTGCGTGCTTATATAAAGGGGGTTGTGTTATTGTAAAGTGCTTAATCCCAATCAGTGTAGCTGTTTGGTGTCTATCTATGGTTTGTTCCTTCCTCGGCAAGCTTGGGAGTTTCCTGATGTACGCTCCCTGGGTACTGCTTCAGAGTTTATATAAATGCCCTATCTTCAAAGGAAGCTGCTGACTTAAGGTATTCCCTGATCAGAGGGTGAGCTAGAATTTTGTATGGTGAAGAGGAAATGAAGACGACATTTCCTGAAATAGATGTTCCTGGCCTCACCAACATAAGTGAAGGCAGTGTTCTTACCGTACATATACCAAGAGGCCAATTGACCATCCTCCTAACCTCCCTTGTGGGGATGATAGCGCTTCTCCTCGAACTAGGGCTGAAATAAGGACTTTTTGTCTTGCTGAAAAAGCTTACTAAGCTAGTTTTCGAGAAGATCCAGCTATAGAATCGAATAGGACTAAAAGGTTTCGCTATCGCTCTTTGCCTACGTGGCAGAGTAGCCTTTAGAGTTTAGAGTAGAGCTCATTTCTCCATTGGGTTCCTAATCTGTGGATTACTAAAAGACTCCCGATACCGGACATTACGCATTAGACTGATTGGATCACTTAATAGGACCCCTTTGGCTTGGCTATTCTGGGCCTTCTTCTATTCGTAACAGCTGATCTGCGACTAAGACTACTAAAAGCGGATATACGAACGAATCCTTCTTAGGAAAAGAAGACTAGCTGTACTAGTTCCTTCTTAGTACTAATAGTATACCTACAGCTTATATGCGATAGTCTACCTTATATCCCAATGGCCAATTTAGGAGAATCACCCAAGGGCAATCCCTCATTTCCCAACTGCTTCTTCCGAGATGCCTTCTTCACTAGCCAGGCAAGGGATAGATTCTTCCTTCTCGAGTATATCTCATTAATGGTAGGGTCAACTGAACACTCAATTTATTTGAAGAAAGCTTCACATGTGTGATGTTTCGCTTATGATTAAGTACCGAGAGCTCCTTTCTTCGATGTAGCACTAGAAGGAGTGGTTGGGCTGGGTTAAGCTAGGCTCCTCAAGCAAGTAGTCCCTTGATATGGTGGTGGGGTTTGAAGGGGCTTAGAACTCCTTTCTGAATTGCGAAAGAGTATCCTTTCCACCATCCCCTATTCTAGCCTCGGCCTTTGCTTTAGCTCATTCTCTTGTTGATTATGCCTAAGATTCTACGGATGTGTTTTTTGATGCCCTATCTCTTCCTACTCCAAGGATAAAGATGATTTTGTTCGCTACGCAATAACGAACTGATCAAGATGTGGTGTTCAGTCCACATTGGTACGGGATTCGCGATGCCATCTGTATGGTCTTGTGTTCTTTCCTCACATTGGGAATGCTGCCCTGGCTTAACAAACTTGACGATCTATCTTAGCATGTTGCTCACATTGCCTTGTCAAGGAAGCTGAGATCGATGTCGGATGATAGAAGCAAGGGCTGAAGGTGGATGTAGTAAAGGAGAAGCAAAATCGGGCATCATAGTAGCACTTCTTCCTGTAGATCATGTCAAATTCCCTCATTAAACTTCTGCCCCGATGCTTTAGATGCTAATCGGGATACTGATATTAAGGCTTTGGCTGTGGTTTCAGAGTCTGTATTGTCCACTGGACACAAAAATGATCTATAGTTATTTCCACACTCAAATGCCAAAGAAAGCCTTTTTTTATAGGGCAGGGTTGGAAAAGAGTCAAAAGACGAGATACTCTTATGATTGATATTTTTTTTAGATCTTGCAAATCATTCCCAACGAGGAAAAACATGAACGGGGACTTACTTTCTGCGAAATAGAATGAATGAGGGAATGGATGCGGCAATGAATGAAGCCGATCCAGGTAGGGTAGCGCAGCATCTTTTCCAGCACTATTAAGAAAGGGGTACAAGGAGCTGTAGAAAGGGTACAGGGAACCATTGGGTAGTGTGGTATTCTGATTAGATGAATTTTTCTGATGTCTATCGGAGCGAAGACAAAAAGCCTCTGGGTTCGGTTCCTTCATAAAGGAAGATAATGCACCCTATAAAGAAAGGCAAGCGTGCAAAGAAGCGAGCGGCTTACCTTGCCCTGAGAGAGGCCATAGGATATAGTAGAACTGACGATGCTGCTCCGGACCCAGACGGACTAGGTAATGGTAAGTTGTCTGGCCTTACTTCGTTCACTGAGCTCGATGCTTTGCTCTTTGTGGTGCGCTTGGTTATGTGTGCTATCTACTCTTGGGTGGAAGAAAGAGTACAGGAAGCCGCCCCTGCTTTCCAAACCTTTCATTCATTACTGGACTATCCCATCTATTACTGACTGAGACTAGACTGGACTGATACCTCTACTGATATAGACCTACCCTATTGATCTATGAAATTTCCGGTGATTTAAGACAGTCAGTATTCATACTACAATGGAGAAATTAGTTCAAAATCGGATTCATTCTTCTTTCCCATAAATTCGACGGCCCTTAAGAATAGAAAGAGAGAACAGGGATACTTATGATCCTTATAGAGGCTGCTCCTTAATATGAATGAAAGAAGGCTCTACATAATAACTAACAAGATTCAGTGGGCTACCTATGAAACATATAGAGCTCTGTGACTCAACTCAAAGCAATAAGGATGTAGAAATTTTTGACTTGTCTTCTCATTCTCGTCTTTCAGTTCATATTCTCCAGTGCTAGCCGGGAAGCCACCCAATCACTTCAGTCACGGAAATTGTTCGATAGAAGCCCCTAAGGTATTATGAGCCAAAGAGTAAATTATTCCTCAAACCACTTAGGTGGAACCATCACATTCTCTCTTAGAGACTCTATCATGAAATAAAAGGAAGCCAACTAACTCATAGCCGCCCACTCGCTCATATGACCAGCAGGTCGGAATTAGCCCTGATTCTTTCTGCTTCTTTTTTTAGTACGGTCTGACTTTCCTTCCTTATCCTTGTCTAAAACTAGAACAGTCTTCCACTTTCTTCTTTGCTTTCTTTTTGTCCCTGCTCATCTCAACCTGACTGCTGACTGGCTGCCTTACTGACCGGAGTGATTGACGAATTGAATTGAACAAGGGGGTACCAATGACCCCCATCTTTACGTACCTTATAACCCTAACTGCGACACTGACTTAGTTGATTGATTTTTTATTGTATTTCGCTCGGGCTGACTAAATGACTAATTGAACCTCTTAGTCAAAGGATAAAACCTTGACTGCCGAGAAGAGACCCACCCGAAGAGGTGGGGAGGCTCCTGCCTGTTTGAATGCCTTATTTTTTTTATCTCGCCAACAACTGATTGGTTTTTTTTTTTACGGGTAGATGCCGAAGAAAGAAGACGTCCCTTACTAACGCTTACTGGTTTGATTAATAGATCACTTTGCTTGATTTGGAATCGAGCATCGTGGAAGGGAATAATAACTCAGGCAGCTACTGGGCCCCATTCTTTTTGCGCCATGTTTGAGAAAGAAAATAGTGATTTTCTATAGTTAGAAAGAGCTACATCCTTTATTCCAAAAAGAAAGGACGCTTAACACTATACTTGTTTTCTTCAAGCGGTTCTAAAATACCTTGAAAGAAGCTCTATTCCTTGAATTTCTCTGGAAGCCTTATTCACTATTGAGAGGTTGCTCCTCATTCATATTGATCAAAGTCTCGGGGCTCTCAATTCAAAAGATAGAAACCTATAGGATACTAATGAATAAAATAAATTATTTCTTTCGCCATGTTGAAGCTTCTTAAAGAGACTGATTCGGGGGGATCAACAATCCAATGAGGAAGAAAGAACTGCAGTTCAAATGCATATGGAACTAAGCTAAGGCAGTTGTCGTCCTTGCTTTATCCCACTCTGACCGCTTACAGTCGATATATGAACTGAAAGGGCTTGAATGAATTCGTCAAAGAATAGCTGGCAACGAAAAAGATCGCGAGCCTCTCCTTATCGGTCGAGCATCTTCAAACCTCTTTATTTTTATGTTCTTAGAACCATTCTTTTCAATCCTACATGACATGGCCCCCCTTCCATCTTCCTTCCTTAAAAAGGCCTTGCTCCGCCCTTCCAGTAGCTCGTGCTTCCACACCCCTTTCTTAAGCTAGATGTTAGGCTAACTTAGCCAGCCAAGGTCTCCCCTTGATGTGGTGCCCGTTGGTATCCATCCTCTTGTTCTGAGCCTTAGACCTCTCGGGACGAACAGAGCCTTTCGCCTGAGGCGTGCTAGCTTAACTCTTAACCTGCATTCTCTGGTAATAGCAGTAGGATAAGCATAGCAAGAATTCCCTCCCGACTCTCAATGAGAAAGTTTAGCTTTCTGGAGGTTCTAGGGAAACTTTACTAAGATCCGAATGTATAGGTAGTCTTAAGGAAGGGAAAAAGAAGGCCTTAATTGTCTATCCAAAGGTCCGCCTGCCGAATGGGTGTCTTTAGGTGAATCAAGTGGGTAGGAATGCTCCCCCTATGTCAATTGTTGTAAGGTAACTAAGGAGTAAGGGTTTACAATAAATAGCTTGATTTCAGTAGTGCCTTACCTTGCAGCTCTATCTATCGTCTATGCTTTAGATATATAAATGATTTTTTAGTGCTCTCATGCTTGCTTTCTCCATGCCATAGCGCGATATTGATGATCTGTTAATCATACGATATGGACTTAGCCGTTAACGACTTCATTATACTTTCTATATGTGTTGATCCGTTAAATCATGCACCCCCCGCTTCTGTAGCAGCATATAATATCGGTCCCTTGATGCCAACAACTCAATCTGTTTTGCAGTATGGATGACACAAGAACAAGAATCTGCGGCTTTGTTGTTGTTGTAGCGGTGGCAGTGCTGCTGCTTGCTCTTTCTCGCTCTCCTGCCCGCTCCCTCGGGGCCAGGCATCCTTCTACTCTAAGGCCGACTAACGGCCAACAAAAGGGTACTCCTAACTTTGCTCTTTTAGGTAAAAGTAGACTTGTTTTTCCTTCTGCGCCAAGTCGGAGACATAATCTGAACCATGCTCCTTACTTTGATTTTATGAGTCACAAAAGCATTGTTCTGTCTGGCCCGAATCCGCTCCATAACTAGTAGTGTAGTGAAGTCCTTGTGAAGGATCTCCGATCAGGGCGTCTACTCGCTATCGGAAAGGCAATCTCTACTTCGTCTCTGCTATAGTTGGTCAAGCTCATCACACTCGACTGTCTTCTTCTTCCTCAGCTTCTTTGCGTACCTGGCATTTTTGCCTTGCTCATGCAAGCTTTACAAGCATTAGGAGTCTAGTGTCTACAGGGTCCTTGAAAGTTGATTGTAATAATGCTTCACCCAGTCATATTTGTCTCGGTTGTCAACTAGGGAACCACACCAAACTACCATTTTCTCTATGCAATAAAAGACCATTTTTTTGAATTTCTCTATGCTGATGTCTGGGGTCCTGCACCTTCTTCTTCTTTATCTGGTTCATGTTATGTTGTTGTTTTGATTGTTACAGGTTCTTTTTTCTTCATGCCAAATCTGAAGTTTTTGATCTTTTTTGAACTTTTCACTTATAACCAAGCATTTTGAGAAACCCATAACATTTTTCAGAAGTGATGGTGGTTGAGAGTTTACTTCTAATAGATTTAATGAGTATTGTGTGCAGCATGGAATTCAAAAAAAAAAAATGCATCCATGCCCTTGCACTTCAGAGCAAAATTGTCTCAGTGAGCGCAAGTATCGCCATATCATTGAGACGGACCTTTCCATACTTTTTCATTACGGATTCCCATATATCTTTGGACATAAGCTTTTCATACGGCTGTTATTGTTATCAATAACCAACCTATACTACTTCTAAATCACAGGTCTCCCTATGAAATCCTACATGGTGCTCTACCAGCTTATTCATCACTCCGGGCCTTTGGATGTTTATGCTACGTCCACATCTCGAAGTCCATTCATCACAAATTTGAGCCTAAGGCTAATTGCTGCATTTTTCTCAGGTACACGAAGGCGCATAGAGGCGTTAGCTTCATAATGAAGGCACAAAAGGCGTCAGCTTCAAAATGAAGGCGCATAATGGCGTCAGCTTCAAAAGCGGGAGCACAACGGGATCGTCTCAAGATATGTAAATAACAAAAACATGCAAGCGCAGCGGAAATAATAACAATTAAAATTTGCATGTAAACAAGTTTGTATTTACATAAACTCAAGAGTAAATCCGTTAAAAGTACATTAAAAGTAAATACAATAAAGTATATACAACTATATACAAATGTATTTAAAATGAAATACCTCGCGTGGAGAATTCGGATGTAGACACTTGAAGAAGATCTTGACTCGGGCAAAGCTTATTCGCACGTGCAAAGGTCGAAGTCGGTCCACGGGTATCCAAAAGCAAAGGACAACTTAACTAATTATAGTGCTAGCTTAGTTAAGTCCAAGAGCTTAGGTATACGTGAGTTGATAATTAAAAGAAAAGTGTTTCCTATCTCAACTGGCCTTAGCCGAAAATGCCAAGAGAAAATGAGAGAATTTTTGCTTCTAAAAATATGAAAATTTCGGCCAAGAGGTGCAAACAAGAATGAAGAACTTGTCTTCTATTTATAGATGCATGAACAAGCTCATCAAATGCCAAGTGTCATGATCAAGAATCCAAGTGTCCTAATCCTATGCATGGCCGGCCAAAGAGGAGGCAAATTGAACAATTTTTACTTGCAACTTGTTGTTTGTCTTTTTGTGCAAGTTGTTCTTTATCATTTTGTGTTTCGTCTTTTAGTGCTTGTCTTTTTGTACAACTTATTGTTTGTCTTTTAGTGAAGACAAACATTATTTATTCCTAAACCCTTTTAGAATAATTAATTGCAGATTGATCCCTCAATCCATTTGTACTATTGACCCAACACTTTTTAGTATTTACACTTTGACCCCAAAACTTTCAAAAATTACGATTTTGGCTCACTTAACCGGTAATGTCCAAAATCACACTGTTAACACTTTAACATGTTACCGACTCAATAACAAGCTCATAAATTGCTTTATTCATGATACCCTAAGTGTGTGACTTTCTAGGTTCATGACCGTACAGCGATAAAGGATCGATTCTGAAAATGTCTCCATCATTTTTCGGAATACCTTCATGTTCATGAGTGACGCGCTAGCAATGAACGTATCATGACAATATGTACAGGAATGAAGTCAAATTCCAATTAACCTATTTATAGTCACAAATTAGCGTGCAGTCCGATCCTTTCTATTAAAATGTCCCGATCGTTATGGGGACCATGAAATGATTAAGTCCGTTATGCGATTCTATGCATAGATCTAATTCGGTGGAATCAGAGATAACATCTATGGAAAAACACCTTTCCATCGTTCAACTACCCCGGCCGAGGATTTCTCATTTTAGACGACCGACACTAGATCGCATAGGACATCGCCTCACTGTCGGAGGTTAATAGATCCTATCGTGACAATTACCTGTTGGACTCATATCACAAGACTAAATTGCAAGAGGTCGTATCTCACCCTCAAAGAAGGCGAGCATTGTCCAAATGCAAGATTTAGCCCCTGATATAGTCGGCAGCCGTAATTTCTCAAGTCAAAGGATTAATTTGCACAATTTGCAACAAATGACAAACTATTAATCCAAAGTCATGTAGTTTCGTCATTTTGGTCATATTCAATGATCCGTTCAACTAACGATCATTCATATGTCAGTTAATCGTATTCCTATGATGTTATAGCTCAACGTTCGCTACCCTTTATCATTAACATCTATATGTTAATCAAATGTAACTACATATGATAGTCCGTACTTGATTATTCTAGTCCTGGTCGAATAATCTGAGGACTATGAATGCTTTTGAATGTTTATCATGTCGAAGAAACATGCCATTGAATTCTCAACACCTTAAGAATATATTTCTTCTCCGAAAAATATTGAGGACATATTCATATAATTGAACGGAGAATATGAACAACCAATTAACATGCCATTCAGATTTACATCAAAATTCCCTATATAGGTCATCTAACTATATAGCATTAAGGCATATCTCTAACAATCTCCCACTTGCACTAATGCTATAGAATATAGCATTCAGCGTATATCTACATGGTATCGCATCTCCATCTTTTCAACATGACATTCTAATTGGGATTGACTCATGGGCTTAGTAAGTGGGTCAGCTACATTCTTTAATGAAGGAACTTTATGCATACTTATATCTTTTCAAGCAACTATCTCTCAAATGATATGAAAACGCCTTTCAATGTGTTGGGATTTCTGATGAGATCTAGGTTCCTTAGCTTGTGCAATAGCTCCATTGTTGTCGCAATATAGCGGTATCAAAAACTCGATAGAAGGAAGCACTTCTAGCTCTAACAAGAACTTCCTCATCCAAACAGCTTTTTTTGCTGCATCAGATGCAGCAATGTACTCGGCTTCCGTAGTGGAGTCTGCAATAATTGGCTACTTAGAACTTTTCCAACTTACTGCTCCTCCATTACAAACAAACACAAATCCAGATGTAGACTTTCTATAATCCGTATTAGATTGAGAATCTAGATCTATGTACCCATCTATCCGGAGTTTTCCTCCTCCATAAATCAATGCAAGGTCCTTAGTCCTTCGCAAGTACTTAAGGATATGCTTCATTGCCATCCAGTATTCTTCTCCTGGATTTGAATGATATATGCTCACAAGGCTTACAACATATGCAATATTAGGCCTTGTACATAGCATGGCATACATGAGACTACCAACAGCCGAAGCATAAGGCACACGTGCCATACGTTGCCTTTCATCCTCCGATTTGGGAGACATGTTCTTGGAAAGATGTATTCCATGCCGGATAGGCAGAAGACCTTTCTTAGAACTCTCCATATTGAATTTCTTCAATACTCGCTCTATGTACAGACTTTGAGACAAGCCAATCAATATTTTCATTCTATCTCTATAGACACGAATCCCTAAGATATAAGAGGCTTCTCCCAGATCTTTAATGGAGAACTTGTTGTTTAACCAGATTTTTGTGGACATCATCTATCCAACATCATTTCCCATGATTAAAATATCATCAACATACAAAATCAGAAAAGTGGTCATGCTCCCACTGATCTTCTTGTATACACAAGGTTCATCGTCATTTCTAATGAAACCAATCTCTTTGATCTCATTATTAAATCTGATGTTCCAAGAACGAGAGGCTTGTTTTAGACCATATATTGATCTTTTAAGTTTACACACTTGATCTTTGTTGGATTTAAAACCTTCAGGCCGTTCCATATAGATATCTTTCTCAAGATAGCCATTCAGGAACGCAGTTTTAACATCCATTTTTCAGATCTCATAATCATAGTGTGCGGCAATAGCAAGCATGATACGGATGGACTTATGCATGGCAACTGGTGAAAAAGTTTCGTCATAATCAATACCTTGTTTCTGATGAAAACCTTTTGCAACCAGCCTTGCTTTATAAGTTTCCATATTTCCATCTATTCCAAGTTTTCTTTTGAAGACCCATTTATAACCTATAGGTACAATACCTTCAGGTCGGTCAACTAAGGTCCAAACATCATTTGAATACATAGAATCTATCTCTATCTGCATAGCCTGCCTCCATTTCTTGGAATCAATATCTTGTATTGCTTTCTCATAATCAGTAGGATCATCCAAATGATCTTTATCCCCTACCACAAACAACTCTTTGTTTCCTTAAGCAAATAACCATATCTCTTAGGAGGATGGGATACACTACTAGATCTTCAAGGTCCTTGTGTGATGACTAGTTCTAGATCTTGTTGAATTGGTTCAGGATCAAGACTTGGGTCAATTTGTGGTTCAGAAGACGCTTCTTCTATTATTATTTTCCTTCCTCTGCCTCCTTCTTGAACAAACTTTTTTCAAGAAAAATGGCATCTCGACTGATCGATATTCTTTGTTCATCGGGAAAATAAAAATAATATCCTTTAGTCTCCTTAGGATATCCCACAAATCTCCCTTTATCTAATGTAGCTTCCAACTTGTCCATCTTAAGTTTCTTAACATAAGCAGTACAGCCCCAAATCCTAATGTGATTAAGATTTGGTTTCCTACCAACCCACATCTCATACGGTGTAGTAGGAACAACTTTAGTTGGAGCCCTATTCAACAAGTAAATAGCCGTAAGAAGTGCATACCCCTACAATGAAATTGGAAGATCGGTGTAACTGATCATAGATCATACCATATCAATCAATGTACGATTCTTATGTTCAGATACTACATTTAATTGTGGTGTAGTAGGTGGAGTAGTCTGTGAAGTTATTCCAGCTTGTTTAAGCTATTCAAGAAATTCGGTACTTAAGTATTCACCTCCACAATCGGATTGCAAGGTTTTAATACTTTTTCCTGTTTGGTTTTCTACTTCAGCTTTAAATTCCTTGAATTTACCAAAAGCCTCATATTTGTACTTCATTAAGTACACATAACCATACTGAGAATAGTCATCGGTGAAGGTTATGAAGTAGATATAACCTCCACGAGCCATTTCTCTAAAGGGTCTGCATACATCACTATGTATTAATGCTAACAATTCAGTGGCTCTTGTTCCCTTTCCAACAAATGATGACTTGGTCATTTTCCCGAGAATACAAGACTCACATATAGGCCCGGGCTCAAATCCCAATGAATCGATGAGTTTATTTTAAGCCATCTATGTTAATCTTTTCTCGTTAATATGTCCAAGTCTCAAGTGCCACAATTGTTTTACATTATTTGAATATCTTTTGATTGTTTTGAAGTGGAAGTTGAAGTTACATTCATGCATTCATCAAGATTCAAATGATAAAGTCCGTTCAACAAAATAGCTGAGCCGATATATTTATTACGATAATAAATATTACAGCCCTTGTTCATAAAAGAAAATTCATAATTTTCACAAACAAGTTTAGGAATAGAAACAATATTCCTAATAGCATTCGGAACAAACAAAACATTTGACAAACGCACAACATGACTAGTAAGCAGACAAACTTCAACATTTCCTTTAGCATGGGTTGCAACACTTGCTCCATTATCAACCTTCAGGACAATCTCACGCTGCCGAAGTGTCATTTTGTCATTTAGATTCTATGAGGACATGCAAACATGTGTCGTAGCACCAGAATCTAAAATCCAAGATGTACAAGCCGGACTAATTGAAAAATTAGTTTCATTCATAGAAAAAGAAGTTGTACCTCGCGTAGTAGCGGCAACCTGTTTCTCTTTCAACTATTGAAGGTACCGGGGACAATTTCTTCTCCAATGGCCATCACCCTTGCAGTGATAACACAGCCCTTTAGGGACGACTTCTTTCTTCTTAACACCTCCAGTGGGCTTAGGAGCAGTGTCCTTCTTCTTCTTGTTCTTCCTACTTCTTCTATTCTTAGGCATAAACCTAGAAGAAGAGGTAGCAACGAAGACAGTCTCATTAACTTTTCCCTTGAACTGTGATTGCGCAGTGGTCAACATATTGGCCAGCTCAGGCAGAGAAGCAAAGAGCTTGTTCATCTGAAAGTTCACTATGAACTGATTGAAGGAAGGTGGGAGGGACTACAGATTAAGGTTTGTGTGCAGCTTACAGTCCATGTCAAACTCATGCATCTCAAGTTGAGTAATTAGATTAATCATCCTGAGAACATGCTTGCTGACATCACCACCTTCTTCCAATCTAGCTCTAAACAACTCCTTTGACAGTTCATATTTTGCAACATCACTTTTCTCACCATACAACTCTTTCAAGTTCAGAATCATGCTAGCAGCATCAGACATATTCTCACGCTACTTTTGCAGTTCATTTGACATTGAAGCAAGGATGTAAGCCTTTGATCTCAAGTCATGTTCAACCCATAGCTAATATGTTTCTTGCTCTTCTTAAGTTGCAGTTTCAGGAAGGGTAGTAGGAAGGGCCTTATCCAGAACGTATTCAATCTTTTCCAATTCCAAAACAATTTTAAGATTACGAAACCAATCGGGAAAGTTTGGTCCGGTTAAAGCATTTTTATCAAGGATACGGGCAATGGGATTTGAAATAGAAGCCCTTATAAAAGTACTGCAAAAATAAGTAGTACATAAAGTAAGACTGCTAGTTGATGTAAAAATGCATAACTATTTAAGTATGGTCTTTACAAAAATAGTAACTCCTACTAACTTTATCGAATCTCATACTCCTAAAATGAGAAACGCGAATCCATTAGAATCTGGTAGTGGGTGACCAAATTCTCTCAACAATTTGCATCCCTCAAACCTTTGTGGCTATGTTGGAATAGAAATATCAAGAGTCAACAACTCTTTGTTGTCTATTTCACAAAATAGGTTATGGTCATATCCAGTCCCTAAATTACTTTGGTCTCAAACCTTTGTGGCTATGTTGATTAAGTAATTCAGTTAGACCCGACCTGCCATCTCATAGTTATCCCACAAATTGATCAATAGCCTCAAGCCTTTGTGGCTATGTTGGCCATTATATTTTGGCAGACAACCACATCACTATGTTATACTAGCAACTTAATTAAACTTAGTACGAATCATGTCCTTCCAGCTTTGGGCAAGACCGGGCATGATCGCTTTGGGTTCATCAAGTCCTAGGATGGCGGAGGACAACATATCTAATATTGATTTCCACATTTGGGAGTTTTGTAATAGATCTCATCATGCATACATTAACAATCACATAGTATATAATGCATGCAACAAGTATAAATGGTGGATCATGGACTTTGGAATAAAAAAGAAAAACTATCTTAAAACACATCACTATGTCCTCAAGATCTCTAACTCATTTGGATTCATCCGGTTGTCTCTTTGCATTTCTTCTTGAGAATTTACATATAGTCCTTACTACAAAGTTCTCTCAAAAGCAAGAAAAATAAAATGAGACTTATGTCTCAATTACAAACCGGGTATCCACTAAGTCCATGATCAAGTTCACCATTTATGCATCATGTAGCTAGATTAAACTTATCACACAGGTAGTCAAAGCTAAATGAAAATAATCAATAAACATCTTAATGCAACATATACAAAAGATAAACAAAGTCCATCTAATCTTCTATTAATGTTTTGACAACATGCATGAAAGAGAATTGACTCTAACATCAACCAAGCATTCCAAGACCAACCGAGTTCACAAGCCATATAGTCTCAATATGACACGTAAACCGAGATCTCCATATAAAGGGATCATCAGGCCCGATCATAGAAAACTTTTGGCTCGCTACAATCAAAGTCGATCTTTCCATGCGGGATGGAATCAACTCATATTTTTGCATAAATGTGTCAATAAACATTAAAAGATTAGATCTAATGTACATATTACGGACTTTCAAAACTGTGGCTCTGATACGAGTTGAAGGCGCATAGAGGCGTCAGCTTCATAATGAAGGCACAAAAGGCGTCAACTTCAAAATGAAGGCGCATAATGGCGTCAGCTTCAAAAGCGGGAGCACAATGGGATCGTCTGGAGATATGTAAATAACAAAAACATGCAAGCGCAGCGGAAATAATAACAATTAAAATTTGCATGTAAACAAGTTTGTATTTATATAAACTCAAGAGTAAATCCATAAAAAGTACATTAAAAGTAAATACAATAAAGTATATACAACTATATACAAATGTATTTAAAACGAAATACCTCGTGTGGAGAACTTGGATGTAGACAGTTGAAGAAGATATTGACTCGGGCAAAGCTCATTCGCACGTGCAAAGGTCCTAGTCGGTCCACGGGTATCCAAAAGCAAAGGACAACTTAACTAGTTATATTGCTAGCTTAGTTAAGTCCAAGAGCTTAGGTATACGTGAGTTGATAATTAAAAGCAAAGTGTTTCCTATCTCAACTAGCCTTAGCTGAAAATGCCAAGAGAAAATGGGAGAATTTTTGCTTCTAAAACTATGAGAATTTTGGCCAAGAGGTGCAAACAAGAATGAAGAACTTGTCTTCTATTTATAGATGTATGAACAAGCTCATCAAATGCCAAGTGTCATAATCAAGAAGCCAGGTGTCCTAATCCTATGCATGGCCGGCCAAAGGGGGGGCAAATTGGACAATTTTTGCTTGCAACTTGTTGTTTGTCTTTTTGTGCAAGTTGTTTTTTGTCCTTTTGTGTTTCGTCTTTTAGTGCTTGTCTTTTTGTGCAACTTGTTGTTTGTCTTTTAGTGAAGACAAACATTAATTATTCTTAAACCCTTTTAGAATAATTAATTGCTGATTGATCCCTCAATCAATTTGCACTATTGACCCAATACTTTTTAGTATTTACACTTTGACCCCAAAACTTTTGAAAATTATGATTTTGGCCCACTTAACCGGTAATGTCCAAAATCACACCGTTAACACTTTAACGTGTTTCCAACTCAATAATAAGCTCAGAAATTGCTTTATTCATGATACCCTAAGTATGTGACTTTCTAGGTTCATGATCGTACAGCGATAAATGATCGATTTCGAAAATGTCTCCGTCATTTTCCGGAATACCTTCATGTTCATGAGTGACGTACTAGCAATGATCGTATCATGACAATATGTATAGTAACGAAGTCAAAGTCCAACGAACCTGTTTATAGTCGCAAATTAGCGTGCAGTCCGATCCTTCTGTTAAAATGTCCCGATCGTTGTAGGGACCATGAAATGATTAATTCCGCTATACGATTCTATGCATAGATCTAATTCGGTGGAATCAGAGATGACATCTATGGAAAAATATATTTCCATCGTTCAACTACCCTGGCCGATGATTTCTCATTTCAAACGACCGACACTAGATCGCATAGGACATCGCCTCACTGTCGGAGGTTAATAGATCTTATCTTGACAATTACTTGTCGGACTCATATCATAAGACTAAAGTACAAGAGGCTGTATCTCACCCTGAAAGAAGGCGAGCATTGTCCAAATGCAAGATTTAGCCCCTGATATAGCCGGCAGCCGTAATTTCTCAAGTCAAAGGATTAATTTGCACAATTTGCAACGAATGACAAACTATTAATCCAAAGTCATGTAGTTTTATCATTCTGGTCACATTCAATGAGCCATTCAACTAACAATCATTCATATGTCAGTTAATCGCATCCCTATGCTATTGTAGCTCAACACTCGCTACCCTTTATCATTAACATCTCTATGTTAATCAAAGGTTACTACATATGATAGTCCGTACTTGATCATTTTAGTCCTGGTCAAATAATTTGAGGACTGTGAATGCTTTTGAATGTTTATCATGTCGAAGAAGCATGCCATTGAATTCTCAACACCTTAAGAATATATTTCTTCTCTGAAAAACATTGAGGACATATTCATATAATTGAACAGAGAATATGAACATCCAATTAACATGCCATTCAGATTTACATCAAAATGCCTTATATAGGTCATCAAACTATATAGCGTTAGGGCATATCTCTAACATTATAGTGATGATCATAAAGGCTTCTGATGCTTCTCTCGGTGCCGTCGTCGAGTTTTCATTTCTTGCCATGTCCGATTTGATGAAGCAACTTTATATGATCCACTATGTAGAGTGCCTCAATCTCAAAGGGAGGTGCCACATATGTTGCCCACCGTTACTGACTCCGCTTCCTTTGCACCTTATGTAACGCCCGAGTTTTAGCCATGCATTCAATTACTGTTGCATCCCTTGTTTGCGCATTTACTTCTATGCTTTACTAACTGACTTCTGTGACTACTATTCACTCTGTTTTCAAACTGCATTCTATTAGTAAATTAACATTTTTTATTAAATCATATTAATTGTTAAAGTAGTGAGAAAAATGTGCAATTGAGCTAGAGGCGATAGGAGAGCTCGTTTAGAAAATAATTTTTATAGTTGCATGAATAATGTTACGTAACTAACTTAGAGATTTAATTAGCTAGCTCACATCCTTCACTTTAGGCTCATTTTAAGCTTACTACGCGCATCATATTAGACCACTTAAGCACCCAAACAAGACCCCACCTTAGCTTAGTCAACATATAGTCATTTAAGCTTATAAAATGCAAAAGAAAAAAAAATAAAAGCTAAAAAACAGAGCAGAAACCCGACAGCTCCAAGGGAAGAAAAGAAGGAGATTTTGCTCACCAAGCCTCCAATCCAAGCCTCTCCAAGCCTTGAGCAAGTAGATTAGGGTGTGTACAAGCCTCCTAGGTGTTCCTACGCGCATTGGTGAGAGATTTCATGGCTTATTTTCGCATTTCTAAATAGTTGCTATTTTCTTGATTTGTTGAAAATGTGTTCAAATGCTATTGTATTGATTATCTATGCTATTATACCATGTATATGAATGCTAGAGAACACATTTGAGCCATCGTTTTGCTTTTTAAACGGTTAGAATCGTTAGTTGGATTTTTGGGGTGAATAGTGACGAAAATTTTAGGGTTTCGTGAATTGCGCGTTTTAACTTGATTCAACACTCCTAATAGATGCCTTAGGGGTTAATGAAGGTAGTCTAATAGCCCCGTACACTTGAATTGCTTTAAAATCTCATAAAACGTGAAATAGCTAACTATAACAAAGGGGTTTCGGGGTTAATGCGAATCCGGGTTGATTTGGGCTACCTAGGTGCTATAGAAGCTTTGATAACCCTTGTTTGAAGCCCGGATGTGGTACGTGTAGTTTAAAGCCATAGGAGGGAATTTGGGGCTTTCGGAGTAATCGTGGGCATTTGAATGAGTTAGAGGGTTGAGAGGGTACCTTGAGAGTTAGTTAGAAGGTCGGGGGAGTTTCCCTTGACAGTGGAATCATTAACTTTGGTTTGGAAGAGAATTAGTTTGAAAAGCAAAGGGGTTTAGGTGGAATTTCGATTGACTCACACTTCTAAACCCATGGCGTGACTTCTTGAGTGTTTATATGTGGTTTCAAGTTGATTTGAAGCTTTTGGTATGATTCTATGCTTATCTTGTATATGTCCCTTTGTAAAACAGCTTATTAGCTTATATAATTGCTTCTATTCTAACTGCCTCGAGGTCAACCTACTTTGTTGATCCTCCTATGTGTTAATGCTTATATTATTGGTATTAACTTGCCATTGTAAAGTGCATTGCATAGTAGTTGCGCAACCATAGTGTCAGGGGCGGATGTGTTGAATATCGGCTGGGCAGTAGAGGGCTTGCCGGTGGATATTCAAACTCCGTGCCCTAGTCCCTTATTCGCCTGGTCCGGAGATTGCCAGGGGATGTTGGGTCGTAGGATTATCAGGGTACATCCGGAGTACACCCACTGGAGTGTTTGGGGATTATGCCGACTTATCATGATCGTGCTCGTGGTTCGTGGAACGTGAATGAAGACTCAATGAAGATTGGTGTATAGGGGTTATGTGAAATGTATCCTTTTTAAATGTGTGGTTATTTAAGCTATCATTGTTTCTTTAATTGTCTAATTGTTATTGTTGTTTAACTGTATTATCTGTTGCATTGCACGCCCCGGGACTATATCCCTCACTAGGCAACAATGGTTGCTCATACCTCGATATATGTTTCAGGAGACGCTAAGGGTGATCCCCAGCTTGTTGAGTTAGTTGAGGAGGAGGAAGTTCAGATTGATCCTTTACCTTAGTTGCTGTGCTTGATAGCTTGAGGTGGTTTAACTTCTTGCTGCCATGTGGAAGACTCATCTGTTTATCTTATGTCCTATTTTGTGGCCTAAAGGCTATGTATATGCTTGTTGTATAAAGTTGAATGATAGTTGATTGTGGTGTAGATTCAGAAGCTTATGACTTGTAATAACTTATGTTTCTGCTTTTATTCACTTTGCATGCTTGGGAGTGATTGACTTAATGTAGAATGTTTTAATGTTATCCTAGAATGGCATGGCTAATAGCCTATATTGTAAACAAGTTACTTGCATGCTTGTGTGGTTTTGGAACTGTTGTTTGCTTCAAGGCTCGGATGGCCTTGAATCTTTAAATATTTATCCATGAAAAGTTTGTTATCTTGTGGTTACCTCATTTGAGAGTTTACAGGTTTTCAGAATGTCCACGGTACAGGAGAGACTATGTCCGTGTGTCGGGTCCGGACTTAACCTTTAGCTTGGGGGTTGGGTCGGGGCGTGACATTTAAGTGGTATCAGAGCTATAGATAGCATGAAGCTGAGTTAAATTTCTCGATCTGTGGGTAGAGATTTGTTATATGACCTTGTGAATGCATGAGTCTTTGATTTTGATTTGCCTAAGTGAAATTTGAATTAGGAATGAACATGCTAGCATAGAAATAGAATATCAAGAGTCTAGAATGTCAAGTATGATCTAATGACTTATGTGTGCTTCAAGAATGTGAAATATTTATTTGAACTTCTATGTACTTGACTTTATGTGAATCTATTTGGACTTTTCTTTATGTGTTTACTTATAAATTGCATATATACATATGTATACCTGTCATAACACTTTGCATTCTAGCTATTCGAGATGGGGCCCCGCCGTCGTACTGAGAATCAGAATATTGGTGGAGAACCAGAGGGGGTTCATGGGTAGGAAGCTGATCTGGCAGAAAATGCACCACAGGTTCAAGAACCGAGCACTGCACAGATCTTGGCCACGATGGCCACTGCTATGAACACCATCGCCCAGTTTGTGACACAGCAGGGTCAGACAGGGGTTGTTGGAGGTAATCAGGCTGCGAGAGCCGGAGGTAGTGGCCCTACCGAAGGGAATCTGTATGACTGGTTTATTCATCATGGGGCCTATACTTTCTTTGGAGAACCGGATGATATGAAGGCTGAGATGTGGCTGAGGAAGTTTGAAAAGGTAGCGACAATACTCGAGTGCCATGATGATAGGAAGATCACTTATGCAACATTCCTTCTAGAGGGTGACGCTGAAGATTGGTGGCATACTATCAGTGAGAAATGGGAAGCCGAGGAGGTTCATCACTCGTGGGCTGACTTCGTCCGAGAATTCCGAGACAAGTACATATCGGTGGTTGCCCGCGAGAGGTGTCAAACAGAGTTCATAAACTTGAAATAGGGAAGTATGACAGTAGATCAATATGAGTCTACTTTTACCAGGCTTTCCCGTTACGTGCCTGCTTTGATACAGCCGGAGGACATGAAGATCCAGAGATTCATCCTGGGTTTGAGGAGGGATATTATGCTAAATTTGTCTGCGAATAATTTCCCTAATTATGTTGCAGTAGTTCGAGCCGCCTCGAGATATGAGAAACGCAAGGCCAATGTGTTAGCTGAGACCAGTCAATCGAGTAAGCAGTTTCAGTCTCAAAGTCAAGGGTACCAGGGACAGGCTATATCAGTTGGGCAGAGTACACAGCCGAGACAGACTCAGAGTTATACAGGGCCTACTCAGACTCAGACACGACCAATTCAGAGTCAGACTCAGAGTCAATTCCGTCCAGCAGTATCCCGTTCGTAGCGGGGTAGTTCAGCTACCTCTACTTACAGAGCTCATTCGGGAGCCACAGCTCTAAGATGTCACCAGCAGTGCAGCTTCTGTCAGCGTCAGGGCCACACTGAGGATGTTTGTTGGAAGAAACATAACAAGTGTACAGGTTGCGGCAGTGATCAGCACAGGGTTAAGGACTATCAGAAATTTAAGAACCCTAGGGGTCAAACGTCAGCTCAGAACTCTCAGACCAGGGCACCAGCTGCAGCACCACCACCACGAGATCAAGCCTGTGTATTTGCTTTGGATGTTGAGGAGCTTCCGGATACGACCGCTATGGTAGAAGGTATTTTTCTTCTTAATGATCAATCAGTTAAGGTTTTAATTGATTCCGGGGCTTCGCATTCATTTATTACTCCTACTTGTGCAAAAATGCTAAACTGAAACATGATAAACTGTTGCATGAGATTGTGGTTTATACTCCTATGGGTCCGAAGTTTGTTACTAGATCTATTTGCAGAGCATGTAGTATTTTTATTGAGGGTTGTGTTTTTCCTGCTGATTTGATTATCCTACCCTTCAATGACTTTGAAATTATATTGGGAATGGACTGGTTAAGTAAATATTATGCCCAACTTGATTGTAGAAAGAAGATTGTATATCTAGAAATGCCCGACCAGCCTGTACTTAAAATAGTTGGTAGTAGAAAATCTACGGGAACTCCTATTATTTCTTCTATTAGAGCATCTAAATTATTGAGCAAGGGTTGTGAGGCTTATCTTGCATATTTGATTAATCAACCTATGGATCAATTGAAATTGAATGATGTACCTATCGTGAGGGATTTTTCGGGGGTCTTTCCTGAGGAATTACCGGGGTTACCGCCTGATAGGGAGATAGAGTTCATGATTGACTTATTGCCGGGGACTTCACCTATCTCTAGGACTCCGTATAGAATGGCTCCACCTGAATTGCAGGAATTGAAAGTTCAATTGCAGGGCTTGCTTGAGAAGGGATTCATTCAGCCGAGTTCTTCGCCTTGGGGTGCGCCAGTCCTATTTGTTAAAAAGAAAGATGGATCTCTTCGCTTATGCATTGATTATCGGGGTCTTAATCAGGTAACCATCAAAAATAAATATCCTTTGCCTTTAATTGAAGAGTTATTTGATCAGTTGCAAGGCGCCAGGGTATTCTCTAAATTTGATCTGAGGCAAGGCTATTATCAGTTGAGGATTAAGAAAGATGATGTTCCTAAAACTGCTTTTAGAACTCGATATGGCCATTATGAGTTTGTTGTCTTGCCATTTGGTCTTACTAATGCTCCCGCCGCATTCATGGACTTAATGCAGAGAGTATTCCGTCCTTATCTGGACCAATTTGTGGTTATCTTCATTAATGATATTCTTGTCTATTCTAAATCTGAGGCGGAACATGAACAGCATCTCAGAATCGTGTTGCAGACTCTTCAGGAGCATCAGTTATTTGCAAAGTTTAGCAAATGTGAATTCTGGCTTAAACAAGTTGCTTTTCTGGGACATATTATCTTTCAAGATGGTATTTTTGTTGATCCAGCGAAGATTGAAGTTGTGTTATCTTGGAAACGACCTGAAACTGTTACGGAGATTCGTAGCTTCCTTGGGTTAGCTGGGTATTATCGGAGGTTTGTCAAGGATTTCTCTAAGATTGCAGGGCCTTTAACTCAACTTACTCAAAAGAAAACAGTATTTGATTGGAGTGATAGATGCGAGGCCAGCTTCCAGGAATTGAAGAAGAGATTGACTACAGCTCCTATTCTTGCTTTACCTGAGGGTTATGATAATCTGGTGATCTATAGTGATGCTTCGAAGGAAGGTTTGGGTTGTGTATTGATGCAGAATGGCAGGGTTATTGCTTATGCTTCCAGGAAACTGAAGCCTTATGAACTTAACTATCCGACACATGATCTTGAGCTTACAGCTATTATTCTTGCATTAAAGAAATGGCGTCATTATCTCTGGGGCAACAAGTTTGAAATCTTTACAGATCATAAGAGCTTGAAATATCTGTTTTCACAGAAAGAGTTGAACATGAGACAGAGGCGTTGGCTGGAATTACTTGAGGACTATAACTGCACTATTAACTATCTTCCAGGTAAGGCCAATATTGTTGCTGATGCTTTGAGCCGAAAGGCTACTGTTGCTAGCTTGATTATCAAGAATTGGGAATTCATGGAAGAATTATGCTTATGGAAGCCTAGTACTTCAAATTCTGGTATTCAATTCGCATGTTTGCAGATTCAATCTCTGTTATTATCTAGGATTCAAGAAGCTCAACAGGCTGATCTTTAATTGTTGAAAGTCTTAGAGAATTCTAAAGGGGGGGAGTCGGATTTCAAACTGCAAGACGATGGTATTCTCAAATTCAAAGGTAAAATCTGTATTCCGAATGATCCAACTCTGAAGAAGGATATTCTTGCTGAGGCACACAATTCTAGATATACTATCCATCCAGGCAGTACAAAAATGTATAAAGATTTAAAGCAAAACTTCTGGTGGAATAATATGAAGAGAGATATTGCTGACTATGTTGCTCGATGTCTTACTTGTCAGAAAGTTAAAGCAGAGCATCAGAGGCCTGCCAGGTTATTGTAGCCTTTGGCTATTCTTGTTTGGAAATGGGATCATATACCATGGATTTCGTATCAGATTTACTGAGGTCTTCGAAGGGTAATGACTCAGTTTGGGTTATTGTGGATAGACGACCAAGACTTCTCACTTCATTGCTAAAAAGAAGTCTGATTCTCTTGATAAACTAGTAGAGTTGTATATTGAGAATGTTGTCCGACTTCATGGAATTCCAAAGAGTATTGTGTTAGATAGAGATCCCAGATTCACATCTCAGTTCTGGCAGAAGATTCAGAAAGCTTTGGGCACGACTTTGAATTTCAGTACAGCTTATCATCCTCAGACTGATGGTCAATCCGAGAGAACTATCTTAGTCCTCGAGGATATGTTACGGGCTTGTATTCTGGACTTCGGTAAGAGTTGGGAGAAGTATTTGCCACTCGCAGAGTTCGCCTATAACAATAGTTACTAAGCTACTATTGGTATGGCACCTTATGAGGCACTGTATGGGCGTAAATGCCGGTCTCCTCTCTACTGGGATGATGTTGGTGAAATGAAGATGGTCGACCCTACTCTTTTACCTGAGATGAACAAAATGATTGATCATGTGCAGCTTATCAGGAAAAGAATGCTTACAGCTCAGAGTCGGCAAAAGAGTTATGCAGATAGACGCCGTCGTGATTTGAAATTTGCCGTGGGGGATCGAGTATTTCTGAAAATTTCTCCTCGCAAGGGTTTGATTCGGCATGGTAAAGGAGGTAAACTCAGTCCTCGATATGTGGGACTATTTGAGATAACTGAAACTATTGGTGAATTGGCTTACCGTCTAGCTTTGCCTCCCAGTCTGGGCAGAATTCATGATGTCTTCCATGTTTCTATGCTTCGGAAGTATCAGCCAGATCCCTCTCATATTCTTAAGCCCGAGCCTTTAGAGATCAGTGAGACGTTGACCTACACAGAGAGACCTCTTCGGATTGTGGATCAGAAAGTGCAGGAGCTGAGGACTAAAAGCATTCCGATGGTTAAAGTTCTGTGGGATCATCACGGAGTAGAGGATGCGACGTGGGAGAGAGAGGATCAGATGCGGGAGCGATACCCTGAGTTATTCGCCGAATCATGTAAGAATTGCGTGGACGCAATTAGTTTAAGGGGGAGAGGATGTGACGCCCGAGTTTTAGCCATGCATTCAATTACTGTTGCATCCCTTGTTTGCACATTTACTTCTATGCTTTACTAACTGACTTCTGTGACTACTATTCACTCTATTTTCAAACTACATTCTATTAGTGAATTAACATTTTTTTATTAAATCATATTAATTGTTAAAGTAGTGGAAAAAATGTGCAATTGAGCTAGAGGCAATAGGAGAGCTCGTTTAGAAAATAATTTTTGTAGTTGAATGAATAGTGTTACGTGACTAACTTAGAGATTTAATTA
Source organism: Ehretia macrophylla (assembly GCA_037974665.1). NCBI lineage: Eukaryota > Viridiplantae > Streptophyta > Magnoliopsida > Boraginales > Ehretiaceae > Ehretia > Ehretia macrophylla. Next base: position 47,001,736 of record CM075767.1, read on the forward strand.
GCTAGCTCACATCCTTCACTTTAGGCTCGTTTTAAGCTTACTACGCACATCATATTAGACCACTTAAGCACCCCAAACAAGACCCCACCTTAGCTTAGTCAACATATAGTCATTTAAGCTTATAAAATGCAAAAGAAAAAAATAAATAAAAGCTGAAAAACAGAGTAGAAACCCGACAGCTCCAAGGGAAGAAAAGAAGGAGATTTTGCTCACCAAGCCTCCAATCCAAGCCTCTCCAAGCCTTGAGCAAGTATATTAGGGTGTGTACAAGCCTCCTAAGTGTTCCTACGTGCATTGGTGAGGGATTTCACGGCTTATTTTCGCATTTCTAAATAGTTGCTATTGTCTTGATTTGTTGAAAATGTGTTCAAATGCTATTGTATTGATTATCTATGCTATTATACCATGTATATGAATGCTAGAGAACACATTTGAGCCATCGTTTCACTTTTTAAACGGCTAGAATCGTTAGTTTGATTTTTGGGGTGAATAATGACAAAAATTTTAGAGTTTCGTGAATTTGCGAATTTTAACTTGATTCAACACTCCTAATAGATGCCTTAGGTGTTAATGAAGGTAGTCTAATAGCCCCGTACACTTGAATTGCTTTAAAATCTCATAAAACGTGAAATAGCCAACTTTAACAAAGGGGTTTCGGGGTTAATGCGAATCCGGGTAGATTTGGGCTTTACTTCTAGTATTCTTAGGCTACCTAGGTGCTATAGAAACTTTGATAACCCTTGTTTGAAGCCCGGATGTGGTACGTGTAGTTTAAAGCCATAGGAGGGAATTTGGGGCTTTCGGGGTAATCGCGGGCGTTTGAATGAGTTAGAGGGTTGAGAGGGTACCTTGAGAGTTAGTTAGAAGGTTGGGAGAGTTTCCCTTGAAAATGGAATCATTAACTTTGGTTTGGAAGAGAATTAGTTTGAAAAACAAAGGGGTTTAGGTGCAATTTCGATTGACTCACACTTCTAAACCCATGGCGTGACTTCTTGAGTGTTTATATGTGGTTTCAAGTTGATTTGAAGCTTTTGGTATGATTCTATGCTTATCTTGTATATGTCCCTTTGTAAAACTGCTTATTAGTTTATATAATTGCTTCTATTCTAACTGCCTCGAGGTCAACCTACTTTGTTGACCCTCCTATGTGTTAATGCTTATATTATTGCTATTAACTTGCCATTCTAAAGTGCATTGCATAGTGGTTGCGCAACCATAGTGTCAAGGGCGGATGTGTTGAATATCGGCTGGGCGGCAGAAGGCTTGCTGGTGTATATTCAAACTCCGTGCCCTAGTCCCTCATTCGCCTGGTCCGGAGATTGCCAGGGGATGTTGGGTCGTAGGATTATCGGGGTAAATCCGGAGTACACCCACTGGAGTGTTTGGGGATTATGCCGGCTTATCGTGATCGTGCTCGTGGTTCGTGGAACGTGAATGAAGACTCAATAAAAATTGGTGTATATGGGTTATGTGAAATGTATCCTTTTTAAATGTGTGGTTATTTAAGCTATCATTGTTTCTTTAATTGTCTAATTGTTATTGTTGTTTAACTGTATTATCTGTTGCATTGCACGCCCCGGGACTATATCCCTCACTGGGAAACAGTGGTTGCTCATACCTCGATATATGTTTCAGGAGACGCTGAGGGTGATCCCCAGCTTGTTGAGTTAGTTGAGGAGGAGGAAGTTCAGATTGATCCTTTACCTTAGTTGCTGTGCTTGATAGCTTGAGGTGGTTTAACTTCTTGCTGCCATGTGGAAGGCTCATCTGTTTATCTTATGTCCTATTTTGTGGCCTAAAGGCTATGTATATGCTTGTTGTATAAAGTTGAATGATAGTTGATTGTGGTGTAGATTCAGAAGCTTATGACTTGTAATAACTTATGTTTCTGCTTTTATTCACTTTGCATGCTTGGGAGTGATTGGCTTAATGTAGAATGTTTTAATGTTATCCTAGAATGGCATGGCTAATAGCCTATATTGTAAACAAGTTACTTGCATGCTTGTGTGGTTTTGGAACTGTTGTTTGCTTCAAGGCTCGGATGGCCTTGAATCTTTAAATATTTATCCATGAAAAGTTTGTTATCTTGTGGTTACCTCATTTGAGAGTTTACAGGTTTTCAGAATGGCTACGGTACAGGGGAGACTCTGTCCGTGTGTCAGGTCCGGACTTAACCTTCAGCTTGGGGGTTGGGTCGGGGCGTGACACCTGAGATCAATATTCGGCCCATTCCCACGGCCGGTGCCTCTTCCAGTAGTCCTATTACAGCCACTGAGGGCTCGTGGTACCTGCTGCACCTTGTCACGCCCCAACTCGACCCTTCCTATAATCAGTCAGGACGCAACGGAATTTCAGCAATATAACGACAGTGAATAGGATATCGAGGCTCTAAACCAACCTCAATAGGACATCATACATCAACTCCACAAACCATACAACAAACAACTCCTCAATAAAATAACAACATACATCATAATCATTTTATACAATAAACATTCCTCGGTATACGCATCCCATCCAACATAATTCATGAACCTTAATATACATTACAAAAACATATTGAGCCAATCTAGCAACCTAATCATAAATAAAAGAAAGGCTACTAAGACAACATCAACTAATTCATTATCTTTGCAACATCTTTTACACAATGAACTACAAAGCATATAAAAGTCTACTAAGTTAATTTACAGGATAATAAAACAGTACAACATCAAGGATAAGACTCTGGAACATAAGACTCATCCACGTAAGACACATTTTCCTCTTCAAGAGGCACGTACCCGTAATCCTGCGAAAGTACACCTATATGCATGCAATAATAGAGAGTGAGCTTATATAAAATAAGCCCAGTGAGGATCCGATAGATCTCGAGCAAGGTTTACCAAGCTCCTTGGAAATAATCCTTTGAGCAAGTAAACACACAATAACATCAATAATACTATCATCACATAACTATAATGACCATTCAATAAAGGATACACTAGTTGGTGTAGCTCCAAACGCCATCACGATCATAACAGCCTTCTTGTGACTCCCATAAACTCACGCACCCGAGGTACCCCATTAGCCTCGCCCTCCATGACACCTCCGTCATGCGAGCTGGAGGTAGTCTCTGGTAGTCATACCGTTATCAACCCGACAACCCGATGCTGCTTGAGAGGTGGCACACACATACCAAAGACTCAGCAATAATAATAAACATCAATCATTCACAGGAGGACAGTCTAGCAAAACTGCCTACCTCCCGGCATCAATCATCAATCAATAATCATCAATAATCATATTATCATCATAATAATATCAATAATCAATTTAACAACAAATAACTAAGTTATATGACAAAGTAGGCCATCCAACCGAACATGCATTAAACACACAATCAAACCCTAGTTTACCCATCATCAACTCACAATTCAATCACTCAAACCACACCTGATCAACTAAAGGCATAATCTAACATTTTAAAGAAAGACAACCTAAACTTCTCATAATCATATCTCACATTATACTAATCCAAACAACTCTAAATCAGTTTCTATCACTCACCCAATCAATCAACTACATTAGCCCCCTCAGAAACCAACCAAAACACATCCAAATCATGCTCAATAACCCTAAAACCCTAGTGTGTCATGGCTGAAATTTCTGGATTTTAGCACGGACAACACAATTGAAAATTCGGCATTACAACGGCACTACCAGGTAATTAACAAACTTTTAGAAATCGACGGCAATCGATTCCGATCAACACAACTCAAAATAATCAACATTTAGCAAATTAATCAACTTTAAATACCCGAAAAATAATAATTATGCTACAACCATTCAAATCTCGTAGGATTACATATAAATGATCCCTAGCATGCATGGAGCAATAATCTAACATCAGATTAACATTCTAACGGTTCGATATTCAATTCTACGCAAAAACACAAAAGATGAGTTTTGAGATCTAGAATTTTTCTCTCACCTTTGATGCTATAAAAGCCTAAGAATACGTGCAATGTGTGCCCAACAAGTGGAATCCAACTCGGCACGAAATTCTATGGACAAAAAGTAGGTTTTTCTTTGAAATTTTGCTTTGAAAACCTTGAAAACTCTTTGGCTTATCCTCCCATGAAACTCTTGGATATGTGTGTGAAAATGAGTGTGTTTTTGTGCTTTTCTTGTGTGCGTTGGTGATATATGCATATTGGTCAACATTTAATGAAAGTCAAAGTTGAATTAACTTAGCATTTTTTGTGTTTTCTTGACTTTAAATGCATTTTCTTGATTACCAAAGTTCAAAACAATTATTCAACACCCAAGATAGCTCGAGTAGATTATTTTTAGGTGACAAGAAGTTTTACAATCAAACAATTTCATCCGAGTCGGCTTAAAACTCGATTTTCGCAAAAGTCGGTGTAAAAACCCTAATAAATTCCTAAGCTGATTTTAAAACCGTTTTAATCAAACACAGGTCTATTAAAGTCCATGGACTAGGTCTAGAAGGGTTAAAAAGACCAGTTTCAAAATTTTAGCGGACGTGTTTCGAAAATACTATTCACTAAAAATCGACGATAAAATTTCTAACTCCGTTTTTGATAAAAATTTTATGAATGCACATTTAGCATGTTCTAGGAGTATTGATATAAAAATTACCACATTCTAAGTCACATAGCACATAGACAGGTTAATTCATGCAAAACGAGATAAAGCACGCAAAAGGAGATAAGATAGTAAAGTGGGGTTTCACATTTTCCCCCACTTAAAGAAATTTTGCCCTCGAAATTCTTACTTGATGTACTGAACAGATCTGGGTACTGCTGCTGCATCTGATCTCGTCTCTCCCAGGTAGCTTCCTCAATGCCGTGATGCTTCCACAACACCTTAACCATCAGAATCTTCTTCGACCTCAACTCTCGTTCCATCTGATCAAGAATACGAATCGGATGCTCGTCATAAGTCAGATTCTCACGAAGCTATAACGGCTCTGGCTCAAGAATATGAGAAGGATCCGGATTATATTTCCGCAAATTAGACACGTGAAATACATCGTGGACATTAGAGAAGTTCTCTGGTAAAGCCAACCGATATGCCAACTTACCAACCCTGCCGATAATCTCAAACGGCCCAACAAATCTCAGACTCAGCTTTCCACCTTTACCATAACGAGCAAACCCCTTACGAGGAGACAATCTCAAGAAAACCCGATCTCCGACTGCAAACTCCAAGTCCCGACGACGCTTATCAGCATAACTCTTGAATCTACTCTGCGTCGTAAGCATTCTCTGCCTGATCAACTGAACATTCTCAATCTTCTCAAAAAGCTCTGGCATGATAGTCGGATCAATAGTCTTCATCTCCCCTACCTCGTCCCAATATAAAGGTAAACGGCACTTACTGTGAGACCTGACCTTGATTTGCGTGCAATACCTCATTTCGTGTGCCCTAACCTAGATTTGTGTGCCTTGACGTAGGTTTAAGAATTGTGTTTCATTTTGTGTGCCATGCATTGAATTACATGCATTTATTTAGGGTTGCGTGCATTTACTTGAAAAAACTTGCATTCGTCTCGTAGTTCGTGCCCTACCTCGTAGTGCATGCCCTAGACCTAGGAAAGCGTGCCTTCACGCTAATCAAGAAAGCATCTTACACAAAGCACTAGATCAATAATTAATCCTACAAATCCCACTAACTAATACTATATTACTAATTCAACTCACTAGAAGACAAAATCTCACAAAAAGCTAGACTTTTTTTATTCTTTATTCCATATTCTTTTGCACTTTCAACACAATTAAATAATGCTCAAAAGATGACAAAAAAATCAGATTTTTACATGCCTTGGCCAACCACCTTGTGGAATTTATGGTTGCTTGCTCAATTCAAAATCAATTCAAGACAATTCAATGACAAGTTATGACACCAATGCATAAAAAAATAGCTCAAAAACACTACCAATGCTCTACCAATCTCGACATATGCGCCTTGCCCATCCTAAACACTTCAAATGATGCATCTTGAAGACACAAAAATCTGAATTTCTATGCCCAAGGCCGACACATGCTTCATCAATTGCAAGGCTTTCATTTTTTTTTTTTGATTTCTCTCATTTTCCTCTCATTCTTCTCTCTCCCTCTCATTCCTCTCTATTTCTCTCGGCCTTGGCTGAGTTCATACACTCCATAGCTCCTCTTCATCATTCCATGGTTCATCAAGCCAAGCTAGAAGCTAAGAAGCTCGACTAAGAAAGCTAAGTTACAAGAAAGCTCACATGCAAGCTTATTGAACTTCCATTTCGGTTTAGGTGAGTTTTCTAGCTTCCATTTCTTTTGTTCTTTTTCTATCGACATGCACCTACTAAGAACTTGGTTACTAAGCTAGGAAACTAGAGGAAAATCGAGTGGTATCTAGGCTAAGCAAGGAAAAGAATCAACTTTGTGCTTCATCAAAGTCTTGTGCATCTTCTTGTTGTGTTGCTAAGGTGAGGGCTAAAACTTCTTGAAAATTCTTCAAAAAGCCACAGGCATGCTCTTAAATGTTTGTCTTTGCTTCTGTACTTGAGATATATGTCTGTTTATAAGCTTTTATAACCATGCATGGCAAGATTTTGGGCTAGAAGGTGATGATAGATGAAATCGGATTTGTGACAGCTTTCTGTCTTGTTGGTACGAGATGATTTGGGCTAGGCAAATGATGTTGTAAATGCGTGAAAATTGGCAAGTAACTTTTTTTGCCAGTTCAGAACATTTTTCCCAGAAATAGGCCAAAGCTAATTTTGACTCTAAGGTCCTCAAAATGGAAAATTATTAAAATGTGTCCAAATCTGAAAAATCTGGAAAAAATGAATCAGGTTTTGGCAGATTCACGGACTTTGTGGAACGAACCAGTTTTGACATAGTAAATGATACCCAAAATGTATGAAATTTGGTATTCTGCTAGATTTTTCAGTTCTGGACATTTTTGTCAAAAATGGACTAAGGCTAAATCTGACCCTAAGGTCCTCAAAAACGACAAGTATTGAAATGTGTGCAAATCTGGACAGTTTTGTGCGATCTCACTGTTTTGGCTATAACTATTGAACCCGAGCTCCAAATGATGTGAGGTTTGTTTCTGAATTTAGTTCACTTCTTAAGCTTTAATTTGAAATCTTATTCACTAGAATTGGAGATTGTTTTCTTGTCTTAATAATTGTGAGAAAACAGCCCATTGCAGTGAGGGTTTCACTTAGTGATGTGCTTAGAAAAATTGTTGTAACTTCTCTTGTTGATTTAAATTCTTGTGATTGTGGCATTGGGATGTTGTGTGGACTGTTTTGAATACTTGAGGATGATTGAATTAATCGATGCATGGCTTGAGATTGATTTTGAGTTGACTTGGGGCTTAATCGCACGGGTAAGCACGAAATGGAAACCCTAGTGACTAGGTATATTCACTAAGTGTTGATCCTATGAATATCGTGTTTAATCATATGTTTAGTAGGCTGCCCGTAGTTGCCATTGTAGCCCTAAATGCGATCTTGATGATCTTATCCCCCACCGTCTCACTGGCCGACCTTGACCCCTGTTATTTTGAGGTCATATCTAGTATTCAGAGTTTGCCTCGACTTACCAGCCTTGATCGTTACAAAGGGCGATGCTACTACATCGAGCCCGTTCCTGGAGAAAAAGAGCAATTTATTGCTTACTATGATCATAGTATGAACAATTTTTTGAAATTGTCAATATAATGGTAGGAGGAATCAATGAAAGGACATCAATTCAAATCCTTTCATGTTGACAAGTAGGCCTCTCTTGTACCCAACCCCACGTAGATGTCGTTGCATGTTGAATATTCTTATTATTTGATTTCGTGAACTTTGAAATGAGTTATATGACTTGATTTACGTGCGTTACATGGCTGCCCGTTTAATGTTCATATAACTCCACGTGCCTTTCAAGTGAAATTACTTGTCTTATCGTTCCTCGCTTGTTTACTTGTCAATGTGCAATCTTATGACTGTTCAAAGGCAACCTACTTTGTTGTCCTCCTAATGTGATATATTAAATGTCATAAATGTGTATTGTATACAAGGTTGCAATGTCACGCCCCGACCCAACCCCCAAGCTAAAGGCTAACTCCGGACCTAACACACGGACAGAGTCTCCCCTGTACCGTGGACATTCTGGAAACCTGTAAACTTACAAATAAGGTAACTACAAGGTAAACATACTTTTCATGGCTATATATAAACATTCAAGGCCATCGGAGCCTTGAAGTAAACAATAATTCCAAAACCACACAAGCATGCAAGAACTTTGTTTACAACATAGTCTAGCAGCAATGACATTCTAGGATATCAATAAAAACAACTTAAAAGATAAGGCATTCTACATTAGCCATTCACTCCCAAGCATGCGAGAAAATAAAACAGGAATAAAAGTTATTACAATACATGGGCTTCCAAATCTACCACAATTAACAATCCTTCAAATTTACACAACAGGCATGTACATAGCCCTTAGGCCACAAAATAGGACACAAGATAATTAGTTGAGCCTTCCACAAGCAGCAAGAAATTAAACCACCTCAAGCTATCAGGCACAGCAACTAAGGTAAAGGGTCAATCTGAACTTCCTCCTCCTCAACTAACTCAACAAGCTGGGGATCACCCTCAGCGTCTCCTGAAACATATATCGAGGTATGATCAACCACTGTTGCCCAGTGAGGGCTATAGTCCCGGGGCGTGCAATGCAACAGATAATATAATTATACAACAATAACACTTAGACAATTAAAGAAACTATGATAACTTAAATAACCACACATTTAACGGATACATTTCACACAATCCCCTATACACCAATCTTCACTGGTCTTCATTCACGATCCACGAATCACGAGCACGATCACGATAAGCCAGCATAACCCCAAACACTCCAGTGGGTGTACTCCGGATGTACCCCGATAATCCTACGACCCAACATCCCCTGGCAATCTCCGGACCAGGCGAATGAGGGACTAGGGCACGGAGTTTGAATATCCACCGGCAAGCCCTCTGCCGCCCAGCCGATATTCAACACATCCGCTCCTGACACTATGGTTGCACAACCACTATGCAATGCACTTAACAATGGCAAGTTAATAGCAATAATATAAGCATTAACACATAGGAGGATCAACAAAGTAGGTTGACCTCGATGCAATTAGGATAGAAGCAATTATAGAAGCTAATAAGCAGTTTACAAAGGAACATATACAAAATAAGCATAAAATCATACCAAAAGCTGCAAATCAATTTAAAATCACATATAAACACTCAAGAAGTCATACCATGGGTTTAGAAGTGTGAGACAACCGAAATAGCACATAAACCCCTTTGTTTTTCAAATTATTTCTCTTCCAAACCAAGGTTAATGATTCCATTTTCAAAGGAAACTCTCCCAACCTTCTAACTAACCCTCAAGGTACCCTCTCAACCCTCTAACTCATTCAAATGCCCGCGATTACCACGAAAGCCCCAAATTCCCTCTTATGGCTTTAAACTACACATACATTGTCCGGGCTTCAAACAAGGGATATCAAGGCTTCTATAGCACCTAGGTAGCCTAAGGATACTAGAATTGAAGCCCAAATTCACCCAGATTCGCATTAACCTCGGAAGCCCCAAATTAAAGTCGACTATTTTACGTTTTATGCAATTATAGAGCAATGTAAGTGCGCGGGGCTATTAGACTACCTTCATTAGCACCTAGGGCTTCTATTAGAAGCATTGAATCAAGCTAATTCGAGCAATTGCGCAAAACTCTAGAAAAACGTCACTATTCACCCTAAAAATCAAACTAACGATTCTAACCGTTTAAATTGCGAAACAATGGCTCAAATATGTTCTCTAGCATTCATATACATGGTATAATAGCATAGATAGTTAATACAATGGCATTTGATCACATTTTCAACAAATCAAAAAATTGACAACTATTTAGAAATGTGAAAATAGGTCGTGAAATCCCTCACCAATGCACGTAGGAGCACCTAGGAAGCTTGCAAACACCCTACACTAGTTGCTCAAGGCTTGGAGTGGCTTGATTTGATGATTTGAAGAAGCAAAAATCCTCAAGGAGCAAGAGAAGGGCTGTCGGGTTTCTGCCCTGTTTTTCAGCTTTTTTTTTTTTTTTTTTTTTGCATTTTATGAGCTTATGTTGATATATAAGGTGTATGGTTGGGTGGGGTCAAGTTTGGGTGTTTAAGTGGTCAATTATAATGCGCGTGGTAAGCTTAAAACAAGTCTAAAGTGATACATGTGTGCTAGCTAATTAAATTTCTAAGTTAGTTACGTAACACTATTCATTCAACTACTAAAATTATTTTCTAAATGAGCTCTCCTATCGCTTCTAGCTAAATTTCACATTTTTCTCACTACTCTAACAATTAATATGGTTTAATAAAAATGCTAATTAACCAATAGAATGCAGTTTAAAAATGGAGTGAATAGTAACTCAAGAAGGCAGTCAATAATGCATAGAAGGAAATGCGCAAACAAGGGATGCAACAGTAATTGAATGCATGGCTAAATCTCGGGCGTCACATCCTCTCCCCCTTAGACTAATTGCGTCCACGCAATTCTTACATGATTCGGCGAATAACTCTGGATACCGTTCCCGCATCTGATCCTCTCTCTCCCACGTCGCATCCTCTACTCCGTGATGATCCCACAGAACTTTAACCATCGGAATGCTTTTAGTCCTCAGCTCCTGAACTTTCTGATCAACATTTCGAAGAGGTTTCTCTGTGTAGGTCAAAGTTTCACTGATCTCTAGCGGTTCCGGCTCAAATATGTGAGAGGGATCTGGCTGATACTTCTGAAGCATAGAAACATGGAATACATCATGAATTCTGCCTAGACTGGGAGGTAATGCTAGACGATAGGCCAAATCACCAACAGTTTCAGTTATCTCAAATGGTCCCACATATCGAGGACTGAGTTTACCTCTTTTACCATGCCGAATCAAACCCTTGCGAGGAGAGATTTTCAGAAATACTCGATCCCCTACAACAAATTTCAGATCACGACGGCGTCTATCTGCATAACTCTTTTGCCGGCTCTGTACTGTAAGCATTCTTTTTCTGATAAGCTGTACATGATCAATCATTTTGTTCATTTCAGGTAAGAGAGTAGGGTCGATAGTCTTCATTTCACCAACATCATCCCAATAGAGAGGAGACCGGCATTTACGCCCATAAAGTGCCTCATAAGGTGCCATACCAATAGTAGCTTGATAACTATTGTTATAGGCGAACTCTGCTAGTGGCAAATATTTCTCCTAACTTTTACTGAAGTCTAGAATACAAGCCCGCAACATATCCTCGAGGATTAAGATAGTTCTCTCGGATTGACCATCTGTCTGAGAATGATAAGCTGTACTGAAATTCAAAGTCGTGCCCAAAGCTTTCTGAATCTTCTGCCAGAACTGCGATGTGAATCTGGGATCTCTATCTGACACAATACTCTTTGGAATTCCATGAAGTCGGACAACATTCTCAATATACAACTCTGCTAGTTTCTCAAGAGAATCAGTCTTCTTTTTAGCAATGAAGTGAGAAGTCTTGGTCAGTCTATCCACAATAACCCAAACTGAGTCATTACCCTTCGAAGACCTCGGTAAATCTGATACGAAATCCATAGTAATATGATCCCATTTCCAAACAGGAATAGCCAAATGCTGCAACAACCCTGCAGGTCTCTGATGTTCTGCTTTAACTTTCTGACAAGTAAGACATCGAGCAACATAGTCAGCAATTTCTCTCTTCATATTATTCCACCAAAAGTTCTGCTTCAAATCTTTATACATTTTCGTACTGCCTGGATGGATAGTATATCTAGAACTGTGTGCCTCAACCAGAATATCCTTCTTCAGAGTTGGATCATTCAGAATACAAATTCTACTTTTGAATTTGAGAATACCATCGTCGTGCAGTTTGAAATCCGACTCTCCCCCTTTAGAATTCTCTAAGACTTTCAACAATTGAAGATCAGCTTGTTGAGCTTCTCAAATCCTGGATAATAACAAAGATTGAATCTGCAAACTTGCGAATTGAATACCAGAATTTGAAGTACTAGGCTTCCATAAGCACAATTCTTCCATGAATTCCCAATTCTTGATAATCACGCTAGCAACAGTAGCCTTTCGACTCAAAGCATCAGCAACAATATTGGCGTTGCCCGGAAGATAGTTAATAGTACAGTTATGGTCCTCAAGTAATTCCAGCCAATGCCTCTGCCTCATGTTCAACTCCTTCTGTGAAAACAGATATTTCAAGCTCTTATGATCTGTAAAGATTTCAAACTTGTTGCCCCAGAGATAATGATGCCATTTCTTTAATGCAAGAATGATAGCTGCAAGCTCAAGATCATGAGTCGGATAGTTGAGTTCATAAGGCTTCAGTTTCCTGGAAGCATAAGCAATAACCCAGCCATTCTGCATCAATACACACCCCACACCTTCCTTCGAAGCATCACTAAAGATCACCAGATTATCATAACCCTCAGGTAACGCAAGGATAGGATCTGTAATCAATCTTTTCTTCAATTCCTGGAAGCTGGCCTCGCATTTATCATTCCAGTCAAATACTGTTTTCTTCTAAGTAAGTTGAGTTAAAGGCCCTGCACTCTTAGAGAAATCCTTGACAAATCTCCGGTAAAACCCAGCTAAACCAAGGAAGCTACGAATCTCTATTACAGTTTCAGGTCGTTTCCAAGATAACACAACTTCAATCTTCGCTGGATCAACCAAAATACCATCCTACGAGATAATATGGCCCATAAAAGCAACTTGCTTAAGCCAGAATTCACATTTGCTAAACTTTGCAAACAACTGATGCTCCTGAAGAGTCTGCAACACAATTATGAGATGTTGTTCATGTTCCGCCTCAGATTTAGAATAGACAAGAATATCATCAATGAATATGACCACAAATTGGTCCAGATAAGGACGGAATACCCTCTGTATTAAATCCATGAATGCGGCGGGAGCATTAGTAAGACCAAACGGCAAGACAACAAACTCATAATGGCCATATCAAGTTCTGAAAGCAATTTTAGGAGCATCATCTTTCTTAATCCTCAGTTGATAATAGCCCTGCCTTAGATCAAATTGAGAGAATACCCTGGCGCCTTGCAACTGATCAAATAACTCTTCAATTAAAGGCAAAGGATATTTATTTTTGATGGTTACCTGATTAAGACCCCGATAATCAATGCATAGGCGAAGAGATCCGTCTTTCTTTTTAACAAATAGGACTGGCGCACCCCAAGGCAAAGAACTCGGCTGAATGAATCCCTTCTCAGGCAAGCCTTGCAATTGAACTTTCAATTCCTGCAACTCAGGTGAAGCCATTCTGTATGGAGTCCTAGAGATAGGTGAAGTCCCCGGCAATAAATCAATCATGAACTCTATCTCTCTATCAAGCGGTAACCCAGGTAATTCCTCAGGAAAGACCCCCGGAAACTCCCTCACGATAGGTACATCATTCAATTTCAATTGATCCCCAGGTTGATTAATCAAATATGCAAGATAAGCCTCACAACCCTTGCTCAATAATTTAGATGCCCTAATAGAAGAAATAATAGGAGTTCCCGTAGATTTTCTACTACCAACTATTTTAAGTATAGGTTGGTTAGGCATTTCTAGATACACAATCTTCTTTCTACAATCAAGCTAGGCATAATATTTACTTAACCAGTCCATCCCCAATATAATTTCAAAGTCATTGAAGGGTAGGATAATCAAATTAGTAGGAAAAACACGACCCTCAATAAATATACTACATGCTCTGCAAATAGATCTAGTAACAAACTTCGGACCCATAGGAGTATAAACCACAATCTCATGCAACAGTTTATCATGTTTCAATTTAGCATTTTGTGCACAAGTAGGAGTAATAAAAGAATGCGAAGCCCCGGAATCAATTAAAACCTTAACTGATTGATCATTAAGAAGAAAAATACCTTCTACCACAGCGGTTGTATCCGGAAGCTCCTCAGCATCCAAAGCAAATACACGGGCCTGGCCTCGCGGTGGTGGTGCTGCAGCTGGTACCCTGGTCTGAGAGTTCTGAGCTGATGTCTGACCCCTAGGGTTTTTAAATTTCTGACAGTCCTTAACCCTGTGCTGATCACTGCTGCAACCTGTACACTTATTATGTTTCTTCCAACAAACATCCTCAGTGTGGCCCTGATGCTGACAGAAGCTGCACTGCTGGTGACGTCTTGCAACAGTGCCTCCCGAAGGAGCTCTGTAATTAGAGGTAGCTGAACTACCCTGCTGTGAACGGGAAACTGCTGGACGGAACTGACTCTGAGTCTGACTTTGAACTGGTCGTGTCTGAGTCTGAGTAGGCCCTGTATAACTCTGAGTTTGCCTCGGCTGTGAACTGTGCCCAACTGATATAGCCTGCCCCTGGTACCCTTGACTCTGAGTCTGAAACCGTTTACTCGACTGACTGGTCTCGGCTAACACATCGGCCTTGCGTTTCTCATATCTCGAGGCGGCTCGAACTACTGCAGCATAGTTAGGAAAATCATTTGCAGACAAATTCAGCATAATATCCCTCCTCAAACCCAGGATGAACCTCTGGATCTTCATGTCCTTCGGCTGAATCAAAGCTGGTGCATAACGGGAAAGCCAAGTAAAAGTAGCCTCGTATTGATCTACCGTCATACTTCCCTGCTTCAAGTTTATGAACTCTGTTTGACGCCTCTCGTGGGCAACCACCGATATGTACTTGTCTCGGAATTCTCGGACAAAGTCGGCCCATGAATGATGAACCCCCTCGACTTCCCATTTCTCACTGACGGTATGCCACCAATCTTCAGCATCACCCTCGAGAAGGAAAGTGGCATAAGTAATCTTCCTGTCATCATGGAACTCGAGTATTGCTGCCACTCTCTCAAACTTCCTTAGCCACATCTCAGCCTTCATATCGTCCGGTTCTCCAAAGAAAGTATAGGCCCCATGATGAATGAACCGATCATACAGATTCCCTCCGGTAGGGCCACTACCTCCGGCTCTCGCAGCCTGATTACCTCTAACGACCCCTGGCTGACCCTGCTGTGTCACAAACTGGGCGATAGTGTTCATAGCAGTAGCCATCGTGGCCAAGATCTGTGTAGTGCTCGGTTCTTGAACCTGCGGTGCATTTTCGGCCACCTCAGCTTCTTGCCCATGAACCCCCTCGGGTTCTCCACCAACATTCGGATTTTCAGTACGACGGCGGGGCCCCATCTCGAATAGCTAGAATGCAAAGTGTTATGATAGGTATATATATGTATATATGCAATTTATAAGTAAACACATAAAGAAAAGTCCAAATAGATTCACATAAAGTCAAGTACATAGAAGTTCAAATAGATATTCCACATTCTTGAAGTACACATAAATCACTAGATCATACTTGACATTCTAGACTCTTGATATTCTATTTCCATGCTAGCATGTTCATTCCTAATTCAAATTTCACTTAGGCAAATCAAAATCGAAGACTCATATATTCACAAAGTCACATAACAAATCTCTACCCACAGACCGAGAAATTTAACCCGGCTTCATGCAATCTATAGCTCTGATACCACTTAAATGTCACGCCCCGACCCAACCCCCAAGCTAAAGGCTAAGTCCGGACCTGACACACGGACAGAGTCTCCCCTGTACCGTGGACATTCTGGAAACCTGTAAACTTACAAATAAGGTAACTACAAGGTAAACATACTTTTCATGGCTATATATAAACATTCAAGGCCATCCGAGCCTTGAAGTAAACAATAATTCCAAAACCACACAAGCATGCAAGAACTTTGTTTACAACATAGTCTAGCAGCAATGACATTCTAGGATATCAATAAAAACAACTTAAAAGATAAGGCATTCTACATTAGCCATTCACTCCCAAGCATGCAAGAAAATAAAACAGGAATAAAAGTTATTACAATACATGGGCTTCCAAATCTACCACAATTAACAATCCTTCAAATTTACACAACAGGCATGTACATAGCCCTTAGGCCACAAAATAGGACACAAGATAATTAGTTGAGCCTTCCACAAGCAGCAAGAAATTAAACCACCTCAAACTATCAGGCACAGCAACTAAGGTAAAGGGTCAATCTGAACTTCCTCCTCCTCAACTAACTCAACAAGCTGGGGATCACCCTCAGTGTCTCCTGAAACATATATCGAGGTATGATCAACCACTGTTGCCCAGTGAGGGATATAGTCCCGGGGCGTGCAATGCAACAGATAATATAATTATACAACAATAACACTTAGACAATTAAAGAAACTATGATAACTTAAATAACCACAAATTTAAAGGATACATTTCACACAATCCCCTATACACCAATCTTCACTGGTCTTCATTCACGATCCACGAACCACGAGCACGATCACAATAAGCCGGCATAACCCCAAACACTCCAGTGGGTGTACTCCGGATGTACCCCGATAATCCTACGACCTAACATCCCCTGGCAATCTCCGGACCAGGCGAATGAGGGACTAGGGCACGGAGTTTGAATATCCACCGGCAAGCCCTCTGCCGCCCAGCCGATATTCAACACATCCGCTCCTGACACTATGGTTGCGCAACCACTATGCAATGCACTTAACAATGGCAAGTTAATAGCAATAATATAAGCATTAACACATAGGAGGATCAACAAAGTAGGTTGACCTCGATGCAATTAGGATAGAAGCAATTATAGAAGCTAATAAGCAGTTTACAAAGGAACATATACAAAATAAGCATAAAATCATACCAAAAGCTCCAAATCAATTTAAAATCACATATAAACACTCAAGAAGCCGTACCATGGGTTTAGAAGTGTGAGACAACCAAAATAGCACATAAACCCCTTTGTTTTTCAAATTATTTCTCTTCCAAACCAAGGTTAATGATTCCATTTTCAAAGGAAACTCTCCCAACCTTCTAACTAACCCTCAAGGTACCCTCTCAACCCTCTAACTCATTCAAATGCCCGCGATTACCACGAAAGCCCCAAATTCCCTCTTATGGCTTTAAACTACACATACATTGTCTGGGCTTCAAACAAGGGATATCAAGGCTTCTATAGCACCTAGGTAGCCTAAGGATACTAGAATTGAAGCCCGAATTCACCCGGATTCGCATTAACCTCGGAAGCCCCAAATTAAAGTCGACTATTTTACGTTTTATGCGATTATAGAGCAATGTAAGTGCGCGGGGATATTAGACTACCTTCATTAGCACCTAGGGCTTCTATTAGAAGCATTGAATCAAGCTAATTCGAGCAATTGCGCAAAACCCTAGAAAAACGTCACTATTCACCCTAAAAATCAAACTAACGATTCTAACCGTTTAAATTGCGAAACAATGGCTCAAATATGTTCTCTAGCATTCATATACATGGTATAATAGCATAGATAGTTAATACAATGGAATTTGATCACATTTTCAACAAATCAAAAAATTGACAACTATTTAGAAATGTGAAAATAAGTCGTGAAATCCCTCACCAATGCACGTAGGAGCACCTAGGAAGCTTGCAAACACCTTACACTAGTTGCTCAAGGCTTGGAGTGGCTTGATTTGATGATTTGAAGAAGCAAAAATCCTCAAGGAGCAAGAGAAGGGCTGTCGGGTTTCTGCCCTGTTTTTCAGCTTTTATTTTTTTTTCTTTTGCATTTTATGAGCTTATGTTGATATATAAGGTGTATGGTTGGGTGGGGTCAAGTTTGGGTGTTTAAGTGGTCAATTATAATGCGCGTGGTAAGCTTAAAACGAGTCTAAAGTGATACATGTGTGCTAGCTAATTAAATTTCTAAGTTAGTTACGTAACACTATTCATTCAACTACTAAAATCATTTTCTAAATGAGCTCTCCTATCGCTTCTAGCTAAATTGCACATTTTTCCCACTACTCTAACAATTAATATGGTTTAATAAAAATGCTAATTAACCAATAGAATGCAGTTTAAAAATGGAGTGAATAGTAACTCAAGAAGGCAGTCAATAATGCACATAAGGAAATGCGCAAACAAGGAATGCAACAGTAATTGAATGCATGGCTAAATCTCCGGCGTCACATGCAACCTTTCATTCTGGTGTGGTAGCGTTCATGAACACCGGGCAGCATCGGGCTTGCCGGTACGACTGTGACTACCATTGTCCAATTCCCTCTCTCGCTTGGGGGCTAGACTTCCTCGGAGAGTTGGGTCGTAGGATTTCAGGGTACATCTGGAGTACACCCATTTGGCGTGATAAGGGGATGATTTGAAGTCGGCCGCAACAACTGACACTGGAAATGAACTGAGACCAAAAGCTCACCGTATCATTTTCACTATGTATATAAGTACTATTGCTTGGTTCCTAGAGGACCTCGGGGAGGAAAGACGGGTAATTGTGTTCCTTTACTTTTACATTATTGTTATGTACTTATTTGTGATATATTCATGCTTGGAAAAAGGGTTTTCATAAGTTGAACCAGAAAATGAGTTTCAAAACCTATTTCTCGTTGCCCCTCGCTGAGTTCATAAGGACTCACCCTCTTTTATCATCTCAGGTGAAGAAGATCAAGAACAGGTACCCGAGGATGATGTGCCTAACGATGATTCCTTGGAATGATTGCTTGTCTTGTATGCTTTGCTTGATTATGGCCTTTTGTGAACACCATGCTACTTGAAGACTATTTCTTTTCATGTTGCTTAATGTTTGTAATGTAAAAGACCCCCATTGTAATTTGGGGTCTAATTTTGGGTTTGTACTGATAATAACTAGACAGACACTACTATGATCGTTTTGCTGTTGTCATCGGCTAGTATCTATCATAGGATCAAGTAAAATGAACCCATCCAATCTTAAGGAGGTACTGATTGTTAAGCTAAGATCAACAGGTGCTTTTGTAACGAGGATTAACAAATAGACGAGACATAGTATCATACTAGGTTATTAATCAAACGAGACTTCGGGATAACCAATAGGCTTTTCAATTGATGGTAAATAGTAATCTTAGTTGGAAATAAAATTGAGATTGGAAAATTTGAGGCGTTTAGAGAATTAGGTTAAACCAAAGAGCCCAATTGCAGCCGTTATGCTGCCGGTTTTCCGAAAATTTTTGGAGTTAGGCTAAAACACTAAGTATTAAATTCCCATGAACAGTTAAGTATGAGATAGACTGAATGTTTAGATCACACCCTAGTCTAACCTTTATAAGCCGGTTGGGGCATGACACCTTATAGGAGAAGAATGGTATCAGAGCTTAGATTGCTCAAGCCGGGTTTAACTCTCAGACCATGGGTAGAGCCCTAAGATAATTAGGATGACTTGTCTATATGTTATTGTGTGATAATGTTAATTGTGCCTTCTATGTTCTATGTGCTTAAGTGATTAACATGTCTTAATTATTTCTAGAATTATGTATCTATATTACGTTGCAAATCTTATGCATTAAATTCCTGTTTGTCATATTTCAATAAATTGTGCATCGTAATATGTGCCTATAGATGGCTGGCCCTAGTACCCGCACTACTAATAGGAGCGGTGAACCCCAAGAGACCGGAGATGCTTATCAAACTAATCCCGGCATAGCTATGTTTAACATGATGGCAAATGCCATGGATTGCTTGTCAAGAGTGATGGAACGTCAAGATGCACGTGAAGCCAGCAACAACAATAACAACAGGAATGATGGTAACCATGGGAGACATAGCAGAATGAGGGAGTTCCTTGACTTTCGCCCATCCAAATTCCACGGGGAAGCTGATGATGAGAAAACGGAGGCTTGGCTGTCCGAGATCGAGAGGACTTTCAGGCCACTTGATTATATTGATGAAGAAAAGGTGGAGTTTGCTGTGTTTCTATTGCACGGGGATGCTGAGCATTGGTGGCACACTGTGGAGGCACTGTGGGAAACTGATCAGACACCTCCCTTATGGGGTAATTTCGTTAAGGCATTCAAGGAGAAATATGTACCTGCAGTTTCCAGGCAGAGGCGGATTGAGGAGTTCATGCACTTGACCTAGGGTAACATGACGGTGGCCTAGTACGAGGCTCGTTTTGACCGATTGTCCCGCTATGCTCAATACATGGTTAGTACTCCGGAGGCGAAGATGTGGAAATTTACGACTGGACTGAGGCCAGAGATTCAGGACCAGTTGGCTTCGCATGACTTCGATACCTATTCTGCTCTCTTTGCTGCTGCTTCTCGAGTTGAGAAGAGGAAACTTGATAGAGTCGGTTCGAGTCAGCCGAACAAGAAACCATACCAGCCTTCAAGTCAACAGAGGAAATTCTAGGGCCAGAGTCGTAGTCAGGGCCAGAGCCAGAACAGACTAGTGAATAACCGTGGCCCGACTAAAGCGCCATCAGCCTCTTCCACCCGCGGATCCACAGGTAGTTCACCTGCTAGTCAGTCTGTCAACTGTTCTTATTGTGACAAGAAGGGGCATACCGAGGCCTAGTACTAGAAGAAGTCAGGACGATGTGTGCGGTGTGGCAGTGATCAGCATCAGATCAAGGATTGCCCTAAATGGCAAGCAGGACAGAATCAGGGTAAACCAGCTAGTAGAGGCAAGACTCCAGTTCCTAGAGTTCAGGCTCGAGCTTATACTATTGAGTGCGAGAAGCTTCCAGAGGAGACCGCTGTTGTTGAAGGTACATTCTTCATATTGAATCAACCTGTTAGGGTGCTAATTGATCCGGGTGCTACTCATTCATTTATTACTCCCTTGTGTGTCCAACGTGTGCAACTGAAAGTTGTATGTTTTCCTTACGAAGTAGAAGTTGGTACTCCGATAGGTTCTAAACTTGTTACTAGCTCAGCTTGTAAAGCATGTAAAATCCAAATTAAGGATAGGGAATTCTCAGCCAATCTTATTGTATTACCTTTTCGAGACTATGAGGTCATTTTTGGGATGGACTGGTTGACAAAGCATCATGTCCAACTAGATTGCCAGACAAAGATTATGACGTTCCGGGTACCTGGTCAACCAATATTGGAGGTAATAGGTCGAAGAGATTTCACCGGGAATTCCATCATTTCATCTACGAAAGCAGTGCAGTCCTTGAGGAAAGGGTGTAATGGATACTTAGCTTACCTCATCAACAAGCCGTCAGACAAAGCTAAGTTGGAGGAGATGCCAGTGATTAAAGACTATGCGGATGTGTTTCTAGAAGAATTTCCCAGTTTACCCCTAAATCGGGAGATCGAGTTCATTATAGAGTAACTGCCTAGTACCCAGCCGATATCTAAAGCTCCCTATCGTATAGTGCCGGCCGAGCTACAAGAATTGAAAGAACAATTGCAAGGATTGTTGAAGAAGAGGTTTGTTCAACCAAGTTCTTCAACGTGGGGTGCACCAGTTCTATTTGTGAAGAAGAAAGACGGAACGTTGAGGCTATGCATCGATTACCGAGGATTGAACCAAGTGACTGTCAAGAATAAATACCCACTTCCACTGATTGACGAGTTGTTTGATCAACTTCAAGGAGCCAAAGTGTATTCGAAACTCGACTTGAGGCAAAGGTACTATCAGTTGCGAATCAAAAAGGAGGATGTGCCTAAAACGGCTTTGAGGACAAGATATGGGCATTATGAATATGTGGTGATGCCATTTGGACTAACTAATACCCCTGCAGCTTTTATGGACTTGATGCACAGGGTGTTTCAACCCTACTTGGACCAATTTGTGGTGATCTTCATTGATGATATTTTGATATACTCGAAATCCGAGGCTAAGCATGAACAACATCTACTGTTGGTATTGCAGAAACTTCGAGAATATCAATTGTATGCAAAGTTTAGCAAGTGCGAATTTTGGTTGTAGCAGATTGCATTTTTGGGGCATATCATATCCCAAGAAGGAATAGCAGTGGACCCAGCAAAGATAGAAGCAGTAATGTCTTGGAAGAAGCCGGAAAACGTTACAGAGGTTCGGAGTTTTCTTGGTCTAGCCGGCTATTATCGGAGATTCGTTAAGGATTGCTCAAAGATTGCAGGACCGCTTACAAAGCTTACTCAAAAGAAGACAAAGTTCGTGTGGGATGATAATTGTGAGAACAGCTTCCAAGAGTTGAAGAAAAGATTGACTACCGCACCTAATCTTGCATTGCCTGAAGGGAGTCAAGGTTTTGTAATTTATAGCGATGCTTCGAAGGAAGGATTGGGTTGTATGTTGATGCAAAATGGTAGAG
The DNA here is from genome assembly GCA_037974665.1 of Ehretia macrophylla. Classification (NCBI taxonomy): domain Eukaryota; kingdom Viridiplantae; phylum Streptophyta; class Magnoliopsida; order Boraginales; family Ehretiaceae; genus Ehretia; species Ehretia macrophylla. The sequence goes on from CM075767.1 coordinate 47,023,926, forward strand.
TGATTGCGTATGCTTCTAGAAAATTGAAGCCGTATGAATTGAACTACCCGACGCATGATTTGGAATTAGCGGCTATTGTGTTTGCACTCAAGAAATGGAGGCACTATCTGTAGGGTAACAAGTTCGAGGTGTTTACTGATCACAAGAGCTTGAAATACTTGTTCTCGCAAAAAGAGTTGAATATAAAGCAAAGGCGGTAGATGTAACTTTTGGATGATTATAACTACACAATCAATTATGTGCCCGGTAAAGCGAATGTAGTTGCAGATGCCTTAAGTAGAAAAGTGAGTATAGCAAAACTGGAAGTCAAAGTGCAGGAGTTGTTGGAGGAAGCATTTTTGTGGAAACCACAATTCACTCGGAAAGGGTTACTTTTTGCCACTACACAAGTTCAATCGACCTTGTTGTCTGAGTTATGAGAGGCTCAACAGAAGGACCAATAGTTTCAGAAGATTAAAGAAAACAACGCAAATTTCAAGTTTCACGATGATGGTATTTGGAGGTTTAGGAATCGGATTTGTATTCCTAATGAACCAAAGCTAAAAAAGAAGATTCTTGAAGAAGCCCATAATTCTAGATACACTATTCACCCCGGTGGAACAAAGATGTACCAGGATTTGAAACAACACAATTAGTGGAATAACATGAAGTGAGAGATTGCGGAGTTTGTGACACAGTGTTTGACTTGCCAGAGAGTCAAAGCGGAACATCAACGACCCGCAAGCTTACTTCAGCCGTTGGAGATTCCTCAATGGAAATGGGAACATATAACTATGGACTTTGTTATGGACCTGCCCAGGTCACAAAAGGGTCATGATGCTGTTTGGGTCATAGTGGATAGATTGACTAAGTCAGCGCACTTCTTACCGATGAACAAGGAGGATAGCCCTGAGAAATTATGAGATATGTATGTGGCGGAGATTGTAAGATTGCACGGGATGCCTGTGAGTATTGTATCGGATAGGGATCCTCATTTTACTTCCCGATTTTGGAAGAGATTGCAAGAAGTTTTGGGAATGAAATTGAGTTTTAGCACGGCTTACCACCCTCAGACTGATGGACAATCGGAGAGAACTATTCAGATTCTGGAGGATATGCTGAGGGCGTGTGTTTTAGACTTCGGGAAAGGCTAGGAGAAATATATGTCTCTAGCGGAGTTCGCTTATAATAACAGTTATCAGGCCACTATCGGGATGGCCCCATTTGAGGCGTTGTATGGACGTAAGTGTCGATTCCCAATTTACTAGGAGGAAGTAGGAGAAACGAAGACTTTTGACCCGACCCTTTTACCTGAACTTATGAAGACTGTTGATAATATCCACCTCATCCTGAAACGGATGCTTACCGCCCAAAGCAGGAAGAAGAGTTATGCAGACCGACGGAGACGGAGCCTAGAGTTTGAGGTCGGCGACAAGGTGTTCTTGAAGATATTGCCTCGAAGGGGACTGATTAAACACGACAAGGGTGGAAAGTTGAGCCCGAGATTTGTAGGACCATTTGAGATAATTGAGAAGGTTGGCAAACTGGCGTATCGCCTGGCACTACCCCAAAACCTCTTCAATATTCACGACGTCTTTCATGTTTTGATGCTGCAGAAGTATCATCCTGATCCATCGCATATCTTGGAGCCAGAGCCGTTGCAGCTTCGGAAGAACTTGTCATATGAGGAGAAGCCCATTCGGATCCTAGACCAGCAAGATCGGGAGTTGCGCAGTAAAACTATACCGATAGTGAAAGTGTTGTGGGATCATCATGGAGTTGAAGAAGCAACGTGGGAAAGGCGAGACCAGATGGAGCAACAGTATCCAGCTTTATTTCAAAGGTAATATTGAATTTCGGGACAAAATTCTTTGAAGGAGGGGAGGATGTGAGGCCCAACCTCGATTTGCGTGCGATACCTCATTTCGTGTGCCCTAACCTAGATTTATGTGCCTTGACCTAGGTTTAAGAATTGTGTTTCGTTTTGTGTGCCATGCATTGAATTACGTGCATTCATTTAGGGTTGCATGCATTTACTTGGAAAAACTTGCATTTGTCTCGTAGTTCATGCCCTACCTCGTAGTGCGTGCCCTAGACTTAGGAAAGCATGCCCTCACGCTAATCAAGAAAGCATCTTACACGAAGCACTAGATCAATAATTAATCCTACAAATCCCACTAACTAATACTAAATTACAAATTCAACTCAATAGAAGACAAAATCTCATAAAAAGCTAGACATTCCTTATTCTTTATTCCTTATTCTTTTGCACTTTCAACACAAAATTAAATAATGCTCAAAAGATGACAAAAAAATCAGATTTTTACATGCCTTGGCCGACCACCTTGTGGCATTTATGCTTGCTTGCTCAATTCAAAATCAATTCTAGACAATTCTATGGCAAGTTATGACACTAATGCATAAAAAATAGCTCAAAAACTCTACCAATGCTCCACCAATCTCGACATATGGTCCTTGCCCATGCTAAACACTTCAAATGATGCATCTTGAAGACACAAAAATATGAATTTCTATGCCCAAGGCCGACACATGCTTCATCAATTGCAAGGCTTTCATTTTTTTTTTCATTTATCTCATTTTCCTCTCATTCTTCTCTCTCCCTCTCATTCCTCCCTCTTTCTCTCGGCCTTGGCTGAGTTCATACACTCCATAGCTCCTCTTCATCATTCCATGGTTCATCAAGCCAAGCTAGAAGCTAAGAAGCTTGACTAAGCAAGCTAAGTTACAAGAAAGCTCACATGTAAGCTTATTGAACTTCCATTTTGGTTTAGGTGAGTTTGCTAGCTTCCAATTCTTTTTTTCTTGTTCTAACCACATGCACCTACTAAGAACTTGGTTACTAAGCTAGGAAACTAGAGGAAAATCGAGTGGTGTCTCGGCTAAGCAAGGAAAAAAATCAACTTTGTGCTTCATCAAAGTCTTGTGCATCTTCTTGTTGTGTTGCTAAGGTGAGGGCTAAAACTTCTTGAAAATCCTTCAAAAAACCACATGCATGCTCTTAAATGTTTGTCTTTGCTTCTGTAATTGAGATATATGTGTGTTTATAAGCTTTTATAACCATGCATGGCAAGATTTTGGGCTAGAAGGTGATGATAGATGAAATCGGGTTTGTGACAGCTTTCTGTCTTGTTGGTGCGAGATGATTTGGGATAGGAAAATGATGTTGAAAATGTGTGAAAATTGGCAGGTAACTATTTTTGCCAGTTCTGAACATTTTTTCCAGAAATAGGGAAAAGCTATTTTTGACTCTAAGATCCTCAAAATGGCAAATTTCTAAAATGTGTTCAAATCTGGAAAATCTGGAAAAAAATGAAGCAGGTTTTGGCGGATTCACTGACTTTGTGGAACGAACCAGTTTTGACTTAGTAAATGACATCCAAAATGCATAAAATTTGGTTTGCTACTATATTTTTCAGTTCTGGACTTTTTTGTCAGAAATGGACTAAGGCTAAATCTGACCCTAAGGACCTCAAAAACGACAAGTATTGAAATGTGTGCAAATCTGGACAGTTTTGTGCAATCTCACTGTTTTGGCTATAACTATCGAGGTTTGTTTGTAAATTTAGTTCACTTCTTAAGCTTTAATTTGAAATCTTATTCACTGGAATTGGAGATTGTTTGCTTCTCATAATGATTGGGAGAAAACAGCCCATTGCAGTGAGGGTTTCACTTAGTGATGTGCTTAGAAAAATTGGTGTAACTTCTCTTGTTGAATTAAATGCTTGGGATTGTGGCATTGGGATGTTATGTGGACTGTTTTTAATACTTGAGGATGATTGAATTAATCGATGCATGGCTTGAGATTAATTTTGAGTTGACTTGGGGCTTAATCGCACGGGTAAGCACGAAATGGAAACCCTAGCGACTAGGTATATTCACTAAGTGTTGATCCTATGAATATCATGTTTAATCATATGTTTAGTAGGCTGCCCGTAGTTTCCATTGTAGCCCTAAATGCGATCTTGA